>VDFB02168118.1:47380783-47434055 GCA_007258455.2 Sequoia sempervirens
GGATCCCGAACCATAACGGGATCCCGATTTTTAAAAATCGGGATCCTGTTTATTAAAATCGGGATCCCATTTGCTCAATGCCGATTTCAATTTTTTGGTTAAGGCAAAAACTTCCACGTTTCATGGACTCAACTTTGTGCACTTACCCTGTGGAGTGAGGATAGGACCTAGTTAAGGTTCTTGTGGTGGCACACAACATGAAGTTATTTTGCCGAAAAGAAATTTGAGTTTGGAACATTGTACTACATGTTTCATGTAATTTGAATTTAGGTTCATCTTATGTCAACCTAGATATGTGTGGGTCATTGGCCGACATGGAAGAGTGTTAATGTAATGTCATGTGTATACTTCAAATTTTCAAACGCATCATATGATTGGTGATTGTATGTTTTGTTAGTTGTATAGGTATGATCAAGTAAGGTGATTTTGAGTACAAAATTGTGAAGAAAAGAGTGAAATTGTTAGTATCAAAATATCATTCTCTATATGGAAGAGTGTTAGTTGTGACTCTGGTACATATCAAATTTATATTTCAAATATACCATTATCTTTGTATTTTGGTAAGATTGGTGTTCTACTTGTTATATTATTTCGATAGGGATTGATGTCTCTTTTTGGTGGGGATTGTTGTCTCTAGTAGGTTGGTGTCTACAAATTCAATATGGGATTAGTGTCTTTGGTAGGTTGGTGACTACTTCATACTGTAAACTCACTAATTATATTTTTGCATTGTGAGGCTAGATTTGGGTAGTAGATCCAAGCAACTATTCTCACTGCGATTTTTCCCATCTTGGGTTTCCACATATATCAAGTGTTATCTTGTGTTGTGTTATGACTAATTGTTTAAGTTATTATGTGCTCTTCATGTTGAAAAACTATATAATAGTAGCAAAATTTCAAGTTGCATGATCCTATAAGTAGTGTTGAAGATGATAATTTTGAATTAAGTAGATCTACTTATTCACCCCCCCTCTCAGTAGATTGTGTGCCCTTCACCCATATAGTTTTAAAAAATAATGTTAGATCCCTCAAGCCCTCATGAAAATATTTGAAATGGTATCCTAAAACACCATTTCACAATTATACACCTTGTTATAGATACTTGTAGCTTATGCCTCATCTCTTAGTAATGGACCACTTGAACCATTGTTGGCACCTCCATTATTCTCTTCAAACTTGGGAACATTAGTTCTAAGCTATTTGGACAACCATTCTTAAGACTAAGTTAGCTCATTTCATATGGGAATTCATTATTGATGTCTTCCACTTGGCTCTCATCTATCTCATCTAGGATTTATCAACCCCCTCTCTCATTGTTGTGGATAATTAAAGATTCTCAATCATATTTTTTGGTGTACACTAAAGCTCAAGATTTGGTGTACTTTTAGAGTAGAAATTCTCTTTAATTATTTGGAAAGATATAAACTCAACTCTTTTCTCAAGTATTTTTTAGGCTAATGGTCTTGGTCAAACTTTTGGTCCATAGCAATCTCCCTCTCTATCCTAGGATAGACCTTTACATATTCCTTGAAACTTCCTAATATCCAAATAATTAAGAATTTCATTTAGTAAAATTTCATAAAATAGTAAAAATTATACTTATAAATATGCAAGCAACTCATGGTTGTCACAAGAAGGCTCATTGAATACCATCCACCACTTATCCAAAAAAAAAATTATTTCGTTATGATTTCACCAATGGATAGGAGATCTCATATAATTTAATGCAAGGAGTGCATTGGTGTTTGGATTTGTAAAAAGTGTGCAAATTTTGTACTTTGTTAGATTTTCTTTCTTTCAAGATCATTATCGAATAATTTTATTGCATGAAATTAGAAACCTAACTTGCTATATATTTTCTACTATTGAATTTGACCCATCACCAATTTGATTTATCATTGATTCTGATTTGTTTGCTAGTAATGCATAACTGGGTTTGACATTGACAATCTTAATGTTTCAACCAGTTATGCAATTTGAGTTTTATTTTTCTCTAGTTTCTCTAGAAGTTCTTCTTGAAATTATAGATAGTTTAAAATAAGTGTTACAAAATTATTAAAAATAAAGAGTGGTCTTGAAAATGGTTCTATTCATGAGAACATGCTCACAAAATAACACAATTCATGTTCTTAAGGGATTTTGACATTATGGGTTATGGTAAACCCACAACCTCTATTTTTCTCTTTTTTATGATAGAAAAAGATGCATGTATTATAATATGTACATGTTATGTCTGATTTTTTTTTTTTAAATGTACGTAATTAGACAAAATAACACTTTTTGCCACTTTCTCCCTCAACTTGGTGCACTCACCCAAAAGATAGGAGCACATGTTCAAGCTTATAGTTATTACAAGACTAATTGAAAACCATAAAATGTTGAGAATCAATTTAATGCGAAGAATCTAAAATTTTAAGGAATAATAACACCCCTAGAAACGTCTTTGCTTGCAAAGCCTATGAGCATATTGAAAAGTTATTTTTAACTATATTAACATGGATGAATTTAACTTATGGTAGGGCCAATTAAATTCCATGGAATCACTCTTTGCAAACTTATGTGATGGTTCAAAAAAGTGGAAAGGTCAAGCAAGTATGTAGTTATTACAAGAATACTTGAAAATAAAAAACCTCTAAAAATCACTTGAAAGTTAGGAATCTAAATTTTAGAGAAAAATCCTTGCAAATTCCTTTACCTACAAGAATATAAGGAAAATAGTTAAACCCTAATTTAAAATCAACAAGAAACTCTAACAAGGTGACAAGAATGGAAAAATATGCATGATAAGTGGTTCCAATGCTAGGATTTTAGCTAATATATAATATTTTAATAGGAAAGGTCGCAGTAGTTACTTAAAATATATTAATACCACTACAAATGCAATCAGTGCCATGAAAGTTGAGCTGGGATGTCAAAAAAGTAGGGATTGCAAGAAAATATTCAACTAGAAATTTTCTAAAAGTGTTATAGTTTGTATTCATTACATGAATACTTGAAAACCTCAAAATCTTGAAAATCACTTGAATGTCAAGTATCTAAACTTTTCTATGGAATAGTAACATCCTTTGCATAGCCCCCAAGTAAATACTTAAACCCTAATTATGCAATGATAATAAGAACTTTCGCAAGGTGACAAGAACAAAAAAAATATACACATGAAAAAGGATTTGAGCTAATGCACAAGGGTATTGTAAGAAATTTTTTAATTTAAATAATATCCAAAGTTAAGTGCTACCAACGCCAAAGATATATCAAGCACTAATGGTGAAATTATGAAATCCCCAAAAATGAGACCATAATAACTAAAAGACTTAAAGAACCAGCAAATTATTTATGGAAAAAAAATTTCCCCACATAAACAATCAACAATAACAAAAGAGATTAAAAATAGCAAGTTACTAATGTATTTACAAAGTTATACCTAGCTCTAATGGTGATTATGAACATGCTATAATAGAACAAATAGAGAAAACCCTAGTCTACTCTCAAAGTTGCTTGATATTATGTATACTCATTACTTGTTCTATGGAAATGTTCATGAAGTGTGGATGCATAGCAAAATAATGTTGCCTTATTCAAACTCTTGTAATTTTTCATGTGGAATACATTTTTTGTGTGTGCAAATGACAATTGTTATGCATGCATCTCATATATGTGGCTCTATCTTAGCTTGTACATGGTACACATTATCAGTTTTGAAGAATATTTTTTAATAATTTATTTAGGAGTGTAATCTTTTAGGAATTGCATTTAAATTATTATTATTGAAAATGAAAAGTAATAGGCAAAGAAATTTAAAAGCTATTTTAACTAAATTAATGTAGAAGTGTAACACTTAAGATAAGCCTAATCAAAACCCAAATCATCTCTCTTTATAAATTTATGCAATAAATTAAAATGACTCTAACCTCTTACCTTTGGGAGTAAATAAAAATAACTTCTCACAAAAAAATTTACTCAAGACAAATGTTAATAAAACCTCCAATACTCAAGCTAATGAAATTGTAAAATTTGACCAATTTTATTGTTGTAGGTTATTTCTAGAGAAGTTTTGTGACATCACCATTCTACTTAAACATCATTTGATTCAGTGATCAAACAACCAATAGTAATTTTATACACTCAATAATAATTTTACACCTTCCTTCATAATAAAAAAGATGTAAATAATTATCCTACTTTTATAAGTCATGTCATTTGAATTGAAACTGAAATCTATTAATCTATGCCTCCAAATTTTTTATTAATAAATTTTTGAATTTTTTAAACTTATATTCTGAATTTTCGTCCAACACTCTACTTAAATATCAAGAATAGTCTCATGTCATTAAAGTTGAAACCCACTCCATATCTATTCATATCTATTCTTCAACTTTTTTATCAATAAATCTTTGAATTTTTTTTATTTTATATTTTGAATCCTCATTCAACACTCTACTTCGACATGAGATTCTTCATCAGTCAAACAGTGAATAAATGAACTAATCTAAAATAACATAAAAGGTATTGCAAGCATCCTGATTCATGCACCTTCACAGTCCAGTCAAGAAAGGAAAATTGTTTTAACGAATTCTCCTCCCTCTAACAAGGAAAGCCGCCCACCCGAAAGAGAACACCGCTCAGAAAAAAACTAATAGCCTACCTACCTCACTCTACGAAAAGTTTGCCAGCTGGACTAATCTGTGACCCATATCTTTCCGTCCCTTGTGCGGAGACACTATATGCCTCAACCCAATCACCGTAATTCATACCCCACAACGACTGTTCAACAGTGCAGTAAAAAAGGAGGCTTTTTCTCTGGATTCCTCTCCCTTAAGAAGAAAAAACTGCTCACCCAAAAGAGAGACTGCTCAGGAAAAACTAATTCGATGGCGAAGATGCAGATGCAGATGCAGATTCTGTGCTTCTCAATCGTTCTAATGGTAGGGGAGGCTCTTCAGCAGAATACAAGTTTCGTCTTCAACCAGTTCAATACCACAAGCAGAATAAAATATGTTGCAGATGCCTCAATACAATCCAAGGCAATCCGCCTGACAAATTACTCCGAGCGTGTCATTGGTCGCGCCTATTATGACAAGCCAGTCCCCATGAAAAGAAACGGCTCGGTAGTTTCATTCAGCACAAGCTTCGTATTCGCCATTGTTCCGCACCCGCGCTCGGGCGGCAGCAACGGACTCTGCTTCGTCATGACGACCACACCCGCTCTCAACGGGGCCTTCGCCACGCAGTACCTGGGCCTTGTTAACTTATCGAGCAACGGCAAAGGCTACAACCATATTTTTGCAGTAGAATTTGACACAAGTAAGAGCATAGGCGTGGAAGATAAGGATGACAACCATGTGGGAATCGATCTTAACGGCGTCAACTCGGTTGTGGCAGAACCTGCTGGTTACTGGCAAGGGAACACATTAACGCCCATTAATCTCAAGAGTGGGCATAATATAAGGGCCTGGATTGATTACGATGGCGACTCGAAGCAACTGGACATAAGCATTGCACCAGTCGGGAAAGCGAGGCCACACAAGGCACTGCTGTCGAAGAAAGATTTGGATTTGGATGGGATTATACAAGACCAAATGTACGTGGGGTTTTCGGCGTCTACAGGTGGCTTTTCCCTTGCACACTTCCTACTGTTCCATTTTTCATCTTTCCTTCTATAAAGATTATAATTGCAAATTAAAAAAAAAAAACTTCAATAAAAGTTCATAGTCTATCGCCGATATTGCATCATTTTCAGTATTTTTGGTAATTTTGTAGGAGAATATTGAAGTATTTTGCATTAACAGGTAGTTCCCCTTCAGTGGAGGATCACTATATTTTGGCGTGGAGTTTCGTAACTGGCAATAACAAGGCTCTAGATCTAGATATTCTGCACCTCCCTTCCTTCTATGTCAAAATCTCCCAGTTCTACAATTCTCTAGAGTTCATATGCATTACTATAATATGCTTAGCAGCTTTCATCTTGGCACTCATTCTCAGCATATTTTATTGGCTCAAAAGAATGGACTATATGAAATTCAATGAAGAATGGGAGTCACAGTACTGGCCACACAGATTTCGTTACCAGGAACTCAACCATATTACAAAGGTAAACTATGAATGAAAAAATATCACATCTAAAATGGTTTCAACAACTTAACTTCCATTTAGCTCAACACAATCCAAACATATTTTTAATGTTCAAGAACTTGTTTTTACTAAATTTTCCCATGTCTATGACAAACTAAAACAGCTGTGAGAGCTTTTCACAGAATCCTGATCAGGGGATTTACCACTGTGTTTTATTGCAGGGTTTCAGGGACGAAAATCTTCTAGGCTATGGGGGTTTTGGGCGGGTATACAGGGGCACTCTGCCCTCCGGCGAAGAAGTTGCCGTGAAATGCATTACAAAAGATGTCACAGAAGGAATGAAGGAATTCATTGCAGAAATCTCCAGTCTTGGGCGGCTACAGCACCGGAACCTGGTTCCCCTCGGGGGCTGGGGTAGAAAAGACAAGCGCCTCTTCATCATCTACGACTATATGTCTAACGGAAGCCTTGAAAGAAATTTGTTCAGTCCAAAATTGAATCTTACATGGCCTCAGAGATACAAAATTCTAACAGATGTAGCCGCCGGGCTGCTATACTTACACGAGCAGTGGGAAAAGTGTGTAGTACACAGGGACATTAAATCCAGCAATGTATTATTGGACAGTGATCAGAACGGCCGAGTGGGGGACTTTGGGCTGGCAAGGTTATATGACCACAGTGAAAAACCCCAAACTACTCATGTGGTGGGCACGCTGGGGTACATTGCACCAGAGCTTATACATTCTGGTAAGGCTTCTCCTTCCACAGATGTATTCAGCTTTGGGGCTCTTATGCTGGAGGTCGCCTGCGGAAGGAGACCTGTAGATGCCCAAGGTGTGATTTTGGTTCAGTGGGTTTGGGATTTGTATGCAAATAAAAGATTACTGGAAGCTGTTGATCACAGGATTGGGGACGATTATGATAAGGGCGAGGCTGAGATTGTGCTTGTACTGGGGCTCATGTGTTCAAACCCTGATCCACATGAGAGGCTTAGCATGAGAAAAGTGTTGCAGACACTTTGCGGTAAGGCTGCTTTGCCTGTGGGTCTTCATATGCCCTCGGCCTTTAAACATACATAGACCTTGCAGAATTGAATTCGTTTACTGCTACTTCTTTGGAGCTCTCAGAATGATGCAGTGGGAATAATTTCATCTAACTGTTTATTGAAAGAGACATTATTCGTCTAAGTGCACATTCATATTTCATTGTACATCATCTTATGAGACTAATGAGTGCACATTCATAATGTATAAGAATCTGTTGAAAATTTTAGCTCTCAATAAAAAATGATTAATATGTGAACCATTTTGAGATTTACTGTATGTTAAAAGAAAAATCATAAAGGTAATGATGCAAAATTTAAATTTTACATGAAGATTAGTTTTAGAATTTAGTATAATTACACGGCTAATAAGTTTGGTTAATGTGTATTTTTATTAATATGATTTTTATTATTTAGATTTTGTACCTAAATCAAGATAGAGACTTATGGAATGATTTTGTTTGGACAATAGTTTAAAAGACTCATTTTAATTATTTGGATTTCACTTTACTATGTAGTAATTATATATATATTGAATTTCTCAAACAATTGTGTAATTATCTACTTTATGGTTCAACAAAATAACATGGAAAATTTAGAAAATTATATTCACAAAAAATGAAAGGTTGGTATGATTTACATTTTTAAAAATGAAGATAGATGGATGTAAAAACATGAAGATTAGGTTGAAAAGAATGGAAAATTATAACTATTCATTGATTAAAGATTCATAAAATTTTTGAGAGGTGTGAGGATTTTCTTTTAATCTTTCTATTGGCACCCGAATCAACCTAATTGCTAGGTTCTGGCATTTTTCCCTTGTCTTTAAGGTTGTGTAACAATTTGTGTGGTGGTAGCCCTAGTAGCATTCTTAGTAGTGTTGGTAGACTTGGTGGTGGCTTGACAAGTTGAGCTTAAACATCATGCATGTTTGTAGTCAAAAGGTAACAATGTATTATTGTTATAAATTGAGTATAACCCTATATAATTGTTTTAAAAGTGTTGAAAGCATATTATCTATGGATAACAATGCACTAAATTTAAATAAATGTGTTGTTACCATTTTAGACTGGTATACAATCAACGCGCTTTTTATTAGATTAGGTGTCATGCACCTTGCAGTTCCTAATGTTCAAGTTATTATTGGGTCATGATAATTCTTACTAGGATACGAAAGACCATTTATGGGTCCATTCTAGGTCTCCTTAACTTTTACATTGAAGTGTTTTTTTTCTTGAATTGATAAAAAAACCTTTGAATTAACTTACTATTTAGAGAGAAAATAAGTTTTCCCTTAGAGTCTTTCATTATCTTGGATTGTCACCATAGAACTTCGATGTCTATTCTACTAATTTCAATATTGGGAAGCAATTTGCACTACTACTATAAAGTCTAAACCCTACGCATTGATGGTTGGTTTAGCTTTGATTCTCTTTTCATACATGTTTTAACACATTATTGCTTGAAATTATGGTTATGATATCCCTTAGGTCACATTTATCATCTTGGAAATAGTCTACGAACATACCTCCCATCCCAATATCCTTATATCTTTTCATTGCTCATGGGATTTTTTTTAAATTGCATTCATTGGAACTTCATTTTGGGCTCATTTTAATGCCCATGGAAGAAAATAGAGGGTTTATATAAGCTCTCAAGGTAAGATAAATTCTCTTATTTTTTCATAATTAGGCTACAATGGCTTTAAAATATAATTTTTACCCCAACGTACAAATCTAAATTTAATTACAATCTATAATTATTTTCCTTTACAACTGAATCAAACCCTATCCCTATTGGTTTATAAACTTTACAAATTTATTTTTTCAAAAAAATCCAAAGTGGAGGAAATTTTTTAAACTTATCTCTAGAAATATGTAGAGACAAAATTTGAAGCTTTGTTAGGCTTATAGGGAGCACTTTAAAAACTAGTGCATGGTCGAGAAACAAAGAAATAATGATTGAAAATATAGTAAATAGTTGGAATGAACTCTTTTCTTCCATTTTAATTAACTCTTTCATTAAAGGCATCTCCTTATCACAACAAATTTCAATTGCAAAAAACCTAAAAAACCACATCACTGAACACTTCTAAATATTTACCAAGATCTACAACTTAAAAAGAAATCATTTTTATTAACAATTAGTAAGATGTGGTGGATTGTAAATGGTTGAGCAACTTGACCCCTTGCAAGCCTAAAATTCCTATAGTGAATGAATATACTATATCATGGAAAAGGGTGTTTCACCTTGATCCTGCCACTTACTATGTCATCAAGTGCCACTACGATTCATGTGCAAACACCTCATTTGTTCTTTGTTTCACAGTATATTCCATGTCCAGGTATTTTTTACTAACTTAGAGAAAAGCCACATAATGTTAACCATGCATTAAAATGAGCTATTTCCAAGACACCACTATTATTAGTAACTCAAAATGAAGCTCTAATACTAGTAAAAGGAAATAAATAATTCCTACATTAATCTCACAAGAGAAATAATAAACAAAGGAATATATCCAAATTTTAACTATACAAGAAAACACATGACACAAAATACATCTTGGAAACCCAAAGGGAAAAACCTAGCCTCCAAAGCATGTTAAATATATTATTTAATAACAAAAAATTTATAATGCATTAATAATGTTATACTATTTAATCATAAGTTTGAGGAAGGAGATCTTTAGCTATTAGTTTCATGGAGAAAATCTACTCACAAACCTTGCCTCTAATAGCTACTCTTCATCATGTAAATGAGCTAGTAGCATCCCAATCATATAACCATGGGCATGGTGCAAAGTCATAGTGGTGAGAAATAAGAGAACATCTTGTGGTAAAAATCTAGTATAATAACGCCAATAAAGAGTAAAGTTGCATTCTTTCTAGGTGTAATTTGGAAGCATAACCCTACCTACCATCCATACTGCTTAAAACCACCAACACATGCATCTAATATATAGGCATGTCTAAAATTGAAAACTAATGATAGTTTACAATACCAGTGCTAAAGATAATACATTTCCCAATTCAACATACAATATTAGAAAAATCCACCTCTTCCCAAGATGGTCTCATGCATTGGACAAAGAGCCTCCTTAGTTTGAGAGTCCACACCTAATTCTCTTATTCATGCTCTTGAACCAATGTAACATCTTTTCACATCTTACAAGCGTCAAATTCACATAAAGAAATTTACATGACAATAAGTCCTACTTACAACTTATCAAGAATAAATTACAAAATTTGATTCCCATTCCAAGTGTGTACATGGGTGGAAAAAACCTAATCCCAGTATTCTCCAACCTTTCATTACCTCGGTAAAAGGGAGAAACAATAAAAATAAAACAACTATCAAGGAGTAAAACCATGCTATAGTTCCATTGTGCTCTCAAGCATTATCAAAGAATTTGTAATAGCCACCAAGGTGATCACCAACTCATCCAAAACCCTCTCATCCTCCACCATGTCAACACATGAAAGATAAGCTCTCCAACCAAGGTGTTGACATACTAACTATTGTATAAAATAACTATTTTTTCCTTCTTCAAGTTGGTATTCAAACATAGACACTGAAGTTAACTAATCCTCTAAAATAGCTTGATTAATCGCCACGTAGTATACCTCCACAACTGGAATAACATTCACAACTAGTCACCTACACATCCAACCAATATATGTTTGCACACCCAAGGAATAAGACCAAATTTGATAAGCATCACTTATACTCCTTAAACTAGTCCTTAGAGCCACCTTTGTAGCCCAAAATAGTTATGTCCTCAAAGTTGACACCATAATTCAAGAAATTCACATGAGAATATAAAGAAAAACCAAAATGTATTTGAATAAAAAGTGGGATAAGCCTATCAAATCACTCTCCAATGAGTGTGTGTAATTCTCATCCAGCTCTACCATGTAGACTCCTCTATCTTTCTATTGAAACCTCATCAAGAGTCACTATCTCAACACTTCATCTCCAAACACCTAGGAGATCTCTAACCTTACTCAACTCAAACCACCACCAAAAATCTCACTACACAATCATTAAAGGAACCCACAAGCTTATCATACTATCATGGTTTACACCCATATCATGACAAAACTCACAATAAAAGTGTTTTAGAGCTTCCCATGGCACACTACCCCATTACTATTAAAGCTCAAATTGAAGTTATTCAAAGCTATCTATGGGACCATCACACATCACTATCAAAGCTCCCAATAAAATCATTCTAGAGCTATCATGACATCATGATACATCATTAATAAAGCTCACACATTTTTTTTCTAAAGCTACCTATTGCACTATCATAGACATCTCTTAAATCTAAAGATAGCTTGTCACATTAACACAATCAAAGAACTCCAAACAAAATATTATTTGTAGTGTCTCTCACATTTGCAATCCTTAGTACATATTTTGGTTTTGATCGTATGTATATATATATATATATATTCGATTTAGGGGTATGTGCAGGATCATGATGGGACAAAAAGTGGTGATGTGATGGGCATGTGGCTGGCGACTTTTTTTTACCCAAAATTGATGAAACAAAAAGGGTTTTTAAAGGAGATTCCCGGCTTTCCACAAATATAAATTATGCTTTACTTTGAATTTAGTAAATTATTATTATTCATTTACTATTTGAATTACAACTAAAGTCCCAATTGATAGGTTGATTGATAAACATCTATAGCTTTCAAATAGTATCACATTTTTTGAATCTAAAACATGTGTCACATTCTATGCTTCACATACTATAGGATTAAACACAAAAAATAAATTTCATGAAGTTTTGACCAAGTTAAGGTGGTCAGACATATGAGTTTCTATATATTTTAAAAGTTGTACTTAATTATTTACTTGGAAAAAAAATACAAAAATATGCATCACATTGGGACATGAGTCCTCTACTTATATCTAAAATCTTATAAAAAAATATTATCATTTTATTGTGGTTAGGGTGGTCGAACAGACACCCGCTTCTTATTTTTTCCCTGAAATTTAAGTACTACTACATTGAAATTTCAAATTTTCACCAAATAGATTTTTTGTTTTAAATAAACCTAGTAGTTTAGAAACTATGTTCAATTTGCTACAGATTCTGTTCTTACATATTTTTGAAATAATATAGATAACTTATTCTTGAATTTTTACGTCAAGTTGCCTAACTCTGATTTTTCTGATTTTTTTGCCACTTAAGGGCCTATTTTTTCCATGATGATCCTGCACATACCCTTAGAATTATTCGTACAACATTTTGATTATTTTTTATTGGCATCAATTGGATGCACCTTTGGATACTATTATATTATGATTATGTTATGATGGATTATGTTGTTTTATCTTAATGATTATGCACATGTATATCTAGATGAGTGATTTGGGATTATGTTGTATATCTTGTTCGAAGATTGTATGTGTTTTAGCTATTATATATATGCATAGGTACACTTTACATTTGTTGAGTGGAAATAGGTATAGGGAATTTTTCTACCTAGCTTCATAGGTCTGATTTATTCCCCGATGTTGGTTATATTGGAGATGCCACCTTGGCCAATTTGTTATTCATAACTGTTGTACTTGATTTGATGTGATTCCCTATTGTCTTACCATATGGTTAGATTCTAGATGATTTTAATTATGTAATCCTATTGTGAAATCCTAGTGAATGTGTGTGTGTTGAATTATTTAAATGCCAATTTTTGCAAAATTAGTTTAATTTTATGCTTAAATGGAATTAAGGGTAAATTATATATGTTAAAAAATGTTTCAGAATGAATTAGATGGATTAATTGTATTGTGGTAACATTCAAATGGTGAGTTTGAATTAAGAAATGAAGAAAAATGATTTTTATTAATATTTTATTTAGGTTTTGAAAATGGGTAAAATAGAAGAAAGGGATTTTATTTCATTTTATGTTATTTTCTAGGAGAAAAATAGAGAAGAGAAAACATTGTTGGATCAATTTAGTAAATTGGTTATTGGGAATGCATTTCTCATTGAAATTTGATGAGGTCATATTTGTGGGGATAGGAGTTGGGAAGGGGTCATGCATGCTAGTTTTTAGGAGCTAACATTTGGTGTTTTTGGAGTGTGTTACATTTCAAATTTGGAGAGAATTTGAGGTATTTCTCTTGTTTTAATTAATTTTGAACATAATTATAGGAAATGTATTGAGGGAGGGTGGAATCCTCTAAAATGATTTAGTTAGTGTTTTATGTAAAATTTGAGAATTTTAAAAAATACAGGGTTACCATGCCCAATTTTTAGTAAAATGGTGAAAATGTTAAATTTATAGCTTGAATAGGGTGTTGGGCATATTTGCACCAAAAGGGTATTCTTAGAATTAGAATTTTGAAATTTGAAATTTTGATGAATTTCCATAATGGAATTGGGAAATTTTCTAGTTTTTATGGGTGAGGGCAGGATCATGGGGGTCGAAAAAGTGGCGATATGACAAAAAAGTGGTTGATGACTTTTTTTATCCAAGTTTGATGAAATGAAAATGGTTTATTGAGAAAATTATCAGCTTTCCAAGACTATAAGATATGCCTTATTTAGAATTAAATAGATAATTATTATTAATTTTCTACATACATTTTGACTAAAGTCTTGATTAATAGGATGATTGAAAAGCATCTATAGTTCTTAAACGATTTCACAATTTTTGAATCTGAAAGATGTGTCACATTATATGCTTCCCATAATATAGGATTAAAAAAAAAGAAAAATTAAATTTCATAAATTTTTGACCAAGTTATGGTGGTCAAATGTAAACACGTTTTAATATTTTTGAAAAAATTTAATAAAAAATTCATAATTAATTATTTTTACTTGCAAAAAAATTACAAAAAAAAATGTGGCACATCTGGGCATGTGTCCTCTACTTATATTGAAAGTTTCAAAAAATTATAATATTTTTTCTTATACTTAGGTTGGTCAAACATACACCTGTTTTTATTTTTTCCTAAAAATTTAGTACTATTGCATTGAAATTTTGAATTTTCACCAAATAGATTTACTTTTTTCCAAAAAAGGAATAGTATCTTAGAAACTACATTTAATTTGCTACAAATTGTGTTCTGTCATATTTTTCAAATTATGTTAATAACATTCAAATTTTTATGTCAAGTTGCCTAACACTATTTTTTTGAATTTTCATTGCCACTTAAGGGCCTAGTTTGGACACCCATGATCCTGCATTGACCCTTATATTGTTGAAAATTGAGAAAATTTGAAACTTTGACATGAAATTTAGTGAATTTGGATGTTTTAAAAAGATCTAGAACCTTGGGAAATGTGATAACATGCATTGTGGGAAAGTATCATTGAAATTTGGAAGAGATGCATTTTTCTTTGATTTTCATGCCACACCTATTGGAGGGTGTGATGAGCTTAGGGTCTAAGTGTTAGAGAGAGTGATGGGAGTGGCTCCCAACATGTACCTAGCCCAAATTGGTGCATAGGAAATCACAGTGTGGGGAGTTGCTTAATGAAAAGTGAAAATTTAATGAAAAATGGGTAATAAACTAATCAAGATAATGGTATCCCTCTCATGCCTTGAGTGCTAATATAGGCTAAGGGTGACCAAGGAAGACAAGTTGCTCAAGGATTCTAAGACTTGTAAGGTCAAGTATTCTCATTTGTATGAGAGTGCACTTGGTTCTATGTTGAGCCCTGGACATGAGTGTCCATGATCACACGCCCTTTCTTACTCTAACATTTAACCCTTGAGTAGATTTGAGTAGCACCCGAAGAGATAATTTTTATCATTGATATGCTGATAGTGGTTTCATTGCATCATGTTATATACATTGTATTCTCTATGTGTTGTGTGAATGTATGCCCCTCTTTCCCTTGTGTAATGTGTGTGTGAGTGTTTGGGCCTTGTGACTATCTCCTAGCACGGTGGGGTGAACCCACGAGTATCACATGTTTGGGTGGTGTGGAACCACCATTGGGGATCAGAGGTCCATGGATCAAGGAAAGATATGGAACTCAAGTTCCTTCAAAATTTGCACATGTAGATGCATGTATATAACTCATTATATTGTAAAATTATTGTTTTGAATTCTCTCTTTAGAGGTGATTTTAATTTGTAAATGAAAAAGGACATTTAGTTCATTTATGTGTCTCAATGTTGGTACCAGGCATGAATCTTATTGTTTATCCTTGTTATGGTGTTTAGATGCTAGATTAAATATAGGAACATTTATTTTGGTGCTTAAAATGAACATAAGTATGAAATTTCACAATTGGGCGGTTTGGTCCCATACCTAAGTGGCCTTGTCAAACACTACATTGAACCCAAAACTTTAAAATAAATCCTAACACTATTGGGGAAGCCTAGATCATTCTAGGGGACCTGGTAGATGTTGGAGTAGTATGGAGAAAACTGAGGCAGCCTAGTCTTGATAGGTCTAAAACCTAAATTTTGCAATAAGGGTGTTGACATGGCTTGGTTTTGTGTAGGGGCCGCCTCGTTCCCATACAAAGACCAAAGAGTAAATCCTCTTAACCAATGATAAGTGATGGTTTTCTAAGCCCTTGGAAATTTTCAAATAATTTTTATGACTTACACTTTTCCCATTTCAGCCATTTTGGTCATTTAAACCATTGAAACCTAGTCAAAATTTCTCCAACTCTAAATTTGATCTTTCCTTGCAATTTCAGAACTCCATTTGGGAAAAATTTGTATAAAAAATTTGTTCACCATAGTCTTGGGTTCCTACTAGTACTTTTTACTTGTACTCAAGTGTCATTATTGAAGGCTTACATCGCCTCTTGCATCGTTTTGCATGCAACCTTTCAATATGACTCAGTTACCAAAACTAGGTATTGCAACCTTCCAATCATTCTCCTAGTCTTATGAAGGATAGTAAAGGTTGGAACCCTTCATGTCTAATCCTATAAGTTTAACCAACACTCCTAATAGGTTATGGATGTGTGGGAGGTAAGTCTTCCTCTTGTGCAATGTCATTGTAAAGAAATTTTTTCCTTAGTCTTTCTAAGTTTTGGGCCTTTGCTCTTTTTCAGCTTCAAACTGATCCGTGCACAAATAAACAATGTTGTTCCCAAAAAGCGCATAGTGTGCCCTGTGGTGGCTGTGCAAATTATTGAATATCATTTTTCTTTCAAGCATAGGTCAAGATACATGTCAGTTGGGCGAAGTTTCTATCCAAAGCCTTTCTCACAATGCTAGGAGTCCCCACCTGCTTGACACATCATCTTTTGATTTGTGTAATACCCCTCCGTGTCGGTTGTTTTGGACTTGTGTGTGTGTGTGTTTCATTGGTTACTGAGTTATTTGATTCTGTGGAAAATATAATATGTTAGTAATCATGTTTAAATAATTAATTAAATCATAAGTGATTTGCAAGGTTATTTAAAATATGATTAGAAATTAAAGTAATAATCAATTAAATTAAATCAAATGATTTAGAACAAATGATCAATCAAATTAATTCGTTAAAAGTAAAAGTGATATTATTAGATAAATTGATTTAAATTGTTATGAACAAATAATCTTGAAAAGATAATTATTATCATAAGAAATTCAATGGATGCTTATTTAGAATCTTGCAAATGGTTGATTTTAATTATTCTAATGTGGAAGTAATTAACAAATAGTGTATTGTGAAGATAATGAATATATATTCAAATAGAAGTTCATTTTTGTGGAGTTAAATTTATTTAGTTTAATCAAAATGCTTGATAAAAGAAAATGAAATATAAATACTTGAAAAGGAAACAAAAGGAATTAAAGGGATTAAATATTATTTGGATTTATTTCTTGAGTTGTGACTTTTGGTTTTCACTGGAGAATATGAAGAATAAACAAATATAAAACTCCATCTTTTGTGGATTTGAATGTAATTAAATTTCATTTTTTGGAGAAGTGACTTTTGGTATTCGCTGGAAGAGGAAAAGGAAGAGACCTTTGTGTGAGATTTTATTTAGAGGATTTTGGGTTTTGGAAGGGGTGGTTGGATTCCCTTTCCAACAGATTTTGGAGAAATTTGGCAGTCATTCTTCTATTGCATTATTTCATTATTCGGAGAATTCATTGGGGATTAAGATTGAAGTTTGAGGGAGGATCTTGGAGCTGCTGCTGGAAGGATTGGATCGGCAAGAAGGATAAAGCTTCTACAGTTATCTACAGACGCAGGATGCCAGGTTCCTTTCTTATTTATTTGCTGTAGCATTAAATAGAATAGCAATTGATTGGATTTGTTTCGTTGTGCATGAAATTTTTATCTGGGGATTGGGATTTCTGTTGTGAAAATGAAATCTAGTTGGGTTCTGGACTGTCAATTATTAAACTAAAATTTTTTGGGAGTTCGGTACTGTTGTTCATTTAAATGAAATTAATTGTTGGATTGTACTGTTGTTTATTATAATATATCTAAGATGGGAATTATGGAAAAAGAACCAGTAGTATTGTAGTTTTGTCTGGAGAATTTAATTAATCAACTTAAGAATAATCTTCTTATTGGGAAAAGAAATAATTTTCTTAAAAATAAATTTTGTATCTGTATATTATTGTCCTGTTTATATATCAGGCTCTGTATTTGAATTATATAAATACATATATATATGTATAAATATATATATATATATATTATACATATATAAATGTAATTATAGTTATACATGTTTATTTATGAAAATTCAAAACAATATGTGTTTGGCCGTGTTCCCACGGCTTGCATATAACAAATATATATATATATAAATAAAAATAAAAATTTATGTTGTTTTTATTTGGGCCGACCGAATGGTGGTTCGGCCTCGGCCGTACCCACCATTCGGTCGTCCGGGGCTCGCGCGGCAGTCTAAGGACTGCCCGCGGCCGGAAGGCCTTTATTATTTTATTTTATTTTTTTATTTTTGTATTTTGTTTGGAATAAGATTTCAATATGCGTTTTATTTAAAACGAAAATTCTTTTCTTAAATGAAAATGATTGATAATTGATAAGTATTTTAAATGTATATATATATATTTATATATATATATATATATATGTATATATATATATATATATATATATATGTATATATATATATATGTATTTAACCATTTATTAATTCGTGTAATGATACTCTGTAATTCCTATTGCAATGTTAAGTTAACTTAATTGTTTCTATTTGTAAACATAATTCTTTTGTTTCTGATATGAATAAAATAAGATTATATTATAGTGAAAACATGAAAATAGAAAGGAGTTTCTATTAATTTGGTAAATTATAAATGATATAGTAAAAAAAAAGGAAATTTGTGTATATATATCAGCATTGATTGTTTAATTTTTATTTTAATGTGTACATGGTGGAAATGGAATTTAATATGGAATTGAATAAGTTATCTTTTTATTCTTATTTTGTGAGGTTGTAGTCTTGTAGATTTGTTGAATTCTTAGAAAAGATCTATTCTCTTTCTACTTTTCTTCCTCGAAAAGAATTAAAATATATAGATTTGTAGTGGTTTTAAAAGGTATTTATGTGTGTAGATTTATTTAGATAGATTTAAGATTTTAAGGTAGTAAGTTTTAATATGTGGTTTAAGAATTTAGAATATTGTTATTATGGTCATTTAAAAGTATAGACAATTGGTCTTAAATGGGTTTCACAATTAATTTAAATATTGGAAGTGAATGTTGAGTTAGTATGGTGAAAGAGGAAATTTAAATGTATGGGTAAGATTAGGAATTGATTTGGATATTCTCGAATTGGATAGTTTATTGGTGAAATGGAATTTTAATCTTTTGGTCATTGACTTCCTTTATATTTATTTAATGGTTGATTTGTAAGTGCTCTTTATGAATAAGTCTTTTAGAATACTTGTGATGGTTATCATGAATTGTTTTAGTTAATTGAGTACTTCTGATGGGTAAGTTGTAAAGTCATTTAGTTCTAGTTGTTAATTGATTGGCTATTAAATATTGTTCTTGTTTGAATTTTTTTGGTTGTTGTTATTATGCGAATGTTTGGTGGAGTTGTGAGTGATTGAGTATTTAAGGTGTTCTTTAATTTGGTCGGTTGGATGCTTTTACCTCTTTTATTGAAGGATTGTTTTTGGACATTTCCGTATTGGTATGAATGTCGTTGGAGATTAATTTTGATTCAAGGAATCCTTTGTCATTTAAATTTTCTTGCAATGTAATTGGGAACTCCTGTTTTGGTTTATGAGTTGTGGATGGTTGATCTTCTTGAATTTCTGATTTATTTTGTATCGAAGTTGATTATGTAGTCTGGACGGAGTTGTTGGTCTTATGTTTTCACTCATTATGTTTGAATTGAAAATAGTTCTTGTGGCCTTGCATCTATTGTTGTCATTGCTATGTTGTTGTTTTTATGAAAGTGGTTTGCGTACCATCATAAGGGGGTTCTAGTGAGGAGAAAATTGAGGTTTCCCATGGAATGCCTAGTTGGTGGCTTTTGGTTTTATTAAGTGATTTTGTTTAAAGGTTTATTTTCTTTTGCGTTCCCTATTTGAGGTAACACCATTGTTGATTTGTGGATGGGTCTTGATGAATCTTCCCTTTTTATGGCTTTTCTGAGTTACTCTCTTATTTGAGGAAATTTTATCCTTGTGTTGGATTTATTGGAGAAATACTCATGTTGCTTCACTTTACCTTTGTTTATGGGTTTTCATTCTTTTGGCTTCCAGAGGCTTGAGATGATTGATAATTGATGTTCTCTCTCTTTATGGGCCCTTGATGTGGCAAGTGTTTTCGTTTCATGATTTTAAAAGGGTTTTACATAATTTGTTGAGATTTGGAAATTGTTTTTATAGCGAGATGGGTAATGCCTCGCATGCTTCTCGGTTGTGATCTAATATTCTTATTTTGCTGGTACAACCCTTGGTTTTTATGTTGTTGGGTCTCTAGGGAGAGTGGCTCCTCGTGGGGGCCGGTGCCCCGTTTAAGGGGAAGAGCTCAGGATAACCCACGAGTGAGTTAGTAAACAAGTGAAAACCTAATAATTAACTTAGGAGGGTTGGGTAGTAATATCATTATAAGATTAATAAAATGGATGCCTCATCTTTAGTGCTTTCCTAATGGAAGGTGAGAAGGCTGGGTTGGCAAGGTCGTGACCTGCTTCACGAGAGGTCACTCCATGAGTCACCCTATGGACCGGCGCCTCCAGTTGGGAGGAAGAGCACAGGACAGCCATAGATGGGACCGGCGCCTCCAGTTGGGAGGAAGAGCACAGGACAGCCCATGTAGGACTATGTGATGACACTCTCCCCTAGTTGCCCATGTGTTTTACTTTATTATGTTCCTCTGGAAGTAGGTTATGGGAGTTGGTTTAGATTGTTGATATTTGGATTTATCTTGATTTATGATTATTGTCTTGATAGATCTTTGGTGTACTTTGTGGTCTTGTATGATCTCATTGATATTTGACTTATGACCTTGTACTCTTTTGGTATTGTGTTATGATGTTATTGTATTGTTTAATTGCAATTTGGAATTGTATTATGTTTATTAATTCAATTTGTTTTGGAAGTATCTTATGATCATCCTTTGGTTACTTGATTACTGATCATTGCTTTGTTTTATGTGATGGGGTTTATGACTTTAAGTTATTATGTTGACTCTTGGGTGTTGTTGATTATGTCATGGTAATCCTTGAGTTTTATGATACTTTTGTATGGCATTGAGTCTTGTGGTTTCCATTTATGATTGGGACCACTTTTGTATCATTATACATCTTGATCATTGTATTGTAATGTAACGTTAAATCTTACGTGGCTATTGGTAGTTGTTATTCATTGGGTTGAGTTAATTATTTATATGTTGTATTTATGTACTCAAATGGTTTCTTATCAATGATTATCATGTATATGTTATATTTGTTAATGTTTATTTTGTTATGGATTATATCTTTGGATTTTATTCTTTATTGCTGTTGTGTGGATCTCAGTCTCGTAATGACTCTTCGTGTACCCCAAGGGATGTATGTGTTAGTGAATCTGCTTAAATGGAATTCATGTCATGACTTAATGTGTAATGCATGTATGTTATGTTTACTTTAAAAAAAAAAAAATTGTGCTGTAATTATTATGTTTTTGTCCTTTGGGGTTCACACGGCGGGGCGTTACAATTTGGGTAGCTTGTTTATTTTTATAGAGAGATCTCTTTGGGTGGAGCTTGTCAAAATGCGGCATGTGGTTTGCTTTCGGAGTGTAGCCTTTGATTCAGCATCATCAACCTCGATATTGACCAATCAAATTTTTTCCAGGATGCATTTTTACAAATTATATGATTATTCTCTAACAACCATCTTCACTAAATATCTAAAGAGCCATTAATGTTGCAGTTGGCACTCAATGAGTGAAGATTTTTGTGACCTAATCAAGGTCTAGGATCGAATCGTGAGCTATTAGACTAAGGCACTTGGCAATTTTTTCTTCCAGAATGTTTTATGGTGGTGCTCTCCTTTGTTGGCTATAAATAGAAGGTGGTGGCCTATTTTAAGGGTTAGAAAAAATTTCTTCAAGAACTATTTTTTCTTTTGAAGATAGATCCAATAGGGAGTTTTTCTTTTCAGAAGTAAAAGGTGTTACATAACATTGTTATTCTCTAGCATGTTATATTTTTAAAATTTGAACTATCATTGGATTAGCATTTGACCTTTGTTTTTTTGTTCATTCATTTGAAGTCTAAACTATTTATGAGAAACATTTGAAATTGTGCATGATATAGCCTTTGTCAGGTTTCTTGTTTATCTTTCTTTCATGATTAAAATATTGTGTTAATTCTACTTGACTAGTATGGGTTGTTAATTTTCATGTTATTAAGCTTTTGTGTTGAATGTTCACTTTCAGAAATTGGGCTATGTCTAGAAGACTTTTCCATTCTTCATAAAAGTTATCCTTTCTTCATACTATGCTATAAAGAGGAGAGTTTTATGTGAGTTTTTGTATTTCTGTTAATTGGTGATTCATTCTTATATCTAATGGACCTAAATGGGTGCTTCCCATGGGAAGATCTAAATAACTGCATTGTGCTTTCACTAAGCTTTTGTTGCTTGTTCTCTTCTCAACAATGAAGGGTTTGTGGCATTTTTGTCCATCATATCAGTTATAAGAAACAATTTGAGGTTGGAAACGTTGTAAAATCTTTGGCACATTGCCCTTTTATGTTTTATTCACACTTCTTTCTACCTTTTTCCTCAAAACACAAAGAAAAGTCGACTTTCTATTAAAAAAATCCCGAAGGTATTCAGTGAGGCGCAAATTATTCCCCCACTCGCTGAATTTCCCATACGACTATCAAAGAAGCACAAGATTTGATGATCAACAGTTATTTTTTTGTTACACCTAGTGGGACTAAGTTATTCGAATGTCTAATTAAAAGTCAAAAATATTTTTAGATTAGACTCGAAAAAGAGGTTGAAAATTTCATGCCCAAAATCCAAACA
The DNA here is from genome assembly GCA_007258455.2 of Sequoia sempervirens. Taxonomy (NCBI): domain Eukaryota; kingdom Viridiplantae; phylum Streptophyta; class Pinopsida; order Cupressales; family Cupressaceae; genus Sequoia; species Sequoia sempervirens. The sequence goes on from VDFB02168118.1 coordinate 47,403,328, forward strand.
AGAGCATCTTCAAGAGGCCATTTCTAGTTCTCCAAGCTCCCTACTTCGACACCAAGGAGAAGGAGACTTATAGGTTTTGTATCATTTGTAAGAAGCAACTAGGTAAGAAGTGTCAACCTACCATCCAAAGCCTTATATAACCCCCAAGTGGTCAATCTTTCCAAATCAGAATACGCATCTACCCCATCCATAGGAATCTATTTTCGATGGCTCATCTAGTTGTTGTCCCCCCTAGAAATTGTGTGACCTGGGATAGCGGTAGTCCACTACAACCACCTACTCCATAGGTGATGTATGACCTACCATACTTACCAACACTCTTAAAGCCATCCCAAAATTTTCTAGGGAATATTTCAAGACTCCTTTCAAACATCTCCAAGATATAGCAGAGGTATGCAGAGAGCATAGCATCACGGAGGAGAATGTTGCTCTAATATTATTGGTCACGTATTTCAAAGGAAAAGCACAGGACTGGTATAGGTCTTTGGCTTCCAATTCAATCTGCTCATGGGACCAGCTTGAAGAGAAGTTATTCGAGCATTTCTCTGAGAAGGGAGATCGCTCCTCTTTTTTGCAATAACTAATCACTATCAAAAGAGCCTTGTAAGAGGCCATGAGCGATTTCAGTTCAGTAGATTTCATAAGACCTAGAAAAGGATTTCAGTGACCACCAAGCCTCCAGCCCGAATGGCATTCATGTTCTACTTGAAAGCTCTTTATTTTGACATCACAATCATAGTGCAATCCATGGGAGGAGATGTTTTTCCCCGACACATATGATTTGGCCATGCGAGCAGAGAATAGTTTGATCGATGCCAGGAAACTCATGTCATGTTCACCCATGCCTATGTCCATGGAAATCTCTGGTTACCCACGGGAAGAAGCAACTCCAAGCACCTCTTCTTCACAAGAAACCGTGACTACTACACCATCATCTATGTATGTATACCCTAATGTGAAACCAAGCACATTGGGCTCCTCTTCATCGATGGTTGACATCAAGGACATGAAAAATATCATGTGATCTTTTGTGAATGAGCTAGTCCTCATTCAACGATAGCAAGCAGCACCTCTGAAGCCTGCTTTATAGACCTATCAAGGAGGAAGGCCATCCTACCAACATAATATGTATCAAGGAGCCTTGAAGGCACAAATTCAACAACCAACATCCGCAAACCAGATAGTTTCGATCACTATGCCGCTATAGATAGCCAAGAATAACCCAAGTAAAGAATTAATCTTAGGCCAAAACAACTTGGTGGAGGACGATAATATATGGTGCTTCCTGTACAATGATAGCCATATGCCCCAAAATTTTCCAAGGGGAAATCTTCAACAAAAGATAGTAGAGAAAAGAAGCCAGGAAATTTTCTCAAGCACAAAAGAATATCAGTCTCCCAAAATGGAGAATGCTTGTTTTCAAGTGCAAATGCAAGGAATGTCTTTAGAAAAAGATTTGGACATCGCACCAAACAGAGCACTTTTCTCTTGGATGGAAGAGGAAGATGCAATATTCATGAATGATGCTCTGAAAACTATTTCTCCACAAGTACAATTGGATTACAACACAAGATCCAAAAGAAGGCTCATGGGAGAATACGTACAACAAGCTCTATTACATCCACAACTTTGTCAACCACAGCCATAAGAAAAGTAAGCTCTACAAGCTATCACCTAACCTACTCAGGAGTCATGAAACTCGTCATTTCTAGAGAAGGAGATGGAAAGTTACCGAGCCCATTCATGACGAATCATTTTCCCCTAAAGACAAGAGAGAAACCACCATTCAAACCCAAGGCCCTGCCAGTCAGAACACTCAATATGGTGGAACAATTGAAGAAGGCACCTGCTAATGTACATCCTTGTGGGATGTCATATTCATTCTTGAACAAAAGGTGTTGCTCTAGGAAGTATTAAATAAGGAAGAATAAATACTGTAGATGGATGTAACTCCACTGTGCGAGAAAAGTAAAGATAAAGAGCCCACATCAGACCCTCAATCTTCGCGAGTTGTGGCATATGTAAATGTGGCAGATAGTCCAAAAGAGAAAGAGGTAAGCAAGCCAAAATCCACACCTTTCTTTTTAATGCTCATTTTTGGGGATAAAATCCTACACAATAACATGGTCAATTCAGGAGCTAGTATGACAGTCATGCCTAAACAAGTGGCAAATGCTTTGAAACTTGAGTATGAGCCTCTTAAGAAAGGGATCATGCAACTAGATGGGAAGAAGGTTTCAACCATTGGTCATATCAAAGATCTATATTTGACCCTCTTCTCATGTCCAAGCCAAATGGTCATACAAGAGGTGGTTGTGATAGACATTCCCCCAGTGTTTGGGATGTGTGTTTCAAGATACCTCACAACAAAGCTTGGTGTATACTTAGCGCTTGATTGGTCCCACCTGATATTGCGAACCAAGCACGGGGAAAAGATGAAAATATTATTTGAATCCTTGCATCCAAAACATATAGCATACAATGTGGTTCTATGGTTCAAAGAAACACACACCTCTTTCTCAAAAGGAGAGACATATTGTGTTGAAATATTAGAGGATGAGGACACGAGTGAGTGGACCCCTGAAGAAGAGGTCCTAATCAATTAGTTCATTGACTTTGACCTGTTTGGGAACTTCCATGCCACTGGATTGGGCACTTATGTGATCTCTGATGATGACCAAGTCTTCCCAACACTGATGAAAGAACAGGAAGATCCTAGTGGTATGGGTCACAATAGTCAGTGGACGTTGTATTTTGATGGTGACAAATGCAGGTTTGGCTCTAGCGCAGGCGTCTGACTACTTTCCCCAATCTGATAGAAAATCCTTAAATCTTTTCATTTCTAGTTCCCATGCTCGAATAATGATGTCAAATATGAAGCCTTGGTCCATGGTTTGTATCTTTCCAAACAAATGAGCATGAGAGGAGTGCAAGCATTTAGAGATTCAAAGTTTTTCGTAAGTTAAATCCACGGGCGGGCAGCCACCAAAAATGTAACTATGAATTCCCACAGACACAGGTCATGGGATCTGATTGAAAGCTTTGAATCTTTTAATATACAGGTCATCCCCCAATCTCAAAATAGTGTCATCGATCAAATGGATTTTATTGGTTCAAAATATGAACCAACTCCCAACTTAACAACAAAGCAGAACATAGTACAAGTCATTTTCCAACCATCGATCCCCAACAATAACCAAAGTTGGAAGGTCTTTGAGGATGATGTTTAGATTGCCTCTTTTCTACAAAACCAAGGAAAATTTTCTGACCATTTACACTTAGAAGAAGGAAAGACTTCGAAGGGGCAAGTGATCCAATTAAAAGGTAACAAGCTTCCCTGAGGTTTTATTTTTCTTGAGAATCTTTTTGACTATGAGGATGCTAGAAATAGTAAATAGAGATTCACTGCCAATGAGAAAGATTATGAAGACCTTGATGTTGAAAATGGTAGAAAATTGAAATTCAAAAAGATTTTTTCACAAAAGGACAAAGAAAGATTCAAGGGGCTATGTTCTAAATACGACAGGGTCATAGCTTGGACCTATGATGATCTTAAGGGATCCGATCCGGGCATAATTCAACATACTATTGACTTGGTTGAAGGATCAAAACCTGTCCAACAGAAGGAAAGGCCGGTCAATCCAAAGGTTGAAGCATTAATGACACAAGAGCTAACTAAACTGATCGAGTCCAGGATCATATACCTGATCAAGCTTTCCACCTATGTATCAAATCTCATACCAGTACAAAAGAAGAATGGTGACATTAGGCTCTATGTAGATTTTAGGGATTTGAAAAAAGCTTCACTAAAAGATCACTAACCCTTACCTTCAATGGAGTAGATCTTGCAGACCGTGGTTGGATCGGAAATGTTCTCATTGCTTGAAATTTTTTTGGGTTATAACCAAGCCTATGTAAAGAAGGAAGACCAACATAAAACAATGTTCACTACTAAGTGGGGAATGTTCACATATGCAAAGATACCATTTGGTATCTCCAATGATGGTGTGACCTTCTAGCATGCAATGGATATCACTTTCAAGAGGTTAATTAATCAGATCATTTTAATATATCTAGATGACCTAACGACTTTTTAAAAATCAAAGGATGACCACTTTGATCATCTAGAGGAGGTTTTCTAGAGATGCCAACAATTCAGGATTTCTTTAAATCCCAAGAAGTGTATCTTCGGGGTACCCCAAGGAAAGTTACTCAACTTTGTAGTATCAAAGGAGGGAATAGCAATAGACCCAGAAAGGGTGAAATCTATAATGGAGCTACCTTTTCTAGTCAACCAAATGGGGTTGGAGTCTTTCTTCTAGGGAATATTAATTTCATCAATCGGTTCATCTCAAACTTCACGGGAATTGCAAGGCCTATCATGCTAATGTTAAAAAAAATCTAGTCTTCAAATGGACTCCCAAAGGCAAGATGACTTTTGAACAGATAGAGACAACTATCTTCATGGCCTCGGTGTTAGCTAATCTGAACTTCTCCAAATAGTTACTACTTTACATCTACAGCAGCCCACACAACATAGCTTCAGTACTCACTCAGAAGGAAGAAGACAATTCTGGGGAGCATTCAATCGTGTTTTACTCAAGGACCCTCAAAGGATATGAAGCTAGGTACAATTTTGTAGAAAAATAGGCCTTTTCTATTGTTAAAAAGCTCAAGAAATTCTGAAACTTGGTATCAACCAGCATAATCACTATTCTCGTCACTCATCCTAATGTGCAAGAGTATATCACCGAGGGAAAAATAATAGAGAAGAGGGACAACTAGATCACCAAGATCCTAGAGTATGATGTCGACATTAGACCAACCAAGCTGGTTTGGGGAAGAGGTCTTTGTGAATACCTTGTGCAAGAACTAAGCTCCTTGGCAAAAGAAGGAACCAATCAGGCCTACACTAACCAGTTTGAGTCCGATGAATCATGGGTGGTGGATTGGATGTGATATATGCAAGAAGGGAAATATCCGACCAACATTCCACAACACAAAATGGATTACTACTGATTACAAGGCACTAGGTATGTACTAATTGAGGGGATTTTGTTCAAAAGTAATTATGACAGTATCCTACTCCAATGTTTGGATAAGCCCCAAGTGGAAAGAGTTTTGAACAAAACCCACAACAATCCCAAAGGCGTATATTTCTCCTCCAAAACTCCAACCCTAAAAAATAATGCAGGTAGGATATTACTGGCACTCCATGTTTACCAAAGCACACCATCTAGTGAGGAAATCTACTTAGTACTAATATTTTGTCGGTAAAAGGAAGAATTATGCTATATTGTTGAGTTTAATTGTCATTGAGGAGCCTTTCACCCAATGGAGCCTAGATTTTTTTAGAATGATAAACCCTATTTCTAGTGCTAGCCATAAGTGGATCCTTATGGAAACTGACTACTTCACGAGGTGGATAAAGGTTGTTGCCCTAAAAAATGCTACATAAAGCAAGATTGTAAATTTCCATGAAGAGCTGGTAGAAATATTTGGTTCACCAAAAACCATCATATCTATTAATGCATGAGATTTTTGGTTTTAGGGATGTCGTATTTCTCTCTTAAACATGGGGTTTACCTCAAAACTTCATCAAATTACTAGCCACAAGGAAATGGATTGGCAAAGCTGACCAACAAGAACTTGATTAGGTTAATCAAGTACATCGGGCTGGAACAACAAAGGGAATGGCATAGGAATCTACGAGTCGCTCTATGGGCCAACACGATCATGCCCAAACAAACCTTAAAGACCACCCCATATGAATTGGTATATGGAAAGGAGGTAGTGCTAATTTTTTCTATAGAAATTTTGACATTACAACTGATCAAGGCTTTAGAAGTTGAAGAAAGCAGTGAAATGGAAGTCAGGCTCATAAAACTCCTAAATCTAGAAGAAACAAAGGAAAAGGCATAAAAAGCTATGATTGGGCACCAACAAGTAGGAAAAAAATGGTTTGACAAGAAGGCCTCCATCCTAGAGTTCCAAGAGGGAAGCCTGGTATTAAAATATGATGAGCGTAGCACAAAACCAGGTCAACATATAAAATTTGAAGCACTATGGAAGGGTCCCTTCCACACCCACACATGTAAAGAAAAGAATGCATACAAGCTAGAAGACATGGATGGTAATATGTTGGATGTATTGGTTAACATTATTCATCTAAAATTATTCCACTAAGGTATGCAGACTCAAAATTTTCACAGTTATGTACCATATGTAAAAAAACTTGTAAAAACATTTTTCTGCTAATAAGCCATGAGAATAACATGGAGGAAGTAGAAATATATTATATTATATTCATTGAAAAATTTACAATGATATACAAGCCCAAGGCTCAGATTTAAGCATAAAGCTCTCTCGAGCAAACCCATAAAGAGTTTCAGAGCAAAAAGGAGCATAAGGGAGGCAACGTGCAAAAAATGTAAAGCTAAAGCCTCCAGTCATTGTTAAGCAGTCGATACGACTCATCGTTGGGTTCTTATCCTTCTTCTTCTTCTTAGATAGGGTGAAAAGGTGGGTGAACACACAACACATGCGGGCTCGACATAGCACGAACCTCAGTTCCTATTGTTGCAGCTATACACCAGAAACTCGAAGTGTTTCTTCCATTCAAGCCTAGGAATGTGTTCCACACCATACTCCCATAGCAAGAAGGTGGTCACAGGCTAAGACAACGAATGATGCCTCTCAAGGTCCATGGTGCAAAAATCAGTAAGAAGAGGCAACCAGACCATGTCTTCCCCATAATCAATGTGCCTGCAGAGGTCCATGGCACTCGAAATACCAACACCAAGGATAGCCACTTGCATAATTTTTTTGAGCCTTCCAGCATTGTAGATTCAAAAATTTGGTGGCACAACTCAATTATCTAGGGCTTGGTGATGTCCAAGTCAAGCAGGGAGGCGACGAAATGAGAAACAATGTTGGATTTGCTTCTCAACTGGTTCTCATCTTCAACATAGTCTTGGCCGACTACCCACTTGATTGCAACAACACCGAGGTGGTCACTTTTCCTTACCAGGTGCTTAATTCTATCACTAGTAACCTCACCCATGAAGGCGTATTGCGGTCTCTGTGGTAGAATCCAAATGGGAGTACCCAGGCTAGTCGATATAATGACAAATCAACAAAGGTTAGCAGAATGGGATGCATCAAGGAAGGCCTGCTAAACTAGAAGAGCTAAAGTGAGTGAATATTTTGCTAAGATGGAAAACTTATTTATAGAAAGGTAGCGTCGATGGGCTCAATGGATGGGAAACCCATCTCTCGCCAAGTGACAATGGAGAAATTATCAAGGCAGTCGGAGCACAAGAGGTAAATCATATGACAAATCTAACAGCATGCCTCGAGAAATAAATTTGGTCGTTGGGAGTAAATTCCCTCATGTACTAATGAAGACCATGTTTCCATTTCCACCATCAACATTAATCTTGTTATTTATGGAAAACATGTTAATTAATGTGCTAAGCTCTAGAAAATTCAATACACAAGTCTTGTGAAAGTATCGTGTATCACTTGAGCACGTTTCCCATGATGATAAGAGCACTTTCCAATAACGCAGGCTCATTTATGAAAAAGGCTAGCAAGGAGAATGTACTAATTACATTCTTGTGGTGAATTTGGAATTCCTAAGGGATACAGATCCCTAATCCACATGTATCACCTTGGTGGCAGTATTTAGTAAGACATTGATGATGGCAGCGCTTTACTGCATGTACACAAGGAATTGAATGCACCTAAAAGTGGACTTTTGCAAAAAGCAGCAAGTAACCATTTTTGTAGAAAATATCTCTACAAATTTTTTGGCTCAACAATGGAAAAAGCATCAACCTCTGGGAGACAGGTTGGGCTTTCCCCTAGAAAACCAGGTTGCGTCAACATTTTCAAGAGGGAGTTATTTGCTAATGCCTCGACAGTGAAGGAATGACAAATGTTTTTCCCACACCAAATCAATAAATGTTTCACGTGATCTTGTTAAGAAAGAATTTTTGTAGGATTTCATGGAAAATATTTTTGACCCAAGGATGGTAAACCCTAAAATCCTCAGGGAAGTGGTGTTGCAAAGAATGATTAAACATGGGTCAGCTGAAAATTTTGCACTATGGCTTTGGAATTGTGGTTTTCCACAATTCATGTTTCCCACTGTACACCTGTGTCTAGAACTGGTGGATGCATGTGCAAGAATTTTTGACAATGAAATGGGGGTTATAATCGGTGGCAAGATAAGTGTTATGATTAGTGCAACATCCATTTGGGATCTGTTATGTATCCCTACTAATTGGGGCATCATGAACTTCAAAAAGGAGATGGAGGAGTTCTAGGCAACCAGAAATAGACAACTACAATTTAATGAGGAAGAAACAAAAGAAAAGTTGGAGAGAGGTCAACTCCTCTCTCTTATACAATGCAAAAAAAAATCAAAAATGATCTACAAGTCATTTTATCAATGTTGACCTCTATCTACGGCTATAATGATGATGAAAAGGTCTATCCTTTTTAGATGGGCTTGGATTTTATGCTTAGGAAGGAAAAGAGCCAAAAGTATTTTGATTTTTCTGAGATCATAGCTAAGAGGATGCTAGAAATTGGAAAATTATGGTTTTGAGTACAAGTTCAGGTATTCTTCTTTCTTGGTACATTTAATTTTACACCAAAATTCTAAATTTCTTGAAGGATACTTGTCATTGTTTAGGTATGATGTAGGAGGGTCCTACCAGTTGATTTTAGTCTAGACCCATGCGCTTTCAAAGACATGGGATTACTATTGGTTTGTAGATTATTTCATGGGGCTAGTACTTGTAAAATTTTTGCCACGCCCTTTGATTCATTTTTATTTTGAGGTCCTAAAATGGTTGAGAAGTCTGTAGACCCCAATAAATTATTTTTTGGGAGATGAGTTCACTTTTATCAAAGCCCATGGTTTTGTGGAGGAGCCTTTCAGACTTGTAATATTTGTAACAGATAGGGTTTTTTCCTTGGAGGCATGTCACCAATTAACCCTTGTTGATAACGTCTATGGTGTCGGAAGGCACAAGACATCACTTTTTTTGACCCCCCTCACCATTGCCAACAGTTAGATAACATTGTCAAAACAGAAGGCTTAGGAGGTGCTTACCAACAAATTGGTGCATCTAGGCCTAGTTCTCATTGGTGACAAATGGAACTACATCCCGATAAAGCATATCCTGACCTTAAAGCATAAGAGTGGGAATATTTTGAATCAAGAAAGAATGCCACTAGAGAGAGGTCGGAATCCTACGTTGATTTAGCCTTCATACCACTCAGAAAACCACCATGGCTTGTCCTTTATTTCAAAGTGATGGAATACCAAAAGAACCTCCCAATGGGCAAGTCCCTCAGTACACAACTAAAGCACCTGGGATAGTTGTAGAGAAATAAATCATATTTCTCGAGGTTTTGACAATAAATTGAGAACATCAATGCCTTGTATGGGTAGGTCTAGCCACATGATAATAGGTTCATTGAATTTTATGATAAATAGGTTGACATTGAGGATAGTAGTCCTAAGACCAATTGAGAAATTGAATAGGAGGAGCTTCCACTCTACACTTCCCACACTCAACAACACGACAAAGGAAAAGGGGTGAGATAGAAGGATCTGTAGGCCACTTCCTTCGCCAATGCTTGAGGAAAAGGAAAAAGGACCTGATGTTCCTCGAAGAGGTCCATTATGGTTACCGAAGGTCAAATTTTGGTGGGATTGGCCACCAAACGATTTGAATCTACTAACTTCACTCGCATGAAGAAGAGACAAGTCCAAAACCTATGTGGACCCGGTGAGACAATGAGAGGAGAAGAAGTAGAATCTGCTCCACCAATTCATTCAGATTCAACAACTCAGGTAAGTTTTTCTCCCCCTTTTCTTTGTACATCTACTTCTCTAATCATTCCTCTACCTCTAATTGTGGAAAAGAGCCCTCTATCAGCACATTCTGATCTATTGGTCCCAAATGAACCCCCAGCCATATTCAATAGTGAACCTTGTGAAGAAACCCCATGTGTCAAGCGAGTGTCATCCTCTGTTGATTCCTTGATTTCCCTATCAAGAGCCCCCATTGAAAATATTGAAGCATCTAGGTTGTTGGTTTCACCAAACCCATCTGCCTTTGGAAAATGCCTCTATTTTTTCCCACTTCTCCTTTCACTACGATGAGTGTTTCCCCTTTCCAATCTCCATATGGCATCCCACCTTTTTCTATGATAACACTCCCTTTTGCTTCTACACGACCTCATACAGCTGAGGGCCCCCCTTCCATTACCTTTTTCAATCTCCCTCCAAGTGATTCTATTGTCATACAAAGAATTGGTACTCCATAGAGTCTCCAAACTCATTTGGATATGACAAAGCAAGCCCAATAGGAAAGAAAATAGAGAATGCTAGTGAAAGTTGTAGTACATCCAGCCATGAAGAAAATTAAGGCCTATTTTGATGAAGAGAAAAATTCCTTGTGGATTACTACCATGTAGCCTCTAGCATCCAAGCCAATTGGAGAAATGCAGATTATGACATCAAAGTCGTAGGCTAAACTTCAATGAAACTCTCAAGCAAGAAAAAATGGTTCTAGCTAAGGCCACTTAGAAGGTGGTCTATGCTGACTATGAGAAGTTGTACAGAAGGCTAAGGAAATGCGAGGAAGAGTTAGCCAATATAAAAGAAACGGTGAGTAGGCTACAGGAAGAGATTCGAGGCAAGTATGTGTAGATTTCCCACCTGGGGCAACTACAAATGTAGCAAGGAGAAATGACTAGATTAACGGAAGAGGCCCAAGAAAAATAGAGTCGGATTCATGTTGACATAGAGAGGTTAAAAGGAGAGGTCACCACTAAACACTAGAAAAGTATAGGATACCAATGCAACCGAGAGAATGCACATAAGGAATTAGAGAGTGTTCAATCTCAGGCTTTCAATAGAATCTAGAAGGCCTAGGAGGAAGCAGAAAGAGAAAAAAAAGAAAAGCAGGAGACCAAGTCTATTTTGCATTCTCATGAGGAAGAAATCAGAAGGCTAAACTCAAAGCTCACAAATTCCCTTCAAGAGAAAGGTTGATTGGATGAGAACATAAAGGAAAAAGAGACTCAACTCTGATAAGAGTTAGCAACAATAGAAGGATTCGAGATCCTCCTGATACTGAAAAGACTAATCTCCACACACTAGGACAAGATTATAATGGCGGTCGTCATCTTGAAGCTAGTCTTGCAATTTTTGAGGGACGATCAGGAATTACATGAGAATTTCAGCCCAATAGTTGACCCAATTCTGCACATATATGCTCCTTGGTCTGAGGAGTTGGAGATTTTGGTCTCCAGGCTATATAAGGCCATCGAGGAAGTTTTAAAGAATGCGAGAATTTCTGATCAATGGGCCACATTGTGGAAAGCAGACGAATTCATCAACTTCCACAAGGTTGCATTGAAAAGCAAAGAGTGTTAGGTAGCATTGAATAGAAGGGTCATTGAAATCAAGAAGGACATTTGTGTTCTGCTAGATAGCAGATTTCCTGCTTTCTTCTCACCAATCAGAGAAGTGTTATCAATTGAGCAGGTCATGAATGCAATCAGGCTCAAAGTTAAGTCTTCCACAACACTCTCATGTATACACCTATCTCCCACTATTGAAGAAAATGAGGAGATACTCCCCCTTTCTCGACTTTATTACTACGTCGAGGTTATTTCAACCAGGCGGGGAGGAGTTTCTTTTAAGGAGGTCTTTGAATTGGATCAATCATTCAAGTTTCTTCGCACTCTCATCTAACCCACTAATTCAGATTGGGAGGTTCATCACTCCGCTTTCCTCAAAATACAAGAAGCTTCAAAGCTCAAGGTTCATTCCTCCATAAGAGGAGGCCCCCTATGAGTCATTGAAACTGTAAAGCAATTTTTTGGTTAGTCTTTTTGAGTTTTCAGCCCTTGCTCTTTTTTAGCTTGAAAATGGTATGTGGTCAAATAGAGAAAGTTGTTCCCAAAAAGCATGCAGTGTGCCACATGGTGGTTGCATAATTTTTTACATATCATTTTTCTTTCGGGTGTGGGTTGAGATACATGTCAGCTGGATGGAGTTTCTCTCCAAAGCCATTCTCACAATGCAAAGAGTCCCTAGCTACTTGACACATCATCTTTTGCTTAGGGAAGCTTGTTTTTTTTTATTGAGAGATCTCTTTGGGTGAAGCCTATCGAAATGAAGAGTGTGTTTTACTTTCAGAGTGGAGCCTTCGAGTCAAAATCATCAACCTCGATATTGACCAATCATCTTTTTGCTAGGATGCATTTTTACAAATTCGATCATTCTCTAATAGCTATCTTGGCTAAATATCTAAAGAGCCATTAATATTGAAGTTGGGACTTAATAAGCAAAGATTTTTATGACCTAATCAAGATCTAGGATCGGATCATGAGCTATCAGGCTATGGCACCTAGCAGTTTCTACTTCCAAAATGTTTAATGGCAGTGCTCTCTTTTGATAGCTATAAATAGAAGGTGGCGACCTGTTTTAAGGGTTAGAAAATTTGCTTCAAGAATTATTATTCTTTTGAAGATAGATCTAGTAGGGAGTTTTTCTTTTCAAAAGTAAAAGGTGTTACAGAACACTATTATTCTTTGGCATGTTATATTTTTAAAATCTAAACTATGATCGGATTGGCATCCAACCTTTTTTTTTTGGTTCATTCATTTGAAGTCAACTATTTATGAGAAATCTCTGAAATTGTGCATGATATAGCCTTTGTCAGGTTTCCTTTTTATCTTTCTTTCATGATTAAATAATTGTGCTAAGTCTACTTTAATACTATGGGTTGTTAATTTTCATGTTATTAAGCTTCTGTGCTAAATTTTAGCTTTTAGAAATTGGGCTATGTCTAGTAGACTTTTCCATTCTTTGTAAAAGTTAGCCTTTCTTCATACTATGCTATAAAGAGTAGAGTTTTTTGTGAATTTCTATATTTCTATTAATTGGTAGATCATTCTTATATCTGATGGACCTAAATGGGTGCTTCCCATGGGAATATTTGAATAACTACAATGTTCTTTCACTAAGCCTTTGTGCTTGCTCTCTTCTCAACAATGAATATTTCGTGGCATTTTTGTCCATAATATTAGTTATAAGAAATAATTTGAGGTTGGAAACATTGTAAAAGCTTTGGCGCATTTCCCTTTTATGTTTTATTCACACTTCTTTCTACCTTTTTCCTCAAAACATAGAGAAGAGTCAACTTTCTATAAAAATCCTAGAGGTATTTAGTGAGACACAAATTGGTCCCCCACTCGCTAAATTTCCCATAGGACTATCGGAGAAGTGCAAGCTTTGATGATCAATAGTCATGATGTGACAAAATGTTATATGTTAACCTAATATGTCTAATTGTCTCAATGTACTTAGATGTTTATATCTTGTACTTTAAAAAAAAAAAATTATGTATTTGAGCTTATGTCACATGGGCTCCTTAGTAAGGCATTACATTTGGTATCAAATCCCATGTTCATATGTTGGGAGCTCTAGCTTATGTACTTGTGAGTGATGTGTTTGATCTATGTGTTTGGCATGTGTTTGTTAATATAGATTATGTAATTATGATGTTCAAGTAACTATGATGTTCAATATTATGGTACTCTACTTTATTATGGTCTTAGATATAGATTTATATATATCCTAATAAGATGTAACTCTTTTCATCCAAAGGATGGCTCCCAAATCCTATATTTTGTGTCAGGGTGAGATAGAGGAAGAAACCAAGAAAATATTGATAGATCCACCAGTTAATCATCTTGTTCATTCCCACGTCATTGTTCTCCTTCACAAGATAATTGTGAGATTGGATCCTTTCCAAGAGGTTTCTTATTTAATTCATTCCCATCCTTCTTAGGAGGATCAACCATGGTTCAATGAGAGAGTACTCTAAGAGCCCTTTTCATTCTAAAGCAGAGAGAGAGGATGGGAAAGAGCAACCCCATGGAGGGGATAGGCATGTAGTGGATGTAGATGGTATGCTAATAGGGCACATGAGAGACCTTTAAGCACATCCACCTAATTTTGAGGGATCACTTGGGGGTACTAAGGAAAATAACTAGTTATTGGCCTCAGACCATTATTTTGTGATACATCCACATGGTAGCAATACCAAGGATAGATGTGTCATCATGTACTTGAGAGGCTTTTCTTCTACTTGGTGGCACCAAGAGGAGTAAAATCATCATCTGGATATTTCCACCGTCTCTTGGGAGATCTTCTTGGAGAAGTTTTGTTCACGTTATCTCTCAGATCATTAAATGTAGAGACACATGAATGAGTTTCATGAGCTTCGTCAGATGGGTATGACAATTGGTCAATATGAGAAATAGTTATTTAATCTTAAGCAATATGTGATTGTATCTCATGATGAGAGCATGTTAGTGTAGTGCTTTATGAGTGGTCTAAATGCCCAGATTAGTGGTGGTGTTCATGTATTTGAGCCCAATTCCTTGAAGGTCATTGTGGAGAAGGCAAGATTGATAGAAAAGAACCTTACTAGAGGGTTTGGAGGATAGATTAGAGTTCATGTGGGAGGTTTATTTCCATCAGGGTTGGGTGCACGAGGCTCTCAATCTCAACCCACAAGGCCCTCTAGGCTAATTCAGCAGCAACATAAAATATTTTCATGGGATCCTTAGAGGGGGCAATGTTTGGGTGGTCATTACTCCAAGCACCATAGTGGGCATCAGAAGAATCCAAGTCAAATTCAACCCATGCAAAGTAGCCCACCTAGTTCTAGTAGAGGGAGTAATCACCAATCTCGAGCACCATCAATAGGTTGAGGATAAGGTAGATGACCATGTTACTCTTGTGGCCAACTTCACAGGATCCTCAAAGGGGGAAAGGTTCAGGTGGTCGTTACTCTATGCACCATAGTGGGCATCAGAGGCATCCAAGCCAAATTCTACCCATGCAAAGTAGCCCACCTAGTTCTATCAATGGGAGTCATCACCAGTCTCGAGCACCATCAACAAGTCAAGGATAAGGTAGATGACCATGTTACTCTTGTGGCCAAGAGTGTCATTATGCTGAGTATTATCCTTAGAGGTTAGTAGCAAGGTGTAGCTAGAGGTAGGAAGTTTCAAATCCTACTTTAGGAGATGTTGGGAGATCCCATTGAGTATTTATGGTGGGGGATAACTGCTAGGCTAAGCATTAGGGCATCTTTGTCGAGTCATCAGGTGTGTTGCATGGAGTTCATATATCTATTTTATTTGTTTCTAGTGATTTATATTCCTTTATCTCCCCATTCCTTATGGAGTGATGTAGGCTTGTGGTAGTGAGACAGAGTGTTAGTTAGCAAGTTGAGTTAGCCACCATTGTTAAGGTGGTAGTTGACTCTCTTTTGTGTTGTTGTGTGTTAGAGTTAGGCACATTCACCACCACTGTGGACCTATGTATGTAATATGTCATACTTAAATAACACCAATAAATCAATTATGGCATCATTAATATTAAATTAAAAACATAAATCCAATAGCTATTTTCCAAAAAAAAAAATTATATTCATTTCCAAATGTCAAATTATCAAATTACATAGTTTGACTTGGCTAACATTGCCACATAGTCAACTCAAGTTTTACATCATATGGTACAAGTACAATAATCAAAGGATGGAATTCCATGTTATTCCTCTTCTACGCTCGCCGCATTTGGTGGACAAGAACATGGTTCAGGCGCTTTTCCACCCAACACACATGTCCAAGAAAATAATTTACATTCATTCCAAATGTCAAATTGTCAAATTACATAGTTTTACTTGGTTAACATTGCCACATAATCAACTCAAGTTTTACATCATATGGTATAAGTACAATAATCAAAGGATAGAATTCCATGTTATTCCTCTTCTACGCTCGCCACATCTAGTGGACAAGAACATGGTTCTGGCACTTTTCCACCCAACCACAAAGCTACGCTTCTCCAAAATTCTTCCTAACTCAAAGAATACTTGACCCTGCACAAAATATTTAGCAAGAGAATATGATATGCAAGGTGTAATCTGTTGTGTTTCTAACATAACTACAATCATTTATATCCACAACTAGAACATTCAACATCAATGTTAGGAAATGGTAGAGAGTTACATCATAAAAATTAGACCATTCAACATAATGGACTACAAATGCTTGGCCAAGCATATGTTGTATATAGCTAAAAAATGATATATTTTGGAAAAATCAAAACCTATACTCTCTAATAATCCATTTTTGACACCTTAAAGCATCTTGTTGCAGGCAAGAGGTCATAAGGTCTAGTCTCCCCACCGTCCCCTCAGTACTGGAGGATGTGTCATGCCAATGCCACCAATCATGTGAATTTTTTTTACCAAGCGCACTATAGTTTATAAGGGGGTAGATACCTGACCAAATCTTGCATTCTAAAACAGTTTTTTTTTAAAATCCATTTTTGACACCTGTCCCAAAAGGTAAGTTTCCACATTCAAAGGAAACATTTTTCCCGTTCTAATCATCAAGTTTACAAACATACTTTTTTTTTGTAATAGGTTATTCTATCTAACCTTCCTATGATATTAAAACAAAAACATTTTATGAACTTAATCTATGTTTGTTCACTTGGACTATCCTAGATTCTACAGTTTATTCAAAGTAAACTAACCAAATTTAGTACTTTTGTACATAATACATCCAACAATCAGTTATTGTAACATCTTCTACATTTATCAATTTAAAGACACTTTTGAGAAAATTTCTCACACATGCATTAGCATATAGATCACAATTATTCCCTTACTTTTCTTACACAAAAATAAACTCATAATGCTCAATTAAAGAAAATAATAAACTATTTAAATAAGTTATATCACATGTATGTGTATATTCATAATTGGTTTATGAATATACACATATATGGCCTTCATCACAATAATAGGAATGTGTATACATTATTTTTAAAAAAAGAATAGAAATCCATTTCCCTTGGAGACAAATCATTATGATTCCATTCCCTTGTAAAGTACACAAAATAAGCAATATCTTCTACCACAAACCAATTCCAAACAAAGGGTTTGAATTCAACATGTTGTTTCATGTTTTCCACAAATAATACACTATTCCAAAATAATGATAGGATATAAAAGTTTGCACAGAGAATTCATAAATTCGTTCTTATAATAACAATCTCGACTGCATAATACTACATTTAATGTGTTCAAAACTTTATTGTCAATGTAATGTTTATTCTATAGAACTGTCAAGAGTTTCTAGTTCATTGAAGGATGAAAATTTAACAACATAGGGTTGACATCTCATAAGAAAGTAAACAAGTTTCCTTTAACAAAAACTTAGACTTCATATAGTATTGAAGTTCAGACTCCTCATAAGCTATGAAATTTGGTGTCACATCTTCATTAGGTTCAGCTTACAAGTGCAATAGCAAGGTGATAACATGGGACATAGCATCAAGTTCACATTAACAGTGGCTAATAACAACTCAAAATGAGATTGGGTCTCATATTAATAGTGAGATAATGTCTGATCATAATGAATTCCATAACATGTTTATAGGGAACGATTACATATCCCATTGAGATTGGATTCACATATCAGTGAATGATAACATAACATAATGATATCGGGTTTCGCATTGACAGTGAAACCATATCATTATATTATGAAATTGGGTTTCTTAGCCATTGAGAAATGGTAACATATACTATGAGATTATATTCACATTAACAGTGAATAATAACACAACACTATGAAAGTTGGTTCATATCATTAAAGAAACGATAACATAAAGTTATGATATTAGGTTTACACATTAACTATGTAACGATATCATAACACTATGTTATCGAGTTTCACAATATATGTGAAATGATAACATATTACCATGATCTAGGTTCATGCTAACAATGAGATGGTGTCATAATACCATGCATTTGGTGTACACATTATATGTGAAACAAGTATATAACATAATGATTCGATCTCACATTACAGAGAGGCAATATCATAACACATTGATTTGTCTTCACAATCACAGCGAAACATTATCATGAAACAGTAATTTGGTTTCACATTACAGTGAAACAATAACTCAATACCATGAGTTGGGTTTTGTATGCATGAAAATAAAAAGAAAAAATGATTCACATCCATCAAACCCACAACCAGATCAAAACATTTACTGGTCTTACACAACCAGAGGTAAAATGAGATCAATAACCACTATTGATTGAAAGGATGCAGTTAGCATGGTGGATACAAACAACAAAATGATTCTTCCCAGAACAACGATAGAGAAACAATGATTTCATTTGACATGGGCAAGCCAAAAGGGAATGCAATTCAACTCTTGACATGCTTCGACCTTCATCGATGATGTACAATGTAATACATTTTTAAAGAAATGAGGGCAGTTGCATAGAGTAACAAGGCTAAGGATTTCAAACAAGAATGAAGAGATAACATTCTTTGTACAATTCTAGAAAGTTTTGAAAGGAAACAATAGTTCATAACTCCTTTTTCCTATTAAATCAACCAGATAGATTGGAACAAAGAGGATTCTTTGCTTTTCCTTGATGAATTTGGCTTTCTATCTTTTTTCTTCTAGAACTCAACCCCTCCCCTAATTTTTGCCCAATTTCTTTCTTTTTCCCTTGATTTTTTTTGCCTAGCCCCCATCACTTGTGCGTGGGATTTCCTTTTCTTTCAAAATATTTTTTTTTCCATTTTTAAACCTATGTTAATTTCCCACTTCTTCTCTTCATGAGCCACTTGACTGGCTATCTTGAAAAATCTTTATTCAATAGTAGTCATGGCCAGCCCCTATCCAGTTTTTTTTTCATTTTCAAATTTGAAACCAAGAAAACTCTATTTTTTATAGCCTATCATGGCTCATAGAATATTTTGATAGAAGATATTTTAATTAAAAGAATTAACTTCTTTCTTCTCATGATCATATCTCTTTATTTACATAAATGTATATGTATATATATACATAGATATATACATACATACAAATGTGTATATATATATTTATACATATATATTCTTTCATATATTTTTTAAAATCTTTCATAAGGTGGAGGAAGAAACATCATGTTCTTTCAAATTCAAATCATATATTTTATAATTTCATAATTACTTGTGCATATATATCTATATACATGCTTATGTTTATATGTATTCATTTTTTATTTTGAATTCAAAGGCATAAAATGAGCATTAGATATACAAGATAAACTGAACAAGCACAGAACGTTCACATTCAATTCATTTTTCATATGCAATTACTATGATTCATCAGTGGTGTTTATTCCATATTCCATCAAGCTTATCAATTGTCATCTGGCTAAATACTCCTACCTCAACCATTTTCTTGTTCTTCAACAACTTAACATTATTAAATGTAAGCAAAATTTGAGACATGACAATGTATCCTACCTTTAGGGTCTTATGGGATCGTCTTGGGTATGGATTGGGAGGCTCATCAAGCATGTATTTATTGTTGGCATAATTTGATCAAGTGTGTGGATGATCAAGGTGAGAGAGTAGAGCTTATTAGAGTCCATAGACCCATTTCTCTTCACAATATTTTAGCTAAGCATTTGAAATGGAGTATGCAATAGAGATGTCAGATTTTTGCTATCTCGGTGAGTGATCTTATTGAGGGTGAGTTTCTAGAGGTAACTCTTGATGATCATCCTCTTCTCAAGGACTATGTAGATGTATTTTCAAGTGACATTCCAAGTATGCCACCTAAGTGGGATATAGACTTTTGGATAGATCTCATACCTGGGGTAGAACCTATCTCTCAAGAACCTTATTGCATGACCACTCAAGAGCTTAGTGAGCTTCATTTGTAGTTGGAGGAGCTATTGGAGAAGGGAAAATTCATCCTAATGTTTCCCCTTGGGGATCACTAATCATTGTCATGAAGCAGAAGGATGGATCTCCTCATTTTTGTATTGATTATCGACAGTTCAATAAGATGATAGTGAGGAACCAATATCCCTTGCCTAGGATCGATGATTTGTTTTATCATACAATGGAATACAAGGTTTTTTCCAAGATTGATATTGAGTCAAAATACCAAAAAAATTGTATCCATGAGGTGGACATTCATCGAATGATATTTGATATAGGCGGGTGCAAAAAGATGGGGGGCAAATTGTGGCCAAATTTTAAAAAAAGTTTTGATAGCTCATAACATGAGCACATTATAATGCACTTTCATTATGGCTTGGTGTTATGATCCTAAGGCTCTGCCACACCGATCCTACTCATATTATAACCCGAGTGCAGAATAATATGCTTGTGTTATGAGAAATTAAAAGCAAACAAAAAAGGAAATCAAGCTCATTTGCTTTGTGACTATTTTTTTCTTCCCGTGGCCAAAATCCCTTCTTTTGTGTGCTCACATTCTGGGAGGAGTGAATCTTGCAATTTTTTCATCAAATTTTTGCTATTTTATCACCAGGATGCCGCCACGTCAATAGGGAGGTCAAAGAGGTAAGGGTTGTTTGTTTTTTGTTGTTTTTTGTTATTTTTAGGTTATTTTTATATTTATTTGTTGGATTTGTAGGAGATGATAATGATCCTAGAAACCCTCTTCAAAAACCCTCTTGAAAATCCTCAACAAGTAGAGCAACAACAATAGGAACAAAATCCTTAAGTTCAACAACCACAACAACAATCTCCTCCACCAATCCCTCAACATCCTCCTGGCACTCAACAAAAATTAATGAGTGAAATTGAAAAAAATAAAAAACAAATTAAGGAGTTAATCAAGAGGTTTAATGATCCAAATGGTTCAACCATGGAAAGAAAAATGCTTGTAAACTCACTTAAAAAAATGTTAAAACATGTAGATGCAATCAACTAACAATTAAGTGGATGGAAAGATAGGAGGCAGACATCTATGAATTTTTACTAGGATAAATTATCATATAAAGATGTAAAAGATCTAAAAATTACAAAATTAGATTTGTGCTCATTATTCTCTAACCCACGCACAAATCAATTAGCCCCAATGCGAAGAGGTTTCCTATCCATTGGTGCCACAACCAATAGATTAGGAATTTTTTTGAAATAGGTGGTGCATGGTTTTTTATTACTCACCATGCAACAATTGCAAAGTCCCATAATATTTCCTGAGGATTTAACTATATTGTGAGTTCATCCTGAATAAAACCTCAAATTATTTTGATATGAGGGACTTCCAAGGGAGAGGTGGGGGGTCGAATCAAGATAGACCTTATGCACAATAGGATCCTAGGCCTAAAGCAAGATGACCTCTCGCTAGGCTGCCTCATGAGCACATCGTTATCCCTTCCATCACGAAGGAGAGTGTCAAGGTAGAAAATTTGCAGGCCATCAGCTCTTTGACCTAGAGTGTCATCCAACATGCCAACCCTATACTACAACGGCATCCAAGGGAGTCTTTGAGTGGTGGGATTTGATCCCATTTGTGTCATGCTTTTGAGGTAACTTGCTCATATGACCCCACTGACACTCAGGAGGCTGCTACACAAGGTACGTCTACAACTATGGAGATGGAAAGGGTAGATGACATTTTGAATGATGCTTATGGAATCGATACTCGGGTAAATGTTAGCATGTTCATTGAATTTAAATTATGAAATTTCAATTTTGAAATACAATATTAACTAATTTAGTTTTATGATTTTAATAAAATTTCAGGGTCACAATGTTGATACTAGATACACCGGCCCTACACCTACTTATTACTCCACCGCATCTACCGTTAAGGTATGTAACTAGTAAAAAATTAAAAATTTATTACATGGTAATAGCATTATTATATGAATGGTATTCCAATATCTCATTTTGGATGCTAAATAGGCTAATATTGGAGGTTTTGTGGGAACACCTCTCAATGCCAGTGGATTTAGACAAACCTGCATGTAGATAATAGAATAAAGAGTTTAACTAATGAATTGTACTTAATATATTTTTGTAGGGTATATTCATATCATTGATTGCATTGCATTGCACATCTTTCAAACTCAAAGCATTACTTTGCATTCCATAGCTAATAACTATATGTTGATAGATGAATTTTTTTTAACTATAATATAGTTGTTTAGAAAGTCAACATAAGTAGTGATGTAATTACTTCACATAGCATAAGTAATAAGTAGGAGCAGCTTCCAATTGCATTTTCTTGTCATGGCATTCCTTGAGACCACTTTGTATTGAGGCATCTTTTCAAATAGTTCATTTCCTTGTCTATGCTATGGATGCTTGGAAGAAATATATAAAAGAATAATAGAAAGAAATAGCATAGACAAGGCAATGAGTTGTTTTAAAAAATTCCTCAAAGAAATGTGGTCTCATGATGGTGTCCATCACCATGAGACCCAATTTCTTTGAGGCATTTTTTCAAATAGCTCACCGCCTTTTCTATGCTACCAAATCATTTTATGAAGCAATTCATTTCATTGCTACTATGGCTAAAATCCTAAAAAAGATGATTTCCAACAAACTATGGATGCTTGGAAAAAATGTATCAAAGCATAATAGTAAGCAATAGCACAGACAAGGTAGTGAGTAGTTTGAAAAAATACCTTGAAGAAATGTGGTCTCATGGTGATGGAATGTCATTCCATCACCATGAGACCACATTTCTTCGAGGCATTTTTTTCAAAACAGCTCACTACCTTTTCTATGCTACCACATTTTCCATTCAAGTGTACCAAAGAATTTTATCAAACTACTCACTTCCTTGCTACTATTGATAGAAGCCTAAAATAGGTGCTTCCCAACAAACTATGGATGCTTGGAAAAAATCTATCAAAGCATAATAGTAAGCAATATCATAGTCAAGGCAGTAAGTAGTATGAAAAAATTCCTTGAAGAAATGTGGTCTCATGGTGATGGAATGCCATTCCATGACCATGAGACCACATTTCTTTGAGGAAATTTTTCAAACAACTCGCTTCCTAAAGAACAGAAACCAACCCTTTAGCCAAAATTTCCCTCCAAATTATTTTCAAGGTCCTCAACATCATCCTCAATTTACCAATCCATGGAACCGTCCCCCTTTTATTCCACTTGTTCATGTCCCCACCTATCCTTCTTCATGTCATGCTCACCCTCCATCTCATAATCAAGACCACACTATATCATCCACCCCATCCCAGCATAATACCATAGAGAAGGCAATGAACAGTTTGAAAAAATGCCTCAAAGAAATACGATCTTATGGTGATGGAATGCTATGACACATTTGTTTGTAATGGCATTCCATCACCATGAGACCCCATTTCTTTGAGGCATTTTTTCAAATATTTCACTAGCTTCTCCATGCTACCACAGTTATCGTACATGTCTATCAAAGCATTTTATCAAATAGTTCACTGCCTTGCTACTATGGGTAAAATCCTAAAAATAGGTGCTTTCAAACAAGCTATGGATAGGGAAAATAGTAAGCATGATAGTCAAGAATATATAGTTTAATAAGTACTCAAAATTTTGTTCATTATCTCTCATACAATATAAGCCATGATGTGGATCACTATTGTAGTTTTTGTGAATGAATAATTTGTTGTCTTATTTTCAGATGTTGGAAGCGGATACACCTCTGAATGTTCATAAGAAAATGGATATCATTTTTTCATCTACTATAGACTCCTTGATGGCTCTCACAAAGGAGGTACGAGGCAAACTATTAAATTTCAATTTGTGTTCATTGTTATAGTTGTTAGTTAGTGAAAAATAAAACCATTATTGATTCGTAGTTTAATTTCTCTTTGGTTGGTTTCTACAGGGCTTCAACACACCACAACATGGGCATCCAAATGTTTCCCCCATGGAGAGAGATCATCTACTGGAGGTAAGTGATTATTTTGTTAAATATATCATTTTTTATAATGTAATTTTTATATATTAATGTCTTTACCTCTTATTGTAACAAATAAAACTTTACCAAGAACTAAACCCTAGGAGGAGCACTAGGAGCACTCCTCAACCTCAAAATGAATGAGTGACAGACCTATCGCCATCCGACCGACAAGCAAAGGGAAATAATTTATTTCAAGAGGATGTAGAGAAATGACTTTTGATTCTAGAGCCCTTTGTTGTATGCCTATATGGAATTTTTGTACATATTGTGTATTGGATATATTTGACATTGTATGCCTATGTGGCATTCTCGTAAGCCTATATGGCTATTTTGTATATATTTTATACTTATATTGACATATATTGATGTATGTCTACATGACTATTTGGTTAATACAAATCTTTTTATCGATGGTGTCCATATTTGCATTATAAATCCATGGTTCAATAGATATGAGTTACGTGTATTCAAGTGTATTATTTACAACTTACATATATACTTTGTGACTTATGTGTTTTCATCTGTATACCTTGTATTCATGCATATACTTTGTATTAATTTGTGTATACTATGTATTCGTGTGTATATTTCAAGGCTTACGTGTTTTTGAGTACTTGTGCTTCCCTTATTCACATGTATACTTATTAATTGGTTAGCCCTAGCATTGATCATTGTTGTCCTTCATGGTTTGTCTTGAATATTTATTTATTGATTCTAAACAACTTCAATATTTCTAAGAATACTAGTAGAGTTACAAATTATAAAATTGCACAAATTGAAAAGAAAAGATTAATTGTAAATAAATGCACTGATTATTAACTTGATCATTGATTAAGAATGGGTATAACATGTATCAAAAGATAAGCCTTCTAGAATGGCAACTACCAACTAGAAAATAGGAAAAGCATTCCCAATACTTTGAAAGCAATAATCCACCCAAAATTGCAATGGGAGAGAAGGCTTATTTATGATCCTTGAGCATTGTATTTCCTAATGCTCCCTTGTTCTTACATAACTCAATTATGTTTAATTCAAAGAGTTCCATCAAATGATTTTTTGAAAGAAAAGAACATGTTTTCAATTGGTATTCCATGAGATGTTTCATAAAAATATTCCAGTATATTTAATCTTTTGACTGGAACAAATCAATTAAGCAAAAGATACATAATCTTCACAAAACTTGCAAAACATAATAATCATAGTAGATGATGAGTAGTTAACTTCTTGACACATTATCATACAAAAATTTATCTTCAATAGTCTTTAAACATTTCGATTGCATAATCCTCATAGTACATAATGAATTGTTATGTTCTTGATCCATCGCCATATAAACACGTCAAAAGATGTATATGTCAATTTTTTGCAATATTATTTCTTGTATAGGAAATGGACTTGGGAGAAAGCTCTATCATTTATAATACAAATAAGAAATGGACTCAAGGGTGAAAATTTTATTTATCACACCAAATAATAAATGTACATGAGTGCATCACTTTTTTCTCTTAGACTCCAATTTTCAAGCATAACGAATCATTTCAAATAAAAATGACAAAATTCTTCACAACCAAAGTTGTTAATGGAGGAAAAATAAAATGTTTCCAAGTTCCACCATTGTATGCATTTACAATTGGTTGTATATTGTTGTAAGGGAAAAAATGATAATTAAAAAACTTCTTACGCTTGCTAGACTTGAGGATGATCATATTCTTTTTGTGTGGAAAACTCATACTTCTCAATTGTTGTGTGAATGTTTCTTTTTTTTATTGTTTTGCATGCCATCATAAGGGATCAAGCCGGTTGAATGTAGCTCAGAGTGATTCGGCATATTTGGTGCAAAATAGGACCATGCCTAGTGTAAATGTACCTATTAGGATGTGTTGGAACAATTTTTTCACACGAGTTGCAAAATGAAAGTTGCACCACTTTGCAACTTTACACTGCTTGCATTTGACACTTTTTCCATCAAGTAAAAAATGGCTGAGAAGATGACTCTGAGATAACAAAAACTGAGAGAGGTTATTATAGAGGATCCCAAAGCGATCTTGTAGGCTCAGATGGAGAGTTCATAAGTGTCATAGTATCCAAGTAATAGCTCACAAAAGATTGCGGCCATATTGCACTTTGGACCCTTAAGGGATCGAGCTAGTTGAATGTGGCTCAGAGTGATTCGACATGTTTGGGTGTGAAAGAGGACCATTCCTAGCATAGAAATACCCATCCAAACATTTTGGAACAGTTCATTTGGTCACACAAGTTGTAGAACGAAAGTTGCACCACTTTACAACTTTACACTACTTGCATTTGACACATTTTATATCAAGTGAAAAATGGACACCATGGGAAAATGACTTTTAGATAAAAAAAATTGAGAGAGGTTATTATATAGGGACCCAAAAAAATCCCATAGGCTTACAAAAAGAGTTCATAAGCATCATGGTTTTCAAGTAATAGCTTGTCAAAGATTTCTGCCCTTTTGCACTTTGGACCCTTATGGGATCAAACTGGTTGAACATAGCTTGGAGCATTTTTATGTGTTTGGGTGTGAAAGAGGACCATGCCTAGCATAAAAGTACCCATCCAAACATGTTGGAACAGTCTATTTGGTCACACAAGTTGCAGGATGAAAGTAGCACCACTTTACAACTTTACACTACTTACATTTGACACTTTTTCCATCAAGTGAAAACTGAATACCACGGGAAAAAAATATATGAGATAACAAAAATTGAGAGAGGTCATTGTAGAGGAGCCCAACATGATCCTGTAGGCTCAAACAAAGAGTTTATAAGTATCATGGTTTCTAAGTAATATCCCGTCAAAGATTGTTGCCCTTTTTCACTTTGGACCCTTAAGGAATTGAGCTGGTTGAACGTAGCTCAAAGCAATTCAGCTTGGGTGAAAAATAGGACCATTCCTAGCATAAACATACGCATTCAAACATGTTGGAATAGCCTTTTTGGTCACACGAGTTGCAAAACAAAAGTTACACCACTTTACAACTTTACACTGCTTGCATTTGACACTTTTTTCATCTAGTGAAAATTGGACACCACGAAAAAATGACTGAGATAAAAAAAATTGAGAGAGTTTATTGTAGAGGGGCCCAATGCAATCCCATAGGCTTAGACAGAGAGTTCATAAGCATCACAATGTCTGAGTAATATCTTGAATTGGCAAGCTAGTGAGCTCACTAGTTTGCTAATGCTACCACATTTTACATACATTTCTATGAAAAAAAAATTGTTCAACAATTCAAATGCCATGTCCATGCTTCCATTTTTATTCTATCTTGCAATCATGCCATGCCACATTACCACATTTCTTTAATGCATTCCATCAAAAAAAAAATGTGAGCATTGGAAGGCTAGTAAGCTCACTAGCTAGCCAATTCAATAGGGTTGACAAGGTAGGGGAAATGTATGCCTCATATAAGTGGGGTCTCACAGTGATGTAACCCATTTCTATGAGGCATTTTCTCACACTGGCTATCAACCCTACCACATCGGCAAGGTCACTAGATTGCCAATGTAGTAGGGTTGACAAGGTAGGGGTAGCATAAGAAGATGCCTCATAGAAATGGGGACTCAGGATGATGTAAACCACCATGAGACCCCATTTCTATGAAGCATTTTCATGCTACCCCTACCTTGTCAACCCTATCGAATTGGAAAGCTAGTGACGTCACTAGCTTGCCAATGTAGTAAGGTTGAAAAGGTAGGGACAACATGAGAAAATTCCTCATAGAAATGGT
Source organism: Sequoia sempervirens (assembly GCA_007258455.2). Classification (NCBI taxonomy): domain Eukaryota; kingdom Viridiplantae; phylum Streptophyta; class Pinopsida; order Cupressales; family Cupressaceae; genus Sequoia; species Sequoia sempervirens. Next base: position 47,430,948 of record VDFB02168118.1, read on the forward strand.
GTCTCATGGTGATTTACATCACCGTGAGACCCCGTTTCTATGAAGAAATCACCATGAGACCCCATTTCTATGAGGAAATTTTCGTGAGGCCCCATTTCTATGAGGCATTTTCTCACACTGCCCCTACCCTGTCAACCCTACTGCATTGTCTTATGGCATGCCATGACTGCAAGATAGGTTGTACCTTTCCCCATGTTACTAACTTAGCCTTGAACAAAGAGTCTTGAAATAGTGGAGAGAAGGGTTAGAATCCCTTATAGGTAGACTAATCAAGGAAACATTTAAAATATATCACAACATAAGTGATGAGGTAAGTTTAGTGATGAGGTAAATTTAGAAATAGAGATGAAAACCAAAATAGATTCAAAGATCTATCAATGTGGGAGGAGTATATTCCAATTTGGTAGAGACATGTATGGAAAATTTGGTAGCATAGACAATACAATCAGCTAGTTGATACAATTCACATCACCATGAGACCCCATGTTTCTTTGAGGAATTTCTTCAAACAGTTGATTGCCTTGTCTATGTTGTTTGATAAAATGCTTTGGTAGACATGTATGGAAAATTTGGTAGCATAGACAAGGCAATCAAATGCTTGGTATAACTGTTTGACAAAATACCTCAATGAGATATGTCCTCGTGGACTAGAATTATTATAGGATACTCACAAAATAGATTTATTGAAAAGGCTTTAGAAAATTTCAAGCATATGCAAATTGTAGGTGTAAAACCAAATTCAACTACATTTTACAACATCCCCATGCCTATACCAAAATGAAAGCTTTGGGGAGTGGTATGCACATCCATAGTCAAGGATTGAGAAATGATGTATTATTTTACATCCTTATAACCTTTTTCATATATATGTGTATACAAAACGTGGAAGCATACACAAGGTAAGTCAATTGTTTAACAAAATACCTCAGAGAGATGTGGTTTAAAAATGTAATTGGAAAGTGTAAAGAATTTTATAATTTAAAATGTGCATTGACAAGCTAAGGTTATAATGACAAACAAAAAATTATCAACATGGAATATGGAAAATAACAAAAAACAAGGCAAGCCAAGATAGAATGAAATAAAATGTGTAAAGACTTCACATACCTAAAAAACTAGAGTTTCAAATGGAGGAGTTTTACCCAATTATGCAGCCTTTGCTTCTTTCTTCAAACTCCTCAACAATTTGACTTTTTAAAAAGCTTGTTCCCCTCCAAACTTCAATTGTATATTAGTCTTGAATGGAATTCAGACTTGAATTGATATTATATTCCTTTCAACAAGAAAACTCTACTATTTCATGCAAAGGTGGTGGAAAGATCATGAAAAAGGTGGTGGAATGTGAAAAGCATGCATGCACACTTCACAAAATCATCAAAAAGCTTTTTTTTGCTAGAACACATGTAGAACCAAGAGAATATGCAGAATGTGGGCCTTGAGATCACGGGTATATTGGATTGTTTAGCATTTTTAGAGCAATAAAAAGTGTGCTCACATTATAACACGAGTGTGTTATGTCTTGGTAAAATAATGGCCATATCTCTACTACTTCAAAATGTTCTCACATTATGAGAGTTAATTTTTTATAGGTTTCTTTTCTCTCTTTCTCTCTATCCTCTACCCTCTACCCTTAAACCCTTAAACCCTCTACCTTGTACCCTCTATCTCTCTCCCACTCCCTCCCTCTCTCTCTCTCAAGTCTCTCCCTCCTACCCCCTCTCCCTCTCTCAACTCTCTCTCTCTCACTCACTCACTCCTTCTATCTCTCTCCCCTCTACCCTATATTTCTTCCCACTCCCTCCCTCTCACTCTCTCAAGTCTCTCCCTCTCCATATATCTCCTCCTATCTCTCTCCCCCCTCCACCATATTTCTTTAAACCACTACCACTATCTCTCCCCTCCCTCTCTCTCTCTCAAGACTCTCCCTCCTACCCCCTCTCCCTCTCTCAATTCTCTCTCTCACTCACTCATTCCTTCTATCTCTCTCCCCTCTACCCTTAACCCTTAAACCCTTAAACACTATACCCTCTACCCTCTATCTCTCTACCACTCCCACCCTCTCTCTCTCTCCTACTCACTCCCTCCCTATTCATTGGACCCATTTTTTCAAATAGGCCACTACATTGCCAATTTCATTGAATTGGAAAGCTAGTGGGCCCACTAGCTTGCCAATTCGGTGAAATTAGCAATGTAGTAGCATGTTTGAAAAAATGGGTCCACAAAATGGGGTCTCCTAGTGATGGAATTGGCAAGCTATTCAACCCTCTAGCTTGAAAATTCAATGAAATTGGCAATATAGTGGCTTGTTTGAAAAAATGGGTCCAAGAAATGGGGTCTTCCGATGATGTAGTGGGCCCACTAGCTTGCCAATTTGATGAAATTAGCAACCTAACTTGGTATGTTTGAAAAAATGGGTCCACTAAATTGCCAATTTAGTAAAATTCAGTGATTAACATCACCAAGAGACCCAATTTCCTAGACCCATTTTTTCTCAAACAGGACAAGTTAGGTTGCCAATTTCACTGAATTAGCAAGCTAGTGGGGTCACCCTCAACCCTAAACCTTCTACCCTCAACTCTAAACCCTCAACCCTAAACCCTTAAACCTTCTACCCTCTACCCTCAACCCTCATCGCTCAACCCTATACCCTCAACCCAATACCCTAAACCATCAACCCTATAGGACCTCAACCCTATACCCCCATTTCTCAACCCTCTACCCTATACATTGGATCCTCAACCCTCATATATCTCTGTCCATCCCTCCTCCTCACTCCTTTCTATCTCACTTCTCCCTCCATCCCTCCATTCATCCATCCCCCCTCTCTACCCTAATCCCTCAACCCTTAAACCCTTAAACACTCAACCCTAAACCCTATACCCTATACCCTTAAACCCTAAACCCTTAAACCCTTAAATCCAAGTAAACTCTCTACCATAAACCCTCAACCCTCAACCCTTAATCCCCCAACCCTCAACCCTCAACCCTTAAACCCTAATCCCTCAACCACTATACCCTCTACCCTATACATTAGACTCTCAACCTTAATCCCCCAACCCTATACCCTAAATCCTCTACCCTCAACCTTAAACCCTCAACCCTCAACCC
>VDFB02168118.1:47435204-47470127 GCA_007258455.2 Sequoia sempervirens
CCTCTCTACCCTAATCCCTCAACCCTAAATACTCAACCCTTAAACCCTTAAACACTCAACCCTAAACCCTAAACCCTCAACCCTCAACCCTTAAACCCTAAACTCCTAAAACCTCTACCTCTACCCTAAACCTCTAATCGCCAAACTTAAAACCCTTAAACTCCAAGAAAATCTCTACGTAATCCTATACCCTCAACCCTTTAATTCTTAACCCTTAACTCTCAACCCTTAAAACCATCAACCATCAACCCTTAAACCCTAATCCTCAACCCCCTATACATTGACCTCTAATTCTATACTCTCAATCCTCTACCCTCAACCTTAAACCCTCAACCCTTAACCATTAAACCCTAAACACATAAACCCTCTACCCTCTACCCCATACATTAAACCCTCAACCCTCAACCCCTATACCCTCTACCCTTTACATTGGACCCTCAACCTAATCCTTCAACCATATACTCTCAAACCTATACCCTAAACCCTCTACCTTCAACCCTAAACCCTCAACGCTAAACCCTTTAACCCTAAACCCTTAAACCTTCTACCCTCTACCGTCATCCCAATACCCTCTAACCCCAACCCTAATCCCTCAACCCCATACCCTAAATCATCAACCCTATAGGTCCCCCACCCTAGTCCCTCAACCCTATACGCTCAACCTATATCCCTTTCTCTCTATCTATTCACCTCACCTCTCTCTCCCTCCCTCTCTCCTACCCTCTCTAATTGTCTCTATCTACCCTCTCCCTCTTCCTACGTACCTCTCACTCAATCAATCCCTACCTCTCTCTTGCTCCCTCTATATATCTCTCTCTATCTCCCTCCCACTACCTCTCAATCACTCCCTCTCTCCCTCTCTCTCAAGTCTCTCCCTCCCAACCCCCCTCTCTCTTAGGTCTCTCCCTCCCAACCCCCCTCTCTCTCAAGTCTCTCCCTCTAGCACCCTACATAGGTAACTCTCTCTCTCTCTCACCCCTCTATCTATCCCTCCCACCCTACCTAGATAAGTCCCTCTAACTCCACCCCCTCTATCTCTCCCTCTCTCAAGTCACTCCCTCCTACACCTTCTCCCTCTCTCAGGTATCTCATTCTCACACTCCCTCTCTCTTCCACTCCCTCTCTCTCACACTCCATCTCACTACCTATATATCAAGTCACTCCCTCTCACCCCCCTCACACTCTCAAGTCTCTCCCTCTAACACCCTACCTACATAACTCTCTCTTTCTCTATCCCTCTCTCTCTCCCTCTCTCTCTCTCTCTCTCTCTCTCTCTCTCTCTCTCTCTCTCTCCCACCCTACCTAGCTAAGTCCCTCTCACTCCAACCCCTTCTCTCCCACACCCTCTCCCTCTCTCGAGACTCTCTCTTACTACCCCTCTCTCTCTCTCTCTCTATCTTAAAATTCTCCCTCCCTCTAAAGACATACATAAATACATACATACTTACATACATACAAGCATAATACATATGTACATACAATCCTACATACATACAAGAATAAATGTACATATGTAGATACAATCTTACATACATATAGGCATACATACATCCATGCATTGATATAGACATACATGCATACATACAAGCATGCATACATACATACATACATGACATACATGGCATACAAGCATACATGTGCATACAAACATACAAATATATAAACATACATTCAATATAGTAGCATTAAAAATAAAGCAAGACATAATGCGAGCATGTTATAATGTGCTCGCGTTATGTCTTGCTAGACATGTCCCGCACAAACACAAAAAAATTGTGTCAAAACTAAGATATAACGTGAGTGCATTATAACACGCTCGCATTATATCTTGCTTTGGGAATGCCCAAGCCTTAGGCTTGATATTTTCCTTGGAATACCAACCCAGAGGCTTGGAGGGCCTACCCAATGACTAGTGATGTTGTTATGTAAATTCTACAATATTTCACATATTCGGGTTTGTGATCACTGTCAGGATTGCACATTTTTCAATGTCAAACAAATCGAACACCTAGGTAATGTTAGGCTCTCTCTTAGCTATCCAACGATATAATTTTTTCACTTTTTAAAAATGTTAAGCCTTTCATGTATAATTTCTTTTGTTTGTGCATCTCTTTTTTGGAAAAAAACAATGTTTGGTATTTTTTTCATTATAAATTAACCATTCATTGAAATTTCAAATAAACTACATTTTTAGAAACTAGACTCCATTCTACAAAAGAAGAAATTAAAAAAAATTAATTAGTTTCCAAAATTTGTAGGGGCAGCATAGCCAAAATTTTATTTTTTAGGAAGTGTCCACTTAGAAAATTAGTAAAAAATCAAATATTCATTAAAAAATTATCAGAAAAATCATGCATCAACTACATACTGTTAGCTAATTTCTCATCAAAGCGATTTCAAAAATACTAAAAAAAAGTTCACGTGCTAGAGACATACAAAAGGTGCTATGTTATGTTATTTTGACAAAAATAGCACCAATTTTTGTACGTCCCTCTTTTGAACCCCTTAATCTTAACCATTTTCAAAATAAATTAGTAGTTTAGAAAGTAGACTCTGAGCACTACGATCTTTGTTTTCATTGCATTTCAAAATTGAGTGTAACTATCCTCAATTTCACACCCAAGGTTAGTATTTCCCGATTTCAGAAAAAAGTGGCCACTTAAGCCCCCTTTTTGGCCCGAGTATTTTTGCACTTACCCACTTTTTATGGATATTATGAGTTCATAGAGGTCCCATTCAGGTTGACGAATGCATTTTCTATATTTATGAGCTTGATGAATTGGGTGTTTCACACTTTTCTAGATTGGTTTGTCCATATCTTCCTTGATGATATTCTTATTTACTTGAGGACTATGGAGGAACATGAGATCCACTTACGTTAGGTTTTTCAATGTTTGTGTGACCATCAACTTTATGGAAACTTGGTGAAGTGTGATTTCTTTCAAAGTGAGGTGAGATAACGAGGCCACATTATCTTAGGAGAGGGAGTCTCAATGGATCCCTCAAAGATTCTAGCTATTTTGGATTGTCCAACACCCTTGAGTTTCTCTAAGGTTCATAGCTTCATGGGGTTGTTGAGTTATTACCATCATTTTGTGAGGGATTTATCTAGAGTGGATCATCCTATTACATCTTTTCAGAGGAAAGGGAAGAAGTTTGTATGGTCAAAGAAGTGTGATGTAGCATTTCAAGATGTTAAGGAGCTATTGACCAGTGCACCTATCTTGGTGGTACTAGATCCAAGATCATAGTTTTTTGTTTATATTGATGCATCATTTGATGGTGTGGGGGTTGTTCTCATGCAAGAGGATTGACTAATTACTTATGAATCACAAAATCTCAATGATCATGAGTTGAGCTACCCCACCCATGATTTAGAGTTAGAATTATTCCATACACTTGTTTGTTCGAGGAATTTCATTTTGGGTCATCAATTTGAGCTTCATACTGATCATTGTAGTCTACATTATATCTTTACTTAGTCAAACCTAAATTCCCAACAACGTTGTTGGATGGAGTTTTTGTGCAAGTATGACTTTGGTGTTCATTACTTCAAAGGGAAGGAGAATGTTGTTTTGGATGCCTTGAGTAGGAGGATACATGAGATCTCAGTGTTGACACTTGGTATTGATTTGTGGGGTCATATTCTTGAGGCACTTCCTAGTAATACATGGTATCAGGAGGTGAGAGTGGAGCTAGAGTCTGAGAGAGCCCTTGGGGGTAGGTTCACTATTTACCCTCTAGAGTCCAATGGGCTATTGTGACATCTTGGTTGTATTTTTGTTCCAATTTCTAGAGATATTCATTTAGTGATTTTGTTTGAGGCACATCGTGCTCCATATTCAACACATCCTAGTGTTAAGAAGATGCACACCAACCTCAGACAGTTGTATCATTTGGCAGGAATGAGGTGTGATATTGTCAAATTTATGGTTAGCCACCTTGAGTGTCATTGGGTTAAGGCTAAGCATGAACATCCTGCAGGTCTTTTGTAACTGCATGTCATTCCTAAGTGGAAGTAGGATACAGTCTATCTCGATTTTATTATGGGATTTCCTATATCTTCTTGTCATCATGATGCTATCATGGTGACTATGGATAAGTTGTCTAAGGTTGCTCATTTTACCCCTATGATATCTTCACCTTTAGCTACATTAGTAGCATGTGTGTTCATGGAGGATATTGTGTGTTTCCATGGAATTCCTTGCAAGATTATTTTAGATTGAGATCTAGTGTTCACATTTGATTTATGGAACTCCTTATAACATGCATTGGGGGCATAGTATAATTTTAGCTCTACCTATCATCCAAAGGAATATGGTAAAATGAAGAGAGTGAACCAGGTTTTTGAGGATATGCTTCACATGTACATGATAGATCGATAATCAAAGTGGGAGGACTATTTCTACTTGGTAGATTTTTCCTATAATAATGGGTCACATTTTCAAGCCTTGTATGGTTGACCTTACCGTACTCCCTTGAGTTGGGATCATTTGGAGGATCATGTTGTATTGGGTTCCAAGATGCTTTAAGACATGGATTGGTAGGCTATTCAGATTAGGGATCACTTAGTGGAAGTCTAGGACCATTAGAAGTATGTTGGTTCCCATAGATTGGATCGACACTTCTCAATAGGTGATCATATTTTCTTGAGAGTGTGACTACAAAATAGTCCTATCCATTATGGAAAATACTCTAAGCTTGCATCATGCTTTATTGGACCCTTTTAGATCCTTGAGAGGATTGGTCTAGTTTCCTACCATCTTTCCTTTCCACCTAGCCTATCATGCATCCATGATGTATTCCATGTTTCAGTTCTTAGGTAATATATTATGGACATGACCATTGTTCTTGATTCGGGTGCTTTACAGGTGCTGGAGGGTGAGCATATTTCTTTGGCTCCAATTCATATTATTTAGTAGTGGAGACTAGCCCTAAAAGGTTAGGCTCTAGAGCAAGTAAGGATCCAATGGGACTTGAATGATGAGTCTTTAGTGATTTGGGAGGATGTGATGCAACTAAGAGTCCTTTATCCTCATCTTTTTGTAGACTTCCAAGAGTAAGCCTATTTCTAGTGGGGGAGGATGTATTGCCTCTCAAGTTTGTGTTCCTTAGTACATATTTTGGCTTTTATTCTATGCTTATACCTATATACTCAATTTAGTATTATTCGTAACATCATGATTATTTTGTATTGGCATCAATTGGACACACCTTTCAATATTGCTATATTATGATTATGTTAAGATGGATTATGTTGTTTTATTTTTGTGAATGGGAGAAAACATATGTTGGAAAATGAGTAGCAAACAAAATAGTGCAAGAAAACAAAGATTAACACCCTACACCTCAAGATTGAGCAAATGATTAGCTTAACAAAATAAAATAGAAAATTTCACCTTGTCGAGTTGTTCTTTGGTTGGCCCTTGATTTGTGATGGTGTATGCTCCTTTGATAGCAAATAGATGAGGATGCAAGATGGTTGGAATTGTATGACAATGGATGCAAATGCTAAGTGTGGACTCAAATAACAAAACTACAAGATTTTGGCTATGACATGCAAAAGTACCCTAAATGAGAGAAAAGAGGGGGTATTTATAGAGAATTTTGAATTCTCTAGAGAAATGGACGATTGAGATTAAACCAACAAGCCCAAGATGTAGGGCTATGGTTAGTTGAGGACTCACAAGCACTCACATATTGACATGTGGAATGTGAAGTGGCTTGAAAATGGCAATGTGCAAATGAGGTGGAAGGAGAGTACATGAGGTGGAAGAAGGACAAGTATTTTAAAAGTACATTGGGAGATGAGAAGATTTCTTAGAGGAATAAAAATTGAATTTAAAATTCACATGATTGAGGAATCTTGTGGATAAAACAAGGTTCCAAAGGGAGAGGTAGAAAGTACTTTGGATAAGACAAGGTGCTTAAAAAGGTAAGCACTTGTCACATGTGACTTGATGTGACAAGTCAAAGATTCGATGGGGAAGAGTTCACATGTGACTTGATATGACAAGTCAAAGATCACATGGGGAGGAGAAAAGGGAATTTAATATTCCTTGGAAGGATAAAAGGAATTAAAAATTCCTTGAGAGGTTGATTAGGCTAGTTAATGAAGGATTATAAAAAGGTTAGGTGGATAAGAGAGATTAGAGGCCAACTTGCAAAATTTGGAGGATGTGACACATCCTAATCAAGGATTAGGCATGTGCACATTCCTAATGATGAGATTAGGAGAATAATTAGGATTAAGAAAAAGATGTGACATGCGAGGAATTAAATAAATGCCATATTTATTTAATTTATTTGATAAAAGAAGGATTAAAGACAAGGTATTTAATTATTAATTGAATACCTTAGGGATTTATAGGAATTTAAGGATATTAATTAAATAATAGTGATATTACTTAATTAATGCAAATAAAGGGATGCTTAGAAGAAAGGGGATAAATTTGGATAAATTAAGTGTCCAAATTTGGATGTCTACATTTTTCCCCTCTTTGAGATGGTGTTATGAAGTAGCATCATTTCAAAAAATATTAAAACATAGAACTCAGAAGAAGACAATTAGACTGGGAGAGATTCCCTAGTCATTACAGGAGTGACTAGGAGGAAAGATGATGGGAGTGAAGATGAAAATTAGGGATTGAGGATGTCCCCTCGAGAGGACATGTGGGTTCAAGAGAACATGGGTGTGCTTTCGAAATGGATGAAATGATGCAAGGGGTATATGAGAAAGATGATGCAAAGTGATGGGTAAGAAAGGATGAAAAGGCGATGGGAGATTGGGAGGGAAGATTCATTAAGGATGAATGGATAGGGAGATTTTGATAGATGAGAGGATGGAGATGAAATGCAATCCAAATGCAATTTTCCATCTTTAGGAGCACTAATTTTTGCTATAGCAAAAGACACAATACACCAAGGTATAAAGGACCAAGGTAGTTTAGTGTCTAATGCATGAAACAAACACAAAAAACAAGAAGGCTATCCCAACACCCAAAATTCATGATGACCTTGGTCGGGCCAAGTATTGGGATAACCACAAGGACACAAGGATTCCCCAGTGTAACACAAGACCCTAGGGATCTTGGTGGGTACTACATGGGACAATCAAGAAGACAACAATAAAGAAAATATCAAGATATGTCCCTATGTTGACTAGTCAAAGTACACCATGATATGATGGATCAAAGCGATCATGACATGTGATGATAGGGAGCTCAAATGATAATAAAAAAGATAAAAGCATCAAAATATAACAATAAATTTCAAACATCATTTGCCATAGGATCAAGGGGATGGATGGGATTGATGAGGTCTATTAGGAAGGATGCATGGACTATTGAGACTGATGATGGATACTAAACTAAAAGATCAATACGATGTAGGATATTCAAAACCGATTGGATTTGATGATACAAGTGGATCTTGTTTGTTAAGAACCAACTAGATAAGGGAATAGCTTCACGACATGACAGAAGAGACATGACACAAGATAGGAGACTGACATATCCTAGAAACCTAGGGACTTGGGAGCTAATCAAAGATTAGTCTTTCCTACATGAAAGCGCAGAGCCCTCATAGTTTGATAAAAGGCTGACAACAGACCATGATGGAGACCTCAATGAATGATAAAGATAGGATGGACAAAAGGATAAAAGTGGACAATGAAGATTGATGATAGATGATAAAAGAGCCCCGGGGGTGGATCAAATGACCGACCTTGCCTACATGAAAGTGCAAGGGTAACATAGTTTGACAAAATGCCAAAGACAAATGATGGATAAAGGATGATGAGAAAACCCTAGATAAGGGGATAAAATGATGGGACTGATATGGTGACACAAGTTAGACCTGGTGGATTGGGTAGGATTGATGATGGAGATTACACGAAGCTCAGGGATGGGATAGTTATCCAAATTATCAAAGATTAATTGGGAGGATGATATAGGACAAATAGATGAATGACGAGAAAGGATAGGAGATTGAAAAGAGGTGTAAAAGAAGTAGAAGTGATAAGATAGATGACATCGGATTGTGTGGGGAGTGTTGGTGTAGTTAAAAGTGTTGTACCTTGTCCTAGGTCATAATTACACCTTAGTTAAGTTTACTTAGGGACCACATAGGAGGTAGTTGGAGAATTTCAACTTTTGATGAACTTATCATGTTATTAATTTATCACATCCACCTTTCATGGACACATCATGTGATTATCTCTCCACCTTTTCTTAGTGATCCATCATTTGTGGTGATTATCACATTATCACTTTTCCACCTTAGGTGGAGTGATAGATTTTCATAGTTGTCTCATGTCATAAGATTACGACACTTGTCATAATCTTATGCCCTTCTATGTTCTCACCTTGGCTATATAACCAAGGGGTCTCTCTCATTGTAAACAACATCAATCATATCATTGACATTGAATACAGTTTATTCTTGTCATATTCATCTCTCTCTCTTTGTGCTTTCCATTTGGTCTCAAGATATTGGCAGCCATAGCCAATTCTAATAGGGAGTAACCTATAGCTAGATTCTAATGACAAGGGATTATGAGATGTGATGAGGATAGAGGGAAATGGATAACAAGATAAGGATGGGGGGAGGAAAAGGACACTATGATGGATGGATAAGGGGATAAGGATAGGGAGGTTAAAAGGATTGTTTGGATGGATGGGATAGAGGGATATAGATTCGGATGGGAAAAGGGTTACTAAATGGATAGAAAAAGGGTGTCTCCAAGGACTATGTCATAAAGAAAGTAGATGCCCCCACTCTAGATATGTCATGTGTGATGAGGCATGAAGGATGGAATATAAAAGGATAGGAAAATAAAGGAGTGAGATGGAGATGGATAGGATACATGGATAAGGAAGGAAGATTGTTGGTAGTATGACAAGTGGAAAAGGAAGGTAGATGGATGCAAATAAGGATTGGGATAGTGTATGGATGAAGGGAATTGTATGCCAAGAGGTGTCCAAAGGATTTTTATATGTTTTCCCCTATCGATATCAAGATTACAAGGAGGATAGATGGATTTGGAGATAAATGGGATATGATGGCAGGATGTGGAAGATAGGTAGGATGGAGGAGATGGTTGAAGGGGATGCAGTTGCCCCCAAGTGTGAAATGAAACTAGATGGGGGATTTACGCATGACACTTGTTTCCTAGGTCTTCAGCATGGTACTTGTCCAATGCGCTTGTTTTCCAAGTTTTCCCATTGGACGAATTATTTTTCTTTAATATTTTATTTTTTGATTTTTTTGATTTTTTTGGATTTTTTGACTTTTTTGACTTTTTTCAATTTTTTGGATAGAATGCAGATGAGGATGGATAAAGATAGGGATGTGGGTAAGGGGATTTAGAATACATGTGATAAGGATATGGATGAAGGACTCAAACATCAAGTTCCATAGGAAGTATTAAGAGCCCATGAGTGAAGTGACTATTGGATGTTGGTACAACCTTATTAGGATAAATGGATTATGCAAGAGGATGAATTAGAGGGATTTGATGGGGAAGATATGGGGGATAATGGGATGGGATGATAGAAAAGGTATGGAGAGAATTATGGGGTAGGTGTGTGATGGGGGGATGTTTTCAAGACCAACATTGGAACATGTGGTGGTGGATGTGAAAACATAGGAGGATTAATGGATGGAGAATGTGGGAATAATGGAGGACATGTGATAGTGAATTTTAGGACATAAGGACCCAAAATATATTTAGGAGATGGAGGAAGTGTATGATTGGATTTTGGATTAGCAACTTTGGATATTGTTACAAATTTTTCATTTAAATGCATGGCATCTTTTTTCTTTGGTGGGCCTTTGCGGCCTGTGGATTTGATTTGTATTCTAGATTTGATTTTTATTTTCATCACCATGTCTTTTAGAGGGGGCATGGGAAGCTTTAGATTCATGTGGACATTTAGATTCATGCATTTTTTCTTTAGCATCCAAAGTGCTTTAAGTAGCAATGGGATGGGTGCAAGGAGATGGATGACATGGAGCGATGGAGGTAGGAGTATAGGGATTATGTGTAGATGGAGGATGTTTAGGTATGTGCCTTTGTTGATCCTAATTATGGGACATGCGAGTGGGATGTTTATGATGGATGACATGGATAGGTGATGAATGGATGAAATGATGAATAGGACGAGATGGAGGAAGTGATTTTGGGATATAAGGGTCCAAAACAAACATAGTGGGTGGAGGGACATAAGGACCCAAGATGGATGGCATAGATGAAGGATGGGAGATGGTGGATGGAGGTATGTAAGGACCCAAAATGGATGGTTTTTTTGAGGTGATATGATGGAGGAGGAAGGATGGTAGCATATGATCTAGTGGAGTGATGGGAAGAGCCTATTTTTCTTTTGGAAGAGGCTCGTTGAGGACGTCTAGAGGTTGTACCAACATCTTTAGATGGTGAGTCTTGGGAAATAGGTCCAAGACCTTGCATACAGATTTTTTCTTTGACCTAGATGGGCTCTAAAATACCTTGCTCATGAAGGCCTAAAACTTTTCCTTGATAGTTCATGTTCTTGAGCATTCAATCCATGATACAATTTTTATTATTCTGAAAACATGATGTGAGTCCATCATTAGGTGGAGGATGATGGGTGGTATATACGTTGTGTTTTTCTTCTTCAAGGAGACCACCATGGAAGAATGTGAGGGTACCCAAGCGATATACAAGTGGTGTGGGGATAGTAGGTTTAGGCGACGATGGAGGATCATGAGATGGAGATGATGGGATAGCAGCTTTTTCCTAATGAGAAAGAGTGATTGGTAAGGGATTAGGAGAGGGATTAGGGGATATGATAGGATATGGATTTGTGATGGTAGGTTATAAGGGATCATATAGTGGAGATGGAGATAAGGGCTCATGAGATGGAGTGGATGGAGGAATGTGATCTTGAGTAGGACTAGGTAGGATGACATGATCTTGATGTGGAAAAGGGGATATGCTGGCATGCTTGGGATCAAGCTCTTGGAATGACTCATATTGTGTGGATGGTAGGATGACAAAGTGTTGGAGGGACTCTTCAAGTGGGGAAGATGGAGGGATGGAGGATTCAAAACATTCCTAGGAATGGATTTTAGTGACACTAGGAGTGGGAGAAGTGAATTGGATTTGGGTGTTGTCGATGGGTTTGATGGCTCATGGAGTAGGAGGTGGGTGTTCAATGGATTTGGTAGATGTGATGGTAGGAGATGGGGGCTCAGTGGATTCAAAGGATGTGATGGTTTCAATGGTGTCAATGGTTTGAGTGATGCTAGGGGTGGTATCATCAATGATAGGTGTTGGGTGGAGAAGGGTCTCATCACTAATGACCATGCATGATGGGTTGGGATGGCATGATTGCATGACTTCAAGGTGTGGAGTGGGGGATCTATTCTTTGTTATAAGTCCTTGGAGAAATTCTGGAGTGAGAAACTTGAATAATCTAGGTTGAGATGGTGAGGTAGGAGTGGATGAAGGATTATGGATTGGTAGAGGATTAGGGCTATGGATTGGTCGATTAGGGTTAGATGGAGGAATGGGATTGGATATAGGATTGGGAATAGATGGAGGATTAGGATTGGATGGAGGGTTCAGGTAAGGATATGGGAATAGTGAATTAGGATTGGATGACATGGATGGTGGATCGATGCTAGAGGATATGGGCGGTGTGTTGTAATAAAGGTATTGGGATGTTGGGTTAGGATGGGAAGATTCAAAGGGCGGATAGAGTTAGGGAAATGTGGATGAAAAATTAGGATAAGAAGATGTGGATGTTGGATTAGGATAAGTTGATGTGGATGTTGGATTAGGATAGGAAGGTGTGGATGTATGGGTAGGATGGGTAGATTGGTATAGAGGATTAGGGTAGTGGGCATATGCAGATGAAGGATTGAGATAGGAGGATGTGCATGGGGGATTAAGATAGGAATGTTGGGATGGTCAATTAGGATAAGGGGATGTGGAAATTGGATAAGAGGAAGGTGTAGATGAAGGATATGTTGCATATGTAGTCGAGGAAGATAGTGAATATCCCAAGAGTGATTAGGCATGGATGAAGAAATAATCGGATAGTTTTAAGGGGTGATTGGATTGTGGGAAGCAAGTGGAGAAATCTTAGCAGCAATGATAGCGTCAAGGTGATCTACGTCATATTCTTCTTGATTGATGAGACTTTTGTTATCATCGTTGATGTAATTAGGGTTTCCCTTTACTACTATTGATGGAGGATAAGGATTCATGATGATAAAAGGATAAATATGATGGATCAAATATTTTGAATGGAAATAGACTAAAGCTCGAGTCAGGATTTAGGTCAAGCTCATATTGGGATTGGATTAAAGCTCAAATTAAGATGATTGGATGATAAGATGGGATTGATTCTGACGATCAAATTTGATTATCAAAGGATGACTACAAATTTGAATCTACCTCGAGATAGAAGCAGATTGATTGGGTCAAAAGTGATTGGATTGGATAAGGTCAATCAATGATTGATAAGGCCAAATGATGGATTGGATAGGATGATGAAAGGGACTATAAACCCCATTCAGAGATTACCCTAGGTGACTTAGGATACTAATTGATTAGATTAAAGGATAGATAGATGATTGCAATATCGAATCCACCTTGAGATTGAAAATGGATTGATTGGGTCGACGATGATGATTAACTTAGGAAAAATGACAATCCTAAGCAGATGTTGATGATGACGATCAGATCAAACACTTAGGTCAATTTGGATAATAACCTGAGATAAAGTTCAGGGGATTTGGATGGGGAAAATGATGATTTGATTGGAGGAACGAATGATAAAAATGGATGAACAAATACTTAAAATGAGTAAACGATTGATCATAACAGATGAACGACTACTCAGAATGAGTATATGACTACTCACAATGGATGAATGATTCTCAGAATGAGAAGATAAAGGTTTGGAATAGATGAAAGATTACTCAAAACATGTAAACGATTGATCGGGATTGTTGAACGAGAGTTTGAAATGATAGGAGGTTCGAAATGGATGAATGTTTACTCAGAACAAGAAAAAAAATGATCAGAGTGGTGGAATGAGAGTTCAAAATGATATATGAAGGTTCAAAATAGATGAACATTTACTCAGAATGAGTAAATGAATGATTGAAAAAGAGGGAACAAATGTTCAGAATTTATGGATGAATGGTTGAAACGAGTAAACGATTGATCGGAATGGATGAAAGAATGCCTAGACGGGGAGAATGAATATCAGAATGGATGAAAGGATGAATAGGATGAAATTGAAGAAGATGGAGGGAGGGATCTTAAGATTTGTTTCAATATCCAAAGATCTTGCATGCAAATGGACTAAAGCTCAAATTAGGATTTTGGTTAAGCTTAGATTGTGATTAGATTAAAGCTCAGATTAGGATTGGTTTGAATCTTAGATTAGGATAATTGGAGGATGTGATGGGATTGATTCTACACCAAGTTTTGGGGTTTAAAGAATGTAAGGTGCTAATAATCAGATTTTTCCAGATTTTGTCATTTTCAAAAATTATCAAATTTTGCCATTTTAGGAAACTTCATAGACATAATTTTGAGAGTCCATTTTTTTTCCAAAAAAATACCCAAAACTAAGATAGGATGAATTTCCAATTAACATCCCAAATATGAGACATGCATTCCAAGTTATTAATGAAAACATTTTTTCAAAAACTGAAAAAAATATTAAATTAAGATTTTGAGGGTAAAGATGAAAGTTTGGAGCCTCAAAAATGTGTCAAAACGGGGTCCAACTAATCCAAAGTCGCTTGGGAATCCACATTCCACCTCATAACACAACCACCCGTAATATTTCAATATAAACGGACACCCGAGTCAAAAGTTATGGCCTCTAGAAGTTTTAGCATAAAAATCAAAACCCTCAAAATGAAGTCTAGGTGATTGGGATGGATTATTTGATGATAAATATGGACTCTAATGATGTTCTAAGTAGCACTTATGTGGTTTGGTCAATGAAATGATGAATTACAAAAAAATATGTTGATGACAGGAAAACAGGTGCTCGAAACGACTGAACAAAGGGTGAAATTAGTTGTTTGAAGGGCAGGTTTGCCCCTAGCTAGGAAAGTTTGCCCCTGGCTAGGCAGGTTTTCCCCTGAAGGTCAGGTTCACCCCTGTCTATATAGGTTCACCTTTGGCTGGGTAGGTTCACCCCTAGAGGTCAGGTACACCCCTAGATAGGTCAAGTTCACCCCTAGATAGCTCAGGTTCGCCCCTAGACAGGTTAGGTTCACCCCTAGATAGGTCAGGTTCGCCCTTGGCTAGGTAGGTTTACCCCTGGAGGTTAGGTTCACCCCTGGAGATCAGGTACACCCCTAGGGTGAAAAATAGGAAAAAACAACTGCTTGGGGTAGGTAAATAGGTGCACAAAATGAGGAAATGGATGTTTAGATGAAGAGGATGAATGTTCAGGACAAGAAATCAATTCTTAGAATGAGGAGATGGAAGCTCAGAATGGATGAAAGATTACTCGGAACAAGTAAATAGATAATCAAGAGGGATGAATGACTACTCAAAATGAGTAAATGACTGTTAAGAACAAATGAACGATTCTCAGAATGAGAAGATGAAGGTTCAAAATGAATGAATGATTACTCAGAATGAGTAAATGGATGAATGAAAGGGATGAGTGACCACTCAAAATGAGTGAATGACTTCCAAGAATGGATGACTGATTCTCAAAATGAGAAGATGAAGGTTCAGAATGAATAAAATATTGCTTAGAATGATAAATGGATGAATGAAAGGGATAAACAACCACTCAAAATGAGTGAACAACTACTAAGAACAGATGAACAACTCTCATAACGGGGAGACGAAAGCTCAGAGTGAATGAAATATCACTCAGAATGAGTAAATGATTGATCAAAACGGGTGAACAAGAGCTCAAAATGATAGAAGGAAGTTTGAAATGGATAAATGTTTACTCAGAACAAGTGAATAGATGATCAGAATGTTCGAACGAGAGCTCAATTTTGCCTCTGGAGGTCAGGTACACCTATGAAAGAGGTCAAGTATGCCCCTAAAGGTCGAGTTCACCTATCTAACTGAAGGTTGATCAAAACTAACTAAAATAGACTAAAAAAGGGTTGGTTCAGAGGTCAGGTACACCCCTGCAAGAGGACAGGTTTTCCCCTAAAGGTTAGGTTCGCTTGTGGACTAGTCTAAACTTATTTTTAGAAAAAAGACTAAGGAAAAGGATCCAAAAAATAGAAAACAACATTCAGAGGATAAGGCCAACTCGACTGAATAGAAAATTACTGGTTTCACACAAAGAAAACAGTTCAAACAACACAATCCTAAGTCTAGTAGAAATTGGTATGGGCAACAGAGTCTTTTATTCTAAGATGAACATGGTTGCTAGGGAGTCCTCGATATACACCCAGTACATGAGGCCCAAACTGTGAACACCAATCCATCACAAGCATGAGTCAAGAACCTTAGCGAGATATTAAAGGCTCAAACCAACTCTTCACGTGATCCTGATGCTTCTCCCATTACAACGTGGTTGGATTGAGGTACAACTTTCACTCTCCCTCCTTTATATACCCCTTTGGTACACATGGTTGGAATCATCCCTTGGAGTGATGAAATCCCCAAGCAGCAGCCGCTAAGAAAAATAAAAGGGTGACTCACAGGACTTGGTAAGCTATGATTTCTCATCACCCAAGATCACCAAATGGTGCAAGGGGATTGGATACGTCAAATAGCTTACCAAAGTGCACAACGCACAAGATAAATTGACACCCCTAGTTAAGCTATGTGCCTAAGTTATCAAGAAACAACAAGCTACAATTGATAAATAAATAGTCCTACAAGGAAACTTGTTAGTGATTTTTTTCTTGTTCCTTGGAAAATACTAATTAAATGCTTGCACAGACACAAAAATAACACATTAGGGGGTCAAAAACACTCAAAACAGTAAAGAATAGTGCTTAAATTTCACTTTTTACCTTCTAGAAAAAGTTTTTTTGGTTACGTTTGCCTGTCTATTCGGTCAGGTACACCCCTGGAGGTTAGGTACACCCTTGGAGAGTTAGGTACACCCCTGGACAGATCAAGTTCACCCCTGGACAGGTCAAGTTCACCCTTGGATAGGTCAAGTATGCCCTTGGATAGGTCAAGTTTGCCCCTCTGTGAAAACTACAAATTTTAGGTCTTTGTGGAGGTCAGGTTCGCCTGTCTATTGGGTCAAGTTCACCCCTGAAAGTCAGGTATGCCCCTGAATAGGTCTGGTATGCCTATTTGATAGGTTGGGTTCACCCCTCTACAACTTGCACCTGCAAATAGTAAAGAAACATGAAATGTGAAAGAATAGGACTTGTCTATGGGTCCCACTAGGTATGCCAGAAATGTGAACAGGTGAAAACATATGTTAGAAAATGAGTAGCAAACAAAAGAGTGCAAGAAAACAAAGATAAACACCATACACCTCAAGATTGGGCAAATAATTGGCTTAACAAAATAAAATAGAAAATTTCACATTGTCGAGTTGTTCTTTGGTGGGCCCTTGATTTGTGATGTATGCTCCTTTGATAGAAAATAGATGAGGATACAAGATGGTTGGAATTGTATGACAATGGATGCAAATACTAATTGTGGAATCAAATAACAAAATTGCAAGAGTTTGGCTATGGCATGCAAAAGTACCCTAAATGAGAGAAAAGAGGGGGGTATTTATAGAGAATTTTGAATTCTCTAGAGAAATGGACAGTTGAGATTAAACCAACAAGGCCAAGATGTAGGGCTATGGTGAGTTGAAGACTCACAAGCCCTCACATTTTGACATGTGGAATGTGAAGTAGCTTTAAAATGGTGATAAACAAATGAGGTGGAAGAAGGACAACTACTTGGCAAGTACATTGGGAGATGAGAAGATTCTTTACAGGAATAAAAACTAAATTTAAAATTCACATGATTGGAGAATCTTGTGGATAAGACAAGGTTCCAAAGGGAGAGGTAGAAAGTACCTTGGTTAAGACAAGGTGCCTAAAAAGGTAAACACTTGTCACATGTGACTTGATGTGACAAGTCAAAAATTTAATGGGGAAGAGTTCACATGTGACTTGATGTGACAAGTCAAAGATCACATGGGGAAGAGAAAAAGTAATTTAATATTCCTTGGAAGGATAAAATGAATTAAAAATTCTTTGAGAGGTTGATTAGGCTAGTTAATGAAGGATTATAAAAAGGTTAGGTGGCTAAGAGAGATTAGAGGCCAACTTGCAAAAGTTGGAGGATGAGACACATCCTAATCAAGGATTAGGCATGTGCACATTCCTAATGATGAGATTAGGAGAATAATTAGGATTAAGAAAAAGATGTGACATGCGAGGAATTAAATAAATGCCATATTTATTTAATTTATTTGATAAAAGAAGGATTAAAGACAAGGTATTTAATTATTAATTGAATACCTTAGGGATTTAGAGGAATTTAAGGATATTAATTAATAATAGTGATATTACTTAATTAATGCAAATAAGGGGATGCTTAGACGAAAGGGGATAAATTTGGATAAATTAAGTGTCCAAATTTGAATGTCTACAATCTTGATGATTATGCACATGTATGTTTCAATGAGTGATTTGGGATTATGTTGTATACCCCATTTGGAGATTGTATGTGCTTCGACTATTATATATACACACACACACAGGTATACTTGATGTTTGTTGAGCGAATACAAGTATAGGGAATTTTTCCACCTAGCTTCATAGGTCTAAGTTATTCCTCGATGGTGGTTATATGGGAGATGTCACAATAGCCAATTTGTTTGAGTGTGATTTCCTATTGTCTTGCCATGTTGGTCAGATTTTGTATGATTCTGAATTTTATAACCCTATTGTGAAAGCCCAATGAATGTGTGCATGTTGAATTATTTAAATTCCAATTTTCACAAAATTAATTCAATTTTATGATTAAATGAAATTAATGGTAAATTATATGTTAAAATATGTTTTGAAATGAATTAGATGGACTAATTATATTGTGGTAATATTTGAGGGGGTATGAATTAAGAAATGAAGAAAAATTAAATTTATTAATATTTTATTTGGGTTTTGAAAATGGGTAAAAAGGGGGAAAGGGCTTTTATTTCATTTTATGCTATTTTGTGGGAGAAATATAGAAAAGAGAAAACCTTGTTGGAGCAATTTGGTAAATTGGTGATTGGGAGTGAATTTCTCATTGAAATTTGATGAGGTCAAATTTGTTCGAATGGGAAATGGAAAGGGATCATGTGTGTTGGCTTTTGTGAGTTATCATTTGGAATTTTTGTAGTGTGTTGCATTTCAAATTTGGAGAGAATTTGAGGTATCTCTCTTGTTACACTGATGGACGTAACTCTACTGTAGACACATAAAAATGACCTAGGCCTGTAAGCTTTATTTTTACCACTTTCATCCTAGCATAATTAAAACATTTAATTATGTCCTTGGTCCACATTAGACTATTGATTAAATAATTCATAATTATTTAATTAATTCATGTCCTTTTATTCTTCATGATTATTAAATAAATAAATTCTATTTATTTATTAAATACGTCACTAATTCTCTAAGTCTCCTTATAATTAAATAAATTTCTAAATTTGTTTAATTATCCTTATTCATTAATTCTTCCTGATTATTAAATAAATGAATTACATTTATTTATTTAATATGTCATTAATTGTCTTAATTAAATAAATTGATTAATTTATTTAATTAATTAATCTTGTTTGCTAAATTAAATAATTAAATTTAATTATTTAATTGCCTAAATTAATATTCCTCTCATTTTAAATAAATGAAATTATTTAAAATGTCATCACTTTCTTAACTGTCAGTCCATTTTGGTAAATAATCTAAAAAAGATTATTTATTGTCTCACAAAATCCATATTTTGAATTAATTTAATTCAAAATGGTAACTAATCTTCCAAAAATCAAGTAATCGGGTAGATTCTTGATTTTCCAAATCTAATCTTCAGTCCAACTCTTATCTTCTTGATTTTTTGAATCTCACAAATCAGGCAGTCTTTATCTTCTTGATTTTCAAAAATCTTTATTTTCTAATTAATTTATCTCATTTATTCTCCACCGCCGATTCAATTCTCTCATGTGACATCTTGACCGCTCACTTAATGATTTTTCCCTAACCCTAATTAGGGATTATTAGATTTAATATGGGCCTCTCATTTTAGGTCTTTGTCAAAAGTCAATCTTGTCCATCCATTCAAAATGGCATTTTCTATAAAATGTTATTTTTCTCTCATTTCTAGATTACAGATTATGCACATAGATTACAATATTCTGTCATATTAATACTTAGATTAATTTGGCATTTTAGAGTCATTTTTATCATAGTCATTTAGGCATAGGCATTAGACATTGGTGCAAATCCTTCAAAGCTTGGTGTAGGACATAGACATCTATTTGCAGATTGCTCACACGACGAATCTGAGGGCAACACGTCAACCAGCAAGCAAGGAGGTGTTACAAAGGTGAATCATGGAGGCTGCAACAACTATTTGGTATACTTGTTTCATTTACGTTTGCTTCCTTTATTCTTTGTAATTACTTTGGGTTTTTGTCTTTTATATTAATTGATCTAATCTAAACCTTAGAAAATTACCCTCAGTTACATTGATGAACCCGACTCCGTTTTTCTCGTTATTTCTGTACGTTTTTTGTGTTTTCTATTGTTTTGTAGGTACAGGTACGAAGCGACGCAACTGCTTTTTTTTTTTAAATTGTGACGCATCTGATGCGTCACGACGCATTCAAAAATAGAAAAGTCGCAATCGCTCTGTCGTGACGCAATCGACCTTAGTAAAGCCGCATTTGAAATATCAAGACGCATCTGATACACAGAGCAATGCAATCGCTCTGTCGTGACGCACTCAACTGGTAAGATTTTCTATTAGTTTACATTTAGTTTTTTTTTTCTTTTGTAGTTTTTTGTGTTTCTTTTTAACCTGGTTATTTCCTACATGCTACCTAGCATAAAGTTTTCTATTACTAATCAAGGTTTGCAGCTTGTTGGCGGTTACTTTTTGTGGGTTGAAGACAAACACTAAAACTACTAACGGATTGTCTTGTAGGTTTGATTGTCAAAGGCCAGACATTAAAACAATGTGCTTGCATTTTTAGTAGTGTAACTCACATTTTATTTTTGGTGCAATTAAAATGAACCTCTATTTTCTATGTCTAAATGTGTTTGTAAAATGATAGGGGAGTATGCTCTCACCTTGTGAAAACTTGGTAATCAAAAACCCAGACTCATTTTTATCTATTCTTACCTGATGATTTGGTATATCGGAGTATCCTCTCCCCTTGCACTTTTGGGTGATCTTGGGTGTAAGAGAAACGGTTACCAACTCTAGAAATTGCGCCTGCCTGGGGATTTCATCACCCCAACGTGACTCAAACCGGAAATGGAGCTAAGGCCAAGCTACCCCCGACTGGTATATAAATGTAAATCTTAAGGGAAAACCTAAGATTGCGAGTGCAGATGTGTCATACAGATGGAGTTGTACTCCCTTAAACCCTATTGAGCTTAACCTCTTCAGGCTAGAGTGCCACCTTAATGCTGATTAATCTCTTGCCCCATGTATGGCCACTCGAACAGGGGTCCCGAACTAAAAACCTTTGTGTAGAAAGCCATAAACTTTCTATTTGCTAGCCCAGCACCGGTCGGTGTGAAGGCATCCACACTTTCGCAATTTGTAGTAGAGGTGATCAACTCACCATGGGAGTTTCATGGGGGTTGGAAGCTTGGTTGGCCTGAGAAAAGAGTGCACTGTAAGGGGGAGCCTGTGCATCAAAGCTTCTGAATTCACACGCTATAGATATGCGGTTGGGGAAACCCGCGTGGAATCTAGCGAATACTGTCATGGCCTAACCTAGGATTGTGCTTATATGATGTGTGTTTGCTTACATTTAAAACATTGTACTTGTCAAGTGCTTTCTGGACTCATCACATTTATAGCTCCAAACAAAATTCTTAATATCAAATAGATCAAATTTTCCATCAAAAAAGACAAAACAAAAACTCTTTTTTTTTTACAAACTGTGTCGCATTTGTCAAACTGCATTTAACTTTCTGAATCACAATCACCCTGTTAAATCGCATTTAACCTTTCAAATACCACATATGCATGCGTCGCGATGCAACTGACTGTCATTGAGTCGCATCGGCTAAACCGAGTAGCATTTGTCTGATTCTGAGTCGCATTTGCTCAACCTAAGCCACATTCGCAAAACCGTGATGCAATTGAAACCTCAAACAACGCATTTGCTTGTCACAATTTAAAACTTCACACAAACTCAAATCTAAAGTCTTCATCTTGTCAATCATTTGTCAATAACTGTTTCCAAGGAGACTCTGTCTGAAACCAAGCTTGAAATTGCTCAAAGTCTTGACCATTAGTTTGTATTCATCACCATAGGTTTCATCCTTCATTATTTTTTAGTTGCATACATTCGGCATTAGGTTGTCCCTAGATTCACATTTTGCATCCTTAGGATTAGGTAAATCTCAACACAATTTACAACGTCATTGCTTTCAAAACTGGGCTCTTTTGGACTAAGTTATCAAACCCCTTTTTCAGTCATTGTCCTCTTTTGTGGGATTTTCCAACTCAAAATTCTAGTTAGGAAAATTCACTAGTCATTTTGACCTTGTCACCTTGTCATTATCAACAAAGTCCTCTAGTAACCAATATCGAAAACAAAGTTT
Source organism: Sequoia sempervirens (assembly GCA_007258455.2). Classification (NCBI taxonomy): domain Eukaryota; kingdom Viridiplantae; phylum Streptophyta; class Pinopsida; order Cupressales; family Cupressaceae; genus Sequoia; species Sequoia sempervirens. The sequence goes on from VDFB02168118.1 coordinate 47,456,982, forward strand.
GAGCTTAGAAGTGCTTAGGTACCCTTGTCTTAAATTGCCTTTTAAGTCTTCACATTGCATATCCTATTCACAAAAATCCAAAAACATTAGTCATCCTAGTCGTCATTTGGAATTTAGACCTTGCATAGTGTCATCACTGCATTTAGTTGTCATTCCTTTTCATTTGAGCAATCTCATTTATGGTGGAAACTAGACTTCAAAAACAACAAAGACAAATGGCAAACTTTCGGCAAGACCCCACGTCCACTATCAACAATCCAACGTATGACCCAAACTGGACCTTTGACGATCCATTTGGTAATACAAACAATCAACCTCTAACGATGACACCACCCTCATCAAACAGTCCATTTGAACCATTCTTGCGTAAAGATGAGTACGGTCAAATACTCAAGGAAAACTTAGAGGTAGCAGCACAAGACCCAGAAGCCTCTCAATTTGTTGAAACAATGGTCTTTTACGATAGAGACAGATACTTGGCCATACTCTTGAGTCAAGGAGCCAAATTACCCCAAGGATTCGACATTACCATGATACAATCAACATCTCCAAACCCTAATGACAACAACATGCGTAACATGTCACATAGTGGTCAACCTCCAAAAACTATGAGCAATACCTTCTTTGACACCACAACGACAGTGCATGCTACCTCCAACATCCCAAACACCTCCAACACAATAAATACTACATCTATTGGCGGATCACAATCATCCATAATGCCCACAACATCCACGACAGTATCCTAATCGACTGGAACCACTCTTGGCTCCTCAGCAATATGGGCGAGTTACTCCAATCCTCTCTTTACCATGAGTATACCTTCGACATATCCGCTCAGTGGTATTTCACAAAATCCTTTGGGAGGGGGCAAGGGATGCATTTTTATCCAAGGACAACAACAAAATGTTAACACGACAACACAGTCACATGTCATTGCCTCTCAAGGTACAAATATGAACATTCCCCTTGTGCAAACCCAACAATTCACACAAGGTGGCCAAGTAACACAACCCATGGCATCATTAACACATCATAACATTCATGGTCATCACATTCCCCAAATAATGACACACATGGCTGGGGGACACATCCCAACCTACTCATCTAACTTTCATACTCACCAACATACACCCAATCATAACTTTCAATATCAACAACACGTCAATCCGCACACGTCATACATATCACAACAATCCATATCGCCACAATACACCAGTATTCACGCACAAAAAATAGGAACCTATGGTGTACCAAGCAATCCGACGTATGGAAACACAAATGATCCTATTATGGATGCCCTCTAAACAAGACTGATGGGGTTAGAAAAAACTATTCAAAACATATACATTTCAAGCAAGAAATCAGAAATATCATATGACCTAAATGTATACCCATTCGACATGATCTTATACATACCTCCATTTCCTTTGGGATATGTGTCAACCAATTTCACAAAATACAGAGGCAAGACAAACCCCATTGAACATGTTCGTGAATTTGCAACTAATTGTATCGACATCGCCTATGAACAAACATACTTGATGAGACTTTTTTCTAAAAGTCTGGCGGGTCCTACCCTTGAATGGTTTTCCACACAAAAGGATATCCAGACATGGGATGAGCTTAAATGAAAATTCATAAAAAACTACGCGTACAACATCGACATGGACACCTCCATCACTAGCTTGTGCACTCTCACGCAAGAGGATACTAGAGAGACATTTATCCCATTTTTTCAAAAATGGAGAAGCCTTGCTAGTCAATGTCACATTGACATCCCCGAAAGGGAGAAAGTCGCATGTTTGTCCAAACACTTCTGGGGCCCTTAAAATATGCATTGCAAGTACATTGTTGCACTAACTTCACAGACTTAGTCGAAAAAGGGGTCCAGATTGAGAAAGCCCTTATCGCAAAGGGAGAACTAAGATATGGTACCAAAAACACAAATTCCAATCCAACCACCGACAAGAATAAATACTGGGTCAAAAATAAGCATGTTACAAATGATGATGTTGTTGACGCCAAGACTGTAAACACTCTGGGTCTTGTACTAGCCCTAAAGGGGGTCCAACAACAACACAAACCAACAATGACATCGACACCCCCTACTAATGTCCCTTCAAACAATCAGAATAGTCAAAATAACTAGGGACAATAACGTCCAACGAGACAATTTCCTAAGGGTCGCACATACACCTCTTTAGGTGAACCCATTGAAGAAGTCCTTAAGAAATGTCTCCAAAATGGGCTCATTACACTCCAAGAATCAAAACCGTATGACCCAGGACAATTCAAACTAGCATGGTGGAATGACTGCATTTTGTGAATACCATCGAGCAAAAGGACATACAACCTCTAACTGTCGACAATTGAAAAACCTAATACAAGATCTTATCAAAAGTCGCATCATTGAAGTAGGTGGATCTCAATTTGCCTCTAATTCAGATCATACTATCCATAAGAATCCACTGCATTACGGTCCGAAGAGCACCCCAATGTAACGCTACTACTCATAGTGGCAAGATTACCATAGCTAGTCCGCCTCCCGCTAGACAACCCAAAATAACCATACCTGGCCCATCTGCTAAATAGCCAAAACCTGTCACGACCACAAAGCAATGGAAACCCAAAAGTCAATTCAACCTCATCAACCAGCTAGGAAAGACTCCCACACAAATATCTATACTTGACCTACTTCGTATATCTCTCGTACACAAAGATATCCTAGATAAAACCCTGCTCGAGTCGTCGGTCCCCAAGGACATCAATGTCAATCAATTTGAAACCATGGTGGGATATCTCACTACGCCTCACCACATCACCTTCTTGGATCAAGATTACTCATCACCTAAAACCAACCACAATGATGCATTGCACATAGAAAATTTTGTCCACAAGCACAAAGTTAGATGGGTTTTAGTAGATGGCAGAGCAGGATTGAACATATGCTCCCTTAAACTAGTTAAGGCTCTAGGGTTCTCTGATGCGTGCGTAGACCCAACAAAGAGTATAGTGATCAAAGCATACGATGACGAGGAACGCTCTTCACGGGGCGTTATCTCTCTCCCTATCAAAGTGGGACCAGTCATTATGGACACAACCTGCCAAGTCCTAGATTTGGAGCTACCATATAACATCTTGCTAGGTCGTCCATGGATTCATGCCTTAAAAGCCATTCCGTCCACATATCACTAATGCCTAAAGTTTCCATTTGATGGCACAGAAATAACCATATATGGAGACCCTGACCCCTTCCAATATTGTACCAACCTAAGGGGTATTTTTGAAAACTGAGTGCCTATTAATTGGGAAGCACCTAGCTCCTTGTCATCCAAATACATTGATCCATTCACACTCACATCATTTTCCACATCCACTCCATCCACGTCTTCCACCACACCACCGCCTTTGTCAAACCCTAAGACTGAATCCACTGTCAAAATCCAGGACCTCGGCTGCGGAGAGTTCAAACTAAATACAGCATGTAGCATAACAACAATACCCAAGTCTCCAAAGATGTATGGTCGGCCATGTTTCAAAATAGAACCCGGGGAAACTTTCAAAGTTCCACCGAAAATAGTTTTTATCAAGTGGGGAGACATGAGTAATGAAGACCTTGCTGACATTACAGGATGGATCTATAAGGATACTGTCGCACTACCTCCATTACCAGTTCAAAAGTATGGCAAGGGTTATGACATAATGAAGGCTAAAGGCTACGATGGTACTAGTGGCCTAGGAAGAAATAAAACTGGCAGAAGGAACCCATAGAAACTTTTCAAATTCTGAAGTATCTTGGATTAGGGTTTGGATCACCTGATAATGACAATTGATGTATCATTGGACTTTCGAGTGAGTAAGTATATGCTTTGAAAAGTGTCGAGACCACTAAGGAAACATTCACTGAAATTGACTCCCAAGAGTGGGAATTTGGCTCAGAACGATCCCTAAGTGACTGTTGTCTTGATGATCTATTTGTCGAACCAGGGGAACTGACCTCTGAACAACAGTTTTGGAAAACATTCAAAATTGAACAGGCACCAAATAGTCAAAGTCCCATTACCACTTTCCATGATGTACAACACCCATCATCTGAACCCCTTCAGTCCAATCCATTTGAAGTATCAGATGACATTGACAATCAGGGCTCTAAAACCTTCACCCCTTATTTTGACAACGAATATGACACTAGTGAAGGAGAATATTAGATAGAGTCCGATGTAGATTTGGATGATGATAATCTCATCTACAACATCACTGAATCTATCTGCATGTTGTTTGCATCCTCACCTCAATTCACCAACATTGACGATGGCATTTCCTTAGTTTACCCTGAGCTAGTCGATTGGGACCAACAAGGACTGCCAGCCCTGGACACATTTTAGAATGATGAGGCAATTGCTGAATTTATGGGATTACGAGAAGGCATACCTAGGGGGGACCACAAATCAAGATTTTCCATTGATTTAGGCTACACGGCATACTTCAGCGAGACTGCTCTGTCCTCTAGTCGTAAAAGTAAAAATAAAAATAAAATAAAAAATGAAACATCTCTAGGTGAAAACCGAAAGGCACCTTTTGACGATAAAATAGTAAAAATAAAGGACATATCTGTGGGTGAAAACCTCTCTGAGGCGCCCAAAGATGGAGGACTGGACTTTCTCCCCATGCAATAGGAAAAATCAGCTATGCTTATCGAAGACACAATAGAGGATAACATATCAACTGCAGAAGATCCCAAGATGGTCCTCTTTGCTGCATCATTGACTGAAGAAGAAAGATCACAATTTCATAAATTCTTTGTAGAACGAAAAATCAACTTTGCATGGTCCTATGCTGACATGCCAGGATTGGACCTAGAACTGGTTCTGCACCATCTGCCAATATTGCCTAATGCTAAACCAGTCAAGCAGAAGTTGCACAAAATGCACCCTCAAGTTGCTCTATTGATCAAGGTTGAGTTAAAAAAATTACTAGACGCCAGATTCATACGGTCTATTGACTACACTGAATGAATTTCTAACCTAGTGCTAGTAACAAAGCCAAATGGGCTGATCTGTGTATGTACAGACTTTCGAGACCTAAATAAAGCATGCCCAAAGGATGACTTTCCTTTGCCAAACATTGACATCATATTTGACCTCACAGCAAGATATGAGATGCTATCCCTCATGGATGGTTTCTCCAGCTATAATCAGATTCGCATTGCTCCTGAAGACCAGCACAAAATAGCATTTACTTGCCCATGGGGTACATATTGTTGCAATGTCATGCCATTCGGTCTCAAAAATGCAGGTGCCACATACCAAAGGGCTATGACCACAATCTTCGATGACATGATGCACAAAATAATGGAATATTATGTAGATGACCTATTGGCCAAATCAGTAACTAGGAAAGATCATCTGAAGGTGCTTGACACAATTTTCAAGAGACTTGAAGAGTACAAAGTCTGGCTAAATCCTAAGAAGTGTTTTTTTGGGGTTACATAAGGTAAACTCTTGGGATACATAGTTTCCCAAAGAGGCATAGAGGTTGATCCAGCAAAATTCAAAGCCAACATAGACATGCCTCCGCCTAGAGGAATCAGTGAACTCAGAACTCTACAAGGCAGAGTACAATATTTTCGGTGTTTCATAGCCCAATTGGCAGATAAGTGTCACCCATTCCAGTATCTGTTGTGCAAGGGTATCCCCTTTGTATGGACATATAAATGTCAAGAAGCCTTTCAGCAAATCAAAGATTACCTACTATCAACACCAGTCCTCATGCCTCCCATTCATGGAAATCCATTGATCCTATACATCTCAACTACTAGTTCAGCACTGGGGGCATTACTGGCATAAAATGATTATGAAGGAAAAGAAAGAGCCATCTATTACATCAACCGCACACTGATAGGGTATGAGTTGAACTACACAAACATTGAACGTGTATGCCTTGTTGTTGTCTTTGCATCCCAAAAATTAAGACACTATATGCTCAGTCACCAGACACAACTGGTCACCAAGATTCACCCACTGAAATATCTCTTAAGTCGGGCAGCATTAACAGGCCGGTTGGAAAAATGGGTCATGATACTAAGCGAGTATGACATACAATATGTTAAGCATAAGGCAATAAAAGGATAGGTAATAGTAGATCAACTGGCGGATGCACTGATTCAAGTCACTCGTCCACTAGTAACTGATTTTCCCGATGAGCCCATTTTTCATGCATCACCGGTGGTACCATGGAAGATATATTTTGATGGGTCTCATACTAGTCATGGCTCAGGCGCTAGAATCTTGTTTATCACAGCACAGGAGGATTCAATTCCTAAGGCATTCTGGATCACTTTCCCTTGTACAAATAACATTGTCGAATATGAAGCACTAGTCACAGGTCTCAAAATGGCAATTAAATGGAAAATTCAGACTTTGCTTGTATTCGAGGATTCCCAGCTCATTATCAACCAAGTGAATGATGACTATGAAACAAAGGATGAGAAGTTTCTTCCCTACAAGAGGATGGTGGATAGTTTCCTGACATACTTCCAATTGATTTCTTTTGAACAAATCCCCAGGACACAGAATAAGGCAGCTGATGCAATGGCTACTATTGGTTCTCTCTTGGACATCCCTCAAAATGTGTCACAATTTGAGTTCTTAGTAGAACAGCTTTTGATGCTAGCATATGATATCCCAGAATCAGAAATGGTTTGCGAACTTCTTGGTCCCAACTCTCCCCGATATCAGGATATTTATGACTACCTAAAATCTCAAACCCTTCCACTGAACCTGTCCAATAACCAAAGGAAGTCCTTCATCCAAAAATCTGCAAAGTATGCCATCGTCAGTGACACCCTTTACCATCATAGTCTTGATGACACCCTCCTTAGATGTCTCGACACCAACAAAGCATGTATGACCTTACGCGAAGTGCACGATGGTATATGTGGGTCTCATTCGAGTGGTCCTACTCTAGCTAAGAAAGTAACGAGACTTGGGTATTATTGGCTGACCATTGAAAAGGATATAATTGAATATGTCAGGACTTTTCGCAAATGTTAGATTCATAGTGATTTGATCCATGCTTCAGCACATGAACTTTGACCAATCACTTCTCCTTGGCCCTTCGCTCAATGGGGACTTGACCTCGTGGGTAAAATTCATCCAACATTGTCCAATGGCCACAAATTCATTATCACCACCACTAAGTATTTTACGAAGTGGATTGAAGCCATTCTATTGACATATATTACCGGCAAAAAAATATCCAAGTTCATCCTTAACTACATCATTTGTCGGTATGGCCTTCCGCAATCCATCATCACTGACAATGGACGTCCATTTAAAAACCAATACATTCGGGAGTTATGTGAGCGATTTCACATTCAACACCATTTTTCATCTCCATACTACCCACAAGGAAACGGTCAAGCTGAGGTGTCAAATAAAACCATTGTCAAAATCCTCAAAAATACTATCAACGATGTTGGCCGTGACTGGCACATACAACTCAACCCTGCTTTGTGGGCTTACCAAACTAGCATTCATACGCCTACAGGAGCCACTCCATTTTCCCTAGTCTTTGGCGCTGAGGCCATCTTGCCCATTGAGGTTGAAATTCCTTCTCCAAGCATATCAGAACCCTCTTTGTCACAACTACAATAAAAAGGTTATGGTCAAAAAGTTTTACATTGGCAACCTAGTTCTCATGCAGAACCCCAAGAACCAAGCTAATAGAGAAAAGTCGGGAAAGTTTGAACCAAACTGGTTGAGTCCCTACATTATCATATATTTTTTCAATTCTGGAGCTTATCAGCTAGCCACACCAGATGGAGAACAACTGACAAAGCCCATCAATAGTTTACATCTTTGAAGGTTCTACGCATAGCATCAGAGGATTGAGTTGAAAACTATAAAATACAAAAAATTGGAAAAATGGTAAAAAATTGTTGCCTTGATGAAAACCTGGCAAACAGGCATCTTGGTGACACCAAAAAAATGAAAAAGGACAAAAAAATAGTAAAGAGAAAATTTTCGTCCAATAGTGAAAACCTGGCAAACAGGCACTTTGGATAAGTACCATGGTGAAAACCTGGCAAACAGGCACCATGCGTAATCAATCATTGCTCTGCCATCTACTGTCACTTTGTCTGCCTTGGCCTAGGATGAAAAGTATTTCTGCCATTATTACGCAAATCGCCACCACATTCTACCCTACCTTTCATGGTTAATAAACGATTGACATCAAGTCCTGACGATTGTCCATCTAGTAAACCAATAGCATCCTATCCATGTTCCTTAAAAAAAAAAAATGACTAAGTCTTGGACCTGACTGGGAGCAAAATTTTTTATTATGAAACTACAGTAGATGTCACACATGATCTTGGAAATTGGAAAAAAGTCCTGAAAAAAGACAAAAACATCATAAAAAGTCCTTAAAAAAAGACAAAAACATCGTAAAAAGTCCTGAAAAAAGACAAAAACATCATAAAAAGTCCTGAAAAAAGACAAAAATATCATAAAAGTCCTGAAAAAGACAAAAAATCATAAAATGTCCTGAAGAAAGACCTAAAAATCATAAAATGTCCTGAAGAAAAACACAAAAACATCCAAATCAATGTCAAAGTCAGTCACATGGAGTCAAAGTCCATCATGTCAGTCAGTCCATATCATAGTCGAACTACGTTGTCTCTGCGCATTTGCTATGTAGGCAAGGCCATCAGTCGATGAGTCCCCGAGACATTAGGTTAGTCTTTTTAGGTTGGTCCACATAAAATCATGGCATTTGTCACAATCATCACATTGGTCAAATAAGTCAAACATAGTCAAACTCAGACACAAGACAGTCATTCGAAATGTCAATGTCAGAATTGGTCAAAATCAGATAGCATAGTCCAATCAATCATATAGTCAACATCAGTCAACTTCCCAAAACATATTAGTCAAAACAACGTCAGTCTCGTCACTTTTTTATCCTCTTCAAGATGTGTCCTCGGATTTAGACCTCGTCAAAATGTCCTTTACCTTTTTCAGGATGTGTCCTTCCTGACAATAGGCCCCGTCACACTATCAACACCGTCAAATTGGCAAAACTCTTAAACTGTCAAAACTGTCAAACCGACAAGAAAACAAATATTGGCAAACAAAATAAAATGGTTGTTAATCTTTCTAGTCTATCTTGTCTTATCTTTTGACTATCTTGGCTACATTGTCTTATCTTTTTGGTCATGTTACTAGCTACCTCGAGGATGTCCCATGAAGGATTTAGAGGTGCAATGACGTCTCCTGACCTATTTTGTTTTTCTGTGACTGTTGTCTATGGATTGTTTTGACAAAAGGACTGGGGCAACATGACCCTTAGTATGAGTTAGGACATTTCTTATCTGTGACTATCTATTTTTCAAATGGATGACCTTGCACACCTTGGTCTATGTCATATCATGGTGTTTGTTGTCCATTTGTGTCATTTTTTACTGTCCAATGATGATTAAGAGCAATAAATATTAAAGTCCTATGGCAATGTTTTGAAGGATTTGGTCTAGGAACTAACATGCATCTTCTTTAGTCGTGTCATCTTCTCTGGCCCGTCTCATATAGGCATTGCATCCATATCATCATCCATACCTTTTGCACTAACATTTCTTTGTCTCTTCATATTCTAGTCTTCTCACCAATTTCGAGAGCACACCCATGTTCTTGGAACCTGTCTATCCTCTCGAGGGGGCATACCACAACCCTCCTCGTCATTCTTCCTCATCTTATTTTGCACTAGGGCATATTTTTGACTTATTTTCTTTGTCACAATGCAACATGCTACATTATGACAAAGAGGGGCAAAATGTAGACACATAAAAATGACCTAGGCCTGCAAGCTTTATTTTTACCACTTTCGTCCTAGCATAATTAAGACATTTAATTATGTCCTTGGTCCACATTAGACTATTGATTAAATAATTCATAATTATTTAATTAATTCATGTCTTTTTATTCTAAATGATTATTAAATAAATAAATTCTATTTATTTATTAAATACGTCACTAATTCTCTAAGTCTCCCTATAATTAAATAAATTTCTAAATTTGTTTAATTATCCTTATTCATTAATTCTTCCTGATTATTAAATAAATGAATTACATTTATTTATTTAATGTCATTAATTGTCTTAATTAAATAAATTGATTAATTTATTTAATTAATTAATCTTGTTTGCTAAATTAAATAATTAAATTTAATTATTTAATTGCCTAAATTAATATACCTCTCATTTTAAATAAATGAAATTATTTAAAATGTCATCACTTTCTTAACTATCGGTCCATTTTGGTAAATAATCTGAAAAAGATTATTTATTGTCTCACAAAATCCATATTTTGAATTAATTTAATTCAAAATGGTAACTAATCTTCCAAAAATCAAGTAATTGAGTAGATTCTTGATTTTCTAAATCTGATCTTCAGTCCAACTCTTATCTTCTTGATTTTTCGAATCTCACAAATCAGGCAGTCTTTATCTTCTTGATTTTCGAAAATATTTATTTTCTAATTAATTTATCTCATTTATTCTCCACCGCCAATTTGATTCTCTCAGGTGACATCTTGACCGCTCACTTAATGATTTTTCCCTAACCCTAATTAGGGATTATCAAATTTAATTTGGCCTCTCATTTTAAGTCTTTGTCAAAAGTCAATCTCGTCCATCCATTCAAAATGACATTTTCTATAAAATGCTATTTTCCTCTCATTTCTAGATTATAGATTATGCACATAGATTACAATATTTTGGCATATTAATACTTAGATTAATTTGGCATTTTAGAGTCATTTTTATCATAGGCATTTAGGCATAGGCATTAGACATTGGTGCAAATCCTTCAAAGCTTGGTGTAGGACATAGACATCTATTTGCAGATTGCTCACATGACGAATCTAAGGGCAACACGTCAACTATCAAGCAAGGAGGTGTTACAAAGGTGAATCATGGAGGCTGCAACAACTATTTGGTATACTTGTTTCATTTATGTTTGCTTCCTTTGTTCTTTGTAATTACTTTGGATTTTTGTCTTTTATATTGATTGATATAATCTAAACCTTAGAAAATTACCCTCAGTTACATCTACAATGGCAGCACGACATATCGGTGGTTAGCAAATCCATGAAAGAAAAACAAAAATCTACATTCTATTTTCATATGTTGTAGTGTAGGAAAAAGTATTCATTTTTCACACTTAATTTGGGAATGAATAAATAATGATAAAATGAGCTTTATAATGCCTAAATTTAGTGTTGTAATATGTATTTTACATATTCACATTAAGTTTAGGGCCCTTTTAATTAAAATGGACTTAATTGTATCTTATTTTTGGTGTTGTAAGGTGTATCTTTACACTTTCACACTAATCTAGGGCTTTATTAATTAATTGAGGTTGGTTTTCCTTAATTGGCCCCTATAATTCAAATCCAAACCTAATTAATTATAATTTTTGAGGGATGAAACCCAACATTCATAAATTCCATAACATAAGGTTTAACATTGAGCAATGTGTGTCCTAGGCAAGTGACCTATGACCCATTTGTCATAGGGTGAATGGGTCCTCACTTGCACCTAGGACCTAAATTCAAATTATTTTTTTGGTTTTTTTTCAATGATTTCAAATGTATAGTCAGATGCGACTTGTGATATTTGAATTTTGAGAATTAATGTTAAGATATGTATAAATAAGAGGTCATTTTACTATGTTTCACCTAGAGAGAAAGTTTTCATGAGCACTTAGAATTTTCAAGAAAGAATTCCTAGAGAAAGTTTATGAGATCAAGAACATTTGAAGAGAATTTTTAAGGCATTCAAGGGTGGATTTATTGAAGATTATTGTAGAAATCAAGATTCCATTGTCATGTCAAAGTCATGTTGCACCATGCATGTTGTTTGAGCTAATATGGTGATATAGATTTCAAGATTTATTCTATCATATCAAAGGCATTGTTTCTAATCAAGTTTCATGATCAAGATCCACTTCCATTGAAGCCAATTCATGCTTGTTTCAGATCTACAATCCAAGGTTCAAATAATGTTTGGTGAGTTGTTACTTCATGTTGTTCATTCATCATTCCTTCATGCTTTTATATTTAATTACAAGGTTTAATTACCAAAATGGGGTTTGACCAAGGCAAACCCTCATTCCCTAACAAACAACATTTTTCTCTCTTTGATGTGTGATTGAAGATTTTAGGTGAAAGATCCTTTGAAGAGAAAAATTGAAGAAAGTTGCAAGAAAAGTTGTAATATCATGGAAACTCTTCTACAAGATTTATTTATGGCTATTCGACAGTGAAAATTGGGAATTTGGGAGTGTAGACACAACATAAGAGAACCTAGAAACATATTTCAAAGAATCCTAACCAGGACCCATTTGTCATAAGGCTAATGAGTCCTCAGTGAGCTTTAAAAGGTGACTTTTGGTGAAAGGTACACATTGTTTTACCCTTTCCAGATCTGCCTTTTGATTACCGTTTCTGTTAGTTTTGATTACTGTCTTTCACTTGCATTTTATAGCTTGCATTTTGTAGTTTTTTTGATGATCTTAATCTTTCTTCCTAAAGCACTAATTAGCTTATACCCCCATCTTTGCATAGATAGGAAATTTTTTGATTCATACCTTGATTTGACTCACCTTTTGGTTGTGTTACTTCATTTTTTGGATCTCATTTCCTTGAATGAAATTGCAGAAATAGGTCCTTTATTCATAAATCTAATTTTGGTGCGCAAACCCACCTATATTTTCCTATGTTTCATATGCAATGATTTTTATTGATTTTTTCAATTGTTTAAAGTAGACAATATCACAACATTCTATTTTTATTTTTTAACTACAATAAAAAAAATTTCCATCTCATAAGTCTTACAATGATTTTTTATTTATTTTAAATTTGCTAATAATAATTAGATGGGATATCTTTTGACATATTTTATATAGATTATCTTAAAGACATATATACTAGTTTTAATTAATTTTGAGAATTTTTTTCGAACATAATTATAAGAAATGGATTTGATGAAGTAAAAATAACCTCATCAATATAGTGGACTCAATATTTAACCTTACACCTTTCAACCAATTTTACCCTACCAATTAATTATCTTTAGGATAAGTAATTG
>VDFB02168118.1:47470227-47485170 GCA_007258455.2 Sequoia sempervirens
TATCTTCTTGATTTTCAAAATATTTATTTTCTAATTAATTTATCTCATTTATTCTCCACCGCCGATTTGATTTTCTCAGATGACATCTCGACCACTCACTTAAGGATTTTGCCCTAACCCTGATTAGGGATTGTCAAATTAAATCTTGGCCTCTGATTTTAGGTCTTTGTCAAAGTCAATCTCGTCCATCCATTCAAAATGGCATTTTCTATAAAATGCTATTTTGCTCTCATTTCTAGATTATGCACATAGATTACAATATTCTGGCATATTAATACTTAGATTAATTTGGCATTTTAGAGTCATTTTTATCATAGTCATTTAGGCATAGGCATTAGGCATTTGTGCAAATCCTTCAAAGCTTGGTGTAGGACATAGACATTTATTTGCAGATTGCTCGCTCGTCAAATCTGAGGGCAACACGTCAACCAACAAGCAAGGAGGTGTTACAAAGGTGAATCATGGAGGCTGCAACAACTATTTGGTATACTTGTTTCATTTATGTTTGCTTCCTTTGTTCTTTGTAATTACTTTGGGTTTTGTCTTTCACATTGATTGATATAATCTAAACCTTAGAAAATTACCCTCCTACATCTACAATGGCAGCATGACATATAGGTGGTTAGCAAATCCATGAAAGAAAAACAAAAATCTACATTCTATTTTCATATGTTGTAGTGTAGGAAAAAGTATTCCTTTTTCACACTTAATTTGGGAATGAATAAATAATGATAAAATGAGCTTTATAATGCCTAAATTTAGTGTTGTAATATGTATTTTACATATTCACATTAAGTTTAGGGCCCTTTTAACTAAAATGGACTTAATTGTATCTTATTTTTGGTGTTGTAAGGTGTATCTTTACACTTTCACACTAATCTAGGGCTTTATTAATTAATTGAGGTTGATTTTCCTTAATTGGCCCCTATAATTCAAATCCAAACCTAATTAATTATAATTTCTGAGGGATGAAACCCAACATTCATAAATTCCATAAAATAAGGTTTAACATTGAGCAATGTGTGTCCTAGGCAAGTGACCTATGACCCATTTGTCATAGGGTTAATGGGTCATCACTTGCACCTAGGACCTAAATTCAAATTTTTTTTTGGTTGCTTTTTCAATGATTTCAAATGTATAGTCAGATGTCAACTTGTGATATTTGAATTTTGAGAATTAATGTTAAGATATGTATAAATAAGATGTCATTTTACTATGTTTCACCTAGAGAGAAAGTTTTCATGAGCACTTAGCATTTTCAAGAAAGAATTCCTAGAGCAAGTTTATGAGATCAAGAACATTTGAAGAGACTTTTTAAGGCATTCAAGGGTGGATTTATTAAAGATTATTGTAGAAATCAAGATTCCATTGTCATGTCAAAGTCATGTTGCACCATGCATGTTGTTTGAGCTAATATGGTGATATAGATTTCAAGATCTATTCTATCATATCAAAGGCATTGTTTCTAATCAAGTTTCATGATCAAGTTCCACTTCCATTGAAGCCAATTCATGCTTGTTTCAGATCTATAATTCAAGGTTCAAATAATGTTTAGTGAGTTGTTACTTCATGTTGTTCATTCATCATTCCTTCATGCTTTTATATTTAATTATAAGGATTAATTACCAAAATGGGGTTTGACCAAGGCAAACCCTCATTCCCTAACAAACAACATTTTTCTCTCTTTGATGTGTGATTGAAGATTTTAGGTGAAAGATCCTTTGAAGAGAAAAATTGAAGAAAGTTGCAAAGTTGTCAAAGTTGCAAGAAAAGTTGTAATATCATGGAAACTCTTCTACAAGATTTATTTATGGCTATTCGACAGTGAAAATCAAGAATTTGGGAGTGCAGACACAACATAAGAGAACCTAGAAACATATTTCAAAGAATCCTAGCTAGGACCCATTTGTCATAAGGCTAATGAGTCCTCAGTGAGCTTAAAAAGGTGACTTTTGGTGAAAGGTACACATTGTTTTACCCTTTCCAGATCTGCCTTTTGATTACCATTTCTGTTAGTTTTGATTACTGTCTTTCACTTGCATTTTATAGCTTGCATTTTTTAGTTTTTTTGATGATCTTAATCTTTCTCCCTAAAACACTATTTAGCTTATACCCCCATCTTTGCATAGATAGGAAATTTGTTGATTCATACCTTGATTTGACTCACCTTTTGGTTGCGTTACTTCATTTTTTGGATCTCATTTCCTTGAATGAAATTGGAGAAATAGGTCCTTTGTTCATAAATCTAATTTTGGTGCCCAAACCCACCTATATTTTCCTATGTTTCATATCCAATGATTTTTATTGATTTTTTCAATTGTTTAAAGTAGACAATATCACAACATTCTATTTTCATTTTTTAACTACAATAAAAAAAAAATCCATCTCATAAGTCTTACAATGATTTTTTATTTATTTTAAATTTGCTAATAATAATTAGATGGGATATCTTTTGACATATTTTATATAGATTATCTTAAAGACATATATACTAGTTTTAATTAATTTTGAGAATTTTTTTCGAACATAATTATAAGAAATGGATTTGATGAAGTAAAAATAACCTCATCAATATAGTGGACTCAATATTTAACCTTACACCTTTCAACCAATTTTACCCTACCAATTAATTATCTTTAGGATAAGTAATTGCTTTCTTTTTATGAATAAGCGTAGAATGTTTATTACTTGAAATTAGTCAAAATAAGCTAATTTGTGCTAACTTAATGGATTAGTTTTTAAGTATTCCATAGGTCAACTTCCACCATCGGTTACCATTCTAGTCAAAGAGGTTTTAACATGGATTTCAACACCATTCAAGACAAGTGAATGGGCATCAAAACTTCAGGAGCATACATGATGGACTGAGTTTTTATAGTTTCTATTATTTTCAGTTCTAAAGACTTTATGGCTCATGTCAAGCCTCTTTCATATTTTTATGTTATGGGCTTTAAATTCTGATAGTTGTTGACAATCAGTTGAAGACTTTACCAACTAAAAAGTAGGATTTTGTTAGCTTCTCTCATATAAGTATATAACTGCTGAAAATGATGATATACAAAAGAATATTGTTATGATGCCAATATGTTTTCTAAGTTATACTTTTCATATGAATAAAATGTTTTTTTCTCGCCAATTTTGGAGTTAATAAATAATTTGAATGGAGTTCTTTGAATGAAGTAATTTGGAGTTACCAGAGTAGGAGATCTAAGCTAGGAATAGAAGCACCCGAGAGCTAGCCACTTGAGGGGTTGTAGATTAGATAGATAAGTATTTTACTTCTAATTATGTACTTTCCTTTGGTAGATAATAATTGGAATTGGAATTTATTTTCATATGTGTAATTATGTCAAGATCAATCCTATAGGTTGTAGCTGAGTCTGTAGTATTTGAATTTAATGTCTTGATGTAGTGCTAAGGAGGTCACAAAACACATCTCAGAAATCCTCAACAATATTTCAAGGCAGCCTTTGTATAACACATGTTGTTAGGCATTCTTGGAGGCATTCCTGCAACCACTCAATATAAGAAAACAACAAAAAAAGTCTTTGTTTCACCTTTGATTAGACCTTTCATAAGGTAGACATAACAAATTATTTCAAACAAAACCCTGTCAGCAATATGGACATGTCAACAATAGGTCTTTGCTTCATAGACTGCACCTTAACCATGTAGCTCTTCAACTAGGGACTTTCACAAATCAAGACCGTAAGAGGCTTTTGAAATACCCTTTAAGCCTTTTAAAAACATATCAAAGATTGAGATATCGTTGTTTTGTAACAACACCACTAAATAATGACAGTCCCTTTCCTTTTAGGCCTATTTAGGCTTGTTGAAACAATTCAAAACTTGTCAACTTGGACACAATTTGGGACACACTAATCTTCATCACTATTTTAAAGGCTTTCATGACACTCACATAAATGACCTTCAAGGGTTTTTAGGTTATACTACTATAAAAATCCAAATTTGACCACTCTCGTATGGTCAAATTCGTCACATTTATTCATCTATTCCCCATTTATTAATTAAATGATTTATTTAATTAATATTTCCCCTTTTTCTAAAGTTCTGAAAGTATTTAATTTAATAATTAAATACTTTATCTTTCATCCCTTCCTTTCTAAATTAAATAAATATATCAATTTATTTAATCTAGTCATTTGGCCTTTTGAATTTAAATTAATTTTGAATTCCCTCTTTTCTCTCTCCTTGTCACATCCTCCATAATCCCCCTTTAATCTAGACTAGTTTAATTAATCCATGATTAAGATGTGCACACCTTTAATCAGGATTAATGTCACATCCTCCATAACATGCAACTTGCTTTTAATCCTTCATTAGCTTCCCTAATCACATGTTTGCACAACCTTAATTTATTCTTCATGTCATTTATGGCATACCTCCAAGTCAACCATCATAAATAATTTCTTCATTTACCCAAGTCAACCTCCTCCCCATGTAAATTAAAAATTCACATTTATTGCTCAAAGGCTCTCATCTTCCCCATGTAGGTTGTTGAGGAATTCTAAAATTCCTCATGTGTCACATCTCTCACATGGGGACAAGGACCTCCTTTATGAGGAGACCTTGTCTTATCCCCAAGGTACTTCCAAGTACCTTCTCATCATATGAATTAAAAATTCATATTTATTGCTCCAAGGTTTCTCTCTTTCCCATGAGAATTATTGAGGAATTCTAAAATTCCTCATGTGTCACATCCCTCCCACATGGGAACAAGAACTTCCTTTCTGAGGAAATATTCTCCCAATTCTAAGGTACTTTCAAGTACCTCACATCACATGCCCCCTTTACACCTCTTTGCCACATAGCAAGATGTGAGGGCTTGTGAGTCCTCAAGTCACCATAGCCCTTCATCTTGTCCATGGTGGCTAAATCCTAGCCCTCCATTTCTCTAGAGGCTTTTCCCCTAAAATAGAGGATTTTTGCCTCATTTTCATTCATTCAAGAATTCAAGAACTCTCATTCAAGAATTCAAACTCTTGCATCCACCATTGTTTCAATCTTCAAACTCACCTTGTATCCATTTTCATACACTTATCCAATACCTAATTCCATCATTGCATCCTTCATTGCACATAAATCATTTTGCATATACTTTTAGGTGATTTGTCATCAAAGGAGCACACAAGCAATCAAATACAAAGGGCCAACCAACCAATTGACTTGGGAAAGGTAAAATCTTTGTTTCATCTTTGTTTTGTTCAAGTCTAAGTAGGCTAATCTTGAGGTGTTGTATTGTGTTCTTCCTTTTGCATTTCATTTTTTTTTCATCATTTAGGGTTAGAAAATATGCTACACACATTTATGGCATGCTTAGTGGGACCCACAAAAAGGTTTGTTATTTTACATGCTCTGTTGTTTCAAATTTTGCATGTTCAGGTTACATACAGAGGCAATTCTACTACTAAAATAGGTGAATCTACAGCAACAGGGGTGATTCTACAATCAAAATAGGCAAACCTACCTTAAACAAAGGCAAATCTGCATCTTGTAGATTTTCCCATCTATCAAACATGGGAAAATCTACTCCTTGTTACTTAAAGAGGTGAGCCTGCTCTGTGCAAACATGAAAATATACCTCTAGAAAAGGGGAGTTTGCTTCCAATAGAGGTGAATCTTCTCTCCAAAATAGGAGATTCTACTTCAAACAGAGGCGAACCTAAGGTAAAAAAGAGACTTAAATTTTGAGTTTCAGTGTTTGTTGTTTTTAGGTACTGACCCCTTAACTTGTTCATTTGTGAGTGTGTCTACTTTTGCTTACATTTGTGCAGTTGTTTCTCATTCGTCCAAGGCCAGAGGTTCCAACTACTAACTTTTTTTAATAGAATGAGAGGTCCAAGACATTTAATTTAGTTTGTTTGTTGTTTTCCCTATTAATCTAGGCACACGTAGAACTAATTAAAGGGTCAAATTTACTTGTTTGTCATGTTTGTTAAGTGAGTACTTGACGTATCCAATCTCCTTGTGCCATTTGGCGATCCTAGGTGACAAGAAATTGTAATCCACTTTAGTCCATTTGCATTACCCAAGAGGTGCTAGTACGTCTAAGCTCTCCCCTTGTGCATCGTGCGAGCCTAGAGACCAGCCGAAAATATCTAGTATCTTCTTTTAGTGGGACCGACTTAGGGATTTCATCACCCTAAGGAACGATCCCAACCACGTGTATTGACAGAGTATATAGAGGGGGAGAGAAAAAGTTGTACCCCAATCCAGTCACCTTGTGTCTGGAAGAGCATTGAAGCTAGGGTGATACCTAGATAAGACATGAAGAGTTGGTCTGAGTTTCTAGTACCTCACTGGGGCTCCTGACTCATGCCTGTGATGGGTTGGTGTTCCTGGTTGTGCCTCATGTACCAGGTGTATATCGAGGACTCCCTAGATCACCTTGTTTAGCCTAGATAGAGAATTGTGTTAGCCATACCCTTCTCACTAATTTTAGGATTGTGTTGTTTAGAAGTATCTTATTTTTGCGAAACCAATGCATTTCCTTTTGGTTGAGTTAGCCTTACCTTTTGTCTATTGCTTGTTGTGATTTTTTCCATTGCCACAGTTAGCTATTTTTCATCCAGTCCATCCCAAGTCCGTCATTTGGGTGAATTCGCCTTTGTCAGGGGAAAAAAAATTTCTATTTGGGGCAAACATGTTGTCCACAGGGGCGATCCTATCTTTTGTCTGAGTCATTTCTTAGTTGTTTCTGATCAAATTCATCCATTCTCCATAGAATAGGTGAACCTGCACCCTATTTGGGTGTGTTTTCCACAGGTTTGAGCAAACCTGATCCCTAAAGGGGAAATTTTTCTTGCTATCTAAGTCATTTTGTATGTCAAACAACCCATCACATTCACCTGTTTCATCAAAAGGGGTGAACTTGCTTCAACTTTGGGTGAACCTTCTTGTTGTTTCAGTCCCCTGTCAGTCCCCTAAATCATCATATTCACCTATTTCCTGGAAACAGGTGAAATTACAACATATTTGGGTGAATTTTCCCTCTGAATAGCCAAACCCGCCTTTCGTTTGAGTCTTCATTTGTTCATTTTCCTGTTAGATGAGTTTGTTTCCCCATTTGACTAGTCCATTTCCCCATCAGGAGAGTGTGTTTCCCTATTAGGAGAATCTGTTTCGCCATTCAGAGAGTCCATTTCCATTTTAGGAGAATCTATTTATCCATTTGGAGAATCTATTTCCCAGTTAGAAGAGTTTGTTTCCCAGTTCAGAGAGTCTATTTCCACCATTAAATTTGTTTGTTTCCCCATTTGTTGATATCATTTGACCATTTTTAGATTTAGGCAAGTCCGAGCAGTCCCATTTTTTGTGTGAAACCATATTGTTCAGGAAATAGGCGAACCTGCTAGCTGTTTAGGAAAACCTACACTCTATTTCGGTGAACCTGCACCCCATTTAGGTGAACCTGCACCCTATTTGGGTGACCCTACACCCTATTTGGGTGACCCTACACCCTATTTTGGCGAACCTAATCTTTGTTTGGGTGAACCTATCACCTGTTTAGGAAAATCTGACTGCTGTTTGGGAAAACCTGTCACCTGTTTGAGTGAATCTGACTACTGTTTGGGCAAATCTACTCATTGTTTAGGCAATTATGTCACCTATTTAGGCGATTCTAATCCTTGTTCATTACAAAATCCAAAGATTTAATATGTTGGGCCCCCAAAAGCTTCTTTTTTTTCCAAGCCATTTGTGGAAATCAAAGAATTTTACCACCTTTCGTTCACCCATAATCTTCATTTTTAGTCCATTTGTATTTTCCAAAGGTAATCTTCTTATCATCCAAATCATATAGGCACATCTTAAAACATCTCTAGGTTGCATATCCATCATCATTTTTTAATCCAAATCTCCTGAACTTCATTTTAGAGGTTATTGTAGCTAAGGAAAAATTTAGATTTAATGTATTGAAAACAACAAATTAACTAAACCCTATCAAGCACCATGAAGCACAAACTAGAATGAAAATGCAAATAAACAAAGGAAATGCAAACCAATTTTCAAACTAGACTTGAAATAATTTTCTATTATTTCACGGGAATAATAGAGAATTTAGAAATTGCAAGCCTAGGACAATTTTGAGTGTCTACATTTTGCCCCTCTTTGAGATGATGTTCGAGATAATGACATTTGTGTCGAGTAACATCATTTCAAAGAAGCTAAGGTATGTATAGAGGAAAATGGATGATGACAAAAGATAGGATGATGATGAAATAAGAGTGGGATGATGTCCCCTCGAGAGGATAGGCGGGTTGAAAGAACATGGGTATGCTCTCAAAATGAAATGATAAGGAGGGACAAGATGCATGATGTAAGATAGGAAGTAGATGAAGGAGATGAATGATACATTATGCTACAAGAAAGTGAGCAACCATGATGTTTCATGTTACACTAGACATGATGCACCAAGGTATAAGGACCAAGGTGATGATGTGTCTCGTGCCCTAGCGTAATACAACCTTGTCTAGATACAAGATATGAATATTAATTGGAATAAGTCAGACTTTACAGAAATGCAAGATAAAAATGATAACACGCGCAAGCAAGCAAGCAAGCATGCACAAATGATATAGAAACAAACAAGGTATTTCCCCTATCAAGCTACAAACCGATGAGTAATTGATTGATTGATGATGGTGACTAATGATGATAGTGTTGTCATTGTGGGGAAAGACATATCCCTAGATCAACACAAGGATGATTGACTATTTGATTGATTGACTTTGATTGATTGGGTTTACAACAAGATTAGGATCAAGACCAAAGGATATGATTGGATTATTTGGCAAGATTGATCAACTTGATTGGCATGGACTAAGGATTGACTTGCATTTGGACTATTGTTTGGAATGACTGAAGTTATTTGACATGGATGAGAGGATGCGATTAATTGAATAGAAGAATTGATGTGGTTGGGATAATTTGAAGACCGATTTGACATTGTTTTGGCAATTTGACTGATTTTGACTGGATGACTAATTGGACTATGTTGTCTATTGGTTCATGATTTAAATGTTGATGTTTAAAATAACTGACTATGTTTGACTTATTTGACTGATGTGACAAACGTTGACTTTGTTTTGGGATTTTTGAGAATTATTTGGATGTTTTTGTGCTTTTTTGGATTTTTGACATTTTTAATTTTTTTTTGGGATTTTTGAGAATATTTTGAGGTGTCAATGGATGAAAATTTGGGTAGCCTTTGTGCTAGATACCAATGACAAGGGGAAAACCAAGTCTAGGTGCAAGGGTGGGTGATAGGATAAGGGATAAAAGGCTCATGATAAATGGATGGATGGAAAGGATGTATGCATCATAAGAGAGCAAGGATGTGATCTCCAAAGACTATGTCGCATAGGAATGACATGCCCCATTCTAGGTACAAGACTTAGGATTTTTCATGACAAAGCTGATGACAATAGGATAATGATATGATTGGTTTAGATAGGATGAGGTATGTCAAGAGATACCCAAAACATGTTACAACATTTTTCCCCTATATCTTCATCAAGATCAAAAGGAGAAGGGTGGATAAGTGGACCCAATATGATAGGTAGGTATGATGGCTAAGATGGTAGGTAGGATGGAAATGATATGACATAAAAATGATAGGTTGGATAGATAAGACATTGTGCCCCCAAGTGTAAGTGACATAGAAGATCAACCTACACATGACACCTATTTGCCAGGTTTTCATCATGGTACTTATCCAAGCCTGTTTACCAAGTTTTCACCATTGGACGAAGGGATTTCTCTTTACTTTTTTTTTTTTTGTCTTTATTTTTTTGACTTTTTTACTTTTGGATAGGAGGGACTCAAGTGTCTAGTTTCATGAAAGGTGATAGTCCCACGAGGGATGGATGTCATTGCATGGACCATGTCAAATGCCATTATGCCCATAGATGTTGGTAAGGGATGACATGAAATGGAGATAGAGTAGGTAGATGATGGATTATGATGTGTATTATGGAGGAAAATGGTGGATTATATGGGAATTATGCAAAAGATGAATGGGGAGACTTAGCCAAAGGCATGGACCATAGGGATGTGATGGGGAAGATATGTAGGATAGTTGATGGGGGGTGACGAGATGGAGGTATAAGGGCTTGTTGTGAAATGGAAGGGAACCATGACCAATGGTTGCACACATTGTGATAAACATTGAAGCTTTTGATGTGGACAGGGTGTAGGAAGCAATGGAGATGGTGGATGAAGGGCTTTAGGCACCCACATAGACTTAGTATTTTTATGGCTTTTATTTGTCTTGTGGGATTTTTGTAATTTTTGAATGGAATGTGTATTTTGAATGGAAGTGGATGGTTGGGATTTTTGTGATGTGGATGCCTCATTTGACTTGATTTCTTTTTGCTTAAGTACCCAAACCATTTTGTTTTTAGACTTTTCTTTTGGAGGTATGGGCTTATATAACTTTTTGGATGTACTTGGCTTTGACATTTTGTATTGATGTCCTAAGGCATTAGGGTCCTTTGGATTTTTTACTTTATAGGTAGAGTCATTAATTTTTTTCTTTTGAATCCCCTGGGTATGGTGGAATGAGTGGAAGCTTCTTGTTTAGACAATGTGTGCATTTGTTGGTCATGATTAGGAATGTTAGGGTATTTATGGATAAATGGATAAGAGGATTGAATGGTAGGGATATTAGGTGTTGGAAGTAATGGTGGTAAAGTGGATGGAGGGAAATTAGGAGTTGGAAGCAATGGTGGTAGAGTGCATGGAGGGAAGTGTATGGTCACATGCTTTTCACATTTGTAGGATGACGGTGGTGGAATGGCAACATATGTTTTAGGCGTCTGATAGACTTTATGATGGAAAGTGGACTTAGGATGCATGGAGGAAATACCAACATCTTGAGATTGGTGTCCTTGGAGTGTATGTCCAAGGCCATAAGAGTGTGAAGGGACTTTGACATGGATGGGCTCCAAAATACCTTGTTCATGAAGATCTAAACCTTTACCTTGGTGGTTCATGTTTTGGAGTATGCAATGGACAACAAGACTAGGTGTAGGTGGAACACTAGACACAAGTTCCTTATTGGATGGAGAAAATGAAGCAAGGGAAGATAATGGTTGTTGTTGTTCTGAGGAACATTCATGAATGATGGTGGAAAGACCAATAGGATATGATGGAGGACTTGCAATGGGGTCGATAGTGGGTGATGGAGGATCATTAGGATCTTGATTAGCATTGTGTTCACTTAGATCGAAGGTATTTGTTTGATCTTCTATGTGTGCTTGGGAGGCACTTGTGTCATCAAGGGAAGTGGATGTTGATGGATCATGGATAGGACTACATGGAGATGAATTTGGAATATCTTGCTCATGGATGGGTATAGGATCAAGTTGCTCATGGATAGGCTCTTCATCATTATGGATATCATCTTGATCATAAAAAAGATATAGATTATGGATAGGTTGGATGACAATGATTTGATCTTGATTAGGACTATGGCTTGATGTTTCCACATGCTTAGGATTAGGCTCTTGACATACATCTTGGGTTACTTGAATGGAAGTGTAAGGGGATGACTCTTGAATGGGCTTGACATGTTCTAGATGGTCAACAACATAGGAGCATGAAAGAGGGTGACTTGGACTTACAACGAAAGACTCTTGACTTGGCTCAAGGGGTTGAGGATGACATGGTTGACTTGAAGGACTTGGCATGATGTTTGAGGACTCTTTTGTATGTTCAAGTATATGTGTTGAATGACATGGTGGAAATTGATTCCTTTCTTGTAGCCCTTGGGTCACATCCTTTGTAGGTGGATTGGTGGATTTATGTAATGCCATCAATTTATGTTTTAAATATCTAAATGTAAGGCATTGATTTGATGGAGGATTAGATGATGATGGGGGTAATGAAGAGTTTGATGGGTCAGAAGGTGGAGATGCCAATGGATTAGGACTAGGACATGGTGGATTAGGGATAGGCATTTGATTGGATGGTGGTAAGGGTGTATGGACTAGATTGGTGTTCCCCTTGTTAAAGGTGGCATTAAGACTTAAAGGATCTTGATGTTGTTGCCAAGGTGGACTTGGGATCCTATATTCTTGTTGTGATATGGGTGGATATGTTGATGTGGAATTGACATGGAAGGTAAATGGGTTTTGTTGGCATGATGATGAAGGTGACACATAGGATTTTGGTGGAATGTCTTGAGGTTGGAATGGTGTTTTGACTTGTTGTGTTATGATTTGTTGTTGTGATGATGATGAAGGAGTTGAATAGGATAATGACTTTTGAAAGGTTGATTGATGTGGACAAGGGTTGACATTAGAAGAGTTTGTTAGGATTAGAGATGGTAGATCTAACAATTAAATGTAGATTTAATAAACAAAATAGAGAAACTAAACATACACAGAATAAATCATAACACAGAATTTAATGTGGTTCACCCAATTTGGGCTACATCTACCAAACCGCAGCCATCCAATACTTTTATTATCCAATGAAAAACCTATTACAATCTTGCAAATAATCACGTTTTTCATCATACTGAAATACCCATCTGAACCCCTTTTTACCAAGCTTAGAAGCTTCCAGATTTTAGGGTTCTACAAAATTAGATTTTTCTTTTTTCATTGATTTTTCCCTTTTTCGGTGATCACGCGAAAAAGTAGGAAGAAAATTTTTAATTTCGGACCCTAGCAAGGACAAGGGGCCAGGGTGTACAGTATACCATGGGCTATACAGTATAGCATGATCAGTCGCCACATACCAACAATCTCCCACTTGGAGACTAATCGGGCTCCACACCGCCACAATCTCCCACTTGGAGACTGATCCTAGACGACACTGCTGCAATTACAGCTCCCACTAGAAATAAGTACCTTGGACCTTGCTGCTCTATTATACTTAAATTCAACCTTGAAGACCAACTGAAGCTGAAGAGGAGCTCAGCTTCTCCCTTGTCACTGCCTTTGTAAACATATCCGCTAGATTGACATCTGTATGTATCTTGTCCAGCTTGACCTGTCCATCCTCCAACACAGAATGAATGAAATGATATCTCAACTGTATGTGTTTTGTTTTAGAATGCAAAGCAGAATTCTTTGCAAGATGTATAGCACTCTGACTGTCTGTAAATAAGTAATTTCCAGCCTGTTGTTTCCCCAACTCATCCATGAAAAGTTGCAGCCATATCATCTCCTTTTTCGCCTCTATTGCAGCAGCATACTCTATCTCTGTGGTGGATAAAGCAACCACCTTCTGCAATCGAGAAATCCAACTCACTGCTGTACCACCAACTGTAAATACATAACCTGTGGTACTCCGCCTGGTATCTATATCCCCTGCCAAATCTGAGTCAACATAGCCCTTTAAATCAGTGTTAGAGCCCCCAAAACATAAGCATTTACTGGATGTACCTCTCAAGTATCTGAGAATCCATTTTACTGCATTCTAATGCTCAACTCTGGGATGACTCAAATACCTACTAACAACTCCTACAGCATGTGCAATATCTGGTCTTGTGCATACCATGGCATACATTAAACTACCTACAGCTGAAGCATATGGTACCTTGGACAGTTTTTTCTTCCTCCTTTTGTGTCTTTGGACACATATCCTTAGTCAATTTGACATGACTAGGCAAAGGTGTGCTGACAGCTTTTGCATTCTCCATATGAAATCTCTGCAACACCTTTTCAACATAATTAGCTTGAGATAAAAGCAATTTTATGTTTTTCCTATCTCTATGAATTTTCATACCAAGGATTTATTTTGCTGCCCCCAAATCTTTCATAGAAAAAGATTTTGATAACTATTGTTTTAGCTCACTTATGTGATCCATGTTAGACCCAGCTACAAGCATGTCATCAACATATAAACACAAAATAATATAGTTGTCATTATCCAACCTCCTAAAATAAACACAATGGTCAGAATTACACCTGTTGTAGCCTTGCTCAGCCATAAAACTGTCAAATTTCAAATACCATTGCCGAGGTGCTTGCTTCAATCCATATAAACTTTTCTTCAATCTGCACACTAGTTTCTCCTTACCTTTGACCTCAAATCCTTGTGGCTGATCCATGTATATTTCCTCTTCCAAATCACCATGGAGAAAAGTTGTTTTAACATCAAGCTGTTCTAAATGCAAATCTTCAGCAGCCACAATACTTAAAACAATATGAATAGAAGTCATTTTAACAACAGGAGAAAAATATCATCAAAATCAATACCCTTTTTCTGCGCAAATCCCTTTACAACTAATCTGGCTTTAAATCTTTTCTTACCTCCATCCTCCTCTTTCAGCCTATAAATCCATTTATTTGGTAAAGCCTTTTTACCTGCAGACAACTTGCATAAATCTCAAGTCTGATTTTCCAGCAAGGAGTCCATTTCTTCTTTCATCCCATGCTCCCACTGAACCTTGGTATCCACCTGCATAGCTTCATCATAATATTCCGGTTCACCCGGCCTCCGGAGTTAACGGAATGAGTATACAAAGAGGAAGAATATTTCAGGGTCTACCCTTGAAGATCGTCTAACAAGAGTTTGTGGTATTTGTTGTTATTGTTGTTGCCCAGCATGAGGAACCACTAAAACATCATTGTTGGGAATATCATCCAACACTACATAATCATTTTCTTTCTTCTCATGCTGCAGCAACAGATCTTTGTACAACACTTTTTTATTGAATATGACATCCCTGCTTCTCACAATTTTCTGATTTTCAAAATCCCAAAGCCTATAACCAAATTCATCAATGCCATATCCAACAAATACACATTTCTTTGATTTTGCATCAAGCTTGGTTCTATTTTCAGAATCTACATTTGCAAATGCTTCACAACTAAAGGTTTTGAGAAAAGAATAACCCACCTTCTTACCTTTCCATGCTTCCTCCGAATACCACAACCCAGGATTAGAAGGACTCTATTGATTAAATAA
>VDFB02168118.1:47485270-47557331 GCA_007258455.2 Sequoia sempervirens
GAATCTTAATCTTCACCATTTTCATATTAAATAAACACTTCATAAGAAATACCTATTCGAATCTGGCTTTCATATAACTTTTCCAGGGTTTCCATCAACTCTTGAGTTGTCTTTGCTTTTGTAATATTGAACGCCACTATTTGTGCTAGGCACAAACGAATACTGCCAAGAGCCTTTCTATCCAAGATCTCCCAGTCCTCATCTGACATTGCTGCAGGTTTCTTAGTTTTCCCTTCCAATGGCTGCCATAAATCCTTCTGATAGAGATAGTCTTCCATCTGCATCTTCCATAACTGATAGTTCTACCCATTAAACTTCTCAACCTTCTTACCCTCATCTGCCATTGCTCCCACTCAACCGTGAGATCTTTCCTACAGATGATAATCGAAACATAACCTGCTCTGATACCACTTGTTAGGATTAGAGATGGCAGATCTAATGATTAAATGCAGATTTAATAAACAAAACAGAGAAACTAAACATACACAGAATAAATCATAACACAGAATTTAACGTGGTTCACCCAATCGGGCTACATCCACCAAACCGCAGCCATCCAATACTTTTATTATCCAGTGAAAACCTATTACAATCTTGTGAATAATCATGTTTTTCATCATACTGAAATACCCATCCGAACCCCTTTTACCAAGCTTAGAAGCTTCCAGTTTAGGGTTCTACAAAATCGAATTTTTTTTTTTCATTGATTTTTCCCTTTTTCGGACCCCGGCAAGGACAGGGGGCCAGGGTGTACAGTATACCATGGGCTATACAGTATACCATGATCAGTCACCACATACCAATAGAGTTGTGATAGGTTGATGAAGGGGAAAGTTGATATGTGGATGGATGAGGTTGATATGATGATATAGGTGACACATAGGATTGATGTGAAATTTGTTGATGTGATGATATAGGTTCACAAATGTAACTAAGGAAAAATTTAGATTTAATGTATTGAAAACAACAAATTAACTAAACCCTATCAAGCACCATGAAGAACATACTAGAATAAAAATGCAAATAAACAAAGGAATGCAAACCAATTTTCAAACTAGACTTGATTGACCTCCATGGCTCTTCTCCACCTGCATAAGAATGCAAGATTTTGAAGGTTGATTGTTGGATGAATGTTGGTTGCTCAATTCAGTAGCATAACATTGACATGGGGATGATATATGAATGACAATAGATAGGAATGGATGGACTAAAGAATGATTTTGACAGCATAAGGATACTTGAAGAATCAACCCCCCTAAATGGCTTATGAGAGAGTTTATTTATAGGAAATGTCCGATTTGGATTGACGGTTGAGATTGGATGTCAATAAGATGTCTTAATCAATTGCTAAGATTGAAAGTTGTAGTATGGACTAGGGTTAGGTCAAAATTAGGGCAATGACAATAAATGAATGGCTAAGATTGAATTATAAGATAATTCAATCAAGGGTTGAAATTAAATGAGATGTCAAGAGATAAGATTTGATGTGGAAGATAAGATTGGCACAGACAAAGAGGTGATAGGAGAAATTAAATAATAAAAATTATTTAATTTAGGTGACCAATGAATAATTAAATGATTAAAGATATTATTTAATTATAGAAGAATGTGACAAAAGGAATCATTTTGAATTAAATAATGATTTAATTCAAAATTCAAGAGAGTGGACCAAATTAAATAAATGAAACTTATTTAATTTATGAGAGAAGAGGCTAATGAATAATTAAATAATTAAATAATTATTTAATTATAGTGGATAGTGGACAAAAATTAAATAAATAAGAATTTATTTAATTTTAGAAAGAAAAGGACTTAAGTAGTGACGTAATTAAATAAATAAAATTTATTTAATTAATCAAGGAGGAATAAAAGTAGGAATGAATTAATTAAATAATTAAAATTATTTAATTAATAGAAGACATATGACTTTAGAAAATAATTAAATAATTAAAAATTATTTAATTAGCAAAGACAAAAGGGGAAATAATAGAGAATTTAGAAATTGCAAGCCTAGGACAATTTTTAGTGTCTACAGTCATTATCCAATTTGGCCTAGGTGTCTAAATTTGATCACCATCCCACACATCTACTTAGGATTGTCATCTGTCCTGAGTCAATCATCATCTTCAACCCAATCAATCCATTTCCATCTTGAGGTGGATTCAGTGTCATAATCATCTATTTGTCCTTTAATATGATCAATCAACAACTTAAGTCACCTAGGGTGATTTTTGAACTTGGTTTAGAATCCCTTTCATCATCCTATCTCATCCATCATCTAACCTCATCAATCATTTTATCAATCAATCTTATCCAATCTAATCTAATCATGTCCCTATCCAATCATCCAATCTATTGATCCCTCACCTAATCTAATCAATCCTTTAATCATCACTTAGGTCATTTTTGCATTGCATCTTAGAGTTTAACCTCATCATTAGTTCACCTAGTAGTTTTTCACTTTCATGCCCATTTAAACCCGACCACAAGCAAAGAAGCAAATGGCATAATAACAAACCGAAGGTTCCCATCCAAATATCCCTCAGGATCCCAACAACGGTGCCTTGTCAAAATCCAACACTGATGTTCAAAACACTTCGCCACCTGGTGACAAGAACATGGTAGTCTAGCTTGAAGTCACGGTTGATGAATACCTTAGTAACCCCACTAATATTCAGATGGCGGATCGCCTCCTCAACGAGCGCGGGGATAATATTCTTGCCACCTTAATCATGAAAGGAATCAAATTGCTGCTTGGCTTTGACATGTTGCAATATACCAGTGCCCAGACTTTTCCAACACCTCAAGACCCATAAACTTCACAAAACATTCTAGGAAATATGTATATTCTCGAGGGTCCGCCCATAGAAAATTGGTATCAACCTGGGTTTGGAAATATTTTAATGTATCGATTCATAAGCTACCCTCGCATTCTATCCTCAGCCTCGGGGGAACAACCTGATCCAAATGACCCATTTTCTTATGGTATTCCATAGAATATCCCATCTACTCCACCACTCCCGCCTCATCAGCCTAGTCAACCACCTATCAACACTAGGGGAAATTCTATTCTTACATTGATGCCACCTCTAGGACCTACACCCATGGGCAATTTACTACCACCACCTCAAGGTAACATCCCTGCATTCCAGCAGCCTCTCGTTCATCCTCAACAATCCACTACATTGCAAGCACTGCTACAACACACTACTATCTCTTTGCAAGTGCTGCAACATCATTTTACTACTGCTGCTATCTCGTCTCAACCACCTCATCAACAATGTTCGCAACAAAACATCCCAATACTACAATAAATTGTTTCGCAGCAAAAAATTTCAGTCCCACAACAACATACTATTTTTCCTACACAATCCCCTCATCAAGTAATGTAGGCTACATCACAACCTCAACCACCGCCCCATGGTGCCTCCACAAAAATCCCACGACAACAACACTTCCCATCTCGTCCTCCTTAGCAGCACCACCACAACAATAACAACCACCCTAGTACACACTCCCACACAAACACAATGTAATCCCCTCATACAATATCTCTACCATCTGTCAAGCACATATACCACCTATGTTTCTCCATCCAATCCCAATCCAAATCTCCATCTGGTCCCTCAGAATCCATCGTAGACTCAACTGCCACTTTACACCAATCCTCCACAATCATACTCGAATCCTTACCATCAAACGTCTAATCCACAACCACCTCCATATACCACACAAAATCCCAATGTTGTGTATAATTACTAATCCAATCCACACTATACTCAGCAACAGCCACCCTATAAACAAGGTGCTCCATCTACTTCCTACTATCAACAACTGTCATCATACCAACAAGGAGCTTCCACATCGTCATACTACCAAGCTCCTACACAATATTAGCAAGGTGCTCCATCCACTTTATATTACCAATAGCAGCCACCCTATCAACAAACAACCTCCACCTCTTACAATCAAAATTTGTCATCCTCCTATCCACCTTATGTAAATTCCCAACCATAATCCACATATGCCAATCAATACTAGCAAACACCTCCATATACACCTCCACCAACTTATGATCAAATCACTTATGTCCCATCCTCATCATACCAACAATATCCTCACTACAATCAAACCAATCCATCTAATCCAGCTCCCCTAGTGCCTCTCAATAAAGATTTGGAAGAATTCAAAGTTGCATTAAAGGACTTGAAAGCAAGGACTAGTAAACAATCGTTTAAGTTTGAGGAAATTTGTCCTTATCCATTTGATCCTTCAATTTCATTGATTCATTTCCCAAAGCATCTCAAAATGCCAAAATTCAATAAGTATAAAGGAACAAAAGACCCCAAGGCTCATCTTCAAGAGTTTTATGCCCAATGTCAAGAAGTCATGCATAATGACAATTACCTCATGTGATTATTTCCCAAGAGTTTACAAGGGATAGCTCTTGACTGCTTTATGGGTCTCGAGAAGGGATCTAGCAAGTCCTTTGTAGAGCTTTCAGAATAGTTTGTCTCCCACTTCTCCTTTAATCTGGAGAAAGATATCGATATGTTGGATCTCCTAAAAGAAAAGCAACATGAGGGAGAAACTTTTGCAATCTATCATCAAAGATGGAAAGCTTTAGCCATTCGGATGAAATCCCCACTAAGGGAAAAATACATGGTCACCCTGTTTATCAAAAACTCTCATCCAAATATGGCCCACAATTTCAAACTTCACTGTGTCACAACCTTTGTGGAAATAGTGGAGAAAGGCCCTATCCTCCAGAGGGAACTTATTGCCAAAGGGTTAGTCAAATTTTTTAACTCTGATAAAGAGAAGTTGTTTGGGGATAAGCCTCATTACTGGAACAAGCACAAAAATGCTATCAATGATGGTGTCAATGACACCAAACACGTCCAAGTAGCTAATGCTTCCTAGAAGCCACAATATCCCCCTCCTCAGTAGTCAAATCCTAACGCTATATCAATACCACAAGGGTCACCTCGTCCACCCCAACAATCTAATCAAAATAATCAAGAGGGTAACAAACATCAATTTACTCAACTAGGAGAACCCCTAAGTGTCGTGTTTAATAGGCTCCTTCAAGCTAATTACCCAATCACATATCCTATGACCAAGCCTCTTGACGAATCCAAGCCCAAACCAACCTGGTACAAATAAAATGAGTATTATGAGTTCCATAAGATTAAAGGGCATACATTGAATAAATGTCAAGGTTTGAAAACATACATCTAGGATCTCATAGATGGGGGTGATATACATGTGGATGCCAACATGACACCCTCTTCTAATTCTCAACTGCAAATATATCAAAATTCCTTCCCTAAGCATAACCAAGGTCCTAGCATGCCAAACTCAAACCCAAGGCCCAACAACAATAATAATCAGGGTAACAACACCAACAACATCAGTTACAAAAATATACCATTTAATTAGTAGGGTCTCATCATGCAGATTGAACAAGTAGAACCACGTGTACCTGTGATACACATAGAAGGTAAGGACCCATAGTGTGTTGTTACAAACTGTCGTACTCATATCATAGTCCCTAGAAACTCCAAATCCACCCAGCCACCACCTGTAAGTTCTCAATATAACATTCTTCATCATCTAGGAAAGAAACTAGCTCAAATATCCAATCTATATTTGCTTAAGTCTTCTCCCATACACCAAGAAATCCTAACTAAGGCCTTACAAGACACCCAAGTTCCCAATTAAATAGACCCTACACAATTTCAAGCATTGGTAGGACATCTCTAAACAACCTATCAACTAGGTTTTAGCCAAAATGACATAACCTGCATTTACTCCAACCATAATCATCCTCTCCACATCAAAGTCTTAGTAGCTCGCAATAAAGTGAAAAGGGTCCTAGTAGGTAATGGCTCTAGCCTGAATCTTTACATGTTAAAGTTTGTAAATTAGTTGGGATACACCCACGTTGACTTAAATAATCAAGTGATCACTATCAAGGCATATGATAATACAGAGTGTGATTCTAAAGGGATAATTTTTCTTCCAATTCAGGTTGGGTCCATTGTGCAATATACTACCTATCACATCCTTCATTTGGAACTCCCCTATAACCTCCTCCTTATTTGTCCATGGATCAACGCCATGCAATCCATTCCATCCACATACCACCAATTTCTAAAATTTCCATTTAATGGGGTAGAAGTTACAATACAAGCGGATCCTCAACCATTTGAATATTTTTGTGCATTAGAAGCTTCTTTTCCCCATTCTCATTTCTGCCCTAGAGTGGAAATCGACCACCTCATACATCATCATCCCATTCATCTACCAACGTACTAGCCACCATTTCATTAACTCCATCATCTGCATCTAATTCCACCCATACCAAAGTCCAGATCATTGAAAAGGGATGTGGTGAATACAAAATGTGTGTAGCTTTGAAAGTGGCAACTATGCCACCCTCACCACACACATATGGCCAACCTTCTCAGACTACACCAAAGGAATAAGAGAAGATGATCGCCTTGAGCTCCAAAAATGTGGGATCCAACACCTTTCACTCCCCTAGGTTAAGGAAAGACACACTAAAAGATGACATCAACCAATGGGTATACCATGAGGAACCTGAACCCTCTCCCCCCTTGAAAGAATATTTCCAAGAGACCTATCCTTGTCCCTCTAAGTTTGTGAAGAAACACAATTATTAGGGGGGAGGCCTTGGTGTAGTAGAGAAAGGGAGACGACAACCAATAGACACTTATGTGCGTCCAAGAAATTTGGGTTTGGCCTATGACACCAAACAAAAGGGTCCTATGCCATCAACTAGTGCCTCTAACAACATTGGTGTGGGAAACAATATCCTCGAAGACATACCAGAAGAGAATCCATTAAACACGTGTATAATGATGTGGATCATGTAGACCTTTCTTCCATGTTTGAATGCCTATCTATCTGCACCATCACCCTATCCCTTCGTCATCCCGAACTCATAGACGGGGACCTACATGGTAGAACACCTATTGACACATTTCCTTTAGTGGATATGTAGGTACATCTTATGGGATTGGGGGAAGATGAACTCCCTAACTCAAAAAGAAAAAGGAAGCAAAATAAAAAAAGGGCCACCTAGCAAAAACCTTTCTGAGGTGCTTCTTGACTCAGAAAAAGTAAAAATAAAGGGTGTATCTAACAGCATAACCTTGACGAGGCACTAGCAGATGGGGACATTCATCTTCCCCTTGTGGGAACTCAACTGTTTGAATGATCATCCATTCTAATCAAGGAAACACAAGAAGTAAATTTGGGAACTAAAGAAGATCCCAAAATCACATATGTAGCCAAATCACTATCAGAGGAAGAGTACTCTACCATCACCCAACTTCTCAAAGAAGGCATCATTAATTTTGCATGGGCATATTCAGATATGCTAGGTCTTGATCCTGCTCTAGTAGTACATCACTTAGATGTACATCCAAATGCCAAACTCATCAAGCAAAAGCTCAGGAAAATGTATCCCCAAGTAGCTCTACTAGTCAAGAAGGAGCTAGAAAATATATTAGAAGATGGATTTATAAGACCCATCAACTGCTCTGATTGGATTTCCAACATAGTGCAAATTTCTAAACCAAATAGGAATATCAGGGTTTGCATAGATTTCTAGGACCTTAACAAAGCCTTTCCTAAGGATGATTTCCCCTTACCAAAAATTGACATGTTGGTTGATTTAACTATGAGACATGAGATGCTTTCCCTCATGGATGGATTCTCTAGATATAATCAAATCGGAATTGTGCCTAAAGATCAACATAAAAACAACTTTCACCACACCTTGGGGCATGTTTGGTTACAATGTCATGCCCTTTGGCCTCAAGAATGTTGGGGAAATGTGCCATGATATTCATCTTCCATGACCTCATTCACATCATAACAAAGGACTATGTTGATGATCTGCTAGGGAAATCAAGAACAAGAAAAGAGCACCTGATAATCCTCAAGATTTTTGAGTGTCTAGAGTACTATAAGCTATGGCTAAATCCGAAGAAATGTGTCTTTGGGGTCACATTAGGAAAATTAATGGGTTTCATCATCTCTAGAAGAGGCATATAGGTCGACCTAGAAAAAGTCAAGGAAATCATGGAGATGCCTCCATCACGCAATCTAAAATAGTTAAGGAGCCTTCAAGGTAAGTTACAGTCCATCCAACGGTTTATAGCTCAATTAACCAATAAATTCCAATCATTCACTCATCTCTTGAAAAAGGATAATGCCTTCAAATGGGATCAACAGTTTCAACTTGGTTTTGACAAGATCAAGGAGTATTTGGCTCACCTACCCATCCTTATGCCACCAATTCTAGGTAAACCGCTCCTATTGTATATTTCTGCCACTTCAGACACATTGGGGGCATTATTAGAGCAACATGATGAGTCATCAAAAGAACGAGCAATTTACTACATCATCCAGACCCTAGTAGGCTATGAGCTCAATTATTCCCCAATGGAAAAATCTTTCTTGGATGTAGTCTTCAGCCCTTAAAAGCTTTGACACTATATGCTCAGTCACCCAATGAAGCTAATCTCCAAGGTCAATCTGCTCAAATATATGTTATCCAGGAAACCTCTGACTAGTTGCATGGCTAAGTGGGCCATGCTCTTAAGAAAATTTGATATAGAATATGTGGATTGAAATCCTATTAAAGGGAAAGTGATAGCAAATTAGTTGGCAGACGCTCCCTTGGTAGATGCCTATCCTTTGATGATAGAGTTTCCTGATGAAGGGGTCTTCACAGTAATAGAAGCGGCCATGTGGACACTATACTTTGATGGGTCATACACACATAATGGAGCGGGGGTAGGAATATTATTTGTCACCCCCCAAGGTGATTATATCCCCAATTCATTTAGGTTGGCTTTTCCATGCATAAACATCATAGTCAAATATGAAGCTTTTCTCACCCGCCTTAGAATTGCAATCCAATGGCACATCACTCACTTCAGAGTCTTTGTTGATTCCTAGTTGATCATCAAATAGGTTAATGATGAGTTTCTAACAAAAGATGATAAGCTATTACCTTATAAGCACATGGTGGGTGACTTCAAAAAGTACTTCACCTCTATCCAGTTTGACCAGATCCCGAGAGTGCATAATAAAGCAGTGGATGCCATGGCTATAATTAGTTCCTTAATTGACATGCTAAAAGATCAACCAAAGTGTGAGTTCCTAGTCAAACAACTCTTAATCCTAGCTTATGACATCCCTAAAAGTGAAATGGTGTGCGACATTGTAGGTCCTATGTCACCATGGTATCATGACATCTACACTTACCTTCATGATAATATCTTACCTCCCGATTTGACACACAACCAATGAAAATATTTCATCCAACGTACATCCCGTTACACTATCGTAGGTGATACGCTTTATCATCATGGGTATGAGCAAACCCTTCTCAGGTGTCTAAATGAGACTAAAGCTCACACTACGTTAACAAAAGTGCATAATGGTGTTTGTGGGTCCCATTCAAATGACATGGCACTAGCTAAAAGAATTCTCATAGTGGGATACTACTGGCCTACACTGGAGCATGATTCTTGTGAGTTTGTTAAGAAGTGCCTACCTTGCCAACAACACACGGATTTGATACATGCTCCTGCTCAGGATCTACAGCCTCTCATAGCACCATGGCCCTTCTCTCAATGGGGATTTAACTTAATTGAAAAGATATACCCTCCATCCTCTAACAACCACATCTTCATCATAACTGCTACTAAATACTTCACCAAATGGGCGGAACCAATGCCACTCTCTCAAATCATAGGTACTAAGATATCCAAATTCATCATTTTCTATATTCTTTGTAGATATGGAATCCCATCCACCATCATCATAGATAATGGAAAACCATTCAAGAACCAAGCCATGAAACACATGTGTGAAACCTTCCACATCCAACACCAATGGTCTACACCCTATTACCCCTAAGGTAATGGTCAAGCAGAGGCTACCAGCAAAACCTTGATCAAGATCCTTAAGAAGGTGGTTAACAATATTGGTCGAGATTGGCACCTTCATATCCATCCCGCCCTTTGGGCCTACCACACTTCCATCCGCACTCCTACTAGCACCACCCTGTATTCTCTCATTTATGGTGTTGATATCATCTTGTCAATTGAGGTCGAGATCCCCTCACTGAGAATATCTTTGAAGAACCTTATCAGTGACAAAGATGCTCAGGTTGCAAGACTCAATCAGCTAGAACTCCTAGATGAAAAATGGATCAAACCATATAATTATCTTCAAGCATATCATAATCATCTTAAAAGAAGCTACAACAAGAAGTTTTGTCCTCGACAATTCAATGTTGGTGATTTAGTTCTTAAGGAGAATCAATGTACTTGGCAGGATTGAGATAAGAAGGGTAAATTTGAAGCAAATTGGCTAGGTCCCTATGTCATCACAACAAAATATGGATTTGGGGAATATAGACTTGCCACACCTAAAGGTTAGCCCCTAAAAGATCCCATTAACATCATGCACCTAAAAAGGTTTTACACTGAAGTCAACTGGGTTATCCTATCTTGCAAAAAAAAAAATTAAAAGGTAAAAAATTGTCAAAAATACAAAAAATCCCAAAAATAGTTAAGAGAAATAATTCATCCTATGGTGAAAACCACCCTTGGTGGCACCTTGGATAAGTTTGTTTGGTGAAAACCTAGTCATAGGCACCACTCGTACATGGCTTAATCATTATCTACCTTTTATCCTAGTCACTTTATGCTTCCACCCATCCTGATCTCATATCTTATCATCCTATCGATCCTATCCTTCCATCTGCATCCCTTATCCTATCACTTGGTATATTTTGGTTGAGCATTGGACGATCTTCATCTACTATTTGTCATCCCGAGATTTTATCCTAATCTGAGCTTGTATCATCAGTCCTTGTGGTCATTTTAATCATTTGCTTCCATCTAGGGTCCTTCACCATGTTAGTCTTCATTTAGATCCCATCTTGTCATGTTGGTCTTTTGGCCTCATTTTTTTTAAATATGCTACCCTTGCGCTTTCACGTAGGCAAGGTTGATCATTTCATCCACCCCTGGGGATTTTTGTCTATTCAGTCATCACTTTCCATTGTTATCTCCATTGTCCTTTTTCCTCTTTTATCCATGGTCTTTACTTGAAATACAAGGACTCTGTGCTTTCACATAGGCAAGGCTAATCTCTGATTAGCCCTTGATCCCCTAGGTATGTAGGGTGTGTTTGTCTTGTTTCTTGTGTCTTGTGTCTTATGTTTCATCATCAAGTATGTCCTTATCTAGCCGGTTCTTAACAAACAAGATCCACTAGTATCATCAGA
This sequence comes from Sequoia sempervirens, assembly GCA_007258455.2. Lineage (NCBI taxonomy): Eukaryota > Viridiplantae > Streptophyta > Pinopsida > Cupressales > Cupressaceae > Sequoia > Sequoia sempervirens. The sequence continues at coordinate 47,496,612 of VDFB02168118.1, forward strand.
TTTAGTTAGTTTCAAATATTTCACATCATGTTGATCTCTTAGTTTAGTCTCCATCTTTGGTCTTAATAGGATGCACCCTTCCTCATCATACCACATCAATCTCATCCACCTTTTGATCTTGTGGCAAAGGATGTTTGAAATTTATTGTGATCTTTTGATACTTTTGGATTTTATTTATCATTTGAGCTTCCTATCATAACTTGTCAAGGCCACTACGATCTATCATATCATGGTGTGTTTTGACAAGTAAAAATAGGGGCGTATCTTGATCTTTTTGTTTGTTGTTGTCTTCTTGGTTGTCTCATGTAGTACCCACCAAAACCCCTGCGGTCTTGTGTTACGTTGGGGCATACTTTTCTACTTGTGGTTATCCCAATGCCTGGCCTGACCAAAGTCTTTACAACTTTGGGGTGTTGGGATAGCTTTCTTGTCTATTGTGTTTGTTCTATGCATTATACATTAATTCGCCTTGGTTTCACATACCCTGGCATCTGGTGTCTTATGTTATAGCAAAAATCAGTGCTCAAGAAATGGAAAATCACATTAGGATTGCATTTCATGTTCAATTATGTTGCATTTCATCTATACCTAACCTATGACCTATGATTTTGGTTGTGCAAACATTCGCCTTCCATCCACTCTTCTTCTCAAGATACCTATGATTCTTGAAAGGTGCAGTTTCACACCCATCCACCCTTAATTTTGTAATGATTACAGGGAAAGTACTTTCCCATAAACTAAAGCAAGTATGATACACCTACCATCGACCCTCATCACTATGCAAGCCCTTATTTGCACTCATGTCCATGTTGCATTCAATTTCACATTAGTACATCTCACTAATATACCACATACCTTTATTTTATAAGCTAAACCAAGCATGATCCAAAATAAAGTCAGCCTTCCACTCGTTCCATCAGTATGTAGGTCATACCATATGCATTTTCATCTCATGTTCATTTTAAATTGTTTAGCTTAATCATGATTGGTTGTTCTAAGCATCTTAGATTCATATTATTATCAATTTATTTCCATGTTATTCCATCTCATTAACAAATTACATACATCACCACCTGCATCACAAATTTTTAAATCCATATCTATAGCCTATAATGTCATAAATCATTCATCACATCCTGCATCATAAACATTAGGTCATCATACGTATCATCCATGCTATCCATATAGGAATAAACATAAATCATATTCAACATCATCCATAATAAAATCACATACATACACATGAGCATTAATAAATCATCTATCATACAAACACAACATAGTGTCAATAAGGGTTGTCGCATATCATATAAATATCAAAATATAATGTCCATCACATGATCCATAATAATGTCCATCATATCATCAAAATACATATCCTTCATATACATCGGTAATCATAGAATAAAATACAAGTACAAAGCTCTGAATCAAATGTGATCTTTTCTACTCAGTACTGTACGCCCATCCTACACTGTCAAAAACTTGTATCTTGTCATTTGTCCTCTATCCTCTCTATTGTGAGCTACCCACATTTGACCTCTATGGTGATTTTGGCACTGGCCCTCTATGTGGATGGGTCTCTTGATAGCTACTATACCCTCGAGTGTGTCCCTACTGAGTAGGACAGTGGTGACATCTGTGGTACCACCCGGACATAGGGAGGTACCTATTGTGTCTAATCTAGCATTGTTGTGTAGTAGGCTACCATATAGTAGTTTTCCTCCCTCATGTACTCATCTCTCTCTGCTACCTAATACCTGGATGAATCTTGCTCTACCCTATACCTATCCCAAAATCTGGCTATGGATATCCTCTCTTACGCCCATACATCCTGTGCCAACCACAACTGACCAATCTATTCCTACACCCGAGACACCTGTGCTATCACTTTTTCCCTCTCCTCCTGCACAACCTATACTTGTTTCTCCGTGACATCCCTCTCCCTCTATAATTTTTGCACCTCTACCCCTACCTTTCCCCTCTCACCTTGCACATCCTATGCCTTTTCCTGTGATGCATCCCTCTCTCTCTCCACTACCTAAATCTATGTTTGTCTTGCATCCCTCTCTCCCTACAAAGTCTATACTCGTACCTCTACTGCATCCCTCTCATGTTGTAGTGTTTTCATTTGTCCTACCATTGTATCCCTCTCATCCTGTAGAGTTAATACTTGTACCTCTTCCACATCTCTCTCACCCCACAAGATTTGTATATGTGCCATCATAGTCCCCTCTCTCTCCAAAACCAACCCTACAGCCCCTGTCATCTACTCTACTACCTCTACTCTGTCACGGAGCTCATCTCTCTCTTGTCTTAGCTTAATCCTCTCCCTCAATAGCCCCACCACCTATCTCCTCAAATCCTCCATATCTCTCTCTATCTCCACCAGGGCCTATGAAGATACTTGGTCCATCGATTCTCGAGGCTCCCACTATCCCCCTACCTATAGTATGGTCACCTCAGCCTATAGTCGGTCTCGATCCCACCTCAACTCGACTAGCTCCCCATGCTCTCTTTGTCCCATTGCCTCCAACTGACTCACCTTTGCTTGCAAACCACCCACCTAGGCCTACAGTTGGTATCGATCCAACCTCAACTCAACCAGCTCTCCATGCTCTCTTTGTCCCATTGCCTCCATCTGAGTCACCTCTACTCACAAACTGCCTACCTCGAACTACAGTTTATCCCTCTCAACCTGTACCTCCTCTACATGTAGTTCTACCTCATTAGCTAAGGTCCTATAGTCCCTCTTTCCCTCTACCTGCACTTTGTCCACCTCTACATGCAACCTGGTCACCTCAACCACCAGTCTACTCCTCCCAACCTCTGAATCTCTGAGTCTCTGATTTGAAATTTGTAGCCTTGCCAGGGCCCCTCTTAATAGTATGGTCGGGTCCTCCAATGGTGGCGGTACGTATGGTACCATGGCCAATGGATCAACCTCGAGAGCATCCACCTCCATTGCCTCCCCCTATGGATCGTCTCTCTCCTCCTCTGCCTCAGCCTCCTCCTAGCCTCTCCTCTATCGGTCCTCTCTCTCCTCACCTACCTCAACCTCCTCCTATCCTCTCCTCTATTTTCCTCCTCTCCTCCTCCCCGTCCTTTGTCCTGCTAGTCTCATCTCATCCTTTGGACCAAAGCCACGTGCCTCTGTAATTGGCTACTCCATCGTAATTTTTGTCAGTTGATGGTGGGCCCACCATGTGGAGAACTTCACTATCATCCCTACATCTACTCTCCCTCCTCTCTTGCCTAGGTAAGGTACCTCCTGCAGCTCCTCCCATTGTTGTCCTACAAAATCATCAGCAATTTGACCCCCCGTGGTTGCTCAGATGATTTGTCTAAATCTTTGCGGTCCACGAGGGATGTCCTACTGAACTTTGAACTAACTCAGCACTCGATCTATCCTTTGTAGCTCCACTATGTAGGGCTCTCTCCCAATCAAATAGGATACTATTTAGAAGTATACTCTATGTCTCTCCTCTTCCTCCTTCCATCTAGAGAATTGATGTGTCATGTATGGCCTCCACACTATATGATCTTCCCGTAAATCATCTAGCCTCCTCCTCTATCTATCTAAATCACTAGTGCCCTGATAATGAAAACTCTAGTTGTACTATGTCTCGTATCAATATGATACTAGGAGTGTAGGATCCTGCCCCCCTCCTATCACAACTCCTGGCCTGGCCACACTAATGTGCTCCTAGGCACATACCCATAAAAAAGTCACTTATGTAACATTAAATTCCACCCAATAGCACACCACATGCATATCCCTGTATAATTGTGCCAACATGCATGGACCCCATGCAAACTCCCCCTCCCTCTACTCCATAATGTGTCTAACAATCTCCATGAACTTGAGGCTTCAAAAATGTCCCCTCTTGTTTGGTAGCAAAATCCCACTAATCAAACTGCTGAGGTATAATGGTAGTGGAGGTACTCCCAACCCTAAACATCTATCTAGATCCAAAACCATCCCCTAAACCAGTAAGTCATCTTGTCCAAAGAAGGCCCATAGGGTACAATCCAACTCCTGCCCCTCTGATCTTGTCCAGCTCACTAGATGGCCTACTATCAGTAGCTATAGGATCCTCCACTTGTCCTCTAAGGTGACAATAATCCCCTCTATCAGGAGGTGGAATTGAGATGTCTCTGAATCCCATCGCTCTAGCAATGCTGTCAATAATGCTCAATGCACTCTAATAGTAGGGTACCCCAGCATGTGTAGCAGCCATACCCATGCTAGCGCTATGTGGTCCTCCCTGTTCATCACCACTATTGTCGCCTCAAGAACATCTGAATGCCTCTCCCATGTCCACAAGCTCTCAAACCATTGCATTCACATCACACAACATGTTAGTCATTTAAACAATCTCTTCATCTTTCCTTCTCTTTCACCTTCTTTTCTTCCCTGCCCTAGTCTTTCTTCTCAACATTTCCACCCTCTAGGAAAATTTTCCCAATTTGCCTATTTTACCCCCTTTTCCTTTTCCTTTTGGACAAATTCGCCCAACTCGGATGAATGTGCTTCTTTTTTTTCATTCTTTCCCTTCTTCACCCACTTGGGCAAGTCCAACTGTTAGATGTGTGAACCTACCCATCGCTCTGGGATGGGCGAGTTCACCCATCTTACAGGAGGACCTTCCTGTCACCCTTGGGATGAGCGAGTGGGCTCGCCCATTGGGCAATCTCGCCCTTGGGATGGGCAAGTGCACCCATCCATGGGAAAACCTACCTGGGGATGGGCAAGCCCGACCAGGGACAGGCGAGTCCACCAGCCAATGGGCGAGCCCACTTATATCCCTTGGGTGGGTGCTCTTGCCCATCCGACGAGTGCCTTTACCCGCCTCCATGGATAGGCACCCTCGCCCATCTCGCGAGTGAGCAAGTCCACCCATCCAGCTGGCGGATCCACCTACGTCTCTAGTGGGCGCATCCACCCAACGGATGGGCGGCCCTCTAGCCCCCCGATGCGGGTTGTCATGCCCATAAAATGGGCACATTCGTCCACCTTATGGGCACATTCACCCATTTTATGGGTGGATTTTCCCATCTCATGGGCGTGGTCGCCCATTCACTAAATATAGCCCCCGTTTTAGGTGGATTTTCCCTATTCATGGGAAAGTCTACCCCTTTCTGCTCCCATCTCACCCTTTTCGGTCATTTTCTTGTTTTTAGGTGCATTTTCCCATTAAATAGGCGAATTCACCCCCCTTCCCTGCCACCTCTAAATAGGTGATCTTTCCTACAAATTGGGTGAAATCAAAATTCTATCACCTACCCATTTTACTAACCTACCCAAACCCCCAAACCCATGTTTTCAAAATGCATACAAATTCAAAAACAAAACAAAATTTTCTTAAAATCACAAAGAGGGTTTTGGGACTAACTTGGCATGGAACCGCGCACTCATGGTAGAACCATCGTACCTCATCCCCCTAATGGATAATATTGTCATCGTACTCCTTGGCCATCCTTGTCACCTTCTTCTTCTCCTCTCTCTCTCACTCAACTACCAGGTGTGAAAATGAGGAATAGTAATTCTTAAAATTACTATATGTAGCCTTTCCCTCCTTTTTTAACCTCTTTTAAGTTTAGGGTATTTTTACCCTTTATTTAACTATTTTTTCATTTAACTAATCCTCTAACTTTTGTGAGCTGCCATTTGCACACCGTGTGTTTGTTTGACTCCGTTCAAAACCCAATCTTCATGGTTTTTTGAGCTCTATCCAATGGTACCCTCCATTTCCTCATCTCGAGAAGTCACCCAGGGGCCCTTTTTCTTCCCCAACCACCATCTCGAGGGGGCATACCCTACCATTTTCCTCCATTCCTCCATCATGGTCACTTTCTTGCGAAACCAGAGCATCCCCCTTCATTTCTCACCATCTGGGCAGCCTACACAACTTCTCCCATGTTGGGGCATCATTTTCTAATCATTTCCTCTATAGAGTCATCTGCATTTTATTTTTCTTTGAAACACTATTATTCTAACAATATTTTGAAGATGGGCAAAATATAGACATCTAAATTTGACCACTCCTGTATGGTCAAATTCATCACTTTTATTCGTCTATTCCCCATTGATATTAATTAAATGATTTATTTAATTAATATTTCTCGTTTCCTAAGGTTCCTAAAGTATTTAATTTAATAATTAAATACTTTATCTTTCATCCCTTCCTCTCTAAATTAAATAAATATATTAGTTTATTTAATTTAGTCATTTGACCTTTTGAATTTAAACTAATTTTAAATTCCCTCTTTTCTCTCTCCTTGTCACATCCTCCCTAATCCCCCTTTAATCTAGATTGATTTAATTAATCCATGATTAAGATGTGTACACCTTTAATCAGGATTAATGTCACATCCTCCTTAACTTGCAACTTTCTTCTAATCCTTCATTAGCTTCCCTAATCACCTATTTTCACAACCTTAATCTGATCCTCATGCCATTTATGGCATGCCTCTAAGTCAACCATCATAAATGATTTATTTATTTAACCAAGACAACCTGTTCCCCATATGAATTAAAAATTCACATTTATTTCTCCAAGGCTCTCCTCTTCTCCATGTAGGTTGTTGAGGAATTCTAAAATTCCTCATGTGTCACATCTCCCACATAGGGACAAGGACCTTCTTTATTAATAGACCTTGTCTTATCCCCAAGGTATTTTAAAGTACCTTCTCATCAAGTGAATTTAAAATTCACATTTATTGCTCCAAGGTTTCTCTCTTTCCCATGAGGATTATTAATGAATTTCAAAATTCCTCATGTGTCACATCCTTCCCACATGGGGACAAAAACTTCTTTTTTGAGGAAATCTTCTCCAAATCCCAAGGTACTTTCAAGTACCTCCACATCACATGCCTCCTTTACACCTCATTGCCACATGGTAAGATGTGAGGGCTTGTGAGTCCTCAAGTCACCATAGCCCTTCATCTTTTCCATGGTGGCTAAATCCTATCCCTCCATTTCTCTAGAGGATTTTCCCCTAAAATAGAGGTTTTTGGCCTCATTTTCATTCATTCACTCAACCATTCATTCAAGCATTCAACTCTCTAGCATTCAAGCACTCTCATTCATGCATTCAATCTCTTGCATCCACCATTGTTGAAATTTTGAAGCTCACCTTGCATCCATTTTTATACACTTATCCAATACCCAATTCCATCATTGCATCCTTCATTGCACATAGATCATTTTGTATATAGTTTTAGGTGATTTTCCATCAAAAGAGCACACAAGCAATCAAATCCAAAGAGTCAACCAACCAATCGACTTGGGCAATGCAAAATCTTTGTTTCATCTTTGTTTTGTTCAAGTATAAGTAGGCTAGTATTGAGGTGTTGTATTTTGTTCTTCTTCCTTTTTCATTTCATTTTTTTGCATCATTTAGGGTTAGAAAACATGCACACAACTACAATTCTTACCCAACACAGTTTCTCTTCAACAATCAACTTTTTCATAACATGGCAGTAGAAAAAATGGGTTCAACACCTTTAGTTTCATCAAATCCCAACTTTGAAAAAGGTTCACAACATTCCTTAATATCAACTCCAAACATTTGTAGTGTTTGTGGTCACTAGATTCTACAAATAAGCATTCAAAACCCTTACTTAACCTTCTTTACCAATCTGCCATAAAAGAAATGCAATCATGTCAATTTAATGTAGACATACTCCAATCTTGATTAGTTTGAAAAATCCGGATTGAAAAAGACCCCCAAGACACCTTGAAACTGTTCCCAAACACTTCCACTTATGATAGATGTTATATTCAACAACAAAATAACAAAACCCATTGTTTATTCTATAGTACCATTTTGAACATGCATAAATACAGTCCCAGGGCATCAATTTATCGTTAGCAAACCAAATCTTCACAACCTACAATATTGAAATATGGGAGTATACATAAAAATGAGACATTCTACAAGTTTTTACACTTTTCCACTAGTTAGTTCAAGAGATTCTTAATTTTGTTTAACCACTATTTACCCTAGGAGGGTTACAAACCTATCTGCAATGAAAATGCAATATCTTCCTCCATATTTGATGAAAATGAATGAAACAAATTGCAATATGAAGTAGAATCACAATACTATCTTATCCAATGAGTCTCAGTTCATGGAGAGGTATAATCCTTCTATACATAGCATCAGAACAAGAACAAAGGCGTGGAAAATAGAGAAAATGAGGGTTTCATCATTTCAAACTTCAAATTCATCTTCCACCACCCTTTCCTTGAAGTCAGGGAGGCTTATTTATACATTACCAACCATAACCAACTCAAACCAAATGACTCTAATTGGTTTTTCACCTACTAGACCTGTCATCTCCCATTTTTGCGTTTTTTTACATTTTTTGCAAGTACACCCATTTGACATCTTTTACATTACTTTGCAATTTTGCTATTTTAGACCTCCTAGACACCTAAGACATTGAAAAATGGTCTACTAGACCTTATTACATTGATAAAAAGACTTAAAGGCCTAAAATCCCAACACTTGGCCAAAATTCCAACTCACTCAACATGGTGCTCCACCATGTCTGAAGTTCAGGAGCACCTTCTTTTGGTTGTCTCAGATTGTTAAATAATTTTTTGCTAACTATTTTAGATTGTTATCTTTTGGTTGGATCAATTTTTCCTAACTTCTTTACAAGCTTTATTTATTTAGCAATCTAAATATTTCTTAGTTTAATCATTTTCATACTTTCTAGTTTAGTGGTTATGCTTTTTAGATTCATAGTTTTCTGCTTTCTAGTTTAGTTATTTCGATCTTTCTAGATAGATGATTTCCTACTTTCTAAGTTTAGTGGCTTCTTAGTTTAGAGTTTTATTTGGTATTTGGGAAACTTGAGAGAGATAGTCGAAGATTTCTTCTACTACATATACCCTTTGGACACTACCCGACCGATATATTAATGTGTTTATTAACTAAAGCGTTAGGACCTAACAACAACCTATCACTTTTTGGCATCATTGTCAAGGACCTTCTTTTTCTAGTGTTAGTAAGAGGTACCTTGAATACCTATTTTAGGAACAAAAATAGTCCTTTGGCTTCTTTTCTGTATGGTCAGGAAATGAGGCCCCCACAGAAGATTCATACCAAAAACCCCCCCAATCGATGTACCCACAATAAGCAGGGAGGAAGAAAACTCAGATCAAGAACTTACTAAGGAATTGACTAAGCAGGGTTAGCCTAAGACCTTCCCACATACCCTAGAAAGAGAACACATAGTTGTAGAGGAGCGTATTCCCTTGCAAACTCTAGAACCTCGCCCAACTGAGCAAATTTTTGAAGAGGATCACATTCCCTTCAACATCATGGGTGACTGTAGAAATGTTGCCAACAATAATAATAACCCTCCACCACCACACACATTCACTTATCCTATTGTATTGACATAGATGACAATACAACAATGAAAAATATCTCACGAGCCTTCTTGCCAACCTTTTGAGGCTTGTCTACTGAGGACTTTGACCAGTTCCTATTTGAGTTTAAAGTCTTGTGTCAAACATATGACTACAAGTGTGATAATCAAAAATAAATCTTTTCCCCTCCACTCTGAAAGACTCATCCATGTGTTTGTTTATGGGATTAGCTTCTTGGTCAATAACCTCCTAGAATGAAATGGAGTCTTCCTTTTTGGAGAAATACCAAAGTTATTGTAGGGTTAGGGATAGGAAAGAAGAACTGTTCAAAATAAGGAAAAATGAGGATGAAAGTCTACAGGATTACCTAGATAGGTTTATCTTCTTACCTAAACGATGTGGTGGAGAAGTCATAAGTCTTGATATCCTAAAGACCCTATTCCTTAAAGGTCTCGATGAAAAATCTTGAAGGAGCTTGGATTTAATGGGAAAAGGAGACGTGTCCATCATTGGGGTTGGACAATATTACTAAATTGTGTCAAAATTTCTCTTATACTCGAGGAGGTATCTAGAAGTCCACCCTCTTTAAAGGCTCCAATGAAATAGGTAAACTACGTGAAGAGCTAGCCAATTTCAACACTAACACTCTTGTTTAGCTAAACACCACATTAGATGACATATAGGCTAAAACCCGAAATCCTGAGACATTGTCCATTTACTACCCTAGGTGCTGAAACAAACATTTGCTAAGGGAATGCCCTTTGGACAAAGTTGAAAAAATTGATGTTTGTCAAGTATGTGACAAAAATCGCCCCACTGATTAGTGTGAGCTTCTAAATTCCATCAATAATTCCAAGAAAATAACACCCCTAGTTGAGGAATAAGTCAACCTTGTAAATCAAAGAACTAGAGGAAATTTTTCCTATGGCTAGAATTCAAACCCTAACTAGAGACCTCAACCCAATTGGAACAATAATCAATGGGAAACACCCTAGCCTCAGGCACCACCTCTAGTACTGCCTAATTAGGGAACCTATCCTTAGGGACCACCTGAATGGGAAAATCAATATTGGGGAAATCCTCAATGGCCTAACTAGCCTCAATAGTAGTGGTACCCTCAAAACCCCATTCCTTAATGGAATCAACCTCAACATTAGTTTTATACTGGTCCTAGAAGGATACCTACTCAACAAAAAAATATTTTACTACCTCCGTAGAATGCTCAACAAAATGAACAAGTTAACCAACCACCACTTTCAATGCAACCCATTTTGAACACAAAGAACAATCGCCCAAATACTCTAGTGTATTCTGCTGAATAGAACAATATCACTGGACTTAATGTAATACACTGTGGAAACTTACAATTGAGGTTTGGAAAAACACTTTCATAGATGACTATTAAATAAATTCTAAATGAACCTATTAATAAGTCTTTTGAGACAACCACGACAATGCCCACATCTATAAAATAATCCCTAGAAGCTACTCAAAACACGCCCCACCTGCCATCTTCAGTTGGAGCTTTTAAACTACCTCAAGAGGAGATGGGTCAGTCTCTAATTGAACTTTTGAAGGATCCCACTCCGAAGGAAAAAATAAAAGCACCTTTTTTGTAAGTGTCTAAAACCAATCATTGTGAAAGATACTCTAGAAATGACCACATCCACTGAAACTGCATTAATACAAGAAATTAAACAATTGCAAATTGAAGTCCCTTTGCCACAAGCAATTAAGGAGATTTGTGAGTTAAACCAGCTAATCAAAAATTTGTGTATCAAAACTCCAGGGAGGAAACCAAAACGAATAAATACTGTCCACATAAACGGTTATCTAGCTAACTTTTTGAATGGAACCACCACTGCTCTGAAATATGGTGATCTAGGTAGTCCACTTATAATAGTAACAATTAATGAGGTAGAAATACCTAATGCTTTGGTGGACCTTGGAGCAGCCATTAACATAATGACTATTGATGTGATGGAAAAGTTGGCACTTACTGATTTATGTCCCACAACTATAGTCTTGCAAATGGAAAATCAATCCATAGCTATATTCCCAAGGGAATCATTGAAAATATTCTTGTTAAGGTGAATGGATGGGAATATCCAGTATATTTTCAAATAATTTATTCCCTTACACCTAAATATACTTATCCAATATTTCTTGGATGACCATGGCCAGCTATTGTTGCAGCCAAAATTGATTGTAGAGAGGGAGGTATGACCATTTCACCTGGACCTAATAGAAAACATTTTTTTTTGTATCCTCCTACCAAGCCTACCGAACACAATAAAGTATGGTTTGATGAACCAAAAAGTCCCAACGGTTAGGAAAATTTGGCTTCACTAGCCATGGTAGTCATCAAATAGCATGGTGAAGAATTAGAGGATGAATTGGAAAACGTGGAAATTATTACTATGGATTCGAGTGGTGAGGAGATGACATACGTAGAAGAGATCCTAGGACACCCAATCAATATAAATCACACAAAATTTGATAATGCCAATTTCATGGAATTTCCTTATCCTTTGACAAACTTAGTTAAAAAAACACACCATTTCTTTGCAGATGTTGTCAGGCTTCATAAAATGATACCTCATAGTTGTCCTCTTAACACCCTGATAAGGCCCATGTATACTATCACATCCAACCATCTGGGAGTTAAAACCATTATGTTGTTGTGATATCCAAAATGTCTAACCATTTCTAAGCAACAAAAATGCAATGGAAAAACATAAGGAAACACCTCAAGATTAACCTAAGAAATTTGTAAATGCAAAGAGGAAAGTGTTAAATGATGAAAAATGGATATACCTCCCTTCTTGCAACTGAAACTCCTTGGTTGGCCCTTGATTCTGATTTGGTTTGTATGCTTCTTGATGGCTTTTGATATGGCTAAATGCAAGTCTTGACTATATGATTGAATGTAGATGCAAATGGATGAATGTTCATGGCTAGATGAGTGCAAAAAATGGCAGCATTTAGTTGCAAAATGACTAAGTCCCTCTAAATGCCTTAGAGGAAGGGGTATTTATAGAGAAACTTGAATTCTCTAGAGAATTCAATGGTTGGGATTTATCCAACAAGGCCAAGATGAAAGGCTAAGGTGAGTTGAGGACTCACAAGCCCTCACATCTTGACATGTGGATTGTGAGATGGCTAAGGGTGAGATGATGTGTAGGTGATGTGGAAGAGAGTTACATGATGTGGAGGAAGGACAAGTACCTTCCAAGTACTTTGATGTGACCTTTGAATGATCACATGGGGAGAGGGAAAGCTTTGGGAGAATAAAAGTGAATTAAAAAATTCACAATGATTGGAAGTATCTAGTGGATAAGACAAGGTTCCCAAAAAGTGGGAATTTGTCACATGTGACTTGATGTGACAAGTCAAAGGTTCTAGAAGATGCATGGGAAAAGGGGATTCTAGGAGGAATAAAAGTGAATTAAAAATTCACATAGGAAAGAGAGGAGCCTAGGGTGAATAAAAAGAATTAAATATTCCTTGGGGGATGGGGAGAGTTGACCAAGGTACTAATAAGTAATTTGAGGATAATTAGGGGTTAATAAGGATTGGAAGCCAACTTGTAAAAGTTGGAGGATGTGACACATCCTAATCAAGGATTAGGCATGTGCACATCCTTAATGAAGAGATTAAGAGATGGATTAGGATTAGATGAAAAAGACATGTGAGGAATTAAATAAATGTAATATTTATTTAATTCATTTGATGAAAAGAGGATTAAGGAGAGTAAGGTATTTAATTATTAATTAAATACCTTAGGGATTTGGCAAAATTAAAGATATTAATTCACAAATAGTAATATTACTTAATTAACTCAGATAAGAGGATGTTTAGATGAAAAGTGATAAATTTGGATAAATTAAGTGTCCAAATTTGGATGTCTACATTGTTCCCCTCTTTGAGATGGTGTTACAAAGTAGCATAATTTCAAAGAATATTAAAATATAGAACCTAGAAGGAGATGGTTAGATTGAGAAGGATGCCCCAGTCATCAAACGGATGACTAAGAAGAAATATGATGGAGGTGAAGATGAAGATTAGGGATATGGATGCCCCCTCGAGAGGACATGTGGGTTCAAGAGAACACGGATGTGCTCTCAAAATGGATGAGATGGTGAAATGGGAGCTAAGGAAGAGGATGCAAAGGGATGGATATGAAAGGATGAAAAGGCGACAGGAGGTTGGGAAACAAAAATGGATGCAGAGACGAAGATGATGTTGCCCCAGTCAAGGTACAAGCCAAAAGGGGTTGAGGATGGATGGAATGTTGTCAATGAGGATAGGGAAGGATACATCCCAATGAGTGGTATTGATGAGGGAAGGATACATCCCAAAACACCACTAAAAGATAGGGAAGAGTACCTCCCCATGATGATGATGAACGTGTTGTTGACGAGGGAAGGATACATCCCAAACAACACCAAAGGGATATGGAAGAATAATATGGGATCATGATGATGATGATGATGATGATGAGGATGATTACATCTAGGCTTGTAACAAGACTGAGAACAAGACCAAGGATCTGATTAGATGATTCAGGCTAAATGGAATGGATGGGGATTGGATACAGATGTGAGATAAGGATGAAGGATGAATGGATGGGGGGATACATGCAAGATGATAGAATGGAAAATGAAATGCAATCCTAATGCAATTCTCCATCTTCGGAGCACTAAGTTTTGCTATAGCATAAGACACCAAGTTCCAGGGTATGTGGAACCAAGGCGTAATAGTGTCTAATGCATGAAATAAACACAACAAACAAGAAGGCTATCCCAACACCCCAAAGTCACAAAGACCTTGGTCGGACCAGGTATTGAGATAACCACAAGCACAAAAGGATGCCCTAGTGTAACACAAGACCTCAAGGATCTTGGTAGGTACTACATGGGACAACGAAGAAGACAAAAATAGATAGAAAAAGATCAAGATATGCCCCTATGTGGACCAATAAAAACACAACATAATATGATGGATCATGGCGGCCTTGACAAGGGATGATAGGGAGCTCAAATGATAAACAAAAGCCAAAAGTATCAAAAGATCACAATTTATTTCAAATGTCCTTTGCCATAGGATCAACGGGATGGATGGGATTGATGTGGTCTGTTAGGAAGGATGCATCCTGTTGAGACCAAAGATGATGGATACTAAACTAAAAGATCATTATGACATGGGACGTTCAAAGTTGATTGGATCTCATGATACAAGTGGATCTCGTTTGTGAAGAATTGGCTAGATAAGGGCATATCTTGATGACACGACACAAGGGAGACAAGACACAAGAAATGACACACCCTAAAGACCTAGGTGCTCAGGGGCCAATCAAAGATTATCCTTCCCTACGTGAAAGCACAAAGCCCTTGTAGTTCGATGAAAGGCGGATGAATGACCATGGATAAAAGTAGAAAGAGGATGATGAAGACTAATGGCGGATGACAAGGACTAGAGAGACAAAAGAAAAGATTGATGATAGATGATAAAGGAGTGGATGGACAGAGCACAAAGACTGATGCTAGATGATAGAGGAACAAAGTGGACAATGAAGATCAATGATGGAACGATAGATGATAGATGATAGAGGAGCCCCGGGGGTGATCAAGTGATCGACCTTGCCTACATGAAAGCACAGGGGCAACGTAGTTCGACCAAAGACCAAAGATAAATAATGGATAAAGGATGATGATAGGATGAGTGAAGGATGAGGATAGGATGAGTGGATAAAAAGATGGGACTGATATGATGAGATAGGATAGACCAGTTGGATTGGATAGGATGATGATGATCACATAAAGCTCGAGGATGGGATAGTTATCAAAATCATTAAAATGACTTGGGAGGATGATATGATAGATAGATAAGTGATGAAAAGTGATATGGGATTGGAAAGATGTGCAAGAGCAGCAGGAGTGATGACGATTAGATAATTGGAATTGGATTGCATGGAGGGAGGCCTATAGCTAGATACCAATGACAAGGGATTGTGAGATGTGATGAGGATAAAGATGAAAGAATGGATAGAGATATAGGGATGGGGGATGGGAGCGAGATTTGAGGGGGGTGGGGAAAATAGGGCGCGCCACCACACAGAAGGGCGGATACCGAAATGTCTAACCTTTTCTAAGCAACTAAAATGCAATGGAAAAACATAAGGAAACACCTCAAGATTAACCTAATAAATTTGTAAATGCAAAGAGGAAAGTGTTAAATGATGACAAATGGATATACCTCCCTTCTTGCAGCTGAAACTCCTTGGTTGGCCCTTACTTTTGATTTGGTTTGTATGCTCCTTGATGGCTCTTGATATGGCTAAATGCAAGTATTGACAATATGCTTGAATGTAGATGCAAATGGATGAATGTTCATGGCTAGATGTGTGCACAAAATGGCAGAATTTAGTTGCAAAATGACTAAGTCCCTCTAAATGCCTTAGAGGAAGGGGTATTTTTAGAGAAACTTGAATTCTCTAGAGAATTCAATGGTTGGGATTTATCCAACAAGGCCAAGATGAAGGGCTAAGGTGAGTTGAGGACTCACAAGCCCTCACATCTTGACATGTGGATTGTGAGATGGCTAAGGGTGAGATGATGTGTAGGTGATGTGGAAGAGAGGTACATGATGTGGAGGAAGGACAAGTACCTTTCAAGTACTTTGATGTGACCTTTGAATGATCACATGGGGAGAGGGAAAGCTTTGGGAGAATAAAAGTGAATTAAAAATTCACAATGATTGGAAGAATATAGTGGATAAGACAAGATTCCCAAAAGGTGGGAATTTTTCACATGTGACTTGATGTGACAAGTCAAAGGTTCTAGAAGATGCATGGGAAAAGGGGATTCTAGGAGGAATAAAAGTGAATTAAAAATTCACATGGGGAAAGAGAGGAGCCTAGGGTGAATAAAAAGAATTAAATATTCCTTGGGGGATGGGGAGAGTTGACCAAGGTACTAATAAGTAATTTGAGGATAATTAGGGGTTAATAAGGATTGGAAGCCAACTTGTAAAAGTTGGAGGATGTGACACATCCTAATCAAGGATTAGGCATGTGCACGTCCTTAATGAAGAGATTAAGAGATGGATTAGGATTAGATGAAAAAGACATGTGAGGAATTAAATAAATATAATATTTATTTAATTCATTTGATGAAAAGAGGATTAAGGAGAGTAAGGTATTTAATTATTAATTAAATACCTTAGGGATTTAGCAGAATTAAAGATATTAATTAAATAATAGTAATATTACATAATTAACTTGGATAAGAGGATGTTTAGATGAAAAGTGATAAATTTGGATAAATTAAGTGTCCAAATTTGGATGTCTACATTTTTCCCCTCTTTGAGATGGTGTTACGAAGTAGCATCATTTCAAAGAATATTAAAATATAGAACCTAGAAGGAGATGGTTAGATTGAGAAGGATGCCCCAGTCATCAAATAGATGACTAGGAAGAAATATGATGGAGGTGAAGATGAAGATTAGGGATAAGGATGCCACCTCGAGAGGACATGCAGGTTCAAGAGAACACGGATGTGCTCTCGAAATGGATGAGATGGTGAAATGGGAGGTAAGGAAGAGGATGCAAAGGGATGGATATGAAAGGATGAAAAGGCGACAGGAGGTTGGGAAACAAAAATGGATGCAGAGACGAAAATGATGTTGCCCCAGTCAAGGTACAAGCCAAAAGGGGTTGAGGATGGATGGAATGTTGTCAATGAGGATAGGGAAGGATACATCCCAATGAATGGTATTGATGGGGGAAGGATACATCCCAAAACACCACTAAAGGATAGAAAAGAGTACCTCCCCATGATGATGATGAATGTGTTGTTGACGAGGGAAGGATACATCCCAAACAACACCAAAGGGATATGGAAGAATAAAATGGTATGATGATGATGATGAGGATGATTGGATCCAGGCTTGTAACAAGACTGATAACAAGACCAAGGATATGATTAGATGATTCAGGCTAAATGGAATGGATGGGGATTGGATACAGATGTGAGATAAGGATGAAGGATGAATGGATGGGGGGATACATGCAAGATGATAGAATGGAAAATGAAATGCAATCCTAATGCAATTTTCCATCTTCGAAGCACTAATTTTTGCTATAGCATAAGACACCAAGTTCCAGGGTATGTGGAACCAAGGCGTAATAGTGTCTAATGCATGAAATAAACACAACATACAAGAAGGCTATCCCAACACCCCAAAGTCACAAACACCTTGGTCGGTCCAGGTATTGAGATAACCACAAGCACAAAAGGATGCCCCAGCGTAACACAAGACCTCAGGGATCTTGGTAGGTACTACATGGGACAACCAAGAAGACAAAAAAAGACAAAAAAAGATCAAGATATGCCCCTATGTGGACCAATCAAAATACAACATAATATGATGGATCATGGAAGCCTTGACAAGGGATGATAGGGAGCTCAAATGATAAACAAAAGCCAAAAGTATCAAAAGATCACAATTAATTTCAAATGTCCTTTGCCATAGGATCAAGGGGATGGATGGGATTGATGTGGTCTATTAGGAAGGATGCATCCTGTTGAGACCAAAGATGATGGATACTAAACTAAAAGATTGTGATGACATGGGACATTCAAAATTGATTGGATCTCATGATACAAGTGGATCTAGTTTGTGAAGAACTGGCTAGATAAGGGCATATCTTGACGACACAACACAAGGGAGACAAGACACGAGAAATGACACACCCTAAAGACCTAGGGGCTCGAAGGCCGATCAAATATTAGCCTTGCCTACGTGAAAGTGCAGAGCCCTCATAGTTCGATGAAAGGCGGACGACTGACCATGGATAAAAGTAGAAAGAGGATGATGAAGACTAATGGTGGATGACAAGGACTGGAGAGACAAAAGCAAAGATTGATGATAGATGATAAATGAGTGGATGGACAGAGCAGAAATACCGATGTTAGACGATAGCGGAGCAAAGTGGACAATGAAGATCGATGATGGAACGATAGATGATAGACGATAGAGGAGCCCCAGGGGCTGATCAAGTGATCGACCTTGCCTACGTGAAAGCACAAGGGCAACGTAGTTTGACCAAAGACCAAAGATAAATGATGGATAAAGGATGATGATAGGATGAGTGGAGGATGAGGATAGGATGAGTGGATAAAAAGATGGGACCGATATGATGAGATAGGATAGACCGGTTAGATTGGATAAGATGATGACGATCACGTAAAGCTCGGGGATGGGATAGTTATCAAAATCATTAAAATGACCTGGGAGGATGATATGATAGATAGATAAGTGATGAAAAGTGATAGGGGATTGGAAAGATGTGCAAGAGAAGCATAAGTGATGACGATTAGATAAATGGAATTAGGTTGCATGGAGGGAGGCCTATAGCTAGATACCAATGATAAGGAATTGTGAGATGTGATGAGGATAAAGATTAAAGAATGGATAGAGATATAGGGATGGGGGATGGAAGCGAGATTTGAGGGGGGTTGGGGAAAATAGGGTGTGCCGCCGCACAAAGGGGCGGATACCGAAATGTCTAACCTATTCTAAGCAACTAAAATGCATTGGAAAAACATAAGGAAACACCTCAAGATTAACCTAAGAAATTTGTAAATGCAAAGAGGAAAGTGTTAAATGATGACAAATGGATATACCTCCCTTCTTGCAACTGAAACTCCTTGGTTGGCTCTTGATTTTGATTTGGTTTGTATGCTTGTTGATGGCTCTTGATATGGCTAAAGGAAAGTCTTGACTATATGCTTGAATGTAGATGCAAATGGATGAATGTTGATGGCTAGATGAGTGCACAAAATGGCAGCATTTAGTTGCAAAATGACTAAGTCCCTCTAAATGCCTTAGAGGAAGGGGTATTTATAGAGAAACTTGAATTCTCTAGAGAATTCAATTGTTGGGATTTATCCAACAAGGCCAAGATGAAGGGCTAAGGTGAGTTGACTCACAAGCCCTCACATCTTGACATATGGATTGTGAGATGGCTAAGGGTGAGATGATGTGTAGGTGATGTGGAAGAGAGGTACATGATGTGGAGGAAGGACAATTACCTTCCAAGTAGTTTAATGTGACCTTTCAATGATCACATGGGGAGAGGGAAAGCTTTGGGAGAATAAAAATGAATTAAAAATTCACAATGATTGGAAGTATCTAGTGGATAAGACAAGGTTCCCAAAAGGTGGTAATTTGTCACATGTGACTTGATGTGACAAGTCAAAGGTTCTAGAAGATGCATGGGAAAAGGGGATTCTAGGAGGAATAAAAGTGAATTAAAAATTCACATGGAGAAGATAGGAGTCTAGGGTGCATAACAAGGAATTAAAAATTCCTTGGGGGATGGGGAGAGTTGACCAAAGTACTAATTAGGTTTAACTAATCAGTAATTAGAGGATAATTAGGGGTTAATGAGGATTAGAAGTCAACTTGCAAAAGTTGGAGGATGTGACACATCCTAATCAAGGATTAGGCATGTGCACATCCTTAATGAAGAGATTAAGAGATGGATTAGGATTAGATGAAAAAGATGTGAGGAATTAAATAAATGTAATATTTATTTAATTCATTTGATGAAAAGAGGATTAAGGAGAGTAAGGTATTTAATTATTAATTAAATACCTTAGGGATTTGGCAGAATTAAAGATATTAATTAAATAATAGTAATATTACTTAATTAACTCGGATAAGAAGATGTTTAGATGAAAAGTGATAAATTTGGATAAATTAAGTGTCCAAATTTGGATGTCTATATTTGCTACCAGGAAAAACTTTGAACATGTTGGTTGACTGAGCAAGAAGAACACAAATTGTTCAACACCCTGGTGAATAGATCTAAAGCTTTCACTTGGGACTATACATATATGGGAGGAATACACCCCAGTGTGTGTACTCATCATATCTCTACTGAGGATGTTTTACCTATTCACCAACCACAACGGAAACTCAATCTTGCTCTGAAAGACATCATGAAAATTGAAATTGAGAAACTCCTACAAGTAGGGTTTATCTACCTGATTTTTGACAACAAATGGGTGTCACCTTTGGTTGTGGTTTTGAAGAAGAACAGAAAATGGAGAGTGTGTGTAGACTATAGAGAACTTAATAAAGCAACACACAGAGATTATTTCCCTTTACCATTTGTAGACCAAGTGTTGGATAACTTGTCCAAGAAATATTTTTCATTTTTGGACGGATTTAGCAGTTACAACAAGATACAAGTAGTAGTAGAAGACCAGGATAAGATGACCTTTACCTACCCTTGGGGGACATTTTCATATCAAGTTCTTCCTTTTGGGCTATGTAATGCTCCTGCAATGTTCAAGAGAGCTATCTTGGCTATATTTGTCAAATTGGTGAATGAGTGTGTGGAAGTTTATATGGACGACTTCACTGTATATGGTTCAACCTTTGATGAGGCCCTCAAAAATATAGATAAGGTGTTGAAGCAATTTGACGATCATCATTTGTCCCTAAGCCATGAGAAATGCTTGATAATGGTGGAACAACAAATAGTGTTGGGACATCATATTTCAGCTATAGGGATTAAGGTTGATCTTAAGAAAATCGAAGTAATACAACAACTCAAAATCCAAAAAACCTAGACTGATATCAAAAGTTTCTTAAGGCATGTTGGATACTATCAAAGATTCATAGAAAATTTTAGAAAAATCACAACCCCTATGTTTTCCCTTCTACATAATAATGTAGAGTTCATCTGGACACCTGAGTTTCAATCATCATTTGAAATCATCAAGGAGAAACTCATCTCTTCTCCTGTCCTTTGTGAACCTAATTGGAACCTTCTATTCCATATCTATGTTGATGCATCTAATGATGCCATTGGAGCAGTTCTAGGACAAGAAGATGAGAATGGGGGAAAATATGTCACATATTTCATTAGTAAGAATTTGACTCCAATAAAAGAAATTATACCACAATGGAGAAAGAATTCTTGGTTGTAGTTCATGCAATCAAGAAATTTTGACATTATATCATGAGATACAAAGTTACAATGTACATAGATCACTCAGCCATCAAGTACCTCATGAATAAACCTATAGTAAATGCAAGGATAATTAGGTGGTTGGTTCTTCTCCAGGAATTCAACATAACAATTATTGACAAACCAGGGAAGTCCAATGTAGTTGTGGATTTCTTATCCTGGATTAAACATGATGGTGATTGTGCTCCAATATAGGATGAGTTCCCAGATGAAATTTTTTTCGCCATCTCTACTAAAACCCCTTGGTTTGCTGATATTGCAAACTACTTGGCCACTACAAAAGAAACGCCTTATTAGAGAAAGTGCCCCTTTCAAATAGATTAATGGAATCCTATTTCGATGTGGACCTGATATGGTTCTACGACATTGTGTTAGGGTAGATAGGACCTATAGTATCCTTAGAGCCTATCATGATGATCCTTCTAAAGGGAAATATTCGGCTAAAAGGACAACTCACAAGATTTTGGGAGAAGGATACTATTGTCCTTCTATGCATAAGGACATCAAGAAATATGTTCACAAATGTGATGAATTTCAAAGGGTAGGAAGACAAACAGCATCTAATGAAATACCCCTGCAGCCTTAGGTAGTCCTTGAACCATTTGAAAAATAGGTATTGCATTTTATCAACCCTATAGACACTCCTTCAAAAGGAAAAGAGTACATTTTGGTCTGTACTAACTACCTGACTAAGTGGGCACGAGTGCAAGCCCTATGTGTTGCTAGGGAGAAACATGTGGCTGATTTCCTTTACAACAGAATTTTCCTTAGATTTGAAGATCCTAGGATAATTGTCATAGATCATGGCCCCCATTTATGTCTAAAGTTTTGTTAGCCTTCATAGATCATTTCCAAGTGAGTCATAAGAAGTCCTCACCCTACCACCCTTAGGTGAATAGATAGGTTGAAGTCACTAACAGGGAATTGGAAAACATTTTAACAAAAATGGTTTCAATAGGAAGAAAATACTGGGCTCATAAACTACCTGAAGTTGTTTGGGCTTACAACACCACTTGGAAATCAACTACTAGCTATAGTTCATACGAGTTAGTTTTTGGGAAGAAACCCCTCTTTCCCATTGAATTTGAACTCCAAACTCTTAGGACAGTCATGGAGTTGGGTATAGATCTTAAACAAGCCCAAATCAAGAGAGTTTTACAACTTAGTGAACTAGATGAACTCCATTTTGATGTCATCCATCAAACTGAGCTAGTCCAACAACAATGCAAGGTATGGTATGATAAACATATCAAGAAAAAATAATTCCATAATGGGGATTGGGCATTATTGTTCGATTCCAGATACAAGGATCATCAAGGAAAACTCAGAATGCATTGGCTCAAACCATATGAAATTTCTAAGTTATTTTCCAATGGTTCGGTCCAGCTAAAACCCATTGATGGTGATACCTAAACTTTCCTAGTTAATGGACACTGATTGTGCATCTACCATAAGCCTATTAATAAAGAAGAATTTACAAAAATGGTAGAAATGCAAGGAGAAATCCAATGCATTGACTCTGCTATGGCAGAGTCAATATAGCTTTTCCCATAATAAATGCCAAAAAAAAATGATGTGTGTGAATTTACTTCATTTCAAAATGATTCTTTCAATTTCTTCATCAAATTCATCATTTGGATTTGGCTAAATTTTACCTATATTTTGTAGGACTTCATTTCTTTGGTAAACACAAATTCTAGTGCACCCTAATATGATGCTTCAGAATTTGTTGGCTCAGTTGTTGTGATGATCCAGAACTTGTTGATGCTATGCTCCAAAACATATACAACTGACTTGTCCCACTTCTCACTCTGATCCTACATTCTAATGCATCATTCAATGATGCTTCTTGAAGCCAAAGGCCAAAATGTCACATTCTTCTTCCTTATTCTGGATGCATCTTTTTGCAATACTCCAAAATTCTATTGTTTCTTCCTTCCAGTGGCATCTTGCAATGATGCTCTAGAACTTGTTTAGATGCTTTAGAAATTTGTTCAATTGCTCCAGAAATTTTTGGTTGCTACTCTAGCTACATCTTTCGATGATGCTCTAAAAAAATTTGGTCGCTACTTTGGCTTCATCTTTCAACGATGCTCTAGAATCTTCAATCTTGTTGTTGCATTCTGATGACATCTCTCTACGATGCTCTGAAACTTTCTCTTCTTCTACCCCGACTACATTTTTCAGCAATGCCCTAGATTTTTGTAAACTTTTTCGTTTTTCAGTATTTTAATTTTTCCTAAGTTCTGCACATTCGCATCATTTGATTTTCTGTTGCCTCAAGATCTGCTCCCTAATAATCATTTTTCCATATCATATCAAATCTTCTCGTAATAAATGAAATTATTATGACACCCCTTTTTATCATAATAATTTTTCCCATCATTCAAACCATCCCATCCATGTCATTATTATTTTCCACCACCCTCACCAAATCATGTAACTATCTGATTACATCAACCGAGATAAGTGATGTTCAATTTAATGACAAGAAGTAAGGTGCGCACGAATTTATTTATTTAAATTTAGTAATTATTTTGAATAAAGACTAATTAATTGGCATGAACTGTTCCCTCTCACAATTTTGAAACTTGTGCCATCGCATGATTGCTAGAAGTACGGAAATGGTTGCATAATTCCCCATGAAAAATTGTCATGATTACTCAATAAGGACTCAAGTAAGGTGATTAATTCCTCTTCCATTGGTTATATCAAAATTGTGTCCCTTTTTCATCTACAATTCAACAAGGAAAGTATTACAAAGCTCTGTAGAATTTGGAAAAAAAAAGGGAGGAGCCAAGAAAAATTTTGAACCAACCTCAGCAGCTCAATTTTTGGCATTGAGCAATATTGTGGGTCTATTTCAAAAAGTCGAGTGGATGGAATTTATGAAAAATTTGGAGGGGTATACATAGTATCTGGTAAAAGAATTCATCGAGAATTTTGCAGATGGACAAACCATGGTGTGTGGGAAGCGATTCTGAGTAAGTCTGAAAATCATTGCTTGTCTTTCTGGTCTTGAAAATAGAGGAATTGATTTGAATGAAACTACCAATGTTACCTATCAAATATTGGAAGAATTATTTCATAGGGAGGGGGAGCCTCAACCTATAGTCACCATAAGTACTAGGGGACAAAACAAAGGTTTCCATAGAATGTCTATTCCAAAACCCTGGAGAACTGTCATAGCCTGGATAATCAAATATTTCACTTGTGAAGGAAAAATAACTACAATAGTGGGACCCCCTTTCCGCCTACTAATTCATTTACACCATGGCATTGAGGATCCTTCTCTTAGGGTTTATTTACTAGCCTTTTTTCTATCATTCAGTTATCTCCATGATGGAAAAATACAAAGTTGGGACAAGGCCCATCAAAAATCATGGCCTTATACAGTTGATATGCAAGTATCATTTTTGTAAAAAGCCAGAAAAGAAGTGGAAAAATTTTCTACAAAAATTTGAAAAAGTGGAGTCTACAAGACCACTTGAGGAGGGTGAGTCCTCTAAACAAAAAGAACAATATTTAGAAGAACCCTCCTCTAAGGCTGTAGATGCTCCTGAATCCCAACAGACCTCAACAACTCTTAGCAGGGATGCGCTAGAAACTTTGTCGAACATGTTAGAAACCCCAGGACAATCAGGGGATGTGGAAATTGTGCACTCTAGGGAAGAAGAAGAGCCTCCTCACAAAAGGAAAAAGCTGAATAAAGTTACTTTTCAAACAACCCCTCCTCTACGTAGAAGTAAGAGGTTTTCAGTAGAATCCAGTGAAACTGAACCCTATGACATAGGAAGTACTTCCAAAAAAAGAAAAAGGCCAAGACTCAAACAAGGGTACTGGAAACTGAAAGTCATCATGGTAGTGAGGAAATAAGTGAAATAGAAAAGCAGGTTCATCAATCCCCTAAGGATGAGGAAAAGAGAACACCATCTCCAAAGGAGCAGGAGGAGGAAAAGTGCATTCACCACATTCTATGGAGATTGAAGATGAACTTGTGGGGGGAATTTCTCCTTTTCTTGACAGAATTGAAAATGTACCTGATACCAAGGAAAATGCACCTCATACTGACATGGAAATTCCCAATCCATCTTTCTCTACAGATAGGGGATGCAAAATCTAGTCAGAAAGAGGAAGAAATTGAAAACATAATTTTTTGAATGAAAATATAGGTTATAGAGTAACTAAGAACAAATCACACAGAGGAAAGAAGAAATTGGAGCACATGTTACAATTGTAAATAAAGGGACCAAGGGATTGCAAAATTGAAAATGCAGATGGAGCAAAAAGACAAACTCATTAAATAGTTATAGTACCAAATCCAACAATGGATTCAACAAATCAAACAGCACATGGTTGATCTATCTGAGAAAGATAAGCATATTCAAGGTTTGAAAAACAATTTTATGCAATTATTTAATGCTTTTGAAGAAGAAAGAAATGGGTAGGAAATTGAACTTAATGCTTCTATGAGTAGAATTGTGGAGTTAGAGCAGAATTTGAAAGAAAGTGACACTAAGCCAATAATGGAATCCAAGGGGATAAAAATTGAACCAATTATTTTAGAATGGTTCTAGGTACATATCCCTCCATTATTAATGAAATGGATGGATCGATGCCATTTTCTAAGGGATATAGAATTTGAATATAATAGGCTGAAAAAGGAGTTAGTACTTTTAAAAGAATCATTTCACAGAGCATATACAGGTAAATGGGATGCTTGTGAAATCAGCCACATGACCCTCAATGAACAAGTCCTAAGATGGAAATTATTGAGAATTCACCATAATCAGCCACATGACCCTAATGATAAAGAATTTGTGAAGATATTTGTTGAGTCAACTCCTAAACAACAAGTTTTATTATGTGAATTCTTTGTCCATAATTTTCTCCTAGAAGAATATACAGATTTCTTTGTTAATTTCTTTGTGTGAGAGGCCCAATTGAGATCAATCCTGTCCACAATGCATAATCAGCTTCACTGGCAAGATCAATCAAGGGAGTATGCACATGCAAAGAAAACTGTTGGTTTGCAAATGAGATACCCCCATAGAAATCCTTTCTATTTCAAGGCATAGTTTCTGGGTGTTTGACTTAGAGATGGGGTACAAATCAAGTACAATAATAACCTCTGGCTATGCTATGATCACTTTCAAGATCAAGGACCAAAGTTGGCGAGAAAGCTTGGCATGCATGTGAAGAATGGTATACCCCTCTTCCTATGTATCTCAAGAAAAGAGAGGTAATCTCACCTCTTAATATTAAATGGTCCTACAGAATGGAAATAGCCTATTAGATTTCAAGAATTTGTTGCTAGACAAAAATACTTCCACAAGAGAGAGATAATGGCGAGAATGCTTGCTATTAATATGCAAGATTGATTCACGATTTAATTGATACAAATGTACAAGATGAGGCTTGCTTATAAAAGGCAAGCATGCACAACCCTAAACCTAACTTGAGCTACAAGTTAGCTCAAATAGATAAGGATAAGAAAATACAACCTAGCACTTAATTAAAAGCCTAAGTAAACTTATGAAGATGTAATTAAATAGTTAATTACACCAACACCCCCCCATAAGTGCAACTTAGGGAGAAGATTATAATGCAAACTACTATGGGTCCCGGCAACTAGGCCATGTTAGGTACCCATTTACAGATGCAAATGAAATGCAATCTCTCATAAAGCAGAGAAAAGGGGAAAACCTAGTGGGAAAAAACCCCTCTCCAAAAGAGAGAAAACAAAAAACAAGCATGATGAATGTAAACATGATGTATGGAGGGCTCAATGATACCCCCAAGAACTACATCCATCATGAATATACAATAAATGACCCCCCCATAAGAGGGAAGTAATGAGATAAGATATCCCCTGTATGCTGAACAAGCTCCAAAGCCAAGGAAGAATGCCTGAAAACAAAAGATGACCCAATGTCTGCAAGCAACACATCTCCCCTTAGGAAGAAACAAATCCATAAGCTGATGAAGAAGCCACTCCATATCCAACCAAAAAGAGGAAGAATGAACGCTCAACATGTATGCCTCTGAAAACTGAGTAGGAGCCTCCAAGCTTGAATGAGCCACAACATAATCATGGTCAAACTCAACTAAGAAATATGACAAATCAAGTGATGGAGGAGACTCGTGAATATCAATCTCCAAAGACAAAGAAGATGGTGTAACAGTTGTGCTGAAATTGTCATCAAAGAGGAGAGAAATCCCCTCAAGTGTGTCTTCCAAATTTGTAATATGAGACTCTAGGAACAAGGTAGAAATCCCTGTCAAATAATCATCCCACAAAGCAAGATCTGAAAAACTATGATTATCCTGCTGAACAGAAGCAACAATGGCTGAAGAAGCAGGAGGTGGAGGTGTAGGAAGCTCAGCACTGGTCTCTAAAATACCAAGGTGTAGATGACCAAACTTCTCCTCACTAATATGGGTCACACTCAATGGAGTGTGTGATGCAGTCAAAGGAACATTATCAGGTTCTGAAGCAAAATGTGAAAAAGAATATACTCGAGATGAATGATCAACCATCCCGATTGCAACAATATCACTCTTGGCCTCTACAAGTCCTACTTCTCAAGGATTGTTGGTGTTCTCTGACTATGATGATGATGGAGCTGCCGATTGTGATGGTGAAGAAGAAGTAGACGACACTGATGAGGGAAGCTGAATGTTATTTTTTTGAAGAAGGTGGGTGAGTTCATCAATCTTCTTATTATAACATCTATGCTCATCATGTCCTAACCTTTTGCAATATGCACATTTGGACTTCTTCTTTTTTGATGATTCCTCTTTTGATGAGGACTCAGGAGTGCCATGTGAAGGAGAATCTTTACCTTGCTCATTTGACTTGGTTTCCTTTTTGTGTTTCTTTCCTTTGCCACTTGAAGCCTTTGTATCATTCGCAATAAGAGCTTGAGATGTTGAAGACTTCAATGTACCCATGTGCATCAACTTTGCTTGTTCCCTTGTGAGTTGTGCAGCAAATTCATCAAGAGAAGGCATTTTATATGTATCGCCAAGAGCATCCATTGTAGCATAGAAAGTAGAGACAAACACAAAATATGAAGAGCCAGGCTTAGCAAGAATAGAAAGTATCATCTGTTCATCCTCTTTAACAACCCCACATTTTGATAACTGCAATCTGAGAGAGTTGAGCTTGGAGAAAAAGTCTGGAATATTGTCAAAATCTGAAGGATGAAGACCCATCAGTTCATTTTCCAACTTAAATTTCCTAAGCTTGTCTGGCTTACCAAAGAGGCTCTCTAAAGTAGTCCAAATGTCATGAGGATGTGTACAAGACTCAACATGATATCGAAGATCTGGAGAAATGGACAGAAGAAGATTACAGAGGGCTTCATCTCTTCTATCAAACCATTTTCTTTTCTCTTTTTCCCCCTGTGGTTCTGGATCTTGACCAAAGGTAATTCGTTGCAGCTTCAACTTTAACAGAAGTAACTCCATCTGAGATTTCCACTCATGATAATTAAATGGAGTTAGAAGTGCAACTTTTGGAAAATCCATGATGAGAGAAGAACAAAAAATTCCTGCACAAAAAATCAGAAGGCAACTCCTTTGTCACAGCTGTGGAGATGAAAAAATCGTTGCAAAATCTCTTGGGGCTGATTCACTGTTGGCTTTTTTCTTTATTTGGAGATAAATAAGTTTTATAGAAATTTTTTTTTTTTAAATCTCCAAAAAACCCGTAAGCTTTTTTAAAAAAAATCAATAGAGATCTTTTATAAAAACTTTTCCACTCTTTATGAAAAAGAACTAACCAATAATGGGAAATATATCCATGCAAAAATCAAACAATCGGCTTAATGATGAGACCCGTTGGCTATAACAAACTTTTCAAAAAATGCCGATAAAATATAGTAGAGTACCTCCGACCTACTGATTTGATGGCGCAACCAATTGACAGGCATCATTGACGCAAAGATTTGACCGGCTAGTTGGATGTGATGCCGAGAAGAAACCGCTGCAAAGTACCCGTTTGTTGACGTTGGGGTCAAGGTACACTGGTTGACAATGGGTGCGGATGTCGATGACAGATGCAGATCTAGAAAAAAGATACACTGACAACGTGGGTACAACCAATAATGCCTGGAGAATGGGACACCGACACCAAAGGAAAGGGTGTTGCTCAGATCTCAATATGCCAACAATGCAGATGGGACAGGTAAGATGTCGATGGAAAGTCCCTGTACGCCAAACGCCCAATTTGTTGCCTCAACCATCTGATGAAAGTAATGAATGCTGATGTAGACAAAATAAATGAGCCGATCCAGAGTGTAGAAGCCAACAGTACCAGCGATGATGGCTCTGACCGGCTTCAAAAAAAGTCTTGCAATTGGTGCTTGAGAAATAAATGCAGGGAAAAAGAAACACGTCGGGTTTGATGTGACACAGACCGAGTACACAATGATGTCAACTTGCAGAGAATATTCTTGCAAATCTGCAGAGATTTACAAAGCCCACAGAAAAAGAATATGCCCCAGTATTAAATAAGATTTTCCTAAGAATATTACAATATTTGCCCCAAATATATAAATCAAATACTCGCAGAAAATATTTGGAGAATTTTTATTTTTTTTGCAAAAATGAAAAAATCATACTGCACAAGTGTTGTTCCAGCAAAAAAAATTGCCTCAAAAACAACTTTACCCAAAATAGACGAATTTACAGTCAAAATTCGTCTGCGGAACCTTCTGATCTCAACCGCGAGGTTATTGAAACCCCAATCTGTACCTAGCAAAAATCTTCAAGCCAACATAAAACCCTCAGATCCGGGAAGGAGTCCGCAACCCTGGAAGCTCTGATACCATGTTAGATTTCAGGAATCTGTTGCTAGACAAAAATACTTCCACAAGAGAGAGATAATGGCGAGAATGCTTGCTATTAATATGCAAGATTGATTCATGATTTAATTGATACAAATGTACAAGATGAGGCTTGCTTATAAAAGGAAAGCATGCACAACCCTAAACCTAACTTGAGCTACAAGTTAGCTCAAATAGATAAGGATAAGAAAATACAACCTAGCACTTAATTAAAAGCCTAAGTAAACTTATGACGATGTAATTAAATAGTTAATTACACCAACATAGCCTTGGCCGAAATCCTTGAGAAATTAAAGGTTAAATGGATTAGTATGAGGTATAGACCTCCTCTACTTCTCTCACCACCCCTTGTAGCAAATATCAATATAGACCAGAGTGATGACAGTTTTGCAAGATGGGTACAAAGGGTCACTTTTCATCAGGGATTTTTGAGGGAGCCAGAGGAACTGGATATAGAGGTAGATGACTTGTATGATCTCAATTCCAAGTATGAGGAGATAAATAAGGGAAATGAATGACAGGGAATACACCAGAGAGCAGGAGGACCTACTCAGGCTTAGGAAGGGGAGGAAATGATGAGGTAAAAATAACCTCATCAATATAATGGACTCAATACTTAACCTTACACCTTTCAACCAATTTTACCCTCCCAATTAATTATCTTTAAGATAAGCAATTGCTTTATTTTTGTGAATAAGCGTACAATATTTATTTCTTGAAATTAGTCGAAATAAGCTAATTTGTGCTAACTTAATGGTTTAGTTTTTGAGTATTCCACAGGCCAACTTCCACCATCAATTACCATCCAATCAAAGACATTTTAACACAGATTTCAACACCGTTGAAGACAAGTGAATGGGCACTAGAACTTTAGGAGCATACATGATGGACCGAGTTTTTATAGTTTTTGTTATTTTTAGTTCTAAAGACTTTATGGCTTGTGTCGAGCCTCTTTAATATTTTTATGTCATGGGCTTTAAAGTCTATTAGTTGTTGACAATTAGTTGAAGACTTTACCAACTAAAATGTAGGATTTTGTTAGCTTCTCTCAGATAAGTATGTAATTTTTGAAAACAATGATATACAGAAGAATATCGTTATGTTGCCACTATGTTTTCTAAGTTATACTTTTCATATGAATAAAATAAGTTTTTTCTGCCACTTTTGGAGTTACTAAATAATGTGAATGGAGTTTTTTGAATGAAGTAATTTGGAGCTACCAGAGTAGGTGATCTGAGCTAGGTGTAGATGCACCCAAGAGCTGGCCACTTGAGGGGTTGTAGATTAGATAGATAAGTATTTTACTTCTAATTCTGTACTTTCCTTTGGTAGATAATAATTGGAATTTGAATTTATTTTCATATGTGTAATTCTGTCAAGATCAATCCTCCAGGTTGTAACTGAGTTTGTAGTCTTTCAATTTAGTGTCTGAAGTTCAAGAGCACATTCTTTTATTTTTCTCAGATTGTTAAATCATTTTTTGCTAACTATTTTAGATTGTTGTCTTTTGGTTGGATCAATGTTTCCTAGTTTCTTTACAAGCTTTACTTCTTCAACAATCTATACATTTCTTAGTTTAATAATTTCCATGCTTTCTAGTTTAGTGGTTATGCTTTTAAAATTCATAGCTTTCTACTTTCTAGTTTAGTTATTTCAAGCTTTCTAGATAGATGATTTCCTACTCTCTAAGTTTAGTTGCTTCTTAATTTAGAGTTTTATTTCAGTTGTTCGGTATTTGGGAAACCCAAGAGAGATAGTCAAATATGTCTTCTACTGCATATAGCCTTTGGACACTACCTGGTCGATATATTAATGTGTTTATCAACTAAAGTGTTAGTACCTAACAACAACCTATCAGGATTGAGGAAGGGTAGAATCCTCTTAAATAATTTAGTTAGTGTTTTATGTAAAATATGAGAATTTTCAAAAATACGGGGTTATCATGCCCAAATTTTAGAAAAATGAAGAAAATCTTAAATTTATAGCTTGAATAGGGTGTTGGGCATATTTGCACCAAAAGAGTATTCTTAGAATTTTGGATTTCGAAATTTTGAAATTTTGATGAATTTCCCTAGTGGAATTGGGAAATTTTCTTATTTTTTTATTGTTAAAAATTAGAAAAATTAGAAAGTTTGATATGAAATTTAGCGAATTTGGATGTTTTGAAAAGATGGAACATTGGGAAATGTGATAACATGCATTGTGGGAAAGTGTCAATGAAATTTAGAAAAATTGCATTTTTGCTTTGGTTTTTGTGCAACACCCATTAGACGGTGTGATGAGCTTAGGGTCTAAGTGTTAGAGAGAGTGATGGGAGTGGCTCCCATCATGAACCTAGCCCAAAGTGATGAATAGTTATCATGTAATTTTTCAATTGTCAAAATTTTATAATAATAAAGTTAACATCTTGTCATTTGCTTCTCTTGAAATATAACTAACACTTGAATTATGGAGGGTGTAATGGTCACACCAATAGAAAAATATCTATAACTAAATATGTTAGAGAGTACAATTCAATTTGTGCATAGAAGATATACTATTTTTATTTTCTATTTTTTGTATATAAAGATATTTAATGTATGATGTATTAGACTTTTATATTTTTGTGTATAGAATATTATTTTTGTAGGTTTTCTTTTTATTTCATAGATTACATTAATGATAATGAGAAATATAAGTTTGAAGGTGCTATTTGATTTACAATTTAGAAATACAACTTTCAAATGCACATAATATCCTCTAGGACATTTAAAATATGCTTATATACATATTTTTTTTATAACCAAATGAAGAAACATTTTGTAACAACTTTAATTTTGTTTAGAATAGAAAGTTATCAATATGTACATAATAGACGAAGGTGAATACTTGTCCAACCTGTTGGAAACAAGCAACACTAAGAGCGGGGGTGAATCAGTGCTCTACAAAAAATAACTTTATTATTTTGATCATTAACCCACTTTAAGCATTCAACCAAAAGAAATATGCAAAAATTAACTTTATTATTCTTATCATTAACCCACTTTAAGCATTCAACCAAAACAAATATGTAGAAACAAAAATAAAATAACCATAACACCATAACATAAGGATTTTTTACGTGGAAACCCTATTAGGGGAAAAACCATAGTGGATGGCCAATCCACATTAAAATATGAGTATACTCAAAAAGAAGTTTACAATATGGGAATGCACTTGCATTCAGGCTCACTGCCTAGAGCTCACTGCTCAAAATAGGAAGGCACACTTCCTTACAGAGATTTGGATTAGATCCAAGAGAATGAACTGAAAGAATAACATCTAAAAAAATTTGATTACAGTTCTAGTTAGGCTCAGTAGTTGATCTTTTGTCCTTCTGATTGATACTGAACTTTTGCTCTGCTCTACTCTGACTCACACAACAAAATCTTTATGTGCAAGTGAAACTGTACGTAAAATCGCTCTAACACTCTTCTGATATTTGTAATACACATTGACACATACATATAAAAATGATATAATAGATCATACATATATATTTGTGACTATTAATTTAATCGCAATAAGTTAGCTTCAATAAAACTTAAAAATATTAGCAACTATCGACTCAAATCTTAAGAATTATCTAATGCACATCCACAACAGTCAACCATAGCTTAGCTCAGACCCAAATCAATATGAGTGAACACAAACATATTCAAATACACATTCCTTGAATATCCGCAACATATTTTATCGACTAAGTTGGCCCCAAAATACTGATAAACAAAAAAGTATCAACTGGATCTCCAAATTTGCACATGACTTGGTACGAGGCACTAAGATTTCTGGATAACACAAGAAATACATTGATGCACCTTCTGTGAGATCCACAACTCAAAATAACAACTGGAAATCTACACGTGAATTGTTGAACACCAAACCGTCAGATGCTCTATTCTTCCTAACTGTCCTCAATCTTCCTATCAATGTGAGCAAATGGTGTCCAACAAATCCTATTACTGACTAGGGTTTCCATCAATGACAACACCAAAGCATAATTGAAGTGTCTCTTTCCAACAATCTCCCCCTTTGGCATTGATGGCAACACTTAGTGAAAAATGACTAAGTGTTAGATCAAAACCAACATGAGTTACACTGCCATTTCAAAACTTCAAAAAGAAACTTCAATCTCGGCTCTAAAAAGCAACTCCCCCTATTATGACTATACATTTTTCAATGTACACTTCTCCCCCTTTGACATCAATGGAAAAAACTGGGGAAACTGAAAGAAAATTCTAAAACTATACAGGCATGAACTTGTAACTTACAAAAGTTTGAAAATATCTGCAAAATCTTGCTTCAACACTCTTAAATCATTGTTGCAAACCTTTTTGAGACTCTCCAAAACTGTTATGTGACCACACATTAAATAATATTGAGATTTTGTAGATTCAAGATTCTTTGGGTCACTAACTGCCACAGGAGCTTTCACCTCCTTCAAAGCACTCACCATTATCTCAATCTTCAGACTAATTAGTCCTCTAAGTTCACTTACACTCCCAACAATCCTGTCATTTTCATTCTTCAAGCATCTTATTTTTTCAAGTAGAGATGTTACTTGACCTTCTTCCTAAGCAACATCACCAGCTAATGGATCAAAAGTATCATAAATGATAACTAATTGATTTTCAAGATCCTTCACCTTTTTCTCATTACCTTCAATAAACTTGGACAAAACCAAGCAAGACTTATATGCCTTTCCAGCTTCAAATATAGAACCTTGAATGTTCTTCATGCAAGTGGCTAACAAATTCTTATCCTTTGCAATCACTTCCTTCAATCAACTAAGTCTTTTATCATTAAACATTTTTTTTGCACTTTATCCTTAGCATATTTCTCAAGAGACTCAAATTGAGTACTTACAACATTTATGAGCTTCTTTAGCTCACTGGAAGAGGAACCAAATGAATCCTTCACATGAGTAGGAATTAATTTCTATAGAACTCCAAATGCAAGGCTTAGTAATTCACTATCCTCTATGTGAGACTTCAGAATCTTCTCACTGGCCTTAGCTTGAGCAATTGATGTGACCATCATCTGAATTGGGGACAAAGTGGATAGATTGATTGAGCTTTCATCCAATTTAGGATCAAAATATTGCTGGTGCTGCATCAGAGATATCTTCACTGCCTTGGTAGTGTCTCTTCCCTCCACTTTGATTTCCTTAACTTTTTCTTCAACCTTTTATTCAGAAATTGTTTCTGGATTTCTTTTGGGCACTTCAACCTCTTCATTTTGCACCTCCTTCTCCTCAACTAATACCACCTTAGGAACTTTAGTTTCCATAGGTGTCTCTGTATTTTTCACATTAGGAGGAATTTGAAAATCTTCAGCATCTGCATTCACTTCCTCATTTTTTGGAACATTTTCAGTATTCATTTCCTCAACATTAATCTTATTCTTTGACAAAAACTCTTCCAAAATCTCCTTGGTTTCACCAACAACATCATTAGTTTCACCAATCATGAGTTTATTCACTCTTGTCTAGCTCTTACATTTCTTTTTAACTTCTTCAAGGAGTGAATTCATCTCCTCAATTGACATTTTTGGACATAAATCTGCATGAATTCTCTTCCTCGGATTCTCTTCTTCTGTTTTGGTAATTAATCTTCTCAACTCCAAAATATCATACAGACTTTTTGGTAAGCCAAACATAATCTCAACAAGAACTTTATTGAAAATGTTCATATGTTTTATTATGGCTTCTTCAAGAATTCTTTGACTTGAATTGTCAAAAGTTTCATACAATTCATAGAGGGGCTTAAGATTACCATCCTTGATATAACTGCATTCTCAATTTCCTCAACTGACATACTAGGTTTATCATCTTTTTCCTTCTTTGCTTTTTCTTCTTTGCCAGAAGATTTTCTCTTGTTCAACTTGACAACCTAAGTTCTGGTAGCCTTCACTTCTTTCAAAACTTCTTTTGATTTTGTTTCCTCATCTTTTGAAACTGGTTCATGTGTTCTTGTGATTTTATTCTTCTTCTTTTTACCGGAAGGCTTGTCTTGAGTTTCCTTGGTTGTGAGAGTGGATAAGGATGGGGAACTCCTAGTAGATCTAGTGCGAGCTGAAGATGCTCCCGGACTAGCAGACTTTGTTTCTGCTTCCTCTTCTTCAGCCTATTCTCTCTTCCTTCTCACTTCTTTCAATTTCTCTATAGGTATGCCCATAATTTCTATAAAAACTTCTACCTATTTCCTTACTCTCCTGGCTATCACTGATTTTTTCAATTCCACATCAACCTGCATCCTTTTCTCTGCATAATTTCCAAAACTCTCTTCACCCTAATCCAAAGGTGAACTCAGCAAGTGTTCTGCATACATCTTCAAGATGTTCTCCTCTACTTTGTATCCCATAGGCATGATCCATATTGTTTTGGGATCAACAACTTCCATATGACATTAATCAATGTCCACCATGAAGCAGATAGTATTTGTACTGTTCCACAATTGAAATGTGAATTCTTTCCCTGGAATGCATCACATTCTGGAAATTTTTGAAGTACCCCTAGAGGGTAGTATTTTTGACCTGACGATCACCAATTCCAAACAACATGTTCCTTATCTGAACAGCTGCAGGCTCATCATTTCACCAATATACTTTTCCAACACCTGAAACCTCATCCATGAAATAGAAAAATAAACACAATAGCATATTACCATATTTGAAAGTATTCTTCTTATCTTTCTTGATTTTACTAAGATTCTCCATCAATTGACTTCTGAGCAGCTCGCACAAGTCATATTTTGCATTTGCCTCTTGATCACATCTATAGTGATTTTCCCTTTTCCTTCGACACCATGCTGTGTATTATGTTTTACTAGACCTCTTTTATTCCAACAAAATCTAGCAATATGGTCAAATTTTTTATAGTTGTAACGCAACATTTCTCTATTCAAACCAACTATTCCACTATTTTTTCCTTGATCTTCATTGGTTATCAATATGCCCAAGTCTATTGCATGCATAACATCTGATATCTCTATGAAAGTTATTCATCACAACTCTACATTCACTTGACTTATGACCATACTTATAGCAATTCAAACACTGACCTGAGAATGATGGTCCACTTGTGTTCATCCTACTTCTACACTGAGAAGCCATATGGCCAAATTTATTGCAAGAAAAATAATAACCATTGAATCTCTGAGCATTTGGTTGTCTTATCGGATTCCTTCTAGCTCCATTCACTTGATTTCCTTGCCCGAATCTCCCTTGTCTGGATTTCTTTTGTCCATATCTGGAAATTTCTCCTTCTTCATATCCAAGACCTCGCTTGTCACCATCAGTCCTCTGACCTTTAATCAATTCATCAAGTTTGGATGAACTGGCTTTGAATATCTCCTTGTACTCATTTGCAGCAGTAAGTTTATCTCTGAGATCATCAAGTTTTTTTTCAAGCATTTCCTCTTTTTTTTTAGATTTTTCCAATTCATTGTCTAATTGGCTGCATTATTTAGATTTTTCTTTCAAGGATTGAGCAAGCTTTTCTTCATTCTTCTTTCTATCTTCAATTTCCTTATTCATTTTCATCGTGATGGATTCCATCTCATGCTTCAGGGCAACATTTTCTCTCGAAAAATTTTCACACTCTTTTGTTTTCTCCTTCAAGGCATGACTAAGTTCATCTTTCATACTTTTATTCTTCTACTTAAGCTAATCACATAATTCCTTTTTTTTCTCCCTTGATTCATAGATTTTGTCTTCCAATGACTGGATGATTTTTTTTGCATTCTCAATACTTTCTTGTAGTTCCCGGTTCTCAGAATTTGACTAGTCAAGATCATCTAGGGCCGCCATAAGTTGTTGTTGAAGACTACTTGTATCCATTGAAAAAAATTTCCAAGATCTCCCAAAGTTGTTACACTTCTTTCTAGGAACTAGCTCTTATACTAATTGTTGGAAACAAGAAACACTGAGAGGGGGGTTGAATCAGTGTTCTACAAAAATTAACTTTATTATTTTGATCATTAACCCACTTTAAGCATTCAACCAAAAGAAATATGCAAAACATAAAGCAAATAACCATAACACCATAACACAAGGAATTTTTACGTGGAAACCCTATTAGGGGAAAAACCATGGTGGATGGCCAATCCACAATATAATCTGAGTATACTCAAAAAGAAGTTTACAATATGGGAATGCACTTGCATTCAGGCTTGCTACCTAGAGCTCACTGCTCAAAATATTAAAGCACACTACCTTACAGAGATTTGGATTAGATCCAAGAGAATGAATTGAAAGAATAGCATCTAAAAATGCTTGATTACAGTTCTGATTAGGCTCAGTCATCAATCTTTTGTCCTTCTGACTGATACTAAACTTCTGGTATGCTATGCTCTGACTCGCACAACAAAATCTTTATGTGCAAGTGAAAATGTGCATAAAATATCTCTAACACTCTTATGATATTCGTAATACACGTCGACACACCACGCATACATATAAAAATGATATAATAGATCATACATATATATCTGTGACTATTAATTTACTCGCAATAAGTTGGCTTCAATAAAACTTAAAAATATTAGCAACTATCGGCTCAAATCTTAAGAATTATCTAATACGCATCCACAACAGTCAGCCACAGCTTAGCTCAAACCCAATCAATATGAGCGGACATAAACATATTCGAATACACATTCCTTGAATATCCACAACATATTTTATCGAGTAAGTTGGCCCCAAAATACTGATAAACAAAAAACCATCAATCAGATCTCCAAATAATTTGCACATGACTTGGTATGAGGCACTAAGATTTCTGGATAACACAAGAAATACACTGATGCACCTTCTGTGAGATCCACAACTCAAAATAACAACTAGAAATTTGCACGTGAATTATTGAACACCAAACTATTAGATGCTCTGTTCTTCCTGACTGTCTTCAATCTGCCTGCTAGTGTGAGCAAATGGTGTCCTTTGGATCCTATTACCGACTAGGGTTTCCATCAATGACAACACCAAAGCATAATTGCAGTGTCTCTTGCAAACACAACCGTCTTAGATAAAAGGATTCCTACTTTGAAAGGATTATTTGGGAAAGATCAAGTGGTAGAGGTCTGATAGGAACCACCACCTTCTTGATGGCTCTCTAAAAATAGTATAAACTTTCCTTCCATTTCTAAGCATGATTCGATTATAACAAAGGAACATCAATAGAATGATTCAAAGATGTGTTTTAGGTCTAAGATTTATATGTTATTATCGTTCAAAGCACCATTAACATATCACACTTCAAAGGGCCATTAAACAACTTGAGTAAATGGGAAATCTAAGTTGCATGTGACATGATTGATCAATATTTAAGTTCATAAATGTAGAATTTTTAAGGCATGATATTTTATGCAAGCATCTATAGCATAATTCCAAAAAATCATGTCAATATTAAATAAATTTTATGACCACCTAAAAGTTGATTCATCTTGGGGCATCTAATTATCTTCAAACCTTGAATGTTTATCAATCTATCACGAATACCCTTATGTTCCCCTTTGTTATACACACCTCCAATTCTCTTTGTTATTTGATAGATGCAATTCCAAAAACATTTCTCAAATCCCTAATGTTGGAAGGAATTTTACTACTTAAAAAGTTCCTTTCAAACCTCATCACCTTAATGATTTTGAAACTTTAGTACTAATATACAATGATCCAATATTGACAATTTTTCCCTATCAAACAAAGAAACTCAAAAACTTTTACATATAATAGTTCCACTTTATTTGCAACCTCTATAACTTCTTTCCTAAGACATTCCTAATAATTAGATTAATTAAATTCTAACTTTGAAGGTGGTAAATAGACCAAAAGAACATTGATGATGTGATGATCAACTTGCTCATTAATCTTATAGCACCTTTCCCTACATTGACCTTAATGTTGCTATCTAGTTCAAGAATTTTTTGATGAACATTGTTACTTTTGTCCTAATATACTTTCAATGGCATCAACACTTGAATGAACACTATAGTTAATTATTTAGATTGGAAACTTAATATTATGAGTTTTTACTAGTATTAAGGTTCTGCATATTTGTTTGCTTGATTCTCCTTTTAGTGTGAAACCCATAATATCTTTTATAAATACCGAAATATGGTTATATAATTTTATAATTGTTGTTTGATATATGTATATAGTTGAATTGGAAGTTCCATTTGATGTTTGGTCATGCCAAACTTTATGAGATAATTGTGCTAAATCTTGAAAATTCATTACAATGCTTACATAAATAATTGAGTTAGATTGTGTTATGTTGAATATGTGAATGCTAATCCTAATGAAGGAAAAAAACTTAAGGGGTGCCTTTCTGCGTTATTTCTATTTTGGGACCCCAATCCAAGTACCTATTTGTAGGGCACTTGCAAAAAGGTGTAGTTATTGCCTTGGTGTTTTAAAAAGGGTACTTTTTGGGGCTCTTGAAAAGAGTTCCCATGCATGAAGGCACATGTTCTTGGTTGCAAAGACCAACTCCATCCATGAATTTCTAAAGTGTTGGATGGAGAAGTCAACTCCAAATTTACGCAAATATGTATATCCTGTAATACTTGTGGAAATTTGAAAAGTAGGAGCTAAAAGAAATAAATTTTTAAAGATATATTTTTAAACTAATTCTTGTATATAAATGTTTGTAAACCACATTTAATTCTTAAATTGATTTAATACTTTAAATATTGTATCAAATAATCATAATTTTTATTGGACTAATAAATTCAGCATCCTATTTTAACACATTCAAGTTTTGTGAATCTAGTTCTAAAAGAGCTTCACCAATGTCATGTGCAACTCAAGCCCTATAAATAAAACCCATTGAAATTTAAATTCATATCCATGACATTCCAAAGGGTTGAGTTAAATCATCTTGTCATTAATATTTAACAAATATTTATTATAAGGAACAAAGTCAACTTCAACTATGCTACTAGGTATCTGGTTATCAAACTCAAAATCAACTAATCAATTTACGAAGGCTTTTACTAAGAAATCACTTGCTCATCAATATTTGATGAATATTTATTCTAAGGAATAAGTCAACTTCAACTATGCTAGACATAGTTGTGTCTAGTATGAATCAAACTTAAGAGTCAAATTGATCCCTAACAAATTACAATATTTGCTAGCCTAGTAAAATAGTTGCAAAATTTTGGGTCTAAGCCACCTTATGTCTTTGATTTTAGAGTGTTATTAGATTGACTTTAAAGTCGCTTTTGTTGGAAATAAGCCACACTAGAACCGACGATGTGCTGGTCAAAGAGGGGCCAGTAGATTAGTTGGTAGAGCACTCCAATAACAAATGGAAGGTCCTATGTTTGAGTCCTAGTTGATCCATATAAGCTATAGCTCAACAACTTTGTCATATCTCATCTATCAATTATAAAACAAATACTATTATTACAATACTTCAAAGGTAGGTACTTCCCATTAAATCATTTTTTTTTGTATAATAATTTCACTCTATGAAAAGAGAATATTTATGTGATGAGGTTAAGAAAAAGAAGATGATAAAATTTATTACAAACAAATAAAGTATCATCAAATTGATGGCATTAGCAAGAAAAAATTGAATATAATAATTTAAATGTCTATGTAATGAGAACTACTGTCATTATTGTGCAAATCAGAGATGGACCATTCTGCACTAAATACACTCCCTTAAATAGAACTCCGACTAACTATTTCACTCTACACCTCTCATCACCAAAACATCTAACAGTCAACCCAATGCGACTCTTCTTTGTAAATCTTCCTTACTGTACTCAAGCCGAGGGAAGATAAATATCCACCATAGGAAGTGGAACATGTCTTTACGAAGGGCGATCCACATTGTTGGAAACCGGGGGAAGATAAAGATCCACAGGCAAAGCAGCCTCACCGCAAAGAATCTGCAACACTTGTTTCATGCTAAGCCTCTTCTGTGGATCAGGGTTTGAACACATGAGCCCCAATACAAGCACAATCTCAGCCTCGCCCTTATCATAATCCCCCCCAAGCCTCTGATCGACAGCATCCAGTAATCTCTTATTTGCATACAAATCCCAAACCCACTCAACCAAAATCACACCTTGGGCATCTACAGGTTTCCTTCCGCAGGCAACCTCCAGCGTAAGAGCCCCAAAGCTGAACACATCTGTGTAAGGAGACGCCTTTCCAGAATGTATAAGCTCAGGCGCAATGTACCCCAGCGTGCCCACCACATGAGTAGTTTGGGGTTTTTCACTGTGGTCATATAACCTTGCCATCCCAAAGTCCCCCAATCGGCCGTTCTGATCACTGTCCAATAATACATTGCTGGATTTAATGTCCCTGTGTACTACACACTTTTCCCACTGCTCGTGTAAGTATAGCAGCCCGGCGGCTACATCTGTGAGAATTTTGTATCTCTGAGGCCATGTAAGATTCAATTTTGGACTGAACAAGTTTCTTTCAAGGTTTCCGTTGGACATGTAGTCATAGACGATGAAGAGGTGCTTGTTTTTTCTGCCCCAGCCCCTGAGGCGTACCAGGTTCCGGTGTTGCAGCCGCCCAAGGCTGGAGATTTCTGCAACGAATTCCTTCATTCCTTCTGTGAAATCTTGTGTTACGCATTTCACGGCGACTTCTTCGCCGGAGGGCAGAGTGCCCCTGTAAACCCGCCCAAAGCTCCCATATCCCAGAAGATTGTCGTCCCTGAAACCCTGCAATAAAACAGAGTCGTAAATCACCTGTTCAGGATTCTGATTCCCATAAAAGAAAATAATTGTTGCATGCAAAAAGTTTGCAATTAATTGTGAGACTTTAGGTGCTTGGTCTGATTTCATTTAGTAGTTACTAGTGATTTGGGCTGAAAGGAGGTCCTAGAAGCTCTCGGAAGATTCTGGTTAGAAAATGAGATTTCAGTAAGAATCTATACCAAGAAATTATTAGGAGAGAGGATCCAGTAACTAGAGGATCCATCATCTTTTAATAGTTGTTAAAATATTTGTTGATATAATGTCAAATATTTTTAACAATATTGGATTAATAGTTGTGACTTTAAAGTTGTTAGTGTTGATGATGACTACACATAATTAAATAAAATGTATTCCTTGGATCTAAAAAGCAACAAATCATGTGATGCCATATCAGCGCACCAATAAAACATGATTTAGCGCATAAGTATTGATCTGACTTTTTTTGGGGCCTTTTTGGACACCTTGACAAAAAGCATGCTGATGTAGCATCATATTTGATAATGTGACACTAAAACCTTAGTTATAAGCAGGGGACTTGCCAAGTAACCTGCTGTAAAAAATTGGCAGTGATTTGAAATTTCCACGTAG
Source organism: Sequoia sempervirens (assembly GCA_007258455.2). Taxonomy (NCBI): domain Eukaryota; kingdom Viridiplantae; phylum Streptophyta; class Pinopsida; order Cupressales; family Cupressaceae; genus Sequoia; species Sequoia sempervirens. Next base: position 47,540,232 of record VDFB02168118.1, read on the forward strand.
GATTTTGAGAAGTGTGAAGTTAGGGTGCTCAACATGAAATAAACTCATGGACATAAGATATGTAATTGGTCAACTTAATAGTTTGTTTACTTTGCCAAATAATATATGAGAAATTTAGTAAAAGGACATTTTTAAAAATTAAAAAAATATGTTTGAATTGTGTTAAGGTAAATAGAAGTTAAGCCGCAAAAGTATTTTGTGCATGTAGTACGATATTCTTTCATTCATATCTACCTTTGTGGCAAGGTTGAGTTCCCGGTAACCAAATCTATGTGGCCAATATTGCAGCTCCCATTTCTTATAGAATTCTATGTAGTCAATCTTTTTGAGCCAGTAAAATGTGCTTAAAATAAGTCCCAAGATGAGAATTGCCAAGCCTACTATAGTAATGGAAATGAACTTTGTAGAACAGTAGAACTTAGCGATTTTGACATAAAAGGAAGGGAGATGCAAGATTTCTAGATCTGGAGCCTTGCTGCTACCAGTTGCGAAGCTCCATGCCAAAATGTAATCGTCCTCAGTTACTGGGGAATTACCTGTTGATGCAAGATAATTCAGTGTTCTCTTGAAAAATGGCATGTAAAGTTCATCTTTGCAAAAAATAAAATAAAATATATTTGTATACAATTTTTCCTCAATTGAATGCAAAATGGTATTAAAATGTATAAACAATTAGCAACCTCTTTCTTTTTAACAAATATTTGCTACTTATACTAGTTAGGCCTATCAAAGAGTTTTGAAATTTAAACAAACAAAACTAGCAAGTGTAATTGGAAACATTCTAGCATCTTCAAGGGTGTGGCAAAATCCTTTGATACATATGAATACTACACATATATGACCATACACAAGCCATCTCAAAGGCTTTAACAAAATGCCTCAATGAGAAAGTGTCATTAAGTACAGTTTAATTGTTGGATAAATTTCAGCCTTAAATGAATTTGTTGTCACAACACTGTAGACATAAGAAAATGAATGCTCTCACTTGATAGTTACATTCAATAGTCTTTTCTAGAAAGGAAATTGAAAATACTAGAATAATATCAGAAGGTTGAGAATTTTGCTAGGCCCCAAACCTCTTGGTAGATGCACTTTTGAGTTTCATGGCTACCCTAAGTAAATCTTGGTTTGAATGCAACTATGAGATTCTTCTAGGAACAATGGACTAATTGTACCTAGTCACAACGTGATCCATGGTAGTGTTATGTATATGTAATCAAATTAAACAATTGAGTTGAATCAAACTGAATATGTATTGGATTAGCCATAGATAATTAATGCGTTTAATTAAAACTTCTTAGAAATATTAAACTTTCCAAATCAAATATTTGGTTGCAACCTTGTTTAATAATTTGTCTTCCAACATTTTGAGTCAACCTTATAAAACACTCTTGAGGGATATATCTATCAATGAAGTGGTTCCATTTGACACTATTATTATGGGATAACTTATCATGTAGATTATTGTAAAATTGATTTATTATTTATGACAATTTAATTTGAATTCTTGGTAATTCTAAAATCCTTTCAAAATTTAAGATATTAATAGCAAATGTTTCAAAAACAAATTTATGTATGTTGTGATAATTTGGAAAGGTTTAATCCCAATTCACTAGCCTATTAGAATTATTAAAAAAGGAAAGCTTAAATTTTGGTCATAGGTTCTAGTATATACAATAAACAACCTTCATTTTTATGAGTTTGAATGAAAATTATTAAATTGCTATTGATTATTTGACTATTATCTATTTAATGTTTAAACAAAGCATTAAAAAACATCTTATTAAAATTTAGTAAATGACCTCCTTAAAAACATATTTTATCTTCCCACTTGAAAAACCCAACAAATGACAAACATTTTCCAAAAACACTTTTTTAGATGAAAGCTCAAAATTATTAGACATGTGTGAAACATAATTTTACCAAAAATAATTATTACAAAATTCATCCCCAATTCCAACTCTTATATTCTTATTCTATTGAATACTACTCAAAGATTACATCAAAAATATAAATTCCTTAACAATCAAAGTAATCTTGACATCATGAAAAAGCAAATAAAACAACAACTCTCAACATAAGAAATAAATCATTACACATCAATAAAAAAATAACAGCATAAAGCTATTACTCCTAAATAATGGGGTGTCATATAAAATCTAATATTATGGATGTTGACCTTTTCTTGCTTGGATATAGCACTAAAGATTATAGAAAGCATCAAAAAAAAGTGTTTGAATATTGAAGCCTTTAAACATATAAATTTATTTGAATTGTGACTTTACCTTGATTCTGTATTAAATCCAATCTAAATAATTTAGTTAAAAAACTAAAATCCTTATTTTGTTTTAATTAATTTAGCTAAAAAATCAAGATCGTTATTTTTATGTGTGGTCAAATATAAATTATATAATTTTGAAAATCTAAATTACAATTAAAAAGTTAAAATACAATTTTAAAATTATATTTAAAATTTTAATAATAGTTTTATAGAAGTTGTTGATTTAATGTCTAATATTTTTAATAATATTGGATCAATAATTATGACTTTAAAGTTGTTAGTGTTGATGATGACTACCCATAATTGAATGAAATGTATCAAGACACCGATAAAACATGATTTAATGAAGTATTGTCTCACTTTTTTTTGGGGCCTTTTTAGATACCTCAACAAAAAGCATGTTGATGTGTCATCATATTGAATGATGTAACCTAGAAACATTAGTTGTAAGGAGGGGACTTGCCAAGTAAGCTGTTACAAAAAAATTGGGAATGATTTGAACTTTCCACATAAGATTTTGAAAAGCGCGAAGATAGAATACTCAACTACCAGATCTTCTCCCTAAATACTAATTTAGATGATATATCTTAAACACATAAAATTTTCACATATTTATTGAATTTTTAAGATTCTGAAATTGACTAATAAACAATTTTTTATGATCATCAGAATATTCTCTATTCTGGTTTTTTTAAACTAAGAATCAATACCTTAGCTATTAGCTTTCCAAACTTAGAGTAGCCTACATTGAGTGATGCTGAGTAGCTAGAAAAGGGAAACGTTACCTGTAGACGCTGAAAACCCAACGTACATGTGCTCTTCTATAATCCCATCCAAATCTAAATCTTTCTTCGACACCAGGGCTTTCTGCGGTCTCGCCTCTCCGACCGTTGCAATGCTTATGTCCAGCTGCTTCGAGTCGCCGTCGTAGTCGATCCAGGCCCTTATATTATGCCCGCTCTTGAGATTAATGGGCGTCAAAGTGTTCCCTTGCCAGTAACCAGCAGGTTCTGCCACAACCGACCTGACGCCGTTGAGATCGATTCCCACATGGTTGCTGTCCTTGTCCTCCACGCCTACGCTCTCGATCGTGTCGAACTCTACAGCAAAAAGATGGTTGTAGTCTTTGCCGTTGCTGGAGAAGTTGACGAGGCCTAAGTACTGACTGGCGATGGCGCCGTTCAGAGCGGTGGAGGGCGTCATGATGAAGCAGATCCCATTGCCGCCGCCCGAGCGCGGGTGCGGAACAATGGCGAATATGAATGTTGTGCTAAATGAGATTACAGAGCCGTTTCTTTTCATGGGGACGGCCTTGTCAAAATAGGCACGGCCAATGAGGCGCTGGGAGTGATTTGTGAGGCGGATTGCCTTGGAGAGTATTGAGGCACCTGCAACATATTTTACTTTGCTTGTGGCGTTGAACTGGTTGAAGACGAAACTGGTATTCTGATGGCCGTCCTGTGTATTGCTGAATGAAGAAGAGGCTGCCACCAATAGAAACATTGGCGGCCACAGCATCTGGTAATTAGCCATCAAGCACATTATTACTTCACTACCGTGCATTGTACCTGTGTTTTGTAAAGAGAGAAGAAGAAACGACAAGTTAGCGGTCTCAAGCATTGACTTCCTGTGGAACAGAAGAAGTCAGCAAATGTCGTGCAAGTTTGGAAAATTAAAAGAAAAAACATCGTTAGTGCCCCTCCACGATTGGTGTGGTAAAATCTGGTCAAATCCTGCGAAAATTTCGTAGGATGGAGATTTTAAAGCGTGTACGGGGTCCAAAGCCACAGAAAAATTGTGTGATTTCACTTTCCAAGATAGGCGAGGACTATGTAAGAAAGAATTTTTATTTATTTTTATTAAATGGGTCAATAGGGTTATGCAAGTTACTCAATACAAAATACAATGAATCTATTGTAGGGGAGAGGGCCCAATAGTCGTGCGGGGCCCAATAGTCGTGCACCCAATTGTGAATATAATACCCAATAGTCGTTTATATAATGTCCAATAGTTGTGATTTGACTACCCATAATTAAACACAAAGTATGCTTTTGATCTAAAAAGCAACCAATCATGTGATACCACATCAGCGTTCAACTACTCATGATGTAATGCACGAGAATTGGTCTCACTATTTTTTGGGGCCTTTTTGGACACTTTGACAAAAACGCATGCTGATGTGGCATCATATTTGATGATGTGGCCTTGAAACCTTAGTTATAAGTAGAGAACTTGCCAAGTAAGCTGTTGTAAAAAATTGGGAGTGATTTAAAATTTCGATGTAGGATAATTAGAAGCGCGAAGTTAGGGTGCACGACTATTGGGCCCTCTCCCCTATAGGGTTTTGTTAGTTTGTGTATTTAGTAGAGATAAGTTATGAAATAGTATTATTTTTGTTGGGGAAGATAGTAAAGTTGTTAGAATATGTGTGAGCTTAAAAGTTCCAAATTAAAGTGATTGCATAATGACTTTTGTATGAACAATGTGCTTGACCATATTGCATTGGGTTCACACCAATGATTTGATAGTTGAAATTATAGTCGGGGTGAAGGTTCTAGTGGCTATTAGATTGTATAAATAGCCCTCTTTTGTAGTAATTGTGAGTCATTAATCATAGATGACTTGAATTCTTGCTAGTCATTTTTTGCATTCAAGCAATAAAATGATATTAGATAATAGCACATGATTTCAATAAGTATGAACCAAAATTTGAAAACATATAAATAAATATATTTAGTGGGAGTCTATTTTCCAAAAATCAATAATTAAATTCATAAATGCAATTAAATTATAGCATAATACTACACAAGTAATGAAAATAAGAGCTTGTGTTTGTCTCTAAAGTTGGTGAAGGGATGTGTTAGGTGAAAAGCCCCTCATTCGGTCAATTAAGCTCTAAAGGATTCACACAAGTTTTGATTCATTGTGGTTGTTTGTGCCTTGTAGGAGATTAGAATGGATTGCACTTTGTGTTTAGTTGTAGCATATAACTAAGATATTATTTTAGTATTAAATTCCTAGGTGTATCAAATGTGGAACCCCATAATTGGTTAAAAGTAATATAATGGTGGACCTATGGTGACTTTTTGTTGAGTTACAATAAGATGTATGTGGTTATTTCTTATTAATTGTGGCCAATTTTAGAATGTGGGGGATCAAGTTACCCTTCCATTTTCAATTATGCACAACCTACCAATAAATTGATATTTGGGTTCATTCAACAACCATTGCTCATGTCAAATGTTAATGCAATGACATGACAAAGTCAAAAAGGATAAATTTTAAGACATATTGGGATTAGATCTCATACACCTTGTAATTTCCCATGTTCTTATTCTAATTTGTATTATGTGCCCTCTTGGAATGACCATCCCACTTTGTAATGTGTGCCTAACAAGTTGTAAGTAGCATTTAGTGCCATGAACATTTCTTGGTCTAACGTTAACACTTGTAAGGCGTAAAAATGTTACCTTGGTAAAGATCATAGATAGAGGAAATTTAATGTAGATTATTAGATCAAGAAGGCTCTTTATCCACTGCATGACATCATCTTGGGAAGAAGTAGATTTGTCCAAAATTTTGTACTAATTTGAGAAGCATATTTGCCCATGCTTTTAGCAAATGATATTGGAAACTATTCTTGGTTACTGGTTTCAAACATGCCTATATATTAGATGCAACATGATGGTTTTAAGGGGTATGAGTGGAAAGCAAGGATATGCTACAAGATTCTACCTAAAGAGAGATGGTGACTTTAGACTTTCCTTGGGCTATGTTGTTTAATTTTTGCCACAAGATGTTATTGTATTGGTTGTCATTGTGATGTTGCACCATGAGCATGGATGTATGGTTGGGATGTTGTTGGGTCATTCACATGGTGGAGAGAAACTATTAGAGCCATGGATTGTGGGTGGATTGTCTCCATAAAGGCGGTGGTTAAAGATATCCTTCTACATTCTCCTAATAAAGTACCATAGCTCTCTAAATGTATTATAAATGTCATGTTATTAAATAATATATTAAATGCCATGTTATTATGTAATATGCTATCTCTACCTATTGTTGTTTAGATATGTTCCTTCTTGCATTATTTATCTCATGGGATTAATATAGGAATTTTGTGTTTCCTTTCACTAGTATTAAAGTTTTACTTTGAGCTCTTGATACAAGTGATGTCTGAGGAATAGTTCCTTTCATTTGATATCATATTGGTTGTAGGAGGATTGTCTTCTTATGATATTAATCCCTATTTCACTGAAATCTTTGCATAGGTGAAATTGCTTTTTAGGAATAGATAATGGAAACACAATCAAAATAAAGATTGAGATTATAGGTTGTAGAATCTAATTGCATGTTGGTACATGTTGTAGATTTGGTCCATTGGTTATCAAGAAGCTCCCATTTTAGTTCCCTTGTCATTGGTGCAAGATGTGGAGGTATTATTTCAATGACATGGAAGATGCTATAACAAATCCTCAGTGTTTTGAATTGATGTGTAGTTATTTATGTGGTGACTTGGAGGCTCATGAACAGATGCTAGACTCATGATGTGGATTTATGAATTTTTTAATCTACTAGCAATAAGTCTATGAGATTTCATCACTTGAAATTTTTATTTGGTGTATTTAGATTTTTAGATATTTTAGCTGTGTTAACAAATCCATATTTGTAGGTACATGTTTTCTATTTTTCCACCTAGAAAATTTATGGTTTGTAGAATTGTGGATTACTATTTTACAAGGGGTTTTTGGATGGATTTATTTTCAAATTTATTTTGATTTCTTCCTAGGTTCATGAATGATTGAAAGTTCCAAGTTGTTGATTTTTAAGTATATTAGATTTGAAGGTATTTTTAGGTCTAATGTTTGTATCATCAAAAGAATCTGCATGTTTATCAAGGGATACCTCAAGTTGTTTCTATCCTCATATCTTGGAGGGAATGAAGTTTGGAGATTTTTCAGGGAAAGAAAGGAGAAGTATAGAAGTAGCCTTGTGAAGGACTTAAGCTATCACCCTCATGTAGTTTTAGGTAATTAGAATTTTTTCTAAAAAAAATTCTTGAGGCATTAACCCTTAGAGGGTGGATAGTCAAAATTGGTACCAAAATTTTACCCCAAGTTGTTGTTGGCATGACAAATTGGAGGTCAAGGAGTCCCAAAAATATAAAGAAAGGAGAGGAAATATCACTATAGAAAAATATCTTAAAGAGTTTTGGATTCTATATTTGACTTTCTCTCAACAAATATGTAATTTTAAAAATAACACCTAATTTTGAGTCTATATGAGAAATTTATGTATATGCTAGAAGTTTCAACATGAGATTCCTAGTTTAACAATCATCTAAGTGACACTTTTAAAGATGGGGATACCCATGCATGTCACCTTGGTGACATTTAGATGTCAGGCGAGAACCCAAATCATCTTCATGGTGATATTTCATGGTTCTGGGAAGGTGGGGAAAAGAGTTACTATCTCAATGAAATTTGAAGTGACTTGGAAGGGAATATTTCAAGTTTTTTCTGACATTTCCTTAAGTTGCATAGAATATTTCTTTTGAGTTTTTTTTCCATGAAAATACATTGGTAAATGTCCCATACGGATAAGGGAAATGCATCATTTTTACATAGAAAACTCCCAATCACTTTTTAATGGGTTTTGCAATGGTAATGGTTGAGTTAGAAATTTTGGGTTGTCATCATCATGAGATCTCAATGTATATTTTTTAGGTTTTTTAGGGTGTGAACCATTCTACCATGGGAAGCTCTAGATCACTCAGATTCAATGAGAGTTTTGGCAATAATGGTGGTTGAATGTGAAATCTAATGGTTAGATACATGTGGGATTCAAGGTATTCAAAGGATGTGGACTTTTCTACCATGTTATACTTGGATAAGGATTCACTGGGATCTTTATGCAGGTTCACATAGTTTTTCATGGTAGGTTATCTTCTTGGTTTGAAGATGGTTTTTTTAATTTTAATTTTGGGAGTTCATAGGAATAATGTAATGCCCAGCGAAGGAAACCATGTGACATAATCTCAAATACATGGGATATATTTTTTTGAAGTACAAGATATAAACACTTAAGTACATTGAGACAATTAGACATATTAGGTTAACATATAATGTTCTATCACATCATGATGTTGCAAAAGAGAAAGAATTACATCCCACACATCCATAACCTATTAAGAGTGTTGGGTACACTTATAAGAGTAGGGTCATCCCATAATAGTGGTTTACAATTTTTGGCCAAACTAGACACTAAAATTATTATTTTTAATTAAATATTCACATTCGGGCACCTATAGCGGCTAAACTGTGAGGAATTTGAAGATGGTGCAAACTAGAGTCTTATCAAATTTTGTCTGTAGATTCTAAAAATATTTTTTTCAAAATTTTTGGAATGAAATTGCACTTCTTTTTCCATCTCCCACGAATTTTTTTTCTTTCAAAAAACAACATTTTTAAAAAGTGATGCACACCGTATAACGCATAACTTTTTTTCCATGAAGGATAAAATTCTAATTCTTTCAAATTTAGATTTCTAACTCTGATATCTAGTGCTTCCACTTGGTTAGATAGTTTTTTATTAAATATTTTTTCCTTAATCAAGTTTCAAAGTCAAAATGAATTACAATTAGCATAATGTGCGACATCGTATAACGCATAACTTTTTGTATATGTCAAAATTTAATTTAATTTTTTGTTGGATCAAGGACTCCAATATCTGGTGCACTCATATTTTTAAATTTTTTAATAATCTTCTATTTTTCCACATGTGAAGAACAAAGAAATTCATTTTGATGAAAACCTATGTTTAATAAAACTTAAAAATATATATATAACAAAACCAAACATATTAAAAATTATATTCATTGGATAGCTTGTTCTGAGGAATACCATAATCATTTCAAATAAATTTTAAATGAATTCATTTGATCCCCAAAAGCTAAATCAAAAGTGATTTTTTATCAGCATTTTGATAGGTGTAAAGGAGACGCATTTATAGGTATGGTTTAAAACTAGCGAGGTTCTATCCAAGGGGGTTTGATCTAAGGTGATTTGATCAAACCCTCTTCAATTGGAATCCTTAAAATTGAACTTTTTAAGGCTTAAATCATTATATTTTCTAAAAATATGTGATTTCAGCTAAAATCTGTTCCTCTCAGGAATTGTAAACCACTATTATGACAACACCCAGTAGCCACAAAGGGTTCTAACCTTTCCTAGCTTTCACAAGACTAGGAGAATGATCTCCCAACACCTACTTTTGGAGATCAAGTCATAGCAGAAGGTTGCATGAAAATTGATGTAGGAGATGGTGTAAGCCCTCAACGAAAAAATTTGAGTACAAGGTCAAAGTATTAATAGGACCCCAAGACTATGATGAACAACTTTCATATACAATTTTTTCCTAAACGAAATCTTGAAAATGTGAGGAAAGATCAATTTTAGAGTTAGAGAAATTTTGACTTGGTTTCAAAGGTTTAAATGACCAAAATGGTCGGAATAGGAAAAGTATAAAGTCACAAAAATTATTTTAAAAGGTCCAAGGGCTTATAAAATCCTCACCTATCAGTGTTTAAGAGGATTTACTATTTTGTTTTTGTATGGGAATGAGGTCGCCCCTACATAGAACTAGGTTGCCCCAACACCCTTAGTAAATTTTTGGGTTTATAGACCCGTCAAAACCAAGTTACCTTTGTATAATATGATGTTTATAATTTTCACTTTCAATGATTCAAATATTCTTTGGTAAGGAATTTCAATTCAATGAAATACTTTTATTGGAAATGGTCTTAAAATATTTAGAAGTGTTTAGTTACCTTACAACAAGACATTAATACATAGTAATGATGATCCATGGTAGTATGCATAGGAATGGGGGGGTGGGACAAATGGCTTAAAATGGCATGTGTAACAACTACCTATGTAGTAATTATGGATTGGTTTATGTGTAGGACGAAGGTCACATAAGGTTATGTGGAGATCTTAGTGGAGAAGACCTTTGGGTGCATATAGATTAATTATTATTGATGATTTTAAATAGATATAGGGGATAGGACTTAGTAGTTTCCCATGTACTAATAATTTCTCATATCTTGCACACTTAACCCCTTAAATGACTTTTGCATTATAACCAACACAAAAAAATTTAAAAGTCTAGTAATTTTTTCCACATGCACTAATATATGTTCTCTTGTAGATGTGTAGTTTACCAATGAGTATGATCAAGATACATGAAAGAAAATTTCTAATATAGGACAAGTTTCTCCAAAATACCCACTTTTATAATTATTTTAAATATTTTATATTTACAAAAACCGCTCACTTGCATAGGGTGAAAAGCTCAAACAATTTATATATAAATATCTTAATGCACATTTATTAGTGCCTAATCTACCATAAAATCAAGCCCCCAATCAACTTGAAGGGTTTTCAAATGCACATTCTCCCATACTTACTCTCACATCCACATGGGTCAACTCCATTTACTATAGGTACTTGCAGAAACAATAAATGGTGTAAGGCTCCCCTACCAGACATCAAACAAAATAAAATTCATAATTTAGTTGTGTCATCATAGATTTCATACAATCACAACTACAAATTTAGCTAATTAAATACAAGTTAAATTAAATTAATTTCAAACTCAATAACCAAATTGAATGCATTAATTTTTTAAATTCAAACAAATCATGTGAGAGAGAAATTATGAAACATCATATTCAAAAGGCAGTAAACTATCAATTTTGTCCAAGTGCATAGCTATTATCCTCTACAATATACAAAGCATCACTAAGCATCTTTTACATGTTCCTAAACTATTAAAAACTCCTCAGGTTGGTACTACCTATCTATGTCACATGCAATATGATATTTGTAAAACACATTCATACATGTAAATATAATGTGAAAACCACAATTTGTATTTCCTTATCAATGTATATTATTTTATAAATTACTACATACTTGTAGATTGATATATGGTTATTATACTTAGGTTTTCATAATTAAAAGTCTATAAAATTTTAGGCAAATGTGGGTTTAATATATATTGTCTATCAACTATATATAAACTAATAAATAAAACCATGTATATATATATATATATATTATATATATATATATATATATATATATATACAGTGGAAACCCTTAATATAACCCTTAATATATATTTCTTGTCAATAATATACATAAATAGATAAATAAGACCATGTATATATATGTCATTTTTTTCATTTCAATAGTTGATAATATGATAGTTCATCGGTTCATTGTGGTGCAATGATGTGTTTTACCTATATTTGTTTACTTTTGCTTACCAACAAAACATAGCAACATACATAATAACTATATATATAGTGAAGGGTGGAATGAGAGAACCCTGAATTTGGGTGGTAGGGAAATTGTGGTTGATGAAGAATTCATAGCCCAAATTATAGGCTTGGCTATTCAGGGTATGAAGGTGTTCAGAGACAAAAAAGAATCACAGGTTGTGATATCTATTTTCTTTAAATGGAATGAGGTTGATGATTTGAAGTCAACAAAGAGTGGTCGGTATCAGAGGAGTTCCTTGAAAGCATTGTGGTGTGATCTTATTGAAGAAATTATGAGGTATGTCACCTTAGAAGGCAAGTATACAATGATTAACACTTACCATTTCCTTTTGCTTAACCATTTTCAACATAAGAAATGGGTGTCCTTTCCCTACTATTTGTTGATGTTGCTTGGCTCGGGGATTAAAGACCATAGGAAAAACCCCAAAAACCTTGTCTTGCATGCGGGGTTAATTCTCTTGATCTATGAACATGTCAAAGTTCATGAGGTGCAAAAAAATCTTGTCTCCGAAGGATAATACTGCTAAACCCAAGGAGGGTTATGAGATGGATTCAGGAGAGGAAAGGGTAAGTAAGAAGCCTAAGAAGAGGAGGCTTATTTTGAACAAAGATTCTGAGTTTGATAGGGATGACGATGTTGATTGTGTCCCAGATTCATATGCCTCTTTTGAGGAGGGCCCCATTTCCCTTGTTTTGGGTAAGACTGGGAAAAGGAAGACAGATGATAAGGCGGGCTATATGACATGTATTGATGAGGTGGTGGAAAATGTTATTTCTAAGGGGGGTAAGGACAAAAATGAACTGTATGGGGAAGCTTCCTCTCCTCCCCTAGTGACTAGATATGTGCAGAAGCCTGAGGAGGGGATCTGAAAGAGAAAGGTGTTGACTACAGGCCAACTCCTGGAGAAGGGTTACCCTCTTTCCCTAGATGGCAGTATCTATGGTGAGGCTTTGCCGAGTTTTGACATTGGGTTGCAAAAGCAGGAAAAGGAAAGAGCTTTGGCTGTTAGACATGTTGTGGGAACTAGTAAAGCGGATGCAAATAGGATAATGAAAAGGGAGGTTGTTGCAGAGGAAATCGCCTGCTCCATTCAAAAGATGAAGACTCTTGTCCTCACTGGTAAAGGTAAGGAAATTTCTACTGATAAGGTTCATATTAGTTCTTCTGATGAGGATGTAGCTATGGGGAAATGCATTGAGAACTTTGACAGGAAGGAATTGTCTAATGTGTTGGGCTCGGCCCGTGACAGTGCTAATGTGTTGTTTAAACATTTTAAGTGGTTCTTCCATTAGATTAATAAGACCAATGTTAGAATTATAGGTGTTGCTAGTAAGGCTGGGGACCCTTCTATCCAAATCCAAATTGATAATCTAATGGATTCTCTTCATACTATGGTAGAGGAAACCGTTAATCTGAAACAAAATTTGGAAGGAAGAATGTTATCCCTTGAGGATAAATTTTCATAAGATGCAGAATGTTGTGATGAAGGGTGGAGATGCCTCTAAGGTCTTGGCTAGTTCAAACTCTTCCAAGGTGATCTCCCCTGTGACTACTGTGAAAAAGAGAAAGGAGAATGTGTCTATTGATGATATTGTTGCTGGGGGTAAGTTGATGGATGTGGAGTACATGTTGGTGAGAAGGGTTCTGTCAAAGGTAGTGTTTTGAGTGGTGAGGTAAAAACTAGTGGGCCAAGGGTCAAAATTAGAATCAGAATGAAAGCTCAGGTCGAGGCCTTGGGTATTGAGGTGTTTGATACTATGGATAATGTACAAAAGTTGGCTACTAGTGAAATGGAAGTTGTTGAGATCCTGAACAATATGTAGTGTTGCTGGTTGGTTACCTTCTTTTTGGCTACTTTTTGGCCATTGGATCGATGTTGTCAGGCTGATTGTTGCTTAATGAACATTGTTTTCTTTTTTTATCAGCTGCTTTATTTTGTAAAGGGTTTTGGGCCCCTTCAAAACCCATTTTTTACCTCCAATCAAAACTATATATATAGTGATGGTTAATTTATAACTTGTATAAATTCATGTTTACTTTGAAGGGTTCCAATTTTAACTAGCATTATAAATTTAGGGTTCTCTTTTGTTATGAGTTTAATTAAAAAAACCCTATAGATTTATATTCATGAAACTATGTATATATATTGTCTCATTTTGCTTACCATCTAAACATAGCATTATACATATTCATTATCATATATATATGATCATCTATATAGGGTTTTATTTATCTTTTTGTATATATATTATTGACAGAGGCTATATATTAAGGGTTTCCACTTTATAACATTTGCATTCCAAATGCATATTATTTTTTACCCTAATCATTTATGAGAATGTTTCCCTCACATATATAACATTTGCACTCTGAACACTTTATCACATTTTCAATTCAAACACATATATGCTACTATTAAATAGTTGTCCATTATTAACAAGTATAACTACTTATGCCACTATGTTCATCAAACAACTATTGCAATTCAATCATATGCTTTTATCCACCATATATGTTTATATTTCTATTTATATTACAGATTGCATCTTAACAATGCTACAATTATTGTACTATTATTTTCTTGAGGTGCAGGTTTAGTGAAAAATATGGTAGGAGGTAAAACGGGAAAGAGAATATCTGGAAGACATAGAATTGAAGTGACTCATGGAGTGAAGCTAACTTATACACAATTAGGCGAGGAAGATACACCAATTACCAATTAATAAGATGTTGTTGAGGAATGTGTAGACCCCTCAACACATGATTTGGTTATGAAACTAACTGTTGACATTGCTCAAATAGACGACGTGCACTTGGGGTCTTCAAATGTCTAGACAAAAAAAATTTGATCACATGATGGCATCTAAAGTGCACTAGAAGATTTCAAAGACAAGCATATGTTTATAAGGGCTACAAAAAAGAAGAGGGGAATTCCTCCTAGTAGTTCGAGGTCATGGTTGTATGGCATTACAAACACCAAACAACAACAAATATAGGGGGCCACAAACCATTTTAAGTGAGGAAGAGGAGGTCAAAATTGTCCAATGATGTAAGAACATGACTAATATTGACCACAAACTTCAATTTTCTCAAATCAAATCTACTATGGCTCAAATAATTTAATGTAGGCCTAATCCATTTAAAGATGGGATGCCCTGGAGGTCATGGTGGGTAGGTTTTCAAAAAAGGCATCCTAATTTGACCATTTAGATTGTAGAGGGGATAGACATATATAGAGAAATAATAGTAAGTCCATGTATTATATCAACCTTTTATGAAAACTTACAAAATTTATACAACGAGTGGCGATATGACTCTATTAAAATTTGGAACATCGATGAGATTGGTGTCCAAGTAGAAACTATGGAATGTGGGTAATTACAAGAATGGGTTCCAAATATGTTCCCCATTTAATCTCCAAAAGTAGGGGGTGGATCATAGTTTTATCATGCATAAGTGCAACATGATTCAATATCCTTAGTTTCTATCAATTTAAATAAAAAAGGCATATTACTAACTTTATTTTTAATTGTGAGCTAGGGGCTTGCATGGAAGCCCAATAACATGCATGGATGATAAAAGAACTATTTTTAATTGTCTGGAACATTTTGTTAAATCTATCTCAAGTAGGGTGTCACCTAGAAACATAGCTCATCTTATTTTTTATGGCCATGGAAGCCACTTGGTGTTCAAGAAAATTGAGGAATCAAGGAACATAGATATTGAATTACTCACCCTCCTTGCACATACTAGCCACAAGTTGTATCCCTTGGATGTGAGTGTCTTCTCTCCATTCAAAAACTATTTCAAACATCAAAGGACTTTATAAATGTCAAACTAGATCCCTAAATTGAAATAGGAAGGGAAGAGTTGGAAACTCTTGCTAGGAAGGACTAAAAACATGCATTAACACTTAGAAATATTATTAGTGGCTTCCAAAGGATGGGAATTTGTATATCACATTACATAGTGCACTTAAAATGGATGTAATTCCCTTCTTGTTTGCATCATGTTAATGTGAGATCGATGTTTTAGCTTCATTGTTTCCTCATGATTTTTGTAATGATTATTTTTATGGCTTTGAATGGTGTGTATAAGCCACCATACGTTCGAGATGAGGTCCTCAAGATGTCAATTGTTGGCATTTTGTATACTCACATGCTTGGTTTATCAGTTTACTTTGGTTCAGTGATGTGCATTATATATGTTGTGGTTAAATGTAATGTTGATTATTGATGTTCAAAAGGAATGATTTATATAATATATGTTACTTTCATTATTTATGCTATTGAGCCCCACTAGGTGATTATGTTGTGCTTTGGCTATGTATACATTGAGCACCCTTGACATGTGTTGAATGATTACAAGTACAAGGTTATTTCTCCAATTGGCTACAAAGGTATGAGTTGTTCCTCAATGGTCATTAATTCGAAGATGTCACATTGGGCACCCCTATCCATTCCCTAATCATACTTGAATCGAGTACAATACGTGTCATGGTTGACCCTATGTGAAACCGAATCTAAATTAGAGGTGATTTTGGATTTTTTATATGTCGTGAACATCCAATAAATGTTCAATTCAATTAATGGTTTAAATTCTTTTTTTTTTGTAAATGAAATATTAAGAATTTAAATGATTTCCTATGTTGGTTATTAAAATATTCTTTGTATTTCAAAAAGGGGAAAAATAGAATGAAAGTAGAAATGAAGTTAGGAACTGTTTATTTATTTTGTGAAATTCCTTTGGTTGGAATTTGTGGGTTATGTGTGATTTAGTTATCTTGTTTGAATTCTTATTTTTGTAAATTTAAATGAATATGCTTATATGGATTTAAATTATGAATTCTATATTTTTTGTAAATGAAATATTAAGAATTTAAATAATTTATAAGAAAAAAATGAAAACAATTATAATAGATGTAACATAATTGTTATATTTAAATTTAGGAAAAAGCAACTGTAAAAACATGTCATTTCAAATATTAATACAAGAAAAAAAATTATAAATCATAAATCTTACAATAAAATTTAATTACTATTGTAAATTAAAGAAAAAAATTATAATACTTTGATAAAAAAGTGTGTTTATAAATAATAATAGCATTACTATATATTAATTTTTCTTTATTTATCAAAAGTAAACCCTAAAAATTTGTTTAATTTTATTAAAATTTAAATATAAATATAACTATATAAATATATGTATGTCATCAACCTAATTTAATTTCTAATAGATTATACATATGTTTTATTTAAAGAAAAACATTATGTGAAGGTGTTTTTTATGCATATGTTTTATTTAAAGAAAGACAAATATTTTCTTCCAAAGTTTGTACAGATGGGAGATGTTGCAGGCATTCTAGAGCTTTGTGTGCTACACATTTGCGGGCTATATTGTACACTATTGTTCCTATGACAGTCTTAAAAAAAGACGCTCCATGAAGACAAAAAGAATGGTTCAGTTTGTTAA
>VDFB02168118.1:47557431-47693511 GCA_007258455.2 Sequoia sempervirens
TCCCTTTATGTTTTGGCTATTTAAGCTTTATTTATCTCCTTACACACAAAGAAAATAAAGGTATAGTCAAGGGAATTTCTCTCTAACTCAAATAGCTAGCTTTTAAATGGGCACTTTGTAGATGATTCATTTCTCACCTTAGCAAAGAATTAATATTCTTTTCAAAGTGAAGTTATGGCTTTTCTTGATACTTTCTAAAAATAATTGTGATTTAACTTGTGTCAATTTAGACTCAATGCTATCATTAAAGCGTGCTCCCTTTGCTCTTTTTTTTTTAATTGAAAATGGATAGCCAAAGGGTAAAAATTTGAGTTTCTTGGCATTCCTTTTGATTTTTGAGAATTCTCCTTCCACCTTTTGGTAGTATACACTTTAACAAACGCAAAAAAATCCTCTGTTGGATTATGAAGCATCTCTCCTTGAATGACAAGTTCTAGATTTACTCTAAAGTTTTTGCTACAACTAATGCAAGTATTGTTCCTCATGTTGGAATCCCTAAATAGACATATGAAAATCTCACCAAGCTACTCTATAATTTCATATTTACCAATGCCAAACAAATCCAACAATTTCATAGAGGTTTTTTTAGGATATTTACCTTTATTTCAAAGGAAAAAAGAGGAATAGGCATAATTGATGTCCATAGATAGAGCAATGCACTTTGTGCCAAATGGATTGTTTGGGATATTTAAGGTTTGAAGGATTCGAAAATTCTCCTGAGGCATGGCATCTCTAGTCATTTACTTTACACCAAGAACATTTAGAAGGATTGTTTTTGTACACTCCTCATCACATCATTCTAAAAGCTTTTGAGTCAATCATAATATTTCTCAAAATGGGTTGGAGATGGCTTTAGGACATGTCTTTCCTTTAATTTGACCATGACATTTGGTACTCCCCCATGATCAATAGCTCTAGTCTATCTTTGGATGAGACTCCAATAATTTAGGCTCTCAAGTTTTTAAGAAAATACATTCATATTGTGTGTGATCTTATTATTTTCATAGAGTAGACTTTTTGGCCTATCCTATGGAAGAAATTCAAGTTTATCAGTTATGGCCTGCACTTTCTATCCTTCGTATTCAAGAACTTATTTTCTATTCATGTTGGATAAGATGGGTCTTCAACCATTCAGGTTGTTGTCCTTTTCCTCAATCGTGTCCAACAATACAACAAAAAATATGGTCTCAGTCTTTGCTGCCGGCGGGGAGGAAAATCCAGAGAAATGAAATCTTTCTTTGAGTTGAGTGTGCATGGTATGAATTCTGATAGTTGCGTGGGAGGACCAAGTTCATTGTTGAATTATCATCCAGACTTATTCCACCCGCTTTAGGCTTGATTCTATGTAAAAAGGGACAAACTTCTCATTTGACAAACCAGGGTATGAAGTGAGACATGAAAACCTAAATTAAAGATTCAAAGTTTGTGATTAATTTTTGGAATTGTGGAGGTGTAAATAGTTAGACAAGTAAGTTAATGCTAACGATAAATTTATTAGAATAATGGTATCTTGGTGTGCAATGGGTACTCGAGAAGAGGTGTGGAAGATCAATGAAGAGAAAAATATTGGTATATTAGTTGCAGCCATTTGTGTAGTACGAGGTCAATTAGTAGGCCATTTAGCAAATGATGTTTGTGCAACAAAGGTCTCAATGGAGAACTGATAGTTTCAAATCAACTATGCATCCACTTAGAAAGATCCAAACACAATTGAAATAAAACTTTTAAATAGAGGAAGATAGTAAGCTCCATTACCAATAGGTTTCACATTATGTTTGGAGAGGGGCAAATGGATATATAAATAGATAGAGAATATAATATAGAGATTTTTATATTATATTTTAAGGTTAAACTTCTAGAATTTTTATATGTTATTTTAATGTGCACTATAATAAAATATATTAATTATTAAGAATAGTAATTTATATGTATATTTTAAAAAAATGTTAGAGAATATAATATTTAATAATAATATAATGTATATTTATTATATAGTGTATTATATTTATGCTATTTTAATATATATAATTTATATTTATTTATTATTATATATTGTAATATATTATGTTAGTTAATTTGTACTATATTTAAAATATTAATTATAATAATTTTATATTTGTATTTAATATATTTTATTCTAGAATATAATATATAATAATATTAATATAGTTTATATATATAATGTTATATACAATAATAAGTATAAGCATATTATATATGATTTAATTTGTATTATCTAGAAAATATACATTATATTGTAAATATAATAATAATAACTGCTTAAGACATGTAATAACATTTTTAAGATACTAAATAACTAAATATTAATCGAATTATAAATATATAGTTTATAGTTTAAATATAATATATATATTAATATGATATATAATAATACATAGAATTGTTAAAAGAGTTAAATTGATTATATAATATAAATTTTAATTGTACAATATAATTATATATTAGATTTTATAATATATATTAAATTATAATTTAATATTTATAAACAATTTATTTTTATATCCATTTGGATCAAACCTTCATAATTTTTTTTCTTACTTTTTCAAATAAGTATTATGTCAGATCAACTCCCAATGATCTAAATAGAATCATATCCATTACCTTCATAATATATTTATTGAGCAGATATGCACCTCACTTAGGTAACAAAAAACATGGGCCACTTCCAAGAGTGGACAAGCTGCAATGGTAAATATGTATTATGGGATAAAGTATCTTGCATTTTTGAAAAAAATTCAACACTAGGCAAAAAATGAAGGAAGGTGGAGCAAAATTTAATTTTGCGAATGTGAAAAATGATAGGTAAAAAAGGAAAATAGAAATCAACAAGAGGAATGGTGATGATCAATCAAAATCATCTTGCATGCCCTATTTGGAACTGTACGTTGTCGATAGACAAAATGAGCTCAATGAAGCTTAAAGAAGGAATGCCTTCGGTGTAATTATTTTTATTAATTAGATTTTATATATAAAGTAATTTTATATAATCGTCTTTAATTTTTTTCACAATGTGATCAATCTTCAATTTCATTTATTTCTATCAAGCAATTTTAGAATGAAGTTGTCCTTAAATTTTATAGGTATGTATTGAAGACAACAAAAACTTAGTTCGTGTTAAGCAATGGAAAGAAAGACAATGAAATATAATAATAGTAATGAGGAAAAATCTCTTGATGCATCGATATATGATTATAAAGCATTAGCCTATACATCTTGAAGGTGTGAATGTATAAAGGTTAGATTTTATTCTATTTAGTATGAATTATGAAGACAATAATGAAAAGAATATACATTGAAATATTATCTACAAAAGGTTTCCTTCAAATTTGCATATCTAGAAATATTATACTGATTCACTTCTTACATTGTTAGCCTAGAGGATATGCATGAAATTAGACAAATAATGTACAACTTTTTAGAGAGTCTCTAGAGCCACGTGAAACCAACCATTATGATAGGGAAGACAAGTGCTTGATATTTTCTCAAGGTCATATATCACTATCATCTGGAAATTACATGTTAAATTGAAATAAAACTATATAATGTATGCAATAGATATATAATAATATTTCCTACTCTTCATTTTTTTTTGTGTTCTTTTTAGCAATATAAATAAAAATTGGACTCTTAATTCTATAAAGAACATGTTTGAATATGGGCCAAAAAAATAAAAATGTCAAGCTCTTATAAGATATTTATTTGAAAATTTTATGTAACTTAATTCTATAAGAAATTTGGTTGTTGATTTGAATGAGGAATTTTTCTACTCAAATCAACCAATGTAATAGTCAAGAATATATTCAATTTTATGTTATTGGGAGACTGGGCAACAAACTAGGCACATGATTGTAAAGGGAAAACCAACACATATGTAAGTAAAGGATAACACCTATAATTTGGAACATAGCATAAATTAAATGAAATCAAATGTTATTATGTATTCACCTCATTCAATATTCTATTGCAATTGTTATCAAGTACAACCACAATATTTTAACTAAAGATAGTTTTGGCATAGATCTTTTTAACATTGTGAGATAAAACATGCAAAACTATTTGATGAGTATATGAAAAATTATAGCTTGATATACTATTTTTCTTCCACTCTACCATTGAATCCAAGTTCAATATACAATCTCATGAGCCATATGTTAATGCCCTTTACCAAGAACAACTACTTTACTATCTACTACTATGATTTTTAAGGGAACAAGTGATACATAATGTGTATCCAATAGGGTAGAGGAAATAGTAGAGACCAAAATTTTTATACTAAACCAAAATTTATTCTTTCCTTTAAAGTAAGATGCTAAAAAATGATGATAGATCACGTATTACATCTTTTAAATTTTTTAATCAAAAGAGATGTATTATTTAGTGTCTTTTATTATTGTAGACATCCAAATTTGGACACTTAATTTATCCAAATTTACCACTTTTCATCTAAACATCCTCTTATCCAAGTTAATTAAGTAATATTACTATTATTTAATTAATATCCTTAATTCTGCCAAATCCCTAAGGTATTTAATTAGTAATTAAATACCATACCTCCCTTAATCCCTTTTTACATCAAGTAGTTAAATAAATATTACATTTTATTTGAATTTCACTCACATCATTTTTCATCTAATCCTAATCCATCTCCTAATATCTTCATTAAGGATGTGCACATGCCTAATCCTTGATTAGGATGTGTCACATCCTCTAACTTTTGCAAGTTGGCTTCTAATCCTCATTAAACCCTAATTATCTTCTAATTACTGATTAGTTAATCTTAATTAATTGTAGTCAACTCTCCCCCCATCCCCCCAAAATTTTTAATTCCTTTTATTCCCTAGGCTCCTCTCTTATGTGAATTTTAATTCCACTTTTATTCCTCCTAGAATCCTTTTCCCATGCATCTTCTAGAGACAGCACGACTTGTCATCAAGTCATGTGATAAATTCCCACCTTTTGAGACCTTGTCTTATCCACTAGATTCTCCCAAGCATGTGAATTTTTTTTTAATTCACATTTATTCCTCAAAGGATCTTCTCATCTCCCAATGTACTTCCAAGGTGCATGTCCTTCCTCCACATCATGTACCTCTCTTCCACATCACCTACACATCATCCTACATTTATCCACTTCACATTCCACATGTCAAAATGTGAGGGCTTGTGAGTCCTCAACTCACCTTAGCCCTTCATCTTGACTTTGTTGAATAGATCCCAACCATTGAATTCTCTAGAGAATTCCGGTTTCTCTATAAATACCCCATCCTCAGGCATTTGGGGGACTTAGCCATTTTGCAACTAAATGCTGCCATTTTGTGCACTCATCTAGCCATCAATTTCATCCATTTACATTTGCATTCAAGCACATAGTCAAATCCTTCATTTAGCCACATCAAGAGCCATCAAGGAGCATACAAAGCACATCAAAATCAAGGGCCAACCAAGGAGTTTCAGCTGCAAAAGGGAGGTATATCTATTTGTCATCATTTAACACTTTTCTCTTTGCACTTACAAATTCCTTAGGCTAATCTTGAGGTGTTTCCTTATGTTTTTCCATTGCATTTTAATTGCTTAGAAAGGGTTAGACATTTCGGTATCACATTTTTGGCAGAAAAATTAAAAATTCTCAAAATGAATCTGTCCTATGGTGAAAACCACCTCTTGGTGAAGCCTTGGATAAGAAACATGGATGGTGTTGAAACCCACAGTATGAGCATCATCCGGTAAGAGGGGCTTGTCGTTATCTACGACATCCCAATTTTTTATGCTTTCATCACTATAGTCTCACCACCTCATCGAGTGCAGCTTGGTATATATTGATTGAGCATTGGACGACCCATCTAGCCTATCCCCCATCATGAGCTTTTCAATATCCCACTTTGAGCTTATGTCATTCATTCCCTTTTTCGGTCGGTCTGTGTCATCATATAGGATCATCCATTGTGTCGGTCTCCATCTAGATCTCATCCTTCCACATCACTTGTTGAACTACGTTGCCCCTGTGCTATCACATAGGCAAGGCTGATCATTTGATCTGCCCCCGGGGTATTCTAACCATCGCATCTTGATCATCCATCATTCACCTTCATCATCCTCTTTCTGCTTTATCCATGGTCTTTTCATGAACTACAAGGGCTCTGCACTTTCACGTAGGCAAGGCTAATCTCTGATCGGCCCCTAAGCCCCTAGGTCTGTAGGATGTGTCAGTCTGTGTCCCCATCTAGCTTGTTATTCTCAAATAAAATCCTAATATTATCGAAAGATTTGGTTAATGAAAGGCATCTAGCATCAAGTAGGTCATTCTGGTTTAGTATCCATCATCTTTGGTCTCAGCGAGTTAAATGTCCCTTCTAACAAACCTCATCTTAGATCCATGCCTTTTGATCCTATGGCAAGGACATTTGAACTTGATTGCGATATTTTGATACGTTTGGCTTTTGTTTATCATTTGAGCTCCCCATCATCACTTGTCAAGGTCACCATGATCCATCATATTATGGTGTGTTTTGATTGGTCGACATAGGGGCATATTTTGATCTTTTTTATTTTTATCTATGTCTTCTTGGTTGTCCCATTTTTATTTATGTCTTCTTGGTTGTCCCACGTAGTACCCACCAAGATCCTTGTGGTCTTGTGTTCCACTGGGGCATCCTTTTGTGCTTGTGGTTATCTCAATATCTGGCCTGACCAAGGTCTTCATGACTTTGGGGTGTTGGGATAGCCTTCTTGTCTGTTGTGTTTGTTTCATGCATTAGACACTAATACACCTTGGTTCCACATACCCTGGCACTTGGTGTCTTATGCTATAGAAAAAATCAGTGCTCTGAAGATAGCAAATTGCATTAGGATTGCATTTCATTTCTGTCATCTTGCATGCATCCCCCCATCCATTCATCCTTCATCCTCATCTCCCCTATTTATCCAACCCCCATCCATTCCCTTTAGCATCCTTGGTCTTGTTCTCAGTCTTGTTACAAGCCTGGATCTAATCATCCTCATCCCATTTTATTCTTCCATATCCCTTCAGTGTTGTTTGGGATGTCTCCTTCCCTCGTCAACAACACTTTCATCATCATCATCAGGAGGTACTCTTACCTATCATTTAGTGGTGTTTTGGGATATATCCTTCCCTCATCAATACCACTCATTGGTATGTATCCTTCCCTATCCACATTGACAACACCCCATCCATCCTCAACCCCTTTTGGCTTGTACCTTGATGGGGGAAACATCATCTTCATCTCTACATCCATTTTTGTTTCCCAACCTCATGTCACCTTTTCATCCTTTCATATCCATCCCTTTTCATCCTCTTCCTCATCTCCCATTTCATCATCTCATCCATTTCAAGCGCACATCTGTGTTCTCTTGAACCCGCATGTCCGCTTGAGGGGGCATCCTTATCCCTACTCTTCATCTTCACCCCCATCATCTTTCTTCCTAGTCATCTCTTTGATGATTGGGTCATCCTTCCCAATCTAACCATCTTCTTCTGGGTTCTATGTTTTAATATTCTTTGAAATGATGCTGGCATCCTTATCCCTACTCTTCATCTTCACCCCCATCATCTTTCTTCCTAGTCATCCCTTTGATGACTGGGACATCCTTCCCAATCTAACCATCTTCTTCTGGGTTCTATGTTTTAATATTCTTTGAAATGATGCTACTTCGTAACACCATCTCAAAGAGGGGCAAAATGTAGACATCCAAATTTGGACACTTAATTTATCCAAATTTACCACTTTTCATCTAAACATCCTCTTATCCAAGTTAATTAAGTAATATTACTATTATTTAATTAATATCCTTAATTCTACCAAATCACTAAGGTATTTAATTAATAATTAAATACCTTACCTCCTTAATCCCCTTTTTATCAAATGAATTAAATAAATATTACATTTATTTAATTCCTCACATGTCATTTTCATCTAATCCTAAACCATCTCCTAATCTCTTCATTAAGGATGTGCACATGCCTAATCCTTGATTAGGATGTGTCACATCCTCCAACTTTTGCAAGTTGTCTTCTAATCCTCATTAACCCCTAATTATCTTATAATTACTGATTAGTTAATCTTAATTAGTACCTTGGTCAACTCTCCCCATCCCCCAAGGAATTTTTAATTCCTTTTTATTCACCCTAGGCTCCTCTCTTCTCCATGTGAATTTTTAATTCACTTTTATTCCTCCTAGAATCCCCTTTTCCCATGCATCTTCTAGAACCTTTAACTTGTCACATCAAGTCACATGTGACAAATTCCCACCTTTTGGGAACCTTGTCTTATCCACTAGATTCTCCCAAGCATGTGAATTTTTAATTCACATTTATTCCTCCAAGGAATCTTTTCATCTCCCAATGTACTTCCAAGGTACATGTCCTTCCTCCACATCATGTACTCTCCTTCCACATCACCTACACATCATCCTACCTTTACCCACTTCACATTCCACATGTCAAAATGTGAGGGCTTGTGAGTCCTCAACTCACCTTAGCCCTTCATCTTGACTTTGTTGGATAAATCCCAATCATTGAATTCTCTAGAGAATTCAAGTTTCTCTATAAATACCCCATCCTCTAAGGCATTTGGGGGGACTTAGCCATTTGCAACTAAATGTTGCCATTTTGTGCACTCATCTAGCCATCAATTTCATCCATTTATATTTGCATTCAAGCACATAGTCAAATCCTTCATTTAGCCATATCAAGAGCCATCAAGGAGCATAAAAATCAAATCAAAATCAAGGGCCAACCAAGGAGTTTCAGCTGCGAAAAGGGAGGAATATCTATTTTTCTTCATTTAACACTTTCCTCTTTGCATTTACAAATTCCTTAAGCTAATCTTGAGGTGTTTCCTTATGTTTTTCCATTGCATTTTAATTGCTTAGAAAGGGTTAGACATTTTGAATATCACAATTATGCATACAAATATATTATTCTTAATCTAATACATTTATTTCTTGTAATCTCTAATATGTTATATTTATCAATATAATTTTCTAGTAAAATTACTAATTAAAAAGTAAGTTAATATTGACAACTTTGTCATTTCCTTGATGATAGTGTTATTAGTTCAATGTTTATTAGTACCTACACTTAGGAAAACACTATTTTAACCATAATTATTTATTTGTTTATTAATATTTGTATTATCAAATAAATCAAAAAGTTATGTCCTTTTGATGTCATACTATTTCTTATAAAGTAGGAGTTAGTCTCATTTTTCTACATTTATTGTGGCACCTTTTAGGACATGGCATGCTTGTGAGTGTTGTATTTCCCTTCTTAAAATGGCTTCAACCTTCCCTCACTTCATAGTTTGTATTGGGGCTAAAACTTTGAGGGTGTATGACAATGGCACCCCCACTTGAGAGACCCAAAAAAATATTCCTAAGCTGTTCAATGAGGTATATCTATTAAAACACCTCAAATGTGGTTTTCACCATTCTTGAATTTGATAATGTATTCCATTAGTTAAAGAGACTTAATTTGAATAGCATATTTTGTGAGAAGGCCCCCCTTTGAAAGCATGCTCAAAGATTGGGTAACTAAAGCCTAGGTCCTACATGAGATTCATCTTCTAAGCATAAAAACAAATATTTCTCCCAATACTTACTATCGATGTTAGTCTTCTAAGCATAAGAACAAAGATAGCTATTTAGTGTCTCCCTATTCTAAGCTTAGCACTCAACCCACTTCTAGGTATCTAAATTCTATGAAAAATAAGAATGCCAATCTATAGTAGTGAATCAAAAAGCCAAGAACCCTAAAAATAATAACCCCACAAATAAGCCATCCTCAAGATTTGGGAGTCGGTCCTTAAAAACTCAAAGTATAGTTTCAAAAACCTCTAATAATAGGGAAATTTGTTAACTCCCCTCATGGGGAGATGTTTGGAGAGGAAAATTTCTCTTTACCACCATTTGTGAAATTATTTTTGGCATCTCAAAAATCCACCATTGCTTGAAATACTTACATATCCCTAGCTATGCGATGAAGATCTCATAGTCCACCATGGCTAATGAAAGAAGGGGAATATGTGCTAGAGAAATTAAAATCTATCTAACCACTATCTAGGTAGGAACCTTTAATTTAAAGGAATAATTTCTATAGAATAGTTATTTAAATCTACATGAGATAAATAATAAGGATATGTCTCTTGAAACTCATTCATAAATTACATCTCTTGGAAATTTTGAAGTCTTATAGACTTCCCATGAAAGTATTTTCTTTGTGACACTTGTTAATATTTTCTAGGTTACAAGAGGTTAAAAGTTTAATTTTTTCTTTGTACATGTGTTATTTGGATTTCTAGCCATTTTTTGTGTGACAATCATGAAGTGGGTCATGGTGGTTTTGTCACCCTTCTCTCTCATGTGATCCATCAATACCATTAATACTTAGTAAAACAAGAATGTGACCCCACCAAGAAAGGCTTGTAGGATCTTTTCAAGATTGATAATCATTCCTTTGGACTTATTAATGCTTATGCCTCAAATAATGTTGTTGAGAGATCTACCCTTTGTAAATTGTTCATAAATTCAATGTGTTTTCCACCACTAAGGTTTTGTGTAAATATATTAATATGATTAAGATGACCTATGATAAACATGGGGAATTTCTTATGCATTGGGAAACTAGTGAAAGTGAGGCATGATACTTTATGCATAACAAATTGGGGCTTTATGATGTCAATCATGATCATCACCACAATCATATGATGTGGTGCAATTGAACTAACCTCAAAGTTGGAACTAATAGGATCCTTAAATAGCTTGGTAGAGCCATGATATTTTCTTACTCATTATTTTATTTTTCTAGTTGTTACTCTTTTCTTGTAGAGTCTTTGTTAGATGTTGTCCTTTAAAGCCACTTTATTTTCATAATCATTAGAAACTCTCCAAACCCAAGGGGCCATGAATATTTTCTTAAATACATCATTACTCACTCATAAGGAAATGTCATCTTATATTTAATGTGTTTGGAATTTGGAGCCACATCCCATGTATGAGATATGTTAGATAGCATGGTGGAATGACACGATCAATCATACTTTCAACTTTCTCTACATGTATGGGCACCAAAACAAAATTCCACTAGACCACTCTTACAAGTTAACCACCCCTTTAGAAGTTCAACCTTACAATGTAGAAGCTCAACTTCACATGGTTGCATTTCACCACCAAAAATGGGTTACAAATTCATACTTTACTTGTGGTACCCAAATCAAAGCTCATCTTCATTGGATTAATATTGGAGACAATGTATCGAAATAATTTTTCCAAACTCTACAAGCTCGTCATAAATATCAAATTATTAAGGAAATAAATGAGGGGTTGTAACTCTTTGTTGAGATTTTAGACATTCTTTAGGCATTTTTCTATCATTATTAACAATATTTTGCTACTCTAATAGTATATTCAAACTTGAAACATTACTTTACAACAATGTTTGAATGTGATTCCTTGTCAAGTTTCTACATGTCTCAATGCATATTCTCAACAAGGAATATTTGAGTGAGGGCATATTCTCCATGTCTAATGACAAAGTGTTTGTCTTGGATGTGTTCCTATGTGATTTCTATAAAATAAATGGGATATTGTGTGAAAATACATTCGCAAGGTTTATTTGGAAGACTTCCATGAGAATTCTTTAGGATACATAAATCATAAAGGTAATATTAACTTCATACCTAAATCTAGTGACCTAGAGGAAATATGCAACTGGTAGCCTTTCAGATTATTAAATGTCTCCTACAAGATAATTGTTAAAGCTCTTGATCTCGAGCTAAGGAAACTCCTTCCCTATTTGGTATGGCATGAGAAAACTAGTTTTATCAAGTTTTGGTGCATCCTCAATTACATTGTTTTTATTTGAGAAGAGACTTCTATAGAGTGGGCCTATTTTTCTCAACAAGCTACAATATTAATCAAAATTAACTTCACCAAGGCTTACATCCACATTTAACTTCTCTTGATTTTTATCATGCTTCAGGTGATTCATTTTAAGCCCCTTTTATTTATTCTATAATTTAGATGTTATTCACCAAATCCTCATCTTGCATCACCATTAATGGGTTCCAATCCAAGCGTTTTAGGATTTTTTAGTCTATCTACCAAGGGTTCCCATTAGGTATTGTACTTTACATGTTTGTTGCTAAAGGATTTAGTTATCTTTTAGCCCATGTAGTGTTATAAAAGCTTGTTAAAATTATTTCATTTTCCAATTCATCTACCTAACTGGTTAATGTCCATTTTTTCAATGGTTATTTTTTGTCTCTTCTTGAGGATGATAATAATATCAAGCAGAACCTTATTTTCCTTGAAAAATTCTACCAAGCCTTTGGCTCGAATTTCAATGAAAAAAGACCGAATATTATAGGTAGCATTTTATTCCCAAACTTGGCTAGTTGGAATCTTTTAATTGGAAATGGATTGATGGGGAGTTCTTTTAATTTCTAAGAATTTCATTTTTCTTTTTAGGCCTTTCCTACTATCTTATGGTAAGTTTTCATTACTAGAATTGATAAAAATATAAGCTATTAGAATGATAATCCTCTTTATTTTGATAGAAAATTCCAAGTATTCTCTTAATTTTTACCCACTACTCATGTTTATTATTCCTCTTGTTGGGTCCTTTCTAAGGCCTCTTATATGAAATTTGATAATCTACTTAAATAATTTCTTTGGGCCTTTATATATGGGAATAAAGGAATTTTTTTGGCTCTCTGATGATATTGGTGGTTTAGGGCTACTTTCAATTTATCATGAAATAACTTCTCTCAATGCTAAATGGACCATTCAAGCTCTATAAGGGAATGATGCTTGAAAAATTATCATTAGGAATTATACTTTATCAAGAGCTCCTAATGGGTGACTAGCTTGGAAAGGAGTTTAAATCTATACACTCCGAACCATGAGGGAGCATGTTTAGATGCAAGGAACATTTTTTATGAAGATAATTTGGAAGGCATGTGAGTTTATCAAGCCTTATCTTCTTCGAGTTAGTGATGACTTCCACAATGGCTATTGGTTGGTCTCTAATTTTATCTAATCAATATTTTCCTCTTTTCAAATCCCCTTGATTCATGCTTTGAAATTTTTTAATAAAGGAGTAAAAAATATTATAGATCTCTTTGATAGACACCAAAAAAATATATATTGGGAGACCTTACATTTTGTTATTGATGTTACTCTTCCCATTGTTAAACATAGGTTTTCATTCATTTCAAAGGATTGTCTAAGGTTGATGTCAGTTGTTATCAAAGGGTGTCAAGGCTTCCAAAAGATGAAAGAGATTGTAGGAGTACTAGAATTGTCATTTGACTTAATTTTCTAGAAGAACATGTGTTGTTTATCAGTGTGTAGAC
Source organism: Sequoia sempervirens (assembly GCA_007258455.2). Lineage (NCBI taxonomy): Eukaryota > Viridiplantae > Streptophyta > Pinopsida > Cupressales > Cupressaceae > Sequoia > Sequoia sempervirens. The sequence goes on from VDFB02168118.1 coordinate 47,570,822, forward strand.
TATCTAATCAATCATATCCTATATCAAGTAGCATGAATCAAGCTTGTTGAGACATGACTTCCTTCATATAGTTGGTGTGTATATCATACCATGTTAGGTAAGCAGTTAGTATGAGTGTGGTGGTCCAAAAGAATATCTTTTGGGTAGGGAGATTTCTAAATATGGTAGGAATTTCTTTCAGAAATGTAGTGTTGCTTTGTGGTTTGGAAGGAGAGTATTCATACACTAGTTCTATTAGTTTCTTGAGTTTTTGGAGGTGAGGCTTTGCAAGCAAGAAGCTTGAAGTTTCAAAAGGTTTGTCAAGCTATTCAAAGTTCAAGGTGTGTTTGGTAACAACTAGTACCATGCAAAATTTAAATCTTGTGTGGGGTGTGTGCAAGTTGAGTCCACTTTTTGGCCAAAAGTGGAGTATTTCTAATTTTCAGTATTTGACACATTTGACCTTAAAATTTGAAGCACTTAGAGATGAAATTTTTAAAAAAGTCTCTAATCATAAAATGTAGTGCTCGGAGTCTAGTTTCCAAATATGTAATTTATTTCAATACCCAGATTGTACAAATTGAGTTTTAATAGGAATTTCTAAAAACCATTGTTTAAAAGTCATTTTTTTATCATACCATGCACGTGTACGACATCCATATTTTGACTTAAATTATTGTGTTTTTCTAAATCCTTTTGGGAAAATTTTTATGACTCACTGAAGCTTGCTCTTGATTTTTTTTTGTAATTTTTTATTGAATTTTTTTTTTGTTAATTTTTTATTAGGCAGATTTGTCATTTTGAAAAATCGTCATGTACGACATGCATAAGATGACCTAAAATTATCATTTTTTTATTTTTATTTTTTTCAAATTGAAAAGAATTGTCTGAAGTTTTCTCTCATGCAATCCATTTGTCAAAATGTTATGTTGATCAAAAGTTATTAAAATAGTAAAAAATATGATATTTAAAGTTTATGGACCAATTTTATTAGAAATTAATTGAAAAATAGAAAAAATAATTCAATTGCAAAAAAAATTACATATTTAGAATCTACATTGTTTCATCTAAAATGGGTTTTAATTTCGTCAGAAAATTTTGCAAAAAAAGTCGTCAGCCATATGCCCAAAGTCAATATTTTTCTTTGACATTGTTAGGGCCTTCAACTTGCAGGTCAAACCAAGTTGAAGGCCTAGGTTCAGACTTCCAATGCTTTTCCAAAACCAAAAACCTTGGCAAAAACTCACCCACGATGCAAAACAAAATTCAAATTTAAAAAAACGGGATCCCGATTATAACACGGGATACCATTTATTAATAAACGGGATCCCATGCTATAATCGGGATCCCATTCCCATCCAACAGCATTAAGACCATTGTAAATGGAACGGGATCTCGTTTCATAAACAAGATCCTGTTACCTTTACAACGGCTCCAACATTCAATGTCGGTGAACAGGATCCCAATTATAGAGCGGGATCCTGCTTATTAATAAACAGGATCCCGTTTTATAATCGGGATCCCGTTTTATAATCGGGATCTCGTTTTATAATAAGCGGGATCCCGTTTTATAATAAGCGGGATCCCATTTTATAATAAGCAGGATCCCGTTTATAAACAGGATCCCATTTATTTTATTTAAAAACAGTGTGCAAAATTACTGTCAAATCTGCAACTTTGCAACTTCATATGTACGGTCGAGAGCACTAAAAATGAATTATTTTTCATAAGTTATTGTATTTATAGGTGGTGAATTTGATTTTTGGTTGATTTTATCAAAGGGAGCATCATCTACACCATTTTTGAAGTGAAATTGTGTTATTTTTGTGCTTGTTTGGAGGAACAAAAGGTTTCAATTTGCAATATGGATTGAATTTTTGAAAGGAAGCATGAAGAAAACAATTTTTAAAGTGGAATTGTGGTATTTTTCTACTTGTTTTAAGGAACACAAGAGGAATAATTTTGTCGTAATAGGTATTCAAGTTCCAATTTGGATTGAATATTTTGAAGTATTTCACTATTAACATTCATTTGTGCTTGAGAATTTTATAATTATGGGAGATAAACTTCGTAATAAGAGAAGAAAGACATTGACTCCTTAAGAAGTTGAAGCAAATAGAGAAAAAGAGAGACAAAGACAAAGAGAAAGAAGAATGAGAATGAAATCAATGAACGATGGTGGAGCAACCAATTCAACAACTATTGAAGATGAAAACATTGAATATACCATAGTTGTAGATGAAGCTAATTTGCAAGGAGTCAATTTGGAGAAGAATATGATTATACAAACAAGTACTACTATGTCTTCAAACCCCTCTTTGAATGTTAAGGAGAATGTTTCAATATGCACAAATCCAGGTATGTCTACAAATCCACATGTTAGTGAAATGGTAAATTTGTATGTAGAAGTTTTACAAGATGCTGGACATAATGATGTTGACATTGAATATATTCAGAGAGATGAAAATTTTATAGAACTTGTTGAAAACAAAAAAGAAAAATATTTTGTTGCAAATGAAAATCAAAATGATCATTTTCTTGAAAATGAAAACAAAACCTATATTTTTGATGAAAAACTTAAAAAATGAAACGAAATCGAAACAATTTGCCGATGAAAATGAAAAATGAGAACCGCTTTAAAGAATGAAAATGAAAACCGCTTTTGTTGATGAAAAATGAAAATGAAAACCAAAAATGAAAACCGCTTTTGTTAGATAAAAATGAAGATGAAAATGTAAAATGAAAAATGAAATGAAGATGAAAATGTAAATGAAATGAAAATGAAGATGAAAATGAAGATGAAAATTCAGGAATGATGTTGAATTTAATGAAAATACTTAAAAATTGAAGTGGTGTTTTTCTTTATAATCTTCCCGGACAATTTTGGAGCAAGTAACATAAGAACACATGCAAATAGAATATACACCAAATTTTTATCAGAAAAATTTCATTTCAATGTCAACTAATGATGCAATTGATGAGAATGTAAAAAATTAGGAAAGTAATGAAAAGGTTAGGCTTTTATGTTAAACCAAAAAGAAAAGATCAATCATTAAAACATGCTATGTCTACTGTTGCTAGTGCCATTCAATCTATTGGAAAAAATAGTCGATCTAAAGATAAAAATGTAGCAAGAAGAGCTATAACTAACGCTATAGTTAATAAAACAACTTTGAATAAAGAACAGGAAAGCAATATTAGTAAAGTTCTTTAAAATGCATCCTAAAAACATTACTAAGAGCTGCAAAGAAGAGAAAGTATAGAAAATGATCCTATCAATCAATGTTGAGTCAAAGGATTCCATCACTAAGGTCCGACATAAAATTGAATGTTGAAATTAAATCTTTGATCAAAAAATATTTGGTACTGATAATACTAGGGTTTCATCTAATGCTAGAGATGTTTTAAAATTAAGGGTGGGGTCCAAAGTCCACGATCCTCACCCAAAACACCTATTACATACAACACAAACTGAATTTTATAGAAAATTTTGTAGCAATTCAGTGTTACTCGGTAATATTAAAATAAGTCAAAGGTCTTTTGAAAAATGTAAACCCTGGTATGTAAAAATTAATAAGCAACAAATATCTTGTTGTTGTAAAATACATGTTCAATTTCATTATTTTTATGATGTTTTTCGATATATACGTTGTACCTTGCATTATAACATGATTATACAGGATTGTGGCATTGATATGCCACGTGAAGCAATAAGAGAGCTTATTTTAGGTTTGTTTTATGAAAAATCTAATGATAAATTATTTTATTTATGTTCTTGTATTTCTGGACAATGCATTAACTATGGAAATCTTTCATTTTGAAGAATTTGTTTGCATGAAAGTGTTGATCATTATTTTGGACAACAATTAGTAGATGTCAAAATATTTAGGAATGTTCACTATTCTAAAAAGATGGAAAAATAGTGGAAAGCTGCTATGGATTTAGTTACCGAAAAAGTTAGTGTACATGCATTCATGAGTGAATTTAACAATAAGATTGTACCAAAATATGTCATGCATCTCAACATGCTCGATGGATTGATGGCCAATTTGTGCATGTAGAAACACATTTCCAATTGGTACTATACTTTCGCTATTGGATTTGCGTAGAATTATACTCACCCCGCAAGAGGAAATTCAATCTCAATATTATAATTTTTGTGCAGTAGCGCGGTTTGTCCATATTGTTTATAGACATGCATGATAGCACTGAGGATGATAGAAAAGTTTTGAGGAAGTATCATTTTTATTTGAGTGACAATCGGTTACACTCGTTAGAGTTTGTTCAATACTATTTTAGTATATTTTATAGAAATTTAAGAGAAAGAGGAATCCAGATGAAAGAACACCTCATATGGTCAAATAATTGTACCGTATGCCTTCAAAATGCTATAGAATGTTCTATTGGTTAAGTAGGGTTCACAAGGAACTTCTACTGTCCAACATATATGGAGTTTTTTAAGCCGAAAAGGAGAACATGATGGAGCCGGTATCGCGGTGTCAAAAGGATTCTTATAGAGAACAATTAAAATTCGAGGATTCAGTAAAATTTTAAAATGCACATGAGATTGTGGATTGGTGTAATAGAAGATTATCTACACCTGGTTCGAGTGATTACTCTATAGTTCATCAATTCTTTTGGTTGGTGGAAGAAGAGAACATTGTATCTAGAGTTGATTGTGAGACAATTAGTGGATCTACTAAATGGCATTCATTTAGGAGTGTGACAACAAGCACATGGACTATTTGGACAAGGGAGCTTGCATGTTTTTTCCATTTTTGTATCTTAGGAGATTGGGAAGCTTGTGAAAATATAGAATGGGTTGAACAATGGCAGCAAAGATCGTTGACACCTGTAGAAGCACATAATCAATATGAAAGAACTATTGAAGAAAATGATCAATTGTTTGCATCTGAAGATTATGATCATGTTTCAGACCTTGTATAAGAAGGTAATTTTAATTTAATTTATTTCATTTTATTTTGTTTTATTAAGTTATTTTTTAATACTAAATTAGTTACATGGATATGCACAAGTTATTAAATCGAATTTTGTTGGCAGGACATGTGTATACAGTTATTGCACCTGAGGGGAAATGAAGAGAAAACGTATCATTGATTGGCTCATTGTGTGGAAACTAAACATAAGTTGTTAACACCTCGAGAAGATGATGATGGCTTTCATTATCCAACAGGTACGGTGATCTCCTTAAGACACCTCCTTAAGCAAATTTTGATAACAAGTTTTAGATCCCCTTAAGCAATTTTTTAGAACAAGTCTTTGATCCCCTTAAGAAAATTTTGAGAAGTTATTTGATGATGGTTTTTGAACATGTTTTCCAATAGGATCAGTGGTGGTTGTTGGCACTTGGCTATGAAAAATACTTGAGAAGAAAGAATGGTCTACCTGCATTCAAAGACTATGAAACACATAAAAAGATTATGCATTATTCACATTTGGTGGTGGCAACAAATATAAAACTAGAGCGCTATCGTGGAAGACCTTCAAAAAAATTACTATGGTCAATTTCTATGGAAGAGCATGAGGCAATCATAGATGCATTGCAAAAAAGAGAGGATGCATATGGTACAATGGATTAAGTAAATACAGGTAAATATAGTTTTAGTTTTATTTTGTCCTTTAAATACATTAAATACATGTTTCAACATTGGTCAAGTGTGTTATTAGTTGAAATTGATTTAAATTGTTCTTTTATATATCCTTAAGACATAATCACAAAAAGGATCTAGTCCATGCAGATTCAACCTAGACAACATGGAATACTTGGTAAAAATAGGTAATTATTAGTTAAATTATATTTAAATACATGTTTTGATTACATATTGATATTTCTTGGACATTAATTGTTAAAATTGATTTATTGTCATTTTGTATCCTAAAGCTCATCATTGCATTGATCTCACACTTTGAAACAAAAAGGAGAGGATGCCTGGATTCAACCTACAAACATGTGTGGAATACTTTTAAATGCAGTTACTTGAGTTCTATACATATAGATAGTTTTATATAAATTAAAATATGTATGTTTTGATGATTTCATTGATATTGCTTGTACTTTTTTGATATCAGGTGGTGTGAAGACCCACTACATTCTAGCCACGAGTTTGAGATGTTCTTGAGATGGCATATCCAAATTTTGTAAACATCATTTGAGATGACATATATGTACATACATACTTACAAAATTAAACATACTCTATGTACTTCTATGTATCAAATCAATATTCTATATATTTAGTGATATGACCCTTAAGACATCCCCTAAATTAACACGTTCTATTATGACCCCTTTAGACATCCCCTTAAGACATATTCTAACCCCTTAAGACATCCCCTTAAGACGTTCTATTATGACCCATTTAGACGTCCCCTTAAATAATATGTTCTATTATGACCTCTCTTTTAGATGTCCTCAAGACCCTTAAGACATCCCCTTAATTAACACGTTCTATTATGACGCCTTTAGACATCCCCTTAGACATATTATAACCCCTTAAGACATCCCCTTAAGACGTTCTATTATGACCCTTTTAGACATCCCCTTAATTAACACGATGTTCTATTATGACCCCTTTAGACATCCCCTCAAGACCCCTTAAGATATCCCCTTAATTCACACGTTCTATTATGGCCCCTTTAGACATCCCCTTAAGACATATTATAACCCCTTAAGACATCCCCTTAAGACGCTCTATTTATGACCCCTTTATACACCCCTTAAGATCGCCATATTTTATTTCACAAACTTTGCAAATTAGTGTTAGATGAACTATTATTTATAGTATTTATTAATGCTTTTTATTCTCAATCTTCTACTATGATTGTTATGGTTAGATTTAGAATTGAACCCTACTCCTAACTCCTGTAATATCACTGAACCTCTAACCCTGCAATCGCTATTAGAACCCAACCCCTTATTGAACCCCTTTACCCTATCCAAAAATTAACTTCATATCCCTCAAGCCCCTTGTTGTATTTCCAACCCCACCTGAAACCTTAACCCTAACTCTAGTTGTGTCCTAATCCTAACCTTTACCCAAAGCTTTATCCTATAACCCTAACCTAAATCCTAAGTTGCTATATTTTTGTACAATAAAACCTTTAGTAAAGCCTTAAAATTTTAATATTTATTTACATATATATGTTAATTTTGAATAAAATAGAATATTAGTGATTTTTCCTTTTTGAAATGTTCTTAATTTTTAAAAAAATATTGAAGATTTTTTATGTTGGAAGATTTCTACTATTCATGTACAGTGTTAATTCATGTGTATTTTGAGCAATCATTATTATAGTTGAAGATTATTTTGATTTTATAATTGTTTTTTCCTTTTTGAAATGTTCTCAATTTTTCCTATAGTTAAATTTGACATGTTAAAGACTTTCATTACCAACTTGATATTAATCTAAATATGCAGCAATCCAAAGACTTTACATTCACATGATTATTTCCAAATAATATTAAAATAATAACTTATGTAGATTTTGGAAGTGCATCTACACATTTTAAGCATAAGATCCATGTCCACTTGACCCATATTTTAATGCAATTCAGGTTTAGACCCTAAATTTCTGGTATATAAATAGATTGCTTTTGTTTGTAAATTATGATTTATTGATTGATTATTGTAAATATTAAAATGTCCTATATTAATCCATGTTTGAGATCACTAAATTTCACATTAATGTCCTATATTAATGTCTTGACTATGAACATAAAATGCATAAATGTACATGTATAAATTAAAATTTCAAACAATAATAAAGTCCATAATTTATGTAACATATTAAGTGCATGAAACCAATATATTAAGCGCACATGAAATAAAGTCCAACAAAGTACATGATAAACAAGAAATATAGTCCATGAAATAAACAAATATAACACATAAAATCACATGTTTCTAGGTCATGCACTGTCTCTATAATCAAGAGACCTCTTCACACCATGCGGACTATGTGGATGACCTGAAACACTCTGTACATAAGAGATAGATGAAATTAGATGTAAGACAATAAAAAATGATTTAATGACAATTTCATTTATAATCCATCATAAAATTAAATTACCACCATATCTACATCTAGATGCTCTGGTGCGCCTGAAGAAACCTCTAAATTCTCTAAATCAGTCTACATAAACAAGACAAAGAAATTTGAAATTACATGTACAACTCTACAATTATTATTTTTTTATTCAATTTAATTTAGAATTTATCATATTTTAATTGGTGTACCGTATTCTCGAGGTTGTGCACTAGGCTCTCTAGACCCCGTCGGTACATGCTCAACTACCTAGATGTAGTCTCATGCTATAAAAGAAAAAGAATATGTGAAAATATCATATTATGTATATATTCAATTTAAAATTTATAATTCACTTTAAATATAATAAAAAATAAATTAACATACTTGATCTTAACCGCTCTACATGTCCTCCCTCGGTGGTGTAACTATGGAAACCGGGTCGGCTGAAATTTGCACTAACAAAGTCCTACAAGATCAACATTAAAGCATGTACAATTTAATTAGGTTAATATATACATATATATTCAAGTTTGCACATTTTGGGTAGAAAGTTTTGTAAACAACCTGGAAATCAGTGGCCTCACGAGTAACTGCAACATCAAATGTTTGCCCAATGCCCATTCTTATTGTGGTATCAACCTAGACATACATGTACATAGACATTTAACGCTTATAATATTTACAAGTGTGCATGCATGCGTTTCATATATCTAGTGAATTCAAAACTCATAAAAGTGTAACTATACTAATGTAAACTTTAAACAAATTTACAATATGAATGTACATGCCCCTGATCTATGACGCTCAATAGTGGAGTGCTTGGAAATCCCTCAGGAGGAATCGACGTGGATGCTGATTGACTCACCTAAACCAACATGAATATCTGAAACATATATGTAATTCAATTATAAATTTAAAACTCAAGTTAAATAATTTATGATTTCATATATAATTTTTAAAATTGAAATCAAAATACCCCATAAGGGTTGCCAAGTATGACCGGTGTTGATGTATGTACTCTTGGAACAGATGATTGCCCTTGCATAGTTAGTGTCATCTGTACACCAAACAATTTGATTGTTAAAATGTATTGCAAACTTTTCTTTGATATATACAACCATAAAAATTCTTATAAAATGAAAATACATCTAGATGCATATTTATACCTGTGTCGTAGTGTCCTCAGGGTGATGTTATGCTACGAGGAACTCTACAAACGAATTGATGTGACCAGATGATCCACCAAAATCTCCCCGTCCACCTAAACTAGGTGTGGCCTGATCAGGTCCATAGCATACTTGATGACAACTAGTACATATATGGTGGACGGGCCTCGACACTCCTGGAGTGATACTCGAACAAGCTCCATAAAAAACTCCTCCATTATCATCATCGTCTCTATGCTCGCCACTCGCTATCGCAGAAGTGTGCTAATCAAGGTCTCCTGCGAGTGTACTAAGGGAACCTAATGTTGAGACCAGAGCTTGATGATGTATAGGTGCAGGAATGGGAGGACCAGGAGCAACACCAAGAGGTTGTGCATGCATGGGGCATCTGGGATCAACCCTTGCCCCTAATCTCTATTGAGGCATGCCGCCACCAACACCCTGAAATGATCTAAAATCAAAATAATTGGACTTTTGCCCCAAAACAAACTCTACATACAGTTTTATCAAAAAATACAATGGGCACTCCCAATTAGCATGTGGGGGACTATCAAAAACCATATACCATCGATCCCAAAATGTGCACTCATTTGCGGATGTATGCACCACCTCATGGATATTCTAGATTTGTTGGGTGGAATGGGTTGTCGAGTAACGGGGTCAAGAAAGTAGGGGGCTAGATGGGCTTTCATTATTTTAAGGTCTAATATTTTTTTGTAAGAGAGACCATCAAAATAAAATTATCTCATTTGTTCTCTATCTCGTCGATGCCTATCAAGATCAAAATTGATCATCCTAATGGAATCAACAATGTTTTGCATTGCAGATGCAAAACTTCTCACATGTGGACGAATCAATGCTTGACTCTGCATAGCATTGATTTGATTTTGTAAGGATGTAACTTGATCATTTATTCATGCTCTCAAGTGAGCCTTGTCAGATGTGATAGGTGCTGCATGTGGCATATAAGGTGGAGGTGGAGGGGGAGGGGGAGGTGGAGGGGGAAGGGGAGGCAGAGGTGGAGGTGGAGGGCAGGAGGGGGGCGGATCTGGCTGTGGCTAAGGTGGTGGATTGATGATATCATCAATGTTAAAATCATCCATGATATTCTCGATATAAATGTGCACCTGCATTAAATCATACAAAATAGTCCATGTGCATACAAAAATTAAGATTATATATTTAATTGAAATAGGATGGGCAACATATATATTAAGCTCATATATTTAATCGAAATGCACACATATATACATTGATTGTTCAACTCAAGAGCATTTCATACAAAATTAAAATTAAATGTATGTACATGTACATTTAAAATAAAATATGATGCATAATTTGCATGCATACAAATCATTAAAGCTAAACTATGTACATACATACAAATTTAAAATTTAAAGAACTATATGCAAATTTTTTAATACATGCACATACATGCTAAGCAAATAAACTTGAAACATTCACAAAATCTCATTTTATGTCTAACACACACACACACACATATATTACAATTTTTCAGCAGGAGAAATCATGATCTAGTAGATAGTCATAAAATATATACTATTATATACTATTCATTATAAGTTCATAAATTCTACCAATTTCATAAATCCATGACACTAAAAATATCCATCTCTAGAACCAAAATCATAAATTCATGTCACTAAAAATATCCATTTGGAACCAAATTTATAAATTCATCACACAAAATATCCATCGTTCACCCAATTTATAAATTCATAACTATTTAAGATCATTGTTTTAATTTATAAACTATTATGGCTCTCTACTGCATAGATCTTCATCTCTTTGTGTTTTCCTTTTCAAAATCAGGAGTTCTCCTCTCCTCTATCCATTGTCGATGCTCATCTACAATCCCATCCATAGCCCTGACAGCATCAACAAGGGTTTGCATCCTAGATGCGAACATCCTCACAGGAGGTGTGACACATTCTTCATTTTGAATAATGTTGATTTGATCTTGGATGGTTCTAGTAGAAGCATTGATTTGTGCTTGCAAACGAGCATGTTCATTGATTTCAGGTGGTGGAGGTGGGGGGTTATGAGGTGGAGTGGGCGGAGGTGGAGGTGAAGGTGTTGGAGATGGATGGCGTGGAGGTGGATTGCAAATATTATTGAATGGATCCATGTGATCTTTAAGATATGAGTGAACCTGCATTAGATTTGTAATTTCAAGATGTAAGATACATGTTTAGGAAATACCTTTAAAACATTCAATATAAATGGCCTTAAATAATTGAATACAAATGATAAAATTATATGTAAGCCTCATTTATATGTCTAAGGCACATGTTACTTGAATGAAAATACAATTAACTATTGATTTTGTATAATCTTGCAGGATCTTATTATTGTTAAATTTGGTTGGGCCTTGGGCAACTTTGATCGCCAAATTTTAAGAACTTCTTTGATCCCCTTAAGAAATGTCATATTGGAATCCTTAAGAAAATCGAATTACGATTTAGGGTGATAGGATGGCTTAAGGGTATTTACGTCTAGTGAGGTCCTAGGAGAAAATGGCATGGCTCAAGTGAATAAAATTTGGTGAAGTTGACCAAGGCAACGAAATTTCATTAAGAGACTTTAAAGAAAAAATGATGGCTTTAGGGTTTAGGGTAATAGGATAGGGTCTTAAGGGGATCTACATGTAGTAATATCCTAGGAAAAAATTACATGGCATAAGGGAATGAAATTTGGTGGAGTTGCCTAAGGCAACCAAATTTCATTAAGAGCCTAAGAAAAAATGATGGCTTTAGGGTTTAGGGTTTAGACTTTATAGTTTAGGGTTTAGGGTAATAGGATAACTTAAGGGGATATATGTAGTAAGATCCTAGGAAAAAATTACATGGCATAAGGCAATGAAATTTGGTGGAGTTGCCTAAGGCAACCAAATTTCATTAAGAGCCTAAGAAAAATGATGGTTTTAGGGTTTAGGGTTTAGACTTTAGAGTTTAGGGTTTAGGGTAATAGGATAACTTAAGGGGATATATGTAGTAAGATCCTAGGACAAAAATTACATGTATAAGGGAATGAAATTTGGTGATTTTCCTAAGAAACCAAATTTCACTTTATGATCCCCGGTAGGACAAAATGAATGGTTTAGTGTTTAGGGTTTAGGGTTTAGAATTTGGAATATTTAATGAACTTTCAAGTTAGTGAAAAACATTTTCTTGTGGAATAGTTGATTGAGATCTACTCTTGCTTCAACTGACCAACCTAGATCATGATGGCAACTTTGATCACCAAATTTTAAGAACTTCTTTGATCCCCTTAAGAAAATTGAATTACGATTTAGGGTGACAGGATGGCTTAAGGGGATTTACATCTAGTGAGGTCCTAGGAGAAAATGACATGGCTCAAGTGAATAAAATTTGGTGAAGTTTCCCAATGCAACCAAATTTCATTAAGAGCCTTTAAGGACAAAATGAATGGTTTAGTGTTTAGGGTTTAGATTTTAGAGTTCAGGGTTTAGGGTTTACAAAACTTAGGGTAAAGTTTTGGTGCCCCTTGGAATATTTAATGAACTTGCAAGTTAGTGAAGAACATTAAATCTTGTGGAATAGTTGATTGAGATCTACTCTTGTTTCAATTGACCAACCTAGATCATGAAATCTCATTCATATTATAATCTTGCACGATCTTATTATTGTTAAATTTGGTTGCCTTGGGCAACTTCACCAAATTTTAAGAACTTCTTTGATCCCCTTAAGAAATTTGTCATATTGGGACCCCTTAAGAAATAGATTTATGATTTAAGGTGATAGGCTGGCTTAAGGAGATCTAGGTGTCTAGTGAGGTCCAAATTTAGTCATACTATAGCCTCATTGGTTCCATCTAGCTTTGGGTCAAAAGTGTTTACCCCTCTAATAAAAAAAAGTATCATGTTAAAAATGAATCAATCTATACATATCACAAAAATAACAATAATCTTAAATGTAACCCATACTCTAACCATAATAGAATGCTAAATGATCCCCACCCCTAACCATATCCTAATTGAATTGTAAACCTAATTGAAACTTAATTAAATTATAACCTTTACCTAATCTTAAATGCATTCTATATTATATTATATATTTAAATTAATTTATATTTGTATTATAATTATATTAATATTTATTATATATTCCTAATTGTAACCTAACTATTTACTACAAACCTAATTGAATCTTAAGCCTAATCCTCATTAAAACCCCAAGTAAATGTAACATTACCTATCCTTAATTGTAATCTTATATTATATTTTATGATATTAAATATTTATATTATTTAATATATTATATTAAATATAATATATTAAATAATATAAATATTTAATTATATTTCTTTTATATGAATCATCCTCCTATCTCTAAATTGTAATAATAGCATGTAGTTCCTCCAAACTATCATCATGTACCTCCTCCCTTTCCCATGTAATAGGTGTACCTTGTAGGTGTTAAATGGTTCCATCTTGGTCTCCTTATTGATGCATTTCTATCCTTCCACATAAATCTATATAGTATCAAAATATAGGTAATTTTATGGTTATTGAATCTCTTTGCTAAAGAATCCATTATGATTGAGGATGGGGGATTATTATCTAGATCACATCTTAAAAATCCTATAGAGGTCATGTGGTATGTTTTTCTTAATACATATATTCCCATACAAACCTCTTTCCATGTATTATCAACTCTCCTATATAATAGACACCTTCCTAGATTTAAATTTCATATGATATATATGTACCCAAGTGTTTCCAATTGGAATTGCTATAATTATACTTTTATGTCATTCTAGATATTCAAAATAGTTTTCATAAATCTACCAAATAGACCCATTCTTGACATTGAACCTACATAATTTTAGGTATGTCCAATGAAAGGTTAGGGTCTAGGGTTCATAAATTTCAAATGCTTTAGTGTTGATTTAGATTTTACAGTTTAGGGTCTAGGGTTTAGCAAACTTAGGGTGAAGTTTGGGTGGCCCTTGGCATAATTAGACTTGCAAGTTAGTGTCAATTGGAATCGAATTGTACGCTTAGATTTACGAATTTGCTAACTAAATTTGCAAACAAACATCAAGATAAACTTTATGAATTTTAACTATTCTTTAACATATTGATTTCTAATCTAATTATAATTTAACATTCAAACTAAAGTTTAATATATATCATTTTTTCCATACAAAGCAAATAAAATTTAAAACATTTAAGCAATGCAAATGAATTTTTTTGAGCTCGAAATTACCTAGTTTTCAAAATCAAAATGATTTGTTCGATTCCAATTTAGGGTTTTAACAATTTCTTTGTTCCAATTCAATTTAGGGTTTCAATTTTAAACAATTAGGGTTTTTAATGCAATTTTTTCGTTTCAATTCAAACTAGGGTTTTCAAATTCAATTTTTTTCGTTTGATTTGAATTCAGGGTTTCAAAAAGCTTGATTTGGATTTGTAAATGCAATGTTTTTATTTCATTTCGATTTCTAGGGTTTTGAAATGCAATTTTTTTTGTTTTGTTTCAATTAGGGTTTTCAAATTCAATTTTTTTGGGTTTAATCGAACAATTTAGGTTTCAAAAGTTAAATTTTGTTTCTAAAACACAATTCAAGGTTCATTTTTTCATTTTTATTAAAAAACCTTCAGGTTTCATTGCATTTTTTCTATTTTTACAGTTATTCATTTCTTCTATAACAGTTTAAAAAAATACTTAAAATGTGAATTAAATTAAAAAAAAACATGCTAAATTCATTTATTTTCTTCAAAATTTCAATTCAAAATAAAAAAGTACAAAAAAATGGCGTGTAGGGGCGTACCTGTAGCTGATTGTGGGGGTCGTTGTCGCCAATACTCGGGGTCCCGTCTGCTATGCAATGAAATGTGTTTTTTTTAAATAAATAGCAATATAAAATGGGATCCCGATTTCTACAAAATGGGATCCCGATTTATAGAAATCGGGATCCCGTTTTGTGAGAATCGGGATCCCGTGCCTTTTCCATTGGTTCGGAATCCGATGAGAAACGGGATCCCGATTTTTAAAAATTGAGATCTTGTTTCGTCTCAGGCTCAGGATCCCGAACCATAACGGGATCCCGATTTTTAAAAATCGGGATCCTGTTTATTAAAATCGGGATCCCATTTGCTCAATGCCGATTTCAATTTTTTGGTTAAGGCAAAAACTTCCACGTTTCATGGACTCAACTTTGTGCACTTACCCTGTGGAGTGAGGATAGGACCTAGTTAAGGTTCTTGTGGTGGCACACAACATGAAGTTATTTTGCCGAAAAGAAATTTGAGTTTGGAACATTGTACTACATGTTTCATGTAATTTGAATTTAGGTTCATCTTATGTCAACCTAGATATGTGTGGGTCATTGGCCGACATGGAAGAGTGTTAATGTAATGTCATGTATATACTTCAAATTTTCAAATGCATCATATGATTGGTGATTGTATGTTTTGTTAGTTGTATAGGTATGATCAAGTAAGGTGATTTTGAGTACAAAATTGTGAAGAAAAGAGTGAAATTGTTAGTATCAAAATATCATTCTCTATATGGAAGAGTGTTAGTTGTGACTCTGGTACATATCAAATTTATATTTCAAATATACCATTATCTTTGTATTTTGGTAAGATTGGTGTTCTACTTGTTATATTATTTCGATAGGGATTGATGTCTCTTTTTGGTGGGGATTGTTGTCTCTAGTAGGTTGGTGTCTACAAATTCAATATGGGATTAGTGTCTTTGGTAGGTTGGTGACTACTTCATACTGTAAACTCACTAATTATATTTTTGCATTGTGAGGCTAGATTTGGGTAGTAGATCCAAGCAACTATTCTCACTGTGGTTTTTCCCATCTTGGGTTTCCACATATATCAAGTGTTATCTTGTGTTGTGTTATGACTAATTGCTTAAGTTATTATGTGCTCTTCATGTTGAAAAACTATATAATAGTAGCAAAATTTCAAGTTGCATGATCCTATAAGTAGTGTTGAAGATGATAATTTTGAATTAAGTAGATCCACTTATTCACCCCCCTCTCAGTAGATTGTGTGCCCTTCACCCATATGGTTCAAAAAAATAATGTTAGATCCCTCAAGCCCTCATGAAAAGATTTGAAATGGTATCCTAAAACACCATTTCACAATTATACACCTTGTTATAGATACTTGTAGCTTATGCCTCATCTCTTAGTAATGAACCACTTGAACCATTGTTGGCACCTCCATTATTCTCTTGGAACTTGGGAGCATTAGTTCTAAGCTATTTGGACAACCATTCTTAAGACTAAGTTAGCTCATTTCATATGGGAATTCATTATTGATGTCTTCCACTTGGCTCTCATCTATCTCATCTAGGATTTATCAACCCCCTCTCTCATTGTTGTGGATAATTAAAGATTCTCAATCATATTTTTTGGTGAACTGTACACTAAAGCTCAAGATTTGGTGTACTTTTAGAGTAGAAATTCTCTTTAATTATTTGGAAAGATATAAACTCAACTCTTTTCTCAAGTATTTTTTAGGCTAATGGTCTTGGTCAAACTTTTGGTGCATGGAAATCTCCCTCTCTATCCTAGGATAGACCTTTACATATTCCTTGAAACTTCCTAATATCCAAATAATTAAGAATTCCATTTAGTAAAATTTCATAAAATAGTAAAAATTATACTTATAAATATACAAGCAACTCATGGTTGTCACAAGAAGGCTCATTGAATACCATCCACCACTTATCCAAAAAAAAAAATTATTTCGTTATGATTTCACCAATGGATAGGAGATCTCATATAATTTAATGCAAGGAGTGTATTGGTATTTGGATTTGTAAAAAGTGTGCAAATTTTGTACTTTGTTAGATTTTCTTTCTTTCAAAATCATTATCGAATAATTTTATTGCATGAAATTAGAAACCTAAATTGCTATATATTTTCTACTATTGAATTTGACCCATCACCAATTTGATTTATCATTGATTCTGATTTTTTTGCTAGTAATGCATGACCGGGTTTGACATTGACAATCTTAATGTTTCAACCAGTTATGCAATTTGAGTTTTATTTTTCTCTAGTTTCTCTAGAAGTTCTTCTTGAAATTATAGATAGTTTAAAATAAGTGTTACAAAATTATTAAAAATAAAGAGTGGTCTTCAAAATGGTTCTATTCATGAGAACATGCTCACAAAATAACACAATTCATGTTCTTAAGGGATTTTGACATTATGGGTTATGGTAAACCCACAACCTCTATTTTTCTCTTTTTTATGATAGAAAAAGATGCATGTATTATAATATGTACATGTTATGTCTGATTTTTTTTTTTTTTTAAATGTACGTAATTAGACAAAATAACACTTTTTGCCACTTTCTCCCTCAACTTGGTGCACTCACCCAAAAGATAGGAGCACATGTTCAAGCTTATAGTTATTACAAGACTAATTGAAAACCATAAAATGTTGAGAATCAACTTAATGCGAAGAATCTAAAATTTTAAGGAATAATAACACCCCTAGAAATGTCTTTCCTTGCAAAGCCTATGAGCATATTGAAAAGTTATTTTTAACTATATTAACATGGATGAATTTAACTTATGGTAGGGCCAATTAAATTCCATGGAATCACTCTTTGCAAACTTATGTAATGGTTCAAAAAAGTGGAAAGGTCAAGCAAGTATGTAGTTATTACAATAATACTTGAAAATAAAAAACCTCTAAAAATCACTTGAAAGTTAGGAATCTAAATTTTAAAGAAAAATCCTTGCAAATGCCTTTACCTACAAGAATATAAGGAAAATAGTCAAACCCTAATTTAAAATCAATAAGAAACTCTAACAAGGTGACAAGAATGGAAAAATATGCATGATAAGTGGTTCCAATGCTAGGATTTTAGCTAATATATAATATTTTAATAGGAAAGGTCACAGTAGTTACTTAAAATATATTAATACCACTACAAATGCAATCAGTGCCATGAAAGTTGAGTTGGGATGTCAAAAAAGTAGGGATTGCAAGAAAATATTCAACTAGAAATTTTCTAAAAGTGTTATAGTTTGTATTCATTACATGAATACTTGAAAACCTCAGAATCTTGAAAATCACTTGAATGTCAAGTATCTAAACTTTTCTATGGAATAGTAACATCCTTTGCATAGCCCCCAAGCAAATACTTAAACCCTAATTATGCAATGATATTAAGAACTTTTGCAAGGTGACAAGAACAAAAATAATATACACATGAAAAAGGATTTGAGCTAATGCACAAGGGTATTGTAAGATTTTTTTTAATTTAAATAATATCCAAAGTTAAGTGCTACCATCACCAAAGATATATCAAGCACTAATGGTGAAATTATGAAATCCCCAAAAATGAGACCATAATAACTAAAAGACTTAAAGAACCAGCAAATTATTTATGCAAAAAAAATTTCCCCACATAAACAATCAACAATAACAAAAGAGATTAAAAATAGCAAGACACTAATGTATTTACAAAGTTATACCTAGCTCTAATGGTGATTATGAACATGCTATAATAGAACAAATAGAGAAAACCCTAGTCTACTCTCAATGTTGCTTGATATTATGTATACTCATTACTTGTTCTATGGAAATGTTCATGAAGTGTGGATGCATAGCAAAATAATGTTGCCCTATTCAAACTCTTGTAATTTTTCATGTGGAATACATTTTTTGTGTGTGCAAATGACAATTGTTATGCATGCATCTCATATCTGTGGCTCTATCTTAACTTGTACATGGTACACACTATCAGTTTTGAAGAATATTTTTTAATAATTTATTTAGGAGTGTAATCTTTTAGGAATTGCATTTAAGTTATTATTATTGAAAATGAAAAGTAATAGGCAAAGAAATTTAAAAGCTATTTTAACTAAATTAATGTGGAAGTGTAACACTTAAGATAAGCCTAATCAAAACCCAAATCATCTCTCTTTATAAATTTATGCAATAAATTAAAATGACTCTAACCTCTTACCTTTGGGAGTAAATAAAAATAACTTCTCACAAAAAAATTTACTCAAGACAAATGTTAATAAAACCTCCAATACTCAAGCTAATGGAATTGTAAAATTTGACCAATTTTATTGTTGTAGGTTATTTCTAGAGAAGTTTTGTGACATCACCATTCTACTTAAACATCATTTGATTCAGTGATCAAACAACCAATAGTAATTTTATACACTCAATAATAATTTTACACCTTCCTTCATATAAAAAAGATGTAAATAATTATCCTACTTTTATAAGTCGAAATTAACTTTTGACTATTAAATTACATTATGTCTCAAAATAGCCTCATGTCATTTGAATTGAAACTTAATCTATGCCTCCTCAATTTTTTATTAATAAATTTTTGAATTTTTTAAACTTATATTCTGAATTTTCGTCCAACACTCTACTTAAATATCAAGAATAGTCTCATGTCATTAAAGTTGAAACCCACTCCATATCTATTCATATATATTCTTCAACTTTTTTATCAATAAATCTTCGAATTTATTTTATTTTATATTTTGAATCCTCATTCAACACTCTACTTCGACATGAGATTCTTCATCAGTCAAACAGTGAATAAATGAACTCCTCTAAAATAACATAAAAGTTATTGCAAGCAGATTCATGCACCTTCACAGTCCAGTCAATAAACGAAAATTGTTTTAACGAATTCTCCTCCCTCTAACAAGGAAAGCCGCCCACCCGAAAGAGAACACCGCTCAGAAAAAAAACTAATAGCCTACCTACCTCACTCTACGAAAAGTTTGCCAGCTGGACTAATCTGTGACCCATATCTTTCCGTCCCTTGTGCGGAGACACTATATGCCTCAGCCCAATCACCGTAATTCATACCCCACAACGACTATTCAACAGTGCAGTAAAAAAGGAGGCTCTTTCTCTGGATTCCTCTCCCTTAAGAAGAAAAAACTGCTCACCCAAAAGAGAGACTGCTCAGGAAAAACTAATTCGATGGCGAAGATGCAGATGCAGATGCAGATTCTGTGCTTCTCAATCGTTCTAATGGTAGGGGAGGCTCTTCAGCAGAATACAAGTTTCGTCTTCAACCAGTTCAATACCACAAGCAGAATAAAATATGTTGCAGATGCCTCAATACAATCCAAGGCAATCCGCCTGACAAATTACTCCGAGCGTGTCATTGGTCGCGCCTATTATGACAAGCCAGTCCCCATGAAAAGAAACGGCTCGGTAGTTTCATTCAGCACAAGCTTCGTATTCGCCATTGTTCCGCACCCGCGCTCGGGCGGCAGCAACGGACTCTGCTTCGTCATGACGACCACACCCGCTCTCAACGGGGCCTTCGCCACGCAGTACCTGGGCCTTGTTAACTTATCGAGCAACGGCAAAGGCTACAACCATATTGTTGCAGTAGAATTTGACACAAGTAAGAGCATAGGCGTGGAAGATAAGGATGACAACCATGTGGGAATCGATCTTAACGGCGTCAACTCGGTTGTGGCAGAACCTGCTGGTTACTGGCAAGGGAACACATTAACGCCCATTAATCTCAAGAGTGGGCATAATATAAGGGCCTGGATTGATTACGATGGCGACTCGAAGCAACTGGACATAACCATTGCACCAGTCGGGAAAGCGAGGCCACACAAGGCACTGCTGTCGAAGAAAGATTTGGATTTGGATGGGATTATACAAGACCAAATGTACGTGGGGTTTTCGGCGTCTACAGGTGGCTTTTCCCTTGCACACTTCCTACTGTTCCATTTTTCATCTTTCCTTCTATAAAGATTATAATTGCAAATTAAAAAAAAAAACTTCAATAAAAGTTCATAGTCTATCGCCGATATTGCATCATTTTCAGTATTTTTGGTAATTTTGTAGGAGAATATTGAAGTATTTTGCATTAACAGGTAGTTCCCCTTCAGTGGAGGATCACTATATTTTGGCGTGGAGTTTCGTAACTGGCCATAACAAGGCTCTAGATCTAGATATTCTGCACCTCCCTTCCTTCTATGTCAAAATCTCCCAGTTCTACAATTCTATAGAGTTCATATGCATTACTATAATATGCTTAGCAGCTTTCATCTTGGCACTCATTCTCAGCATATTTTATTGGCTCAAAAGAATGGACTATATGAAATTCAATGAAGAATGGGAGTCACAGTACTGGCCACACAGATTTCGTTACCAGGAACTCAACCATATTACAAAGGTAAACTATGAATGAAAAAATATCACATCTAAAATGGTTTCAACAACTTAACTTCCATTTAGCTTAACACAATCCAAACATATTTTTAATGTTCAAGAACTTGTTTTTACTAAATTTTCCCATGTCTATGACAAACTAAAACAGCTGTGAGAGCTTTTCACAGAATCCTGATCAGGGGATTTGCCACTGTGTTTTATTACAGGGTTTCAGGGACGAAAATCTTCTAGGCTATGGGGGTTTTGGGCGGGTATACAGGGGCACTCTGCCCTCCGGCGAAGAAATTGCCGTGAAATGCATTACAAAAGATGTCACAGAAGGAATGAAGGAATTCATTGCAGAAATCTCCAGTCTTGGGCGGCTACAGCACCGGAACCTGGTTCCCCTCAGGGGCTGGGGTAGAAAAGACAAGCGCCTCTTCATCATCTACGACTATATGTCTAACGGAAGCCTTGAAAGAAATTTGTTCAGTCCAAAATTGAATCTTACATGGCCTCAGAGATACAAAATTCTCACAGATGTAGCCGCCGGGCTGCTATACTTACACGAGCAGTGGGAAAAGTGTGTAGTACACAGGGATATTAAATCCAGCAATGTATTATTGGACAGTGATCAGAACGGCCGAGTGGGGGACTTTGGGCTGGCAAGGTTATATGACCACAGTGAAAAACCCCAAACTACTCATGTGGTGGGCACGCTGGGGTACATTGCACCTGAGCTTATACATTCTGGTAAGGCTTCTCCTTCCACAGATGTGTTCAGCTTTGGGGCTCTTATGCTGGAGGTCGCCTGCGGAAGGAAACCTGTAGATGCCCAAGGTGTGATTTTGGTTCAGTGGGTTTGGGATTTGTATGCAAATGAAAGATTACTGGAAGCTGTTGATCATAGGATTGGGGACGATTATGATAAGGGCGAGGCTGAGATTGTGCTTGTACTGGGGCTCATGTGTTCAAACCCTGATCCACATGAGAGGCTTAGCATGAGAAAAGTGTTGCAAACACTTTGCGGTGAGGCTACTTTGCCTGTGGATCTTCATGTGCCCTCGGCCTTTAAACATTCTTACATAGACGTTGCAGAATAGAATTCGTTTACTGCTACTTCTTTGGAGCTCTCAGAATGATGCAGTGGAAATGATTTCATCTAACTGTTTTGCATTCGCTGGATTTTCTTAATAAATTAAACTTGTGGAGTGAATTGGTATCTGAGACCACCAATTATCATAAATGCTTATTGAAAGAGACATCATTCGTGTAAGTGCACATTCATATTTCATTGTACATCATCTTATGAGACTAACTAGTGCACATTCATAATTAGCCGATAGGCTTTTATTGTGGACTTGCCAGTCCACAGGCCATCGGCAAACCTGTCTCACATGCCCTACAAACCATTTTACTGCCCTGTCTCAGGTACAATTTCGAGGCACTCAGGAATCCGCCAAACTTTTCATTGTAGCTAGGTAAGATTGTTATCTTTGCAGTAAATACATTTCACACTTCACATCACATCTTACGGCTGTGAAAAATCAAATCAAATCTGCATTGAGCTCAGAAATCTGAAGGTGTACAACCTCGATAATTTACACTTTATTTATTGTCAATAGATTGAAGAGGGTTTGTTGGAAAATGAGGATGCCTCTTTGGTTGCAGGCATGGCGGCAAAGGAAAGGAGGAATGGACATGGCATCTTTCCAATTAATTTGCAAGATCCCCACATCGCTATTATGCGGCTTGACTATTGCAGGAGTATGGCGGTGCAGGTAAGAAGGGATTCAAGGCTGTTGCAGAATTCCAAATTATAGAAATAACATGCAAGAATGTTGTCCAAGAGAGGTAGAAACCCGGTACATAGTATTTATAGTATTTTCGGTTATTACTCAAGCTATATAGTATTTATGTAGAAGTCACATGAAAACCCTAGGCGAATCTAATGCAGAGCTTCAACTTGTGGTTTGTTTGCAGCCGCTTGGGATTGCATATTAAACTATGCATAGATTTATCAACAAGAAAGTGAATAGATTGAAGTAGCAGTTGTAGGCAGATTATTTTTGGTTCATCTCATTTTTATAAAATTTGTGCCATTGGTAGGGTTTCATCATATTTATCTTGTAGATTCTTTCCATTCATTCTCAAGATTTTGGGTCATTTTAGTCGGCCAAGCACAATCAGGTAGTCCTCTGTTATGTTAATATTGGGCTTATGTAGTGCTTTGTTGCATACTCACGATCTAATCTATGGGTGTAAAAATAGCCTTGTATACCCTAATTCTGTAGCCTTTATGTTAAAATGATCAAAATCTGGCACCATTAATGAATAGAAAGTTTCTCATGCAGTGCTTTGTCTCATAATCACAATTGAACATCTGTTGGAGCTAAATTTCTACAATCTTGTGCCACATGAAGTAGTAGTTTGCAAATTTAGCTTAGCATATAGTTTCCTGTGATGGTAATGGAAGGTATGCACAATTGTCATTGTTACAGCCAGTACATGATGTGAAGAAACTATACAATTTTTGATGTCATATGCCATTAAAATTGAAATATTTACTAGGTTTTAGTACACTTTGAGAAGAAATGATTCGATTTCTAAAGTTATCCCTGTAGAATTGAACTATTTCCAATTTTTCGGTACAGAATGAGAAGAAATGATGTAATACCTCAAGCCTTATTCCTTGAGAATTGAACTATTTGCAGGATTTGAACTTTGGGTAATGTTATGCCAGATAGGACAAATAGCCCAATCAAGAATTCTAAAACCCAAGCTCTCTCGATCACATGGAGCGAAATTTGAGTAATCTTTGACTAAAATTAAGTAGATGTATGGAAATTTATTTTGGATAGTTACCTTCGCAAGCAGCTACTCACAATTTTCAACATTATTGATGGTATATGAGAGAAGAGAAAGTGCAACATCTGATGTCTTATTCATAAAAAGTTGAACTGTTTCCAAGGTTTGAGTACATGATGTGAAGCAATATAACAATTTATGAAGTCATAAATTGTTGAACCTGAGGTTTCCACAGCTCATGCGATCGAGTAAAAAGCTTATGGAAATAATAGTGTACATTTAACTTTATTTTATGCTTGATTAAAATAAATATACACAAAATTTTTTAGAAGTTTTTGACTCAAGTCATATGCTGTTAGAATTGAACCATTTCCTGTTTCCCGTAACTAAAAACCCATTGGAAGGAAAACTATGTGATTGCACTAATCTAAATTTGAGTAATCTCATGTGCCATTAGATATTAGTTAGGAAATTTAAATATTACTTAGGAAATTTAGTTTAGTTTATAGTTGGCTATGGGAGTAGCTCCTTACAAGTTTTATTGTTTCCTACAATACACAATGTAAAGAATGTGTGCTATTTCTAAATTCTTATGCCTTTTGATGTGAACCGTTTCCGGTGTTTTAGCAAATAATGAGAAGAAGCAGTGAGTCTTATTATGCTTTTAGAATTGAACTATTTCTAGGATTTGATAACTTAAAAGCCCAATGCAACATAAAATTAAATCTTAAACCTGATTTGCTATGATTATGTGAACTTACCTTAGGTAATTCATTAAATTCATTCCAAATTAAGTAGTAGTCAAGAAATTTAGCATGGCATCTCGTCCTTACTTTTTTCTGTGTTATGGCCAGTTCACAATGTGAAGGAATAGTGTTATTTTTCAAATTGAATTATTTCTAGAGATTGGATAATTTAATCCAACTTGATCTAAGATTCTAACAAAGAAAACTAAGATCAAAACTACCATGATCATTTCTTTCAACCGAACACTTGGAAAGCTCATCACAAGGTTGTGTGATTTGTCTCCACTTGTCCTTAGTCTGAATGTGCACAAGGTGAAAAGTTGCATTTTCTGAAGTTATGCCTATAGAATCAAATTGTTTCCACAGTTTTAATAAATTAAAGCCAAATAGAATAGAATCCAACCAAGAAATTCAAAGCACGAGCTTCCTTCATCATATTATTCATTCGAACACACTTTGATAGCTTGGGTACAATATCAATTCAAAGCTTAGAGATTAAAATTATTTCATAAATTTGTACACCATTAACTTTAATTCTAGGTATGAGTTCATTTTCAATTCATGCAGTCTTAAGTCTATAAATGCATCCAAGATTGTAAGATGATAATATTTGTGTCACTGTCCATTAAGTTACTTATAACACAATTCATGCATTTCTTATGATTATAGAAAAACTATTTGTATTTTCCTTTAATGGAGACAAATATTTTGGTTTCTTTTTGATGTCGTTGGGCCAGAGTATTCACAAAACTCTGCATTTATGGTGCTGAAAGTTGCATTTAATAGTAAAGATGGAGTAACAGTAAGCAACTACCTAAGAGGAATCTACAAATCCTAACATTTTGATTTATGTTTTCTTTTAAAACCTTCAGTTATAGCAGTCTTATGTTGCACCACTCGTACCCTAAGGGACTTGAGATGAAGAGGAGGTGGAAGTAGAGAGAAAAGGGTGTGGGGAAAAAAGGGTGACACCAACCACATAGGTATTCTTGCATCCTGGTCATTGGTTGGAGACATTCACCTTCCCTTTGTGCCATTTGGTGGGTTGACACAGAGGAATGGAGAGGAGACTATGCAGTCTTAGGTGCCAGGGCAACATATAAAGTGAGACAACTGGTAGATTTGGCCACAGAGAGGGGTGTGATGTGAAACATCCATTCCATACACAGGCCTATGACTAGAGGGGATTTTTGTTGTTGTTGTTTGTTGAGTCTGTCTAATGGTAATACTCTAAATGGCTGGGTCGAGACCCTAAGAAAAATGTCATTATTTAAGCATTTTTTTATTATATATGTTTATGGTTCTCCTTACTCGTGATTTCAAACACAGTTTTATCACAATAAAATAGCAAGCTAACTGTTGCTTGTAAAAACATATATAAATATATATCTTCTATTTCTGATTAAAGGAAACAACAAAGTTTTTATTTTATTTTTTTAATTTCAATACAACCATATCACCATATGTATACAAAACTTGTTCACCTACGACCATTGAGCTCCTGAATTAATAGCAAAAATATGACCTGTGTTGGAATGTTTTTACACTGTTAAGTTTTACTATATGTTCATGGTAAATTTGATATCATTTGCAACATATCCATGTCTTCATGTGTGTGTAACATTTTAGGTTGTTATTTCCTCTATTTATATGCATGTGTGTGAAACAAAGAGGTCTTATGGCCACTGGTTAAAACTCTCTTTTGTATTGACTATTCTGTGTCACTTTTTAAAGAGGAATTTTTGGATGCACATAAAACCAACATCGTCGATAATAAAAATCCTTTAAGGTCTATTAAGATTTATCATGAAAAGAATTAAAGTTCCAACTTCCGATTGTAGCAAATTTTAAGTCCATGCATCTACTAAGTAATTAATTGTAAAGTACTGCTAATTTAGTTTTAATTTTGTGTCAAAATCTTCCAACATCAATTGCTATTAGTCATACTTTCCCAATCCCCATCTAAATAGATTCTTCTTCTCTTTGAGGCATTCTCACTATCACAAGACTCTAACCATGCCTTCAAGTGCAAAACTAGTAAAAAAGGTTATTGTTATTGAAGCCAATCTGACATTCATATTATTTTTATTCATGGAAAAAAATATCATGATCACCTACTTTGAACATCAAATTTTATATACCGTCATTGTTGTTGAATTGTTTAGCCAATCAAAGGAGTTCATACCTAGTCCAATAGTTCTCTATCAACAACTCTAGTTCATTCCATCCCCATAGGGATTTTAAATGCCCAGAACTTTGATAGGTCATTCATGATGCATAATGACTTCTAAAAAGGATGCAACAGATGTCATTATAAAACAAGGACAAAAGATGCTCATAATTCCTCTTAAAAAGGTCAATGTGAAATTTTTAAGGCAACACATCTCCAAAGCTAACAAACTTTTGAAAACTATGAGCTAGCCTTTTTAGAAGATGAACACATTTTTCACTAACTAATTAATTTTGTGCTTGGGCATTGTTTCCTCTACCAAACATTATCAATACATTTGTAGTCTAACCTAAGTTTGTACATTTCTAACCATGTACATTACTTTTAAGTCATCTAAGTAGGTAAATGTTCAAGAGACTTTTCTACAAAGCACAATGTCTCTCGAATCCACAGTTGTAGCCTTTTAAGAATATAAAATTATTTTTGTATCTGTGCTCGAGAGATTTTAAATAACTATTTTTTTATCTACAAGTTTTAAGGCATAAATTTTAAAAAATTAGCTTCTCCAAAATTTATATTGTTATACAACTAATTATATAATATTAAAATATTTAAATTTTATTTTTAATTTTCTATCGACGTATCCCTTGAACCTCTTGTAGGTGCAAGTGCTAGTTTATAAGAATCTGTTGAAAATTTTAGCTCTCAATAAAAATTGATTAATAAGTGGAACCATTTTGAGATTTACTGAATGTTAAAAGAAAAATCATAAAGGTAATAATGCAAAATTTAAATTTTACATGAAGATTAGTTTTAGAATTTAGTATAATTACACGGCTAATAAGTTTAGTTAATGTGTATTTTTATTAATATGATTTTTATTATTTAGATTTTGTACCTAAATCAAGGTAGAGACTTATGGAATGATTTTGTTTAGACAATAATTTAAAAGGCTTATTTTAATTATTTGGATTTCACTTTTAGATACACAACAAAATAACATGGAGAATTTAGAAAATTATATTCACAAAAAATGAAAAGTTGGTATGATTTACATTTTTAAAAATGAAGATAGATGGATGTAAAAACATGAAGATTAGATTGAAAAGAATGGAAAATTATATCTATTGACTGATTAAAGATTCATAAAATTTTTGAGAGGTGTGAGGATTTTCTTTTAATCTTTCTATTGGCACTCGAATCAACCTAATTGCTAGGTTGTGGCATTTTTCCCTCGTCTTTAAGGTTGTGGTAACAATTTGTGTGGTGGTAGCCCTAGTATCATTCTTAGTAGTGTTGGTAGACTTGGTGGTGGCTTGACAAGTTGAGCTTAAACATCATGCATGTTTGTAGTCAAAAATTAACAATGTATTATTGTTATCAATTGAGTATAATCCTATATAATTGTTTTAAAAGTGTTGAAAGCATATTATCTATGGATAACAATGCACTAAATTTTAATAAATGTGTTGTTACCTCTTTAGACTGGTATACAATTAACACACTTTTATTGGGATTAGGTGTCATGCACCTTGCAGTTTCTAATGTTCAAGTTATTATTGGGTCATGATAATTCTTACTAGGATATCGAAAGACCATTTATGGGTCCATTCTAGGTTTCCTTAACTTTTACATTGAAGTGTTTTTTTTCTTGAATTGATAAAAAAAACCTTAGAATTAACTTACTATTTAGAGAGAAAATAAGTTTTCCCTTAGATTTTTTCCTTATCTTGGATTGTCACTGTAGAACTTCCATGTCTATTCTACTAATTTCAATATTGGGAAGCAATTTGCACTACTACTGTAAAGTCTAAACTCTATGTATTGATGGTTGGTTTAGCTTTGATTCTCTTTTTACATGTTTTAACACATTATTGCTTGAAATTATGGTTATGATATCCCTTAGGTCACATATATCATCTTGGAAATAGTCTACGAACATACCTCCCTTCCCAATATCCTTATTTATTTTCATTGCTTGTGGGAATTTTTTTAAAGTGCATTCATTGGAACTTCATTTTGGGGTCATTTTAATGCCCATTGAAGAAAATAGAGGGTTTATATAAGCTCTCAAGGGAAGATAAATTCTCTTATTTTTTCATAATTAGGCTACAATGGCTTTAAATATATATTTTACCCCATCGTACAAATCTAAATTTAATTACGATCTATAATTATTTTCCTTTACAACTGAATCAAACCCTATCCCTATTGGTTTATAAACTTTACAAATTTATTTTTTCAAAAAAAAGTGGAGGAAAACTTTTAAACTTATCTCAAGAAATATGTAGAGACAAAATTTGAAGCTTTGTTAGGCTTATAGGGAGCACTTTAAAAACTAGTGCATGGTTGAGAAACAAAGAAATAATGATTGAAAATATAGTAAATAGTTAGAATGAACTCTTTGCTTCCATTTTAATTAACTCTTTCATTAAAGGCATCTCCTTATCACAACAAATTTCAATTGTAAAAAACCTAAAAAACCACATCACTGAACACTTCTAAATATTTTCCAAGATCTACAACTAAAAAATAAATCATTTTTATTAACAATTAGTAAGATGTGGTGGATTGTGAATGGTTGAGCAACTTGACCCCTTGCAAGCCTAAAATTCCTATAGTGAATGAATATACTATTGTAGGGAAAAGGGTGCTTCACCTTGATCCTAGGACCACTTACTATTTCATCAAGTGCCACTACAATTCATGTGCAAACACCTCATTTGTTCTTTGTTTCATAGTATATTCCATGTCCAAGTATTTTTTACTAACTTTGATAAAAACCACATAATGTTAACTACACATTAAAATGAACTATTTCCAAGACACCACTATTATTAGTAACTCAAAATGAAGCTCTAATACTAGTAAAAGGAAATAAATAATTCCTACATTAATCTCACGAGAGAAATAATAAACAAAGGAATATATCCAAATTTTAATTATACAAGAAAACACATGACACAAAATACATCTTGGAAACCCAAAGGGAAAAAACCTAGCCTCCAAAGCATGTTAAATATATTATTTAATAACAAAATATTTATAA
The DNA here is from genome assembly GCA_007258455.2 of Sequoia sempervirens. Classification (NCBI taxonomy): domain Eukaryota; kingdom Viridiplantae; phylum Streptophyta; class Pinopsida; order Cupressales; family Cupressaceae; genus Sequoia; species Sequoia sempervirens. Next base: position 47,600,965 of record VDFB02168118.1, read on the forward strand.
TGCATTAATATTGTTATACTATTTTTTCATAAGTTTAAGGAAGCAGATCTTTAGCTATTAGTTTCATGGAGAAAATCTACTCACAAACCTTGCCTCTAATAGCTACTCTTCATCATGTAAATGAGCTAGTAGCATCCCAACCATACAACCATGGGCATGGTGCAAAGTCATAGTGGTGAGAAATAAGAGAACCTCTTGTGGTAAAAATCTAGTATAATAACCCCAATAAAGAGTAAAGTTGCATTATTTCTAGGTGGAATTTTGAAGCATAACCCTACCTACCATCCATACCACTTAAAACCACCAACACATGCATCTAATATATAGGAATGTCTGAAATTGAAAGCTAATGATAGTTTACAATACTAGTGCTAAAGATCATTTCCCAATTCAACATACAATATTAGAAAAATCTGGAACCTCTTCCCAAGATGGTCTCATGCATTGGCCAAAGAGCCTCCTTAGTTTGAGAGTCCACACCTAATTCTCTTATTCATGCTCTTGAACCAATGTAACATCTTTTCACACCTTACAAGTGTCAAATTCACATAAAGAAATTTACATGATTGATAAGTTCTACTTACAACTTATCAAGAATAAATTACAAAATTTGATTCCCATTTCAAGTGTGTACATGGGTGGGATAAACCTAATCCCAGTATTCTACAACTTTTCATTACCTCGATAAAAGGGAGAAACAATAAAAATAAAGCAACTATCAAGGAGTAAAACCATGCTATAGTTCCATTGTGCTCTCAAGCTTTATCAAAGAATTTGTAATAGCCACCAAGGTGATCACCAACTCATCCAAAATCCTCTCATCCTCCACCATGTCAACACATGAAAGATAAGCTCTCCAACCAAGGTGTTGACATACTAACTATTGTATAAAATAGCTATTTTTTCCTTCTTCAACTTGGTATTCAAACATAGACACTAAAGTTAATCCTCTAAAATAGCTTGATTAATCACCACATAGTATACCTCCACAACTGGAATAACATTCACAACTAGTCACCTACACATCCAACCAATATATATTTGCACACCCAAGGAATAAGACCAATTTTGATAAGCATCACTTATACTCCTTAAACTAGTCCTTAGAGCCACCCTTAGCCACCTTTATAGCCCAAAATAGTTATGTCCTCAAAGTTGACACCACAATTCAAGACATTCACATGAGAATATAAAGAAAAACCATAATGTATTTGAATAAAAAGTGGGATAAGCCTATCAAATCACTCTCCAATGAGCGTGTGTAATTCTCATCCAGCTCTACTGTGTAGACTCCTCTATCTTTCTATTGAAACCTCATCAAGAGTCACTATCTCAACACTTCATCTCCAAACACCTAGGAGATCTCTAACCTTACTCAACTCAAACCACCACCAAAAATCTCACTACACAATCACTAAAGGAACCCACAAGCTTATCATAGTATCATGGTTTACACCCATATCATGACAAAACTCACAATAAAAGTGTTTTAGAGTTTCCCATGGCACACTACCCCATTACTATCAAAGCTCAAATTGAAGTTATTCAAACCTATATATGGCACCATGGCACATCACTATCAAAGTTCCCAATAAAATCATTCTAGAGCTACCATGACATCATGATACATCATTAATAAAGCTCACACAAATTTTTTTCTAAAGCTACCTATTGCACTATCATACACATTCTTAAATCTAAAGATAGCTTGCCACATTAACAAAATCAAAGAACTCCAAACAAAATATTATTTGTAGTGTCTCTCACATTTTTAATCCTTATTACATATTTTGGTTTTGACTGTAATGTGTATATCTATATATTCGATTTAGGGGTATGTGCAGGATCATGATGGGCCAAAAAGTGGTGATATGATGGGTATGTGGCTAACGACTTTTCTTTTACCCAAAATTGATGAAACAAAAAGGGTTTTTAAAGGGGATTCTCATCTTTCCACCAATATAAATTATGTTTTACTTTGAATTTAATAAATAATTATTATTCATTTTCTATTTGAATTACGACTAAAGTCATGATTGATAGGTTGATTGAAAAACATCTATGGCTTTCAAACAGTATCACATTTTTTGAATCTGAAACATGCGTCAAATTCTATGCTTCGCATACTATAGGTTTTTTTTTTTAAATGAATTTCATGAAGTTTTGACCAAGTTAAGGTGATCAGACATACACGTTTTTATATTTTTTAAAAGTTGTAATAAAAATTCATAATTAATTATTTACTTGGAAAAAATACAAAAAATATACATTACATCGAACATGAGTCCTCTACTTATATCTAAAATCTTATAAAAAAATATTATCATTTTATTGTGGTTAGGGGTTAGATAGACACTTCTTATTTTTTTCCCTAAAATTTAAGTACTACTACATTGAAATTTCAAATTTTCACCAAATAGATTTAAAAAAAACCTAGTAGTTTAGAAACTACATTCAATTTGCTACAGATTCTATTCTTACATATTTTTGAAATAATATAGATAACTTATTCTTGAATTTTTACATCAAGTTGCCTAGCTCTATTTTTTCTGAATTTTTCGCCACTTAAGGCCCTGCTTTTTCCATAATGATCCTGCACATACCCTTAGGATTATTCGTACAAAATTATGATTATTTTTTATCGACATCAGTTGGATGCACCTTTCAATATTGTTATATTATGATTGTGTTATGATGGATTATGTTGTTTTATCTCAATGATTATGCACATGTATATCTAGATGAGTGATTTGGGATTATGTTGTATATCATGTTCGAAGATTGCATGTGTTTCAGCTATTATATATATGCATAGGTGCACTTGACATTTGTTGAGTGGAAACAGGTATAGGGAATTTTTCTACCTAGCTTCATAGGTCTAATTTATTCCCTGACGTTGGTTATATTGGAGATGCCACCTTGGCCAGTTTGTTATATGTAACTGTTGTACTGAATTTGAGTGTGATTCCCTATTGTCTTACCATATGGTCAGATTCTATATGATTTCTGAATTATGTAACCTATTGTGAAATCCTAGCAAATGTGTGCGTGTCGAATTATTTAAATTCCAATTTCTGCAAAATTAGTACAATTTTATGCTTAAATGGAATTAATGGTAAATTATATATGTTAAAAGATGTTTCAGAATGAATTAGTCTATGGATTAATTGTATTGTGGGAATATTTGACAAGTTTGAATTAAGAAATGAAGAAAATGAATGTTATTAAAATTTTATTTAGGTTTTGAAAATGGGTAAAAAAGAAGAAAGGGATAAATTATTTCATTTTATGTTATTTTATGGGAGAAAAATAGAGAAGAGAAAACATTGTTGGATCAATTTAGTAAATTGGTGATTGGGAATGCATTTCTCATTGAAATTTGACGAGGTCATATTTGTTGGGATAGGAGTTGGGAAGGGGTTGTGCATGCTAGTTTTCATGAGCTATCATTTGGTGTTTTTAGAGTGTGTTACATTTCAAATTTGGAGAGAATTTGAGGTATTTCTCTTGTTTTAATTAATTTTGAACATAATTATAGGAAATGGATTGAGGGAGAGTGGAATCCTCTAAAATGATTTAGTTAGTGTTCATGTAAAATTTGAGAATTTTAAAAAATACAGGGTTATCATGCCCAATTTTAAGTAAAATGATGAAAATGTTAAAATTATAGCTTAAATAGGGTGTTGGGCATATTTGCACCAAAAGGGTATTCTTAGAATTTGAATTTTGAAATTTGAAATTTTGATGAATTTCCATAATGGAATTGGGAAATTTTCTAGTTTTTATGGGTGCAAGCAGGATCATGGGGGTCCAAAAAAGTGGCGATATGACAAAAAAGTGGCTAATGACCTTTTTCATCCAAGTTTGATGAAATGAAAATGGTTTATTGAGAAAATTGTTAGCTTTCCAATACTATAAGAAATGCCTTATTTAGAATAAAATAGATAATTATTATTAATTTTCTACATACATTCTGACTAAAGTCCTGATTGATAGGATGATTGAAAAACATTTATACTTCTTAAACGATTTAACAATTTTTGAATCTGAAAGATGTGTCACATTATATGCTTCCCATACTATAGGATAAAAAAAAAATTAAATTAAATTTCATAAATTTTTTACCAAGTTATGGTGGTCAGATGTAAACACATTTTAATATTTTTGAAAATTTTTAATAACAAATTAATTATTTTTACTTGAAAGTTTAAAAATAAATATTATTTTTTCTTATACTTAGGTTGGTCAAACATACACCTGTTTTTTATTTTTTTCCTGAAAAATTTAGTACTACTGCATTGAAATTTTGAATTTTCACCAAATAGATTTACTTTTTTCCAAAAAGGGAATAGTATGTTAGAAACTAAATTCAATTTGCTTCAAATTGTGTTCTTACATATTTTTCAAATTATGTTAATAACATTTAAATTTTTATGTCAAGTTGCCTAACACTATTTTTTCAAATTTTCATTGCCACTTAAGGGCCTAGTTTGGACCCCCATGATCCTGCATTGACCCTTATATTGTTGAAAAATGAGAAAATTTGAAACTTTGATATGAAATTTAGTGAATTTGGATGTTTTAAAAAAATGGAACCTTGGGAAATGTGATAACATGCATTGTGGGAAAGTGTCATTAAAATTTGGAAAAAATGCATTTTTCTTTGGTTTTCATGCCACACCTATTGGAGGGTGTGATGAGCTTAGGGTCGAAATGTTAGAGAGAGTGATGGGAGTGGCTCCCAGCATGAACCTAGCCCAAAGTGGTGCATAGGAAATCACGGTGTGGGGAGTTTCTTAATGAAAAGTGAAAATTTAATGAAAAATAGGTAATAAACTAATCAAGATAATAGTATCCCTCTCATGCCTTGAGTGCTAATATAGGCTAAGGGTGATCAAGGAAGACAATTTTCTCAAGGAGTGTAAGACTTGTAAGGTCAAGTATTCTCATTTGTAAAAGAGGTCACTTGGTTCTGTGTTGAGCCCCACATGAGTGTCCATGATGACACTCCCTTTCTTGCTCTCTAACATTTAACCCTTGAGTAGATTTGAGTAGCACCCAAAGAGAATGTTTATCATTGATATGTTGATAGTGGTTTCATTACATCATGTTATATATATTGTATTCTCTATGTATTGTGTGAATGTATACCCCTCTTTCGCTTGTGTAATGTGTGTGTGAATGTTTGGGCCTTGTGACTATCTCCTAGCATAGTGAAGTGAACCCATGGATATCACATGGTTGGGTGGTGTGGAACCACCATTGGGGATCAGAGGTTCATGGATCAAGGAAAGATATGGAACTTGTTCCATCAAACTTTTCACATGTAGATTCATGTATATAACTCATTATATTGTAAAATTATTGTTTTGAATTCTCTCTTTAGAGATGATTTTAATTTGTAAATGAAAAAGGACATTTAGATTGTTTATGTGTCTTAATGTTGGTACCGGGCATGAATCTTATTTTTTATCCTTGTTATGGTATTTAGATGCTAGATTAGACATAGGAACATTTATTCTGGTGCTTAAAATGAAAATAAGTATGAAATTTCACAATTGGGCAGTCTGGTCTTGTACCTAGGCGGCCTTGTCAAACACTACATTGAACCCAGAACTTCAAAAAAATTCCTAACACTATTGCAGCAGCCTGGATCATTCTAGGGGGGCTGGTAGATGTTGGAGTAGTCTGAAGAAAACTGGGGCAGCGTAATCTTGATAGGTCTAAAAACCTAAAATTTTCACTAAGGGTGTTGAGGTGGCCTGGTTTTGTGTAGGGGTGGCCTCATTCCCATACAAAAACCAAAGAGTAAATCCTCTTAACCAATGATAGGTGAGTGTTTTCTAAGCCCTTGGAAATTTTCAAATAATTTTTATGACTTTCACTTTTCCCATTTCAGCCATTTTCATTTAAACCATTGAAACCTAGTCAAAATTTCTCCAACTCTAAACTCGATCTTTCCTTGCAATTTCAGAACTCCATTTGGGAAAAAATTGTATACAAAATTTGTTCACCATAGTCTTGGGGTCCTACTAGTACTTGTTACTTGTACTCAAGTATCATTATTGAGGGCTTACATCATTTCTTGCATCATTTTGCATGCAACCTTTTGATATGACTCAGTTACCAAAACTAAGTGTTGCAACCTTTCAATCGCTCTCCTAGTCTTATGAAGGATAGTAAAGGTTGGAACCCTTCATGTCTAATTCTATAAGTTTAACCAACACTCCTAATAGGTTATGGATGTTTGGGAGGTAAGTCTTCCTCTTGTGTAACGTCATTGTAAAGCAATTTTTTCCTTAGTCTTTTTGAGTTTTCTATCCTCACTCTTTTTTGGATTTGGACTAATCCACACTCAAATAAACAATTTTTTTCCCAAAAAGCGCATAGTGCACCCTATGTTGGCTACACAACTTTTTTGCATATCATTTTTCTTTCGAGTGTAGGTCAGGATACATGTCAGTTGAGCAGAGTTTCTCTCCAAAGCCATTTTCACAATGCTAGGAGTCCCTGCCTACTTGACACATCATATTTTTCTTTAGGAAGCTTGTTTGTTTTTATGGAGAGATCTCTTTGGGTGGAGCCTGTCATAATGTGGCGTTTGTTTTTCTTTCAGAGTGGAGCCTTTGATTTGGCATCGTCAACCTTGATATTGACCAATCATATTTTTTCTAGGATGCATTTTTACAAATCTGATAATTCTCTGACAACCATCCTCGCTAAATCTCTAAAGAGCCATGAATGTTATAGTTAGGACTCAATGAATGAAGATTTTTGTGATCTAATAAAGATCTAGGATCGGATCGTGAGTTATTAGGCTAAGGAACTTGGCAGTTTTTGCTTTCAGAATATTTTATGGCGTTGCTCTCTTTTGTTGGCTATAAATAGAAGGTGGCAACTTGTTTTAAGGGTTAGAAAATTTTTCTTCAAGAACTATTTTTTCTTTTGAAGATAGATCCAATAGGGAGTTTTTCTTTTCAGAAGTAAAAGGTGTTACAAAATACTGATATTCTCTGGCATGTTATATTTTAAAAATCTAAACTATCATCGGATTGGAATCTGACCTTTGTTTTTTTGTTCATTCATTTAAAGTATGAACTATTTATGAGAAATCTCTAAAATTGTGCATGATATAGCCTTTGTCAGGTTTCTTGTTTATCTTTCTTTCATGATTAAAATATTGTGTTAAGTCTACTTGAATAGTATGGGTCGTTAAGTTCCATGTTATTAAGTTTTTGTGTTGAATGTTCACTTTCAGAAATTGGGCTATGTCTAGTATACTTTTCCATTCTTTGTAAAAGTTAGCCTTTCTTCATACTATGCTATAAAGAGGAGAGTTTTCTATGATTTTTTATATTTTTGTTAATCAGTAGATCATTCTTATATCTGATGGACCTAAATGGGTGCTTCCCATGGGAATATCTAAATAATTGCATTGTGCTTTCACTAAGCCTTTGTTGCTAGTTCTATTCTCAACAATGAAGGGTTTGTAGCATTTTTGTCCATCATATCAGTAATAAGAAACAATTTGAGGTTGGAAATGTTGTAAGACTTTGGTGCATCGCCCTTTTATGTTTTATTCACACTTCTTTCTACCTTTTTCCTCAAAACACAGAGAAAAGCTGGCTTTCTATAAAAATCCTGAAGGTATTCAGTGAGGCCAAATTATTCCCCCACTCGTTGAATTTCCCATAAGACTGTCGGAGAAGCGCAATATTTGATGATCAACAGTTCTTTTTCTGGCACACCTAGTGGGACTAAGTTATTCGAACGTCTAATTAAAAGTCAAAAATATTTTTAGATTAGACTTGAAAAAGACGCTAGAAATTTCATGCCCAAAATCCAAACAAAAGCATCTTCAAGAGGCCATTTCTAGTTCTCCAAATTACCTGCTTCAACACCAAGGAGAAGAAGACTTATAGGTTTTGTATCATTTGTAAGAAGCAACTAGGTAAGAAGCATCAAATCACCATCTAGAGCCATATCTAGCCCCCCAGGTGGTCAATCTTTCCAAATCAGAATACCCATCTACCCCATCCATAGGAATCTATTTTCGATGGCTCATCTAGATGTTGCCCCCCCTAGAAATTTTGTGACCTAGGATAGCAGTAGTCCACTACAACCACCTATTCCATAGGTGATGTATGACCTGCCATACTTGCCAATGCTCTTAAATCCATCCCAAAATTTTCTAGGGAATATTTCAAGACTCCTTTCGAACATCTCCAAGGTATAGCGGAGGTATGCAGAGTGCATAGCATCATGGAGGAGAATGTTGCTCTAATATTATTGGTCACCTCTTTCAAAGGAAAAGCCCAGGATTGGTATAGGTCTTTGGATTCCAATTCGATCTGATTGTGGGATGAGCTTGGAGAAAATTTATTAGAGCATTTCTCTGATAAGGGAGATTGCTCCTCTTTGCTATAGTAACTAATCACTATCAAAAGAGCCCCGCAAGAGGCCATGAGTGATTTCAACACTAGATTTCATAAGACATGGCAAAGGAATTTGGTGACCACCAGGCCTCTGACCACTATGGCATTCATGTTCTACTTGAAAGCTCTTAATTTTGACATCACAATCATGGTGCAATCCATGGGAGGAGATATTTTTCCCAATGCATATGATTTGGTCATGCAAGCAAAGAATAGTCTGATCATTGCCAAGAAACTCCCATTGCGTTGACCCATGCCTATGTCCATGAAAATATCTGGTTACCCACGAGAAGAAGCAAATCTGAGCACCTCTTCTTCACAAGCAATCATGACTGCTACACCATCATCCATGTACGTATACCCTAATGTGCAACCAAGCACATTGGGCTCCTCTTCATTGTTGGTTGATGTCAAGGACATGAAAAATCTCATGTGATCTTTTATGAATGAGCTAGTCCTCATTCGACAATAGCAAGTAGCATATTCAAAGCTTTCCTTACAGACCTATCAAGGAGGAAGGCCATCCTACCAACAAAATGTGTATCAAGGAGCCTTGAAGGCACAAATTCAACAACTGAAATCCACAAACCAGATAGTTTTGATCACTATGCTGCTATAGATAGCCAAGAACATCCCATGTAAAGAATTAATCCTAGGTTAGAACAACTTGGCAGAGGAAAATAACATATGGTGCTTCCTGTGCAATGATAGCCATATGCCCTGAAATTCTCCAAGGGGAAATCTTCAACAAAAGATTGCAAAGCAAAGAAGCCAGGGCATTTGCTCAAGCACAAAATAATATCAGTCTCCCAAAATGGAGAATGCTTGTTTTAGGTCACAAATGAAAGGAATGTCTTTAGAGCAAGAGTTGGACATCACATTGGACCAAGAAATTTTTTCTTGGATGGAAGAGGAAGATGCAGTATTCGTGAATGATGCTCTAATGACTAGTGATCCACAAGTACAATTGGATTATAACACAAGATCCAAAAGAAGGCTCATGAGAGAATACGTACAACAAGCTTTGTCGCATCCATAGTTACGTCAACCACAACCACAAGAAAAGAAAGCTCTATAGGCCATCACCTGACCTACTCAGTAGTTGCAAACCTCATCGTTTCCAGAGAAGGAGATGGATAAGATACTGAGCCCATTCATGATGAATCATTTTCCCCGGAAGACGAGAGAGATACCACCATTCAAACCCAAGGCCCTGGCAGTCGGAACACTCAATATGGTGGAACAATTGAATAAGGTACCTGCTAACGTATCTTTGTGGGATGTCATATCCATTCCTAAACAAAATGTGTTGCTCCAAGAATCATTGAATAAGGAAGAACAAATACCGTAGACTGATGTAACTCTGTCATGCAAGCAAAGTAAAGATAAAGAGCCTGCGTCGGACCCTCAATATTTGAGAGTTGTGGCATATGTAAATGTGGAAGATAGTCCAAAAGAGAAAGAGGTAAGCAAGCCAAAACCCACACCTTTCTTTTTAATGCTCATTATTGAGGATAAACTCCTACACAATAACATGATCGATTCAAGAGCTAGTATGACAGTCATGCCTAAACAAGTGGTAGATGCTTTGAAACTGGAGTATGAGCCTCTTGAGAAAGGGATCATGCAACTAGACGAGAAGAAGGTTTCGACCATTGGTCATATCAAAGATCTATCTTTGACCCTCTTCTCATGTCCAAGCCAAATGGTCACACAAGAGGTGGTTGTGATAGACATTCCCCCAATGTTCGGGATGTGCCTTTCAAGAGACTTCACAATAAAACTTGGCATATACTTAGCGCTCGATTGGTCCCACCTAATATTGTGAACCAAGCATGGGGAAAAGATGAAAATCTTGTCTAAATCCTTGTATCCAAAACATATAGTAGACAATGTGGTTCTATGGTTCAAAGTAGCACACACCTCTTTCTCAAAAGGAGAGACATATTGTGGTTAAATGTTAGAGGATGAGGAGGAAACGAGTGAGCAAACCCCCGAAGAAGAGGTCCTACTCAATCAGTTCATTGACTCTAACCCGTTTGGGAACTTCCATGCCACCGGATTGGGCACTTATGTGATCTTTGACGATGAAAAAGTCTTCCCAACACTAATGAAAGAATAGGAAGATCCTAGTGGTCCAGATGACAATAGTCTGTCAACGTTGTATTTTGATGGTGACAAATGCAAGTTTGGCTCTAGTACAGGCGTCCAGCTACTTTCCCTGATTTGATAAAAAAATCCTTGAATCTTTTCGTTTCCAATTCCCATGCATGAATAATGATGTTGACTATGAAGCTTTGGTCCATGGTTTGCATCTTGTTGAATAGATGGGCTTGAGAGGAGTGCAAGCATTCAGATATTTAGAGCTGGTCATAACTCAAATCCATGGGTGGGCAGCCACCAAAAATGTAAGAATGAAGTCCTACAAACATGGGATATGGGATCTGATTGAAAGCTTTGAAGATTTTAATATACAAGTCATCCCCTAATCTCAAAATAATGTCATCAATCAGATGGCTTTCATTGGTTCACAATTTGAACCAATTTTCAACTTAACAACAAAGCAGAACACAATACAAGTCATTTTCCAACCATCGATCCCCGACAATAACCAGAGTTGAAAGGTCTTTGAGGACGATGTTCAGATTGCCTCTTTTCTACAAAACCAAGGAAAATTGTCTGACCATTTACACTTAGAAGAAGGAAAGACTTTGGAGGGGCAAGTGATCCAATTAATTGCTTGAGAATCTTTTCAACTGTGAGGATGCTATAAATAGTAAATAGAGATTCACTACCAATGAGAAAGACTATTAAGAGCTCGATGTCAAAAATGGTAGAAAATTGAAAGTCAAAAAGAAATTTTCACAAAAGGACAAAGAAAGAATCAAGAGGCTATGTTCTAAATATGATGGGGTCATAGCTTGGACCTATGATGATCTTAAGGGATATGATCTGGGCATAATTCAACATACTATTGACTTGGTTGAAGGATCAAAACCTGTCTGATAGAAGCAAAGGATGGTCAATCCAAAGGTCAAAGCTCATTAATGGCACAAGAGCTCACTAAATTGATCGAGTCTAGGATCATATACCTGATCAAGCTTTCCACCTGGTATCAAATCTCATCCAATAAAGAAGAAGAATGGCAATATTAAGCTTTATTTTTATTTTAGGGATTTGAACAAAGCTTCGCTAAAAGATCACTACCCCTTACCTTCAATGGAGTAGATCTTTTAGACTGTGGCTAGATCAAAAATTTTCTCATTGCTTGACAGTTTTTCACGTTACAACTAGTCCTATGTAAAGAAGGAAGACTAGCATAAAACAATGTTCACTACTAAGTGGAGAACATTCACATATGAAAAGATGCCCTTTGGGCTCTCCAATGATGGTGCGACCTTCTAGCGTGCAATGGATATCACTTTCAAGAGGTTAATTAATCAAATCATTTTAATATATCTAGATGACCTAACAGTTTTATCAAAATCAAAGGATGACCACTTTGATCATCTAGAGGAGGTTTTCCAGAGATGCCAATAGTTTAGGATTTCTTTAAATCCCAAGAAGTGCATCTTCAAGGTACCCCAAGGCAAGTTACTCAGCTTTGTTGTATCAAAGGAGGGAATAGCAATAGACCTAGAGAGGATGAAATCTATAGTGAAGCTACCTTTGCAAATCAACTATAAGGGGTTGCAGTCTTTCTTTTAGGGAAGATTAATTTCATCATTCGGTTCATCTTGAGCTTCACGAGAATCGCAAGGCCTATCACGCTAATGTTAAAAAAGAATTTGGTGTTCAAATGGACTCCCAAAGGAAATACTACTTTTGAATAGATAAAGACAGTTATCTTTGCAGCCCAATGTTAACTAATCTAAACTTCTCCAAAGATTTTATGCTTTACGTCTACAACAATCCACACAACATAGCTTTAGTACTCACTCAAAAGGAAGAAGACAATTTTGGGGAGCATCCGATCATTTTTTACTCAACCCTTAGAAGATATGAAGCTAGGTACAATTTTGTAGAAAAATAGGCCTTTGCTATTGTTAAAAACCTCAAGAAATTCTGAAACCTGGAATCGACCAACATAATCACTATTCTCGTCACTCATCCCAATGTGCAAGAGTATATCACCCAGGGAAAAGTAATAGAGAAGAGGGCCAACTGAATCACCAAGATCCTAGAGTATGATGTTGACATTAGACCAACCAAGCTGGTTTGGGGAAGAGGTCTTTGTGAATACCTTGTGCAAGAACTAAGCTCCTTGGCGAAAGAAGGAACCAATCAAGCCTACACTAACTAGTTTGAGTTCGACGAATCATAGGTGGTGGATCAAATACAATATATGCAAGAAAGGAAATATCCAACCAACATTCCACAACAAAAAATGAATTACTACCAACTGCAAGGCGCCAGGTATGCACTAATTGAGGGGATTTTGTTCAAAATTAATTATGACAATATCCTACTCCAATTTTTGGATAAGCCCCAAGTGGAAATACTTTTGAATGAATTCCACAACAATCTTGAAGGCGTACATTTCTCTGCCAAAACCACAACCCTAAAAATAATGTGGGTAGGATATTATAGGCCCTCCATATTTTCTGAAGCACACCATCTAGTGTGGAAATCTACTTAGTGTCAATATTTTGTTGGCAAGAGGAAGAATTATGCTATGACATTGAGTTTGATAAACCCTATTTCCAGTGTTAGCCATAAGTGGATCCTTATGGAAATTGACTACTTCATGAGGTGGACAAAGGTTGTTGCCCTAAGAAATTTTATGGAAAGTGAGATTGTAAATTTTCTTGAAGAGCTGGTAGAAAGATTTGGTTCACCAAAAATCATCATATCTAACAATACACGATCTTTTTTGGGTTCAAGGATGTCGTATTTCACTCTCAAACATGGGGTTTACCTTAAAACCTCATCAAATTACTACCCGCAAGGAAATGGATTGGCAGAGTCAACCAACAAGAACCTGATTAGGTTAGTCAAGCACATTGGGCTGGAACAACAAAGGGAATAGCATAGACATCTATAGGCCACTCTATGGGCCGACAAGATCATGCACAAAAAAACCTTAACGACTGCCCCATATGAATTGGTATATGGAAAGGAGGTAGTGCTACTTGTTTCTATAGAAATCCCAGCATTACAACTGATCAAGGCTTTAGAGGTTGAAGAAAGCATCAGAATGGAAGTTAGGCTCGTAACACTCCTAAATCTAGAGGAAACAAGGGAAAAGACATACAAAGCCATGATTGGGCACTAACAAGTAGTCAAACGATGGTTTGCCAAGAAGGCCTCCATCCCAGATTTCTAGGAGGGAAGCCTGGTATTAAAATATGATGAGCATAGCACAAAACCATGTCAACATATAAAATTTGAAGTGCTATGGAAGGGTCCCTTCCACACCCACACATGTAAAGAAAAGAATTCAAACAAGCTAGAAGTCATGGATGGAAAAAAATTTCATGTACCAGTTGATGGTATTCATCTAAAATTATTCCATTAAGGTATCAGACTCTAAAAAATTTCATAGTTATGTACTATATGTAAAAAAATTTGTAAAAATGTTTTTTTTGCTAATAAGCCATGAGAATAACATGGAGGAAAAATGAATATATTATATTATATTCATTGAAAAATTTACAATGATATATGAGCTCAAGGCTCATATTTAAGCATAAAGCTCTCTTGAGAAAACCCAAAAAGAGTTGCGAAAAAAAAAGGAGCAAAAGGGAGGCAACATGCAAAAAAAGGTAAAGCGAAATCCTCCAGCCATTGTTAAGCAATCAAAATGGTTCGTCATTGGGTTCTTCTCCTTCTTCTTCTTCTTCTTAGATAGGGTGAAAAGGGGGGTGAACACACAACACACACGGGCTCGACGTAGTACGAACCTCAATTCTTGTTGTTGCGGCTATACACTAGAAACTCGAAGTGTTTCTTCCATTTTAACCCAAGAACATGTTCCACACCATACTCTCGCAGCAGGTAGGTGGCCACAAGCTAAGACAATGAACAATTCCTCTCAAGGTCCATGGTGTGGAAATCAGTAAGGAGAGGCAACTAGACCACATCTTCCCCATAATCAATGTTCTTGCGAAGGTCCATGGAACTCGAATTACCAACACCAGGGATAGTCACTGGCATGATTTTTCTAAGCCCTTCTAGCATTGCAGAAGCAAAAATCTGGTGGTACAACTCAATTATCCAGGGCTTGGCGATGTTTAGGTCAAGCAGGGAGGTGATGGAACGAGAAACAATGCTGAATTTGCTTCTCAACTAGTTCTCATTTTCAACATAGTCCTGGTCGACTACCCACTTGAACACAACAACACCGAGGCAGTCACTTTTCCTTACCAGGTGCTTAATTATATGAATAGTAACCTTACCCACGAAGATGTATTGTGACCTTCGTGGTAGAAGTCAAATGGGAGTACCCAGGCCAGTCGACATAATGAAAAGGAAACAAAGGTTAGTGGAACAAGATGCAACAAGGAAGGCCTACTAAACTAGACAAGCTAAAGTGAGTGAATATTTTGCTAAGGTGGCAAAGCTATTTATAGAAAGGTAGCACTGGTGGGCTCAATGGATGGAAAACCCATCTCTTGCCAGGAAAAAATGGAGAAATTAGCAAGGTAGTCAGAGCACAAGAGATAAATCATACGATAAATCTAATAGCTTGCCTCGAGAAATAAATTTGGGCATTGGGAGTAAATTCCCTCATGTACTAATGGATGCCATGTGTCCATTGCCACCATTAGCATCAATTTGCTTATTTATGGAAAACATGTTAATTAATGTGCTAAGCTCTAGAAAATTTAATGCATAAGTCTTGTTAAGGTACCTTGTATCACTTGAGCACATTTCCCATGATGATAAGCATGCTTTCCAATAATGCAGGCTCGTTTGTGAAAAATGGCAGCGAGGAGAATGTACTAATTACATTCTCGTGGTGAATTTGGTGTTCCTGACGGATATGGATCCCCAATCCACACGTATCTCCTTGGTGGCAGTATTTAGTAAGACATTGATAATGGCAGTGCTTTACTGCATGTACGCAAGGGAATTGAATGCACCTAAAAGTGGACTTCTGCAAAAAGCAGCAAGTAACCATTTCTCTGGAAAAGCTCTCTACAAAATTTTTGGCTCAACAATGGTAGAAGCATCAACCTCTGGGATACAAGCTAGGTTTTCCCCTAGAAAACCAGGCTGCATCAACATTTTTCAGGAGGAAGTCATTTGCTAATGCCCCGACAGCGAAGGAACGACATTTTTCCCACACCAAATCAATACAAGTTTTAGGTGATCTTGTTAAGAAAGAGTTCGTACAGGATTTCATGGACAATATTTTTGACCCAAGAATGGTAAACCCTAAAATCCTTAGGAAAGTGGCATTGCAAAGAATGATTAAACATGGGTCAATTGAAAGTTTTGCACTATGGCTTTGGAATTGTGGTTTGCCACAATTCATGTTGCCCAATATACACCTGTGTCCAGAACTAGTGGATGCATGTGCAAGAAGTTTTGACAATGAAATGGTGGTTATAATCGGTGGCAAGATAAGGGTTATGATTAGTGCAGCATCCATTCGGGATATGTTATGTATCCCTACTAATTGGGGCATCGTGAACTTTGAAAAGGACATGGAGGAGTTATGGGAAACCAGAAATAGACAACTACAATTTTATGAGGAAGAAATGAAAGAAAAGTTAGAGGAAGGTCAACTCCTCTTTCCTCTATAGTGCAAAAAGTTCAGAAATGATCTACAAGTCATTTTCTCAATGTTGACCTCTATCTACGGCTATGATGATGATGAAAAGGTCTATCCTTTTTAGATGGGCTTGGATTTTATGCTCAGGAAGGAAAAGAGCCAAAAGTATTTTGATTTTTCTGAGATCATACCTAAGAGGATGCTGGAAATTGGAAAATTATGGTACCGAGTACAAGTTCAAGTATTCTTCTTTCTTGGTACATTTAATTTTGCACCAAAATTCTAAATTTCTTAAAGGATACTTGTCGTTGTTTAGGTATGATGTAAGAGGGTCCTACCAGTCGATTCCAGTCTGGACCCATGTGCTTTCAAAGACATGGGATTACTATTGGTTTGTAAATTATTTCATGGGGCTAGTACTTGTAAACTTGTTCCCATGCCCTTCAAGCCATTTTTCTTTTGAGGTCATACAATGACCGAGAAGTCCACATACCCCAATAGATTATTTTTTGGGAGATCAATTCACTTTCATCAGAGCCCATGGTTTTGTGGAGGAGCCTTTCAAACTTGTAAGATTTGTAGCAGATAGGGTTTTCTCCTTGGAGGTTTGTCACCAATTAACCCTTGTTGATAATGTCTATGGTGTCAGAAGGCACAAGACATCACTTGTTCTGACCCCCCTCACAATTTCCAATAGTTAGATAACATTGTCAAAATGAAAGGCTTAGGAGGTGCTTACCAACAAATTGGTGCATCTAGGCCTGGTTCTCATTGGTGACAAATGGAACTATAACCCGATAAAGCATATCCTGACCTTAAAGCATGAAGAGCGGGAATATTTTGAATCAAGAAAGAATACCACTAGAGAGAGGTCAAAATCATATGTTGATTTAGCCTTCATACCACTCAGTAAACCACCATGGCTCAACCTTTATTTCAAAATGACAAAATACTAGAACCTCCCAATGGGAAATTCCCTTAGTACAGAACTAAAGCACCTAGGATAGTCGTAGAGAAATAAATCATATTTCTTGAGGTTTCGACAAGAAATTGAGAACATTAGTGCCTTGTATGTTTAGGTATAGCCACATGATGATAGGTTCGATGAAGTTTATGATAAAGAGGATGACACTGAGGATAGTAATCCTAAGACTAGTAATAGGGGGAGCTTCCACTCTACACTTCTCACACTTAGCAGCGCAACAAAGGAAAAGGGGTGAGACAGAAGGATCTGTAGGCCACTTCCTTTGCTAATGCCTGAGGAGAAGGAAAAAGGACCCGATGGTCCTCAAAGACATTCGTTGTGGTTACCAAAGGTCAAATCTTGGTGGGATCAACCACCAAAGGATCTGAATCTATTGACTCTACTTGCATGAAGAGGAGACAAGTCCAAAACCTATGTGGACCCAATGAGACAGTGAGAGAAGAAGAAGCAAAATCCACTCCACCAGGACATTCAGATTCGACAACTTAGGTAAGTTTTTCTCCCCTTCTTCTTTCTACATCTACTTCTCTAGTCATTCCTCTATCTCCAACTGTGGAAAAGAGCCCTTCATCAAAAAATTCTGATTTGTTGGTCCTAAATGAGCCCCCAACCATATTCAACAGTGAACCTTGTGAAGAAACCACGTGTGTCAAGCGAGTGTCATCCTATGCAGCCACAATTGATTCCTTGATCACCCTATCAAGGGACCCCATTAAAAATACTAAAGCATCCAGGCTACTAGTTTCACCAAACCCATCTGCCTTTGGGAAAATGCCTCTATTTTTTCCCACTTCTCCTTTCACTCCGACGAGTGTTTCCCCTTTCCAATCTCCATATGGTATCTCGCATTTTTCCATGATAACACTCCCTTTTGCCTCTACGCGACCTCATATAGCCAAGGATCCCCCTTATGTTACCTTTTTCGGTCTCCCTCTAGGTGCTTTTATTGCCACATAAAGACTTGATACTCCACAGAGTCTCCAAACTCATTTGAATGCGACGAAGCAGGCCCGACAGGCGAAAAAATAGAAAATGCTAGTGAAAGTTTCAATACAACTAGCCATAAAGAAAATTGAGGCCTATTTCCACAAAGAGAAAAATTCCTTATGGATTACTACCATGTAGCCTCTAGCATACAAGCCAATTGGAGAAATGCGGATTATGACATCAAATCCATAGGCCTTGACTTCAGTGAAACTCTCCTGTGAGAAAAAATTGTTCTAGCTAAGGCCACTCAGAAGGTGGTCTATGCCGACAATGAGAAGCTGGAAAAAAGGCTAAGGAAGCATGAGGAAGAGTTAGCTAATATAAAATACACGGTGAGTAGGCTACAGGTAGAGATTAGAGGCAAGGATGTGTAAATTTCCCACTTGGGGCAACTACAAATGTAGCAGGGAGAACGACTAGATTGACAAAAGAGGCCCAAGAAAAATAGAGTCAGCTTCATGCCGAGATAAAGAATTTAAAAGGAGAGGTCACCACTAAACACAAGAAAATTACAAGATACCAACGCAACCAGGAGAATGCACAAAAGGAATTAGAGAGTGTTCGATCTCAAGCTTCTGACATAATCTAGAAGGCCTAGGAGGAAGCAGAAAGAGAAAAAAAAGAAAAGCAGGAGACCAAGTCTATTTTGCAGACTCATGAGGAAGAAATCAGAAGGTTGAACTCAGAGCTCACAAATTACCTCCAAGAGAAAGGTCAATTGGAGGAGAACATAAAGGAAAAAGAGACTCAACTCTAACAGGAGTTAGTAGTAGCAAAAGGATTCGGGATCCTCTCGATATTGAAAAGACTGATCTCCACACAGTAGGACAAGATTATAATGGCAGTCATCTTCTTGAAGCCAGTGTTGCAATTTTTGAGGGATGCTCGGGAATTAAATGAGAAGGTCAGCTTGATAGTTGACCCAATTCTACACATATATGCTCCTTGGTCTGAGGATTTGGAGATTCTAGTCTCCAAGTTATATAGGGCCACCGAGGAAGTTTTAAAGAATGCGGGAATTTCTGATCGATGGGCCACATCGTGGAAAGCAAATGAATTCATCAACTTCCACAAGGCTGCATTGAAAAGAAAAGAGTGTTAGGTAGAATTGAATAGAAGGGTCATTGAAATCAAGAAGGACTTTCATGTTCTGCTAGATAGCGGATTTCCTGTCCTCTTCTCACTAGCCAGAGAAGTGCTATTAATCGATTAGGTCGTGAATGCGACCAAGCTCAAAGTTATGTCTTCCACAACACTCTTAGGTATAGGCCTATCTCCCATTGTTGAAGAAATCAAGAAGGAGATACTCCCCCTTTCTTGGCTTTATTACTACGTTGAGGCTATTTCAACTAGGAGGGGAGGAGTTTCTTGTAAGGAGGTCCTTGAATTGGCTCAACCATTCAAATTTCTCCACACTCTCATCTGGCCCACTAATTTAGATTGGGAGGTTCAACACTCTGCTTTCCTCAAACTCCAAGAAGCTTCAGAGCTCAAGGTTCATGCCTCCATAAGCAGAGGCCCCCTATGAGTCACTGGAACTATAAAATAATTTTTTTCCTTAGTCTTTTTAAGTTTTCAGCCATCACTCTTTTTCGACTTCAAACTGATCTGTGCTCAAATAAAAAAAGTTGTTTCCAAAGAGCACGTGGTGGCTGCACAATTTTTTACATATCATTTTTCTTTCAGGAAGGGGTTGGGATACATGTCAGCTAGGCAAAGTTTCTCTCCAAAGCCATTCTCACAATGCTAGCTATCCCTGCCTACTTGACACATCATCTTTTTCTTCGGGTAGCTTGTTTGTTTTTACAAAGAGATCTCTTTGGGCGGAGCCTATCGAAATGTGGCGTGTGTTTTTCTTTCGGAGTGGAGCCTTCAAGTCAGAATCATCAACCTCGATATTGACCAATCAATTTTTTTCTAGGATGCATTTTTACAAATTTGATAATTCTCTAATAGCTACCTTGGCTAAATATCTAAAGAGCCATTAATGTTGAAGTTGGGACTTAATGAGCAAAGATTGTTGTGACCTAATCAAAATCTAGGATCGGATCATGAGCTACCAGGCTAAGGCACCTGACAATTTCTACTTCCAAAATGTTTTATGGTTGTGCTCTCTTTTGCTAGCTATAAATAGAAGGTGGTGACCTGTTTTAAGGGTTAGAAAAATTTGCTTCAAGAACTATTTTTCTTTTGAAGATAGATCTAGTAGGGATTTTTTCTTTTCAAAAGTAAAAGGTGTTACAAAACACTATTATTCTCTGGAATGTTATATTTTTAAAATCTGAACTATCATTGGATTGGCATCCAACCTTTATTTTTCTATTTATTCATTTGAAGTCTGAACTATTTATGAGAAATCTCTGAAATTGTGCATGATATAGCCTTTTCTAGGTTTCATGTTTATCTTTCTTTCATCATTAAAACATTGTGTTAAGTCTACTTTGATAGTATGGGATGTTAATTTTCATGTTATTAGGCTTTTGTGCTAAATGTTAGCTTTCAAATTTTGGGCTATGTCTAGTAGACTTTTCCATTCTTTGTAAAAGTTATCCTTTCTTCATACTATGCTATAAAGAGGAGAGTTTTCTATGAATTTTTGTATTTCTATTAATTGGTAGATCATTCTTATATCTAATGGACCTAAATGGGTGCTTCCCATGGGAATATCTACATAACTGCACTTTGTTTTCACTAAACCTTTGTTGCTTGTTCTCTTCTCAACAATGAAGGTTTTATGGCATTTTTGTCCATCATATCAGTTATAAGAAACAATTTGAGGTTGGAAATGTTGTAAAAGCTTTGGCACATCGCCCTTTTATGTTTTATTCACACTTCTTTCTATCTTTTTCCTCAAAACATAGAGAAGATTTGACTTTCTATAAAAATCCAGGAGGTATTCAGTGAGGCACAAATTAGTCCCCCACTCGCTAAACTTCCCATAAGACTATCGGAGAAGTGCAAGCTTTGATGATCAACAATCATGATGTGACAAAATGTTATATGTTAAACTAATATGTCTAATTGTCTCAATGTACTTAGGTGTTTATATCTTGTACTTCAAAAAATATATATCACGTATTTGAGCTTATGTCACATGGGTTCCTTGGTAAGGCATTACATTTGGTATCAAATCCCATGTTCATATGTTGGGAGCTCTAGCTTATGTACTTACTTGTGAGTGATGTCTTTGATCTATGTGTTTGGCGTGTGTCTGTTAATATGGATTATGTAATTATGATGTTCAAGCAACTATGATGTTCAATATTATGGTATTCTACCTTAGTATGGTTTTAGATATAGACTTATATATATCCTAATCAGATGTAACTCTTGACATTCAAAGGATGGCTCCCAAATATTATATTTCATGTCGAGGTGAAATAGAGGAAGAAACCAAGAACATATTGATAGATCCACCAGTTAAACCTCTTCGTCATTCCCACATCATTGATCTCCTTCACAAGATAATTGTGAGATTGGATCCTTGCCAAGAGGTTTTTTATTTAATTCATTCCCATCCTTCTCAGGAGGATCAACCATGGTTCAATGAGAGAGTACTCTAAGAGCCCTCATCATTCTAAAGCAGAGAGAGAGGATGATAAAGATCCACCCCATGGAGGGAATAGGAATGTAGTGGATGTAGATGGTATGCTAGCAAGGCACATGAGATACCTTCGAGCACATCCCCCTAATTTTGATGGATCACTTGGGGGTACTGAGGAAAAGAACTAGTTATTGGCCTTGGACCATTATTTTGTGATACATCCACATGGTAGCAATACCAAGGCTAGATGTGTCATCATGTAATTGAGATGCTTTACTTCTACTTGGTGGCACCAAGAGGAGTAAAATCATCATCTGGATATTTCTACTATCTCTTGGGAGATCTTCTTGGAGAAGTTTTGTTCACGTTATCTCTCATATCATTATATGCAAAGACACATGTGAATGAGTTTCATGAGCTTCATCAGATGGGTATGGCAGTTGATCAATATGAGAACTAGTTGTTTAAGCTTAAGCAATATGTTAGTGTAGCTCATGATGAGAGCATGTTAGTGTAGTGCTTTATGTGTGGCCTGAATGCTCATATCAATGGCGGTGTTTGTGTATTTGAGCCCAATTCCTTGAAGGTAATTGTGAAGAAGGAAATATTGATAGAGAAGAACCTTACTAGATGGTTTGGAGGATAGATTGGAGTTCATGTGGGAGGTTTAGTTCCATCAGGGTTAAGTGTACAAGGCTCTCAATCTCAACCCACAAGGCCCTCTAGGCTATTTCAGAAACAACAAAAAATATTTTAATGGGATCCTTAGAGGGGGCAAGGTTTGGGTGATCATTACTCCAAGCACCATAGTGGGCATCAGAGGAATCCAAGTCAGAGTCAACTCATGCAAAGTAGCTCACCTAGTTCTAGCAAAGGGAGTCATCACCAATCTCGAGAACCATCAATAGGTCGAGGATAAGGTAGATGACCATGTTACAATTGTGGCCAACTTCACAGGATCCTCAGAGGGGGAAAGGTTTGGGTGGTCATTACTCCAAGAACCATAGTGTGCATTAGAGGCATCCAAGTCATATTCAAGCCATGCAAAGTAGCCCACCTAGTTCTAGAAAATGGATTCATCACCAATCTTGAGCACCATCAATAAGTCAAGGATAAGGTAGATGACCATGTTACTCTTGTGGCCAATAGTTTCATTATGATGAGTATTATCCTCAGAGGTCAGTAACAAGGTGTAGCTAGAGGTAGGCAGTTTCAAATCCTACTGTAGGAGATGTTGGGAGATCCCACAGAGTATTTATGGTGGGGGATAACTACCAAGCTAAGTATTAGGGAATAATTATCTAGTCATCAGGTGTGTTGCATGGAGTTCATATATTTATTTTATTTTTTTCTAGTTATTTAGATTCCTTTATCTCCCCATTCCTTGTGGAGTGATGTAGGCTTGTGGCAGTGAGACAGAGTGTTAGTTAGCAAGTTGAGTTAGCCACTGGTGCTAAGGTGGTAGTTGACTCTCTTTTGTGTGGTTATGTGTTGGAGTTAGGCACCTTCACCACCACTATGGACCTATGTATGTAATATGTCATACTTAAATAACACTAATAAATCAAATATGACATCATGAATATTAAATTAAAGACATAAATCCAATGGCTATTTTCCAAAAAAATGATTTATATTCATTTCCAAATGTCAAATTATCAAATTACATAGTTTGACTTAGCTAACATTTCCGCATAGTCAACTCAAGTTTTACATCATATGGTACAAGCACAATAATCAAAGGATGTAATTCCATGTTATTCCTCTTCTACGCTCACCACATTTGGTGGACAAGAACATGGTTCAAGCACTTTATCACCCAACCACACATGTCCAAAAAAATAATTTATATTCATTCCAAATGTCAAATTGTCAAATTACATAGTTTGACTTGGCTAAGACTGCCACATAGTCAACTCAAGTTTTACATCATATGGTACAAGTACAATAATCAAAGGATAGAATTCCATGTTATTCCTCTTCTACGCTTACCACATCTGGTCGACAAGAACATGGTTCAGCCACTTTTCCACCCAACCATGAAGCTACGCTTCCCCAAAATTCTTGCTAACTCGAAGAATACCTAACCCTGCACAAAATATTTAGCAAGAAAATATGATATGCAAGGTGGAATCTGGTGTGTTTCTAACATAACTACAATCATTTATATCCACAACTAGAACGTGCAAGATCAATGTTAGGAAATGGCAGAGTTACATCATAAAAATTAGACCATTCAACATAATGGACTACAAATGCTTGGCCAAGCATATGTTGTATACAACTAAAAAATGACGTATTTTGGAAAAATCAAAACCTATACTCTCTAATAATCCATTTTTGACACCTTAAAGCATGTTGTTGTAGGAAAGAGGTCATGAGGTCTAGTCTCTCCACCATTCCCATGGTACCGAAGGACGTGTCGCACCAGTGCCACCAATCACATGAATTTTTTTTACCAAGCACACTGTAGTTTATAAGGGGGAAAACACCTGACCAATTCCTATAGTCTAAAAAAATCCATTTTCGACACCTATCCCAAAAGGTAACTTTCCACATTCAAAGGAAACATTGTTTCCCTTCTAATCATCAAGTTTACAAACATACATTTTGTTTTGTAACATGTTATTCTATCTAACCTTCATATGATATTAAAATAGAAACATTTTATGAACTTAATCTATGTTTGTTCACTTGGAGTATCCTAGATTCTATAGTTTATTCAAAGTAAACTAACCAAATTTACTACTTTTGTACATAATACATGATGTCCAACAATCAGTTATTGTAACATGTTCTACATTTATCAATTTAAAGATACTTTTGAGAAAATTTCTCACACATGCATTAGTATATAGATCACAATTATTCCCTTACTTTTCTTACACAACAATAAACTCATAATGCTCAATTAAAGAAAATAATAAACTATTTAAAGAAGGTATATTGCATGTATTTGTATATTCATAATTTGTTTATGAATATACACATATATGGCCTTCATCACAATAATAAGTATGTGTATACATTCTTTTAAAAACAAGAATAGAAATCCATTTCCCTTGGAGACAGATCATTATGGTTCCATTCCCTTGTAAAGTACATAAAATAAGCAATATCTTCTACCACAAACCAATTCCAAACAAAGGATTTGAATTCAACATGTTGTTTCATGTTTTCCACAAATAATAAACTATTCCAAAATAATGATTGGATATAAAAGTTTGCACAAAGAATTCATAAATTCATTCTTGTAATAACAATCTTGACTGCATAATACTACATTTAATGTGTTCAGAACTTTATTTTCAATGTAATGTTTATTCTATAGAACTTTCAAGAGTTTCT
This sequence comes from Sequoia sempervirens, assembly GCA_007258455.2. Lineage (NCBI taxonomy): Eukaryota > Viridiplantae > Streptophyta > Pinopsida > Cupressales > Cupressaceae > Sequoia > Sequoia sempervirens. Next base: position 47,625,984 of record VDFB02168118.1, read on the forward strand.
AGTTCATTGAAGGATCAACATTTAACAACATAAGGTCAACTTCTCATAAGAAAGTAAAAAAGTCACCTTTAACAAAGATTTAGGCTTCATATAGTATTGAAGTTCAGACTCTTCATATGCTATGAAATTTGGTGTCACATATTCATTAGGTTCAGCTTACAACTACAATAGCAAGGTGATAACATGGGACATAGCATCATGTTCACATTAACAGTGGCTGATAACAACTCAAAATGAGATTGGGTCTCATATTAACAGTGAGACAATGTATGATCATAATGAATGTCATAACGATTACATATCCCATTGAGATTGGATTCACATATCAGTGAACGATAACATAACATAATGATATTGGGTTTCACATTGACAACGAAACCATATCATTATATTATGAAATTGGGTTTCTTATCCATTGAGAAATGGTAACATAGTATATGAGATCAAATTCACATTAACAGTGAATAATAACATAACACTATGAAAGTTGGTTCATATCATTAAAGAAACGATAACATAAAGTTATGATATCGAGTTTACACATTAATTGTGTAATTATATCATAACATTATGTTATCGAGTTTCACAATATATGTGAAATGATAACATAATACCATGAATCGAGTATATTCAAACAAATAGTTGATAACATATTACCATGATCTAGGTTCATGCTAACAGTGATATGGTATCATAATACCATGCATTTTGTGTACACATTATCTATGAAACAAGTATATAACATAATGAGTCGATCTCACATTACAGAGAGACAATATCATAACACAATGATTTGGCTTCACAATCACAATGAACCATTATCATGAAATAGTAATTTGGTTTCACATTATAGTGAAACAATAACTTAATACAATGAGTTGGGTTTTGTATGCATGCAAATAAAAAGAAATAAATGATTCACGCCCATCAAACCCAAAACTAGATCAAAACATTTACTAGTCTTACATGGCCAGAGGTAAAATGAGATCGATAACCACTATTGATTGAAAGGATCCAGTCAGCATGGTGGCTGCAAACAACAAAACGGTTCTTCCTAGAACAATGATAGAGAAACAATGATTTCCTTCAACATGGGAAAGCCAAAAGGGAATGCAATTCAACTCTTGACATGCTTCGACTTTCACTAATGTACAATGCAATACATTTTTTAAGATATGAGGGCGGTTGCATAGAGTAACAAGGCTAAGGGTTTCAAACAAGAATGGAGAGATAACATTCTTTGTACAATTATAGAAAGTTTCAAAAGGAAACAATAGTTCATACCTCTTTTTTTCTATTAAATCAACCAGATAGATTGGCATAGAGAGGATTCTTTGCTTTTCCTTGATGAATTCATCTTTCTATCTTTTTTCTTCTAGAACTCAACCCCTCCCCTACTTTTTGCCCAATTTCTTTCTTTTTCCCTTGATTTTTTTTGCCCAGCCCCCATCACTTGTGCATGGGATTTCCTTTTCTTTCCATTTTTAAGACTATGTTAATTTCCCACTTCTTCTCTTCATGAGTTGCTTGACTAGGGGTGTGTGCAAGAAGTTGAGTTCACCTTTTGGCCAAAAAGTGGAAGTGTTTTTCCTGATTTTCAGAATTTCACACATTTGAACTTAAAATTTGAAGCACTTAAAGATGAAATATTTAAAAAAGTCACTGATCATAAAATGTAGTGCTCAGAGTCTAGTTTCCAAATATGTAATTTATTTCAATACCCAGATTGTACAAATTGAGTTTTAATAGGCATTTCTAAAAACCACTGTTTAAAAGTCATTTTTTTTTACCATACCATGCACATGTATGACATCCATATTTTGACTTAAATTATCGTATTTTTCTAAATCATTTTGGGAAAAGTTTTGTGACTCACTGAAGCTTGTTCTTGATATTTTTCTGTAATTTTTTATTGATTTTTTTTTTTTTGTTAAATTTTTATTAGGCAGATTTATCATTTTGAAAAATTGTTGTGTATGACATGCATAAGATAACCTAAACTTATCATTTTTTGATTTTTTTTAAATTGAAAATAATTTTCTGAAGTTTGTTCTCGTGCAATCCGTTTGTCAAAATGTTATGTTGATCAAAAGTTATTAAAATAGTAAAAAACCCTAAGATTTAAAGTTTATGGACCAATTTTATTATAAATTAATTGAAAAATATAAAAAATAATCCAATTGCAAAACAAATTATATATTTAGAATCTGCATTGTTTCATCTAAAATGGATTTTAATTTCATCAGAAAATTATGAAAAAAAGGTTGTCAGTCATATGTCCAAAGTCAGTATTTTTCTTTGACATTGTTAGGACCTTCAACTTGCAGGTCAAACCAGGTTGAAGGCCTAGGTTTGGATTTCCAATGCTTTTCCCGAACTAAAAACCTAGGCAAAAACTCGACCACAAAGCAAAAAAAAAATTCAAATTTTAAAAAACGGGATCCCGATTATAAAATGGGATCTCGTTTATTAATAAACAGGATCCTGTTTCATAATTGGGATCCAGTTCCTTATTCTATAATATTCAGACCATTGTAAAGGAAACAGGATCTCGTTTCCCACCCAATGGTCCCCACATTCAATGTCAAAGAACGAGATCCCGCTTCTTATAAATGGTATCCCATTTTTTATCAGCAGGATCCCGTTTTATAAACGGGTTCCCATTTCTTTTATTTAAATATACTTAAAAAAATTACTGTGAAGTCTGCAACTTCACATGTACGACCGAGAGCAGTAAAAGTAAATTATTTTTCATGAGCTATTGTATTTACAGGTGGTGAACTTGATTTTTAGTTGATTTTATCAAACGGGGCATCATCTACACCATTTTTGAAGTGGAATTATGTTATTTTTGTGCTTGTTTGGAGGAACAAAATGTTTTCAATTTGCAATATGGGTTGAATTTTTCAAAGGAGGCATGAAGAAAACAATTTTTAAAGTGGAATTGTGGTAGTTTTCTAGTTGTTTTGAGGAACACAAGAGGAATAATTTTTTCCTAATAGGTATTCAACTTCCAATTTGGATTGAATATTTTGAAGTATTTCACTATTAACATTCATCTGTGCTTGAGAATTTTATAATTATGGGAGATAAAGCTCATAATAAGAGAAGGAAGACATTGACTCCTCAAGAAGTTAAAGCAAATAGAGAAAAAGGGAGACAAAGACAAAGAGAAAGAAGAATGAGAATGAAATCAATGAATTATGGTGGAGCAACCAATTCCACAACTATTGAAGATGAAAACATTGAGGATACCATGGTTGTAGATGAAGCTAATTTGCAAGGAGTCAATTTGGAGAAGAATATGATTATACAAACAAGTCCTACTATGTCTTCAAATCCCTCTTTGAATGCTATGGAGAATGTTTCAATATGCACAAATCCAGGTACGTCTTCAAATCCACATGTTAGTGAAATGGTAAATTTGTATGTAGAAGTTTTACATGATGCTAGACTTAATGATGTTGACATTGACAATATTCAGAGAGATGAAACTTTTATAGAATTTGTTGAAAAAAAAAAGAAAAATCTATTTGTTGCAAATGAAAATCAAAATCAACATTATCTTGAAAATGAAAACAAAACCTATATTTTGATGAAAATTAAAATGAAAACAAAAATGAAAATGAAAACCATTTTGTTGATGAAAATGAAGATGAAAAAATGTAAATGAAAATGAAGATGAAGATGAAAATGAAGATGAAAATATAGAATGTGATGTTGAATTTAATGAAAATACTTTTTAAATTGGAAGTGGTGTTTTCAAAATCTTCGGTTAAATTTCTTGGAGGCAAATAAGAACACATGTGAATAGAATATACACCAAATTCTTTTATCGTAAAAAAATTGCATTTCAATGTCAACTAATGATGCAATTGATGAGAATGCAAAAAATGAGGAAAGTAATGAAAAGGTTAGGCTTTTATGTTAAACGAAAAAGAAAAGATCAATCATTAAAACATGTTATGTCTACTATTGCTAGTACCATTCAATCTATTGGGAAAAATAATCAATCTAAAGATAAAAACACAGCAAGAAGAGCTATAACTACTGCTATAGTTAATAAAGCAACTTTGAATAAAAGAATGGTAGGCAATATTAGTGAAGTTTTAAAAATACATCCTAAAACATTACTAAGAGCGGCAAAAAGAAGAGAAAGTATAGAAAATGATCCTATCAATCATTGTTGGAGTTTCAGTGGATGACTACCGAGGTTTGATATAAAATTGAATGTTGAAATTAAATCTTTAATCAAAAAATATTGGCATGATAATACTAGGGTTTCATCTAATGCTAGAGATGTTTTAAAATTAAGGGTGGGGTCCAAAGTTCGTGATCCTCACCCAAAACACCTATTAGATACAACACAAACTAAATTTTATAGAAAATTTTGTAGCAATTCAGTGTTACCTGGTAATATTAAAATAAATCAAAGGTCTTTTGAAAAATGTAAACCCTGGTATGTAAAAATTAATAAGCAATGAATATCTTATCTTTGTAAAATACATGCTCAATTTTGTTATTTTTATGATGTTTTTCGATATATACATTGTACCTTGCATACTAACATGATTATACAGGATTGTGGTATTGATATGCCACCTAAAGTAATAAGAGAGTTTATTTCAGGTTTGTTTTGTGAAAAATCTAATGATAAATTATTTTATTTAAGTTCTTGTATTTCTAGACAATGCATTAACTATGGAAATCTTTCATTTTTAAGAATTTATTTGCATGAAAGTGTTGATCATGATTTTAGACAACAATTAGTAGATGTCAAAATATTTAGGAATGTTCACTATTCTTTAAAATATGGAAAAATAGGAAAGTGTTGTGATTTAGTTATAGAAAAAGTTAGTGTGCATCCATTTATGAGTGAATTTAAGAATGAAATTGTACCAAAATATGTCATGCACTCTGAACATGCTCGATGGCTTGATGGCCAATTTCACGCATGTAGAAACACATTTTCAATTGGCACTATACTTTCAGTGGTTGATTTTGCAGAGAATTATACTCTCACTCTGCAAGAGGAAATCCAATCTTAATATTATAATTCAGTGCAAGTAGCTATGTTTGTCCATATTGTTTATAGACATGTAGATGATAGCACTGAGGATGATAGAAAATTTTTGAGGGAGTATCATTTTTATTTGAGTGACAATCAGTTACACTTGTCAGAGTTTTTTCAATATTGTTTTAGTATATTTTATAGAAATTTAAGAGAAAGAGGAATCCATTTGAAAGAACACCTCATATGGTCAGATAATTGTACAGGGCAGTTCAAGAATGCTAGAATGTTCTATTGGTTAAGTAGGGTTCACAAGGAACTTAATGTCCAACATATATGGAGTTTTTTTGAAGTTGGGCATGGTAAAGGAGAACATGATGGAGTTGGTGCATGTGCTAAAAGAATTCTTACTAGAGAACAATTAAAATTTGAGGATTCAATAAAATTTAAAGATGCACGTGAGATTGTGGATTGGTGTAATAGAATATTATCTACACCTGGTTTGAATGATTACTCTAAATTTCATCGATTCTTTTGGTTGGTGGAGGAAGAGAACATTGTATCTAGAGTTGATTGTGAGACAATCAGTGGATCTACTAAATGGCATTCATTTAGGAGTGTCACCGCAAGCACATGGACTATTTGGACAAGGGATCTTGCATGTTTTTGCCAGTTTTGTATCTCAGGAGATTGGGAAGCATGTGAAAATACATAATGGGTTGAATAGTGGGAGTAAAGATTGTTGACACCTGCAGAAGCACATAATCAATATGAAAGAACTATTGAAGAAAATGATCAATTGTTTGCATCTGAAGATTATGACCGTGTTTCAGACCTTGTACAAGAAGGTAATTTTAATTCAATTTATTTCATTTTATTTCACTTTATTAAGTTATTTTGTAATACTAAATTATTTATATGGATATGCACAAGTTATTAAATCAATTTTGTTGGCCGGAAATGTGTATGTTGTTATTGCACCTGAGGGGAATGAAGAGCAAATAGAATATTGGTTGGCTCATTGTGTGGAAACTAAACATAAGTTGATAACAGCTCAAGAAGATGATGATGGCTTTCATTATCCAACAGGTACGGTGATCCCCTTAAGACACCCCCTTAAGCAAATTTTGATAACAAGTTTTAGATCCCCTTAAGCAATTTTGTAGAACAAGTCTTTGATCCCCTTAAGAAAATTTTGAGAACTTATTTGATGATGGTTTTTTAACATGTTTTCAAATAGGATCGGTGGTGGTTGTTGGCACTTGGCTATGAATATAATTGAGAAGAAAGAATGATCTACCTGCATTTGAAGACTATGAAACACATAAAAAGATTATACATTATTCACATTTGGTGGTGGTAACAAATATAAAACTAGAGCGGTATCGTGGAAGACCTTCAAAAAATGTGCTATGGTCAATTTCTATGGGAGAGCATGAGGCAATCATAGATGCATTACAAAAAAGAGAGGATGCAGATGGTACAATGGAATAAGTAAATACAGGTAAATATAGTTTTAGTTTTATTTTGTCCTTTTAAATACATTAAATAGATGTTTCAACATTGGTCAAGTGTGTTATTAGTTGAAATTGATTTAAATTGTCCTTTTATACATCCTTAAGGAATAATCACAAAAAGGATCTAGTCCATGCAAATTCAACCTAGACAACGTGGAATACTTGGTAAAAACAGGTAATTATTACTTAAATTATATTTAAATACATGTTTTGATTACATATTGATATTGCTTGGACATTAATAGTTAAAATTGATTTATTGTCATTTTTTGTATCCTTAAGCCATCATTGCATTGATCTCATACTTTGAAACAAAAAGGAGAGGATGCCTGGATTCAACCTACACACATGTGTAGAATACTTTTAAATGCAGGTACTTGAGTTGTGTACATATAGATAGTTTTATATAAATTAAAATATGTATGTTTTGATGATTTCATTGATATTGCTTGTACCTTTTTGATATCAGGTGGTGTGAAGACCTACTACATTCTAGCCACGACTTTGAGATGTTCTTGAGATGACATATATGTACATACATACTTACCAAATTAAACATACTCTATGTACTTCTATGTATCAAATCAATATTCTATATATTTTGTTTCTTAAATGTGCATGTTTTCCTACTTTGAAACTTTATGTCTAATTGTATAATCACTAAATATCATGCATACATTATTGTTAAATCAATTATATCCTTAAGACGTATTATGACCCCTTAAGAAATCCCCTTAAGACGCCTTAAGACATCCCCTTTATATGTATTATGACCCCTTAAGACATCCACTTAAGATGTTCTATTATGACCCTTTTAGACATCCCCTTAAGACCCCTTAAGACATCCCCTTAAGATGTTCTATTATGACCCCTTAATACATCCCCTTAAGACCCCTTAAAAATCCCCTTAAGACATTCTATTATGACCCCTTTAGACATCCCCTTAAGACTCCTTAAGACATCCCCTTAATTAAGACATTCTATAATGACCCCTTTAGACATCCCCTTAAGACGTCATGATTTGTTTTGAAAACTTATAAATTAGTGTTAGATGTTATTATTTATAGAATTTATTAATGCTTTTATTCTCTAATCTTATATGGTATTGTTTATTTCTTAAAATTTTATCCTTTCTGGTATATAAATAGATTGCTTTTGTTTGTAAATTATGATTTATTAACTGATTATTGATTGACGTGAATTAAATAAGTTCATTGAGTAATTATCGCTATTTATTGAATGTATATATCATGTATATCATGTATGAAATCACTAAATTTGCAAAGTATAAATATTAAAATATCCTATATTAATCCATGTATGAGATCACTAAATTTCACATTAATGTCCTATATTAATGTCTTGACTATGAACATAAAATGCATAAATGTACGTGTATAAATTAAAATTTCAAACAATAATAAAGTCCATAATTTATGTAACATATTAAGTGTATGAAACCAATATATTAAGTGCATGAAATAAACTCCAACAGAGTACATGAGAAACAAGAAATATAGTCCATGAAATAAACAAATATAATACATAAAATCACATGTTTCTAGGTCATGTACTGTCTCTATAATCAAGAGACCTCTTCACACCATGTAGACTGTGTGGATGACCTGAAACACTCTGTACAAGAGAAAGATGAAATCGGATGTAAGACAATGAAAAATGATTTAATGACAATTTAATTTATAATCCATCATAAAATTAAATTACCATCATATCTATGTCTGGATGCTCTGGTGCACCTGAAGCAACCTCTAAATTCTCTAAATCAGTCTACATAAACAAGACAAAGAAATTCAAAATTAGATGTACAACTCTACAATTATTTTTTTCAATTCAATTTAATTTATAATTTATCATATTTTAATTGTACCGTATTCTGAGGTTGTGCACTAGGCTCTTCTCCAGGACCTGTCTGTACATGCTCAACTACAAGATGTATCTCATGCTATAAAAGAAAAATAATATGTAAAAATATCATATTATGTATATACTCAATTTAAAATTTATAATTGACTTTAAATATAATAAAAAAATTAAATTACCATTTGATCTAGAACCTGCTCTACATGTCCTCCTGGTGGTGTAACTATGTCTAGGTCAGGGATGAAAGTTGCACTAACAAAGTCCTACAAGATCAAAATTAAAGCATGTACAATTGAATTAGGTTAATATATATATATTCAAGTTTACATTTTGTATAGAAAGTTTTCTAAACAACCTAGAAATCAGTGGCCTCACGAGTAGCTACAACATCAAATGTTTTCTCAATGCCCATTCTTATTGTGGTATCAACCTAGACATACATGTACATAGACATTTAACAATTATAATATTTACAAGTGTAAATGCATGTGTTTCATATATCTAGTGAATTCAAAACTCATAAAATTGTAACTATACTAATGTAAACTTTAAACAAATTTACAATATGAATGTACACACTTACGATCTATGAGTACTTAGATGGTGGAGAGTGCTTGACATTTTCAGCGGAGGGAAATGTGGCGTGGATGCCGATTATTTCGCCCTAAACCGACATAAATATTTCAAACATATATGTGATTCAATTATAAATTTAAAACTCAAGTTAAATAATTTATGATTTCATATATAATTTTAAAAATTGAAATCAAAATACCCCATAAGGGTTGTCGAGTACGACCGGTGTTGATGTATGTACTCGTGGAACAGATGATTGCCCTGGCATCATTAGTGTCATTTGTACACCAAACAATTTGATTGTTAAAATGTATTGCAAACTTTTCTTTGATATATACAACCATCAAAATTCTTATAAAATGAATGTACATCTAGATGCATATTTATACCTGTGTCACAATGTCCTCAGGGTGATGGTCTGTTGTGAGAAACTCTACAAATTAACTGATGCGACTAGATGAACCACCAAAATCTCCCCATCCACTTGAACTAGGTGTGGCTTGATCAAGTCCATAGCATACTTGATGACAACTAGTACATATATGGGGGATGAGCCTCGACACTCCTAGAGCGGTACTCAGACTAGCTCCATAAAAAACTCCTCCATCATCATCATCTCTATGCTTCCCACCCGTTATCGCAGAAGCATGCTAATCAAGGTCTCCTGCGAGTGTACTAAGGGAACCTAATGTTGAGACTAGAGCTTGATCAACAAGGAGCAACAACAAGGGGTTGCACATGCACGAGGCATCAGAGATCAACCCTTGCCCCTAATCTATGTTGTGGCATGCTGCCACCAACACCCTGAAATGATCTAAAATCAAAATAATTGGCTTTTTTCCCCAAAACAAACTCTACATATAGTTTTCTCAAAAAATACAATCAGCACTCCCAATTAGCATGTGGGGGACTATAAAAAACCATATACCATCAATCCCAAAAATGTGCACTCATCTGCGGATGTATGCACCACCTCATGGATATTCTAGATTTGTTGGGTGGAATGGGTTGTCAAGTAATAGGGTCAAGAAAGTAGGGGCTAGATCGGATTTTGTTATTTTAAGGTCTAATATTTGTTTGTAAGAGAGACCATCAGAATAAAATTGTCTCATTTTTTCTCTCTCTCGTCGATGCCTATCAAGATCATATTCGATCATCTTGATGGCATCAACAATGTTTTGCATCACAGATGCAAAATGTCTCACATGTGGAGGAATCAATGCTTGACTCTGCATAGCATTGATTTGATTTTGTAAGGATGCAACTTGATCATTTATTCACTCTCTCAAGTGAGCCTCGTCAGATGCGATAGGTGTTGGATGTGGCATATTAGGTGGAGGGGGATGGGGAGGGGGAGGGGGAGGTGGATATGGCTATGTAAGAAACAGGGAATTGGTGGATTGATGATATCATCAATGTTAAAAATCCCATCCATGATATGCTTTCGATATAAATACTTTTGCATTAAATCATACAAAATAGTCCATGTGCATACATATATTAAGATCATATATTTAATTGAAATAGGATGAGCAACATATATATTAAGATCATATATTTAATTGAAATACACAGATATATATACATTGATTGTTCAACTCAAGAGCATGTCCATAAAAAATTCAAAATTAAATGTATGTACATGTACATTTAAAATAAAAAATATGATGCATATTTTGCATGCGTACAAATCATTAAACTAAACTATGTACATACATACAAATTTCAAAATTTAAGAACTATATATGCAAATTTTTAATACATGCATATACATACTAAACAATAAACTTGAAACATTCACAAAAGCTCATTTTATGTCTAACACACACACACAAATATATTACAATTTTTCAGCAAGAGAAATCATGATCTAGTAGATAGTCATAAAATATATACTATTATATATTATTTATTATAAGTTCATAAATTCCACCAAATTCATAAATCCATGTCACGAAAAATATCCATCTAGAACCAAAATCATAAGTTCATGTCACTAAAAATATCCATCTAGAACCAAATTTATAAATTCATCACACAAAATATCCATCATTCACCAAATTTATAAATTCATAACTATTTAAGATCATTGTCTTAATTTAGAAACTATTGTGGCTGTCTTAATTTAGAAACTATTGTGGCTCTCTACTGCATAGATCTTCATTTCTTTGTGTTTTCCTTTTCAAAATCGGGAGTTCTCCTCTCCTCTAGCCATTGTCGATGCTCATCTATGATCCCATCCATAGCCCTAACAACATCAACAAGGGTTTGCATCCTAGATGCAAACATCCACACAGGAGGTGCAACACATTCTTCATTTTGAATAATTTTGATTTGATCTTGGATGGTTCTAACATTGGCATTGATTTGTGCTTGCAAATGAGCATGTTCATTGATTTCAAGTGGTGGAGGTGGGGGGTTACGAGGTGGAGTGGGTGGAGGTGGAGGTGAAGGTGGTGGAGATGGATGGCGTGGAGGTGGATTGTGAATATTATTGAATGGATCCATGTGATATTTAAGATATGAGTGAACCTACATTAGATTTGTAATTTCAAGATGTAAGATACATGTTTAGGAAATACATTTAAACCATTCAATATAAATGGCCTTAAATAATTGAATACAAATGATAAAATTATATGTAAGCCTCATCTATATGTCTAAGGCACATGTTATTTGAATGAAAATACAATTAACTATTAATATTATATAATCTTGTAGGATCTTATTATTGTTAAATCTAGTTGCCTTGGGAAAATTTGATCACCAAATTTTATGAACTTCTTTGATCCTCTTAAGAAATGTCATATTGGAACCCCTTAAGAAATTGAATTACGATTTAGGGTGATAGGATGGCTTAAGGGGATCTACGTCTAGTGAGGTCCTAGGAGAAAATGGAATGGCTCAAGTGAATAAAATTTGGTGAACTTTCCCAAGGCAACCAAATTTCATTAACAGCCTTTAAAGAAAAAATTATGGCTTTAGGGTTTAGGGTTTAGACTTTAGAGTTTAGTGCTTAGCCTGTAATAGGATAGCTTAGGGGGATCTACATGTAGTAAGATCCTAGGACAAAATTACATGGCATAAGGGAATGAAATTTGGTGGTTGCCTAAGGCAACAAATTTCATTAAGATCTAAGAAAAATGGTAATAGGTTTAGGGTTTAGAGTTTAGAGTTTAGAGGTAATAGGATAACTTAAGGGATATGTGTAGTAAGATCCTAGGACAAAATTACATGGCATAAGGAATGAAGGACATAAGACAGCAGAACAGTGAGACAGGTAGGGATAGGTATGGAAATGGTTTGCAGTGTTTAGAGTTTACAAAACTTGGGGTGATTTGGTGCCCATGGAATAAAATGAACTTGAGAGGTGAAGTGAAGAACATTTTTTTCATGGAATAGTTGATTGAGATCTCTTGGCAAGACAGTATCGTAATCTGTTCCTTAATGCAATCTTACTGCAAGATCTTGTATTAGAATTTGGTTGCCTTGGCTGATCCTGGGGTGCAGAACTCTTTGATCCTTAAAATGTCATATTGGGACCCCTTAAGAAATTGAATTACGATTTAGGGTGACAGGATGGCTTAAGTGGATCTACGTCTAGTGAGGTCCTAGGAGAAAATGACATGGCTCAAGTGAATAAAATTTGGTGAAATTTCCCAAGGCAACCAAATTTCATTAAGAGCCTTTAAAGAAAAAATGATGGCTTTAGGGTTTAGGGTTTTGACTTTAGAGTTTAGGGTTTAGGGTAATAGGATAACTTAAGGGGATCTACATGCAGTAAGATCCTAGGAAAAAATTATATGGAATAAGGGAATGAAATTTGGTGGATTTTCCTAAGACAACCAAATTTCACTTTAAGGTCCTAGGTAGGACAAAATGAATGGTTTAGTGTTTAGGTTTTAGATTTTAGAGTTTAGGGTTTAGGGTTTACAAAACTTAGGGTAAAGTTTTGGTGCCCCTTGGAATATTTAATGGACTTGCAAGTTAGTGAAGAACATTCTCTTGTGGAATAGTTGATTCAAATCTACTATTGTTTCAACTGACCAACCTAGATCATGAAATATCATTCATATTATAATCCTGCATGATCTTATTATTGTTAAATCTAGTTGCCTTGGGAAACTTCACCAAATTTTAAGAACTTCTTTGATCCCCTTAAGAAATGTCATATTGGGATGCCTTTAAGAAATTGATTTATGATTTAGGGTGATAGGATGGCTTAAGGGAATCTAGATGTCTAGTGAGGTCCAAATTTAGTCATACTATAGCCTCATTGGTTCCATCTAGCTCTGGGTCAAAAGTGTTTACCCCTCTAATAAAAAAAAGTATCATGTTAAAAATGAATCAATCTATACATATCACAAAAATAACAATAATCTTAAATGTAACCCATACTCTAACCATAATAGAATGCTAAATGATCCCCACCCCTAACCATATCCTAATTGAATTGTAAACCTAATTGAAACTTAATTAAATTATAACCTTTACCTAATCTTAAATGTATTCCTATATTATATTATATTATATTTTATATTATATCAATATTATATTTAAGTTAATTTATATTTTTATTATAATTATATTAATATTTATTATATATTCCTAATTATAACCTAACTAAACTACAAACCTAATTGAATCTTAAGCCTAATCCTCATTAAACCCCCAAGTAAATTGTAACATTACCTATCCTTAATTGTAATCTTATATTATATTTTATGATATTAAATATTATATTAATATTTATTAAATATAATATATTAAATAATATAAATATTTAATTATATTTCTTTTATATGAATCCTCCTCCTATCTCTAAATTGTAATAATAGCATGTAGTTCCTCCAACCTATCATCATGTACCTCCTCCCTTTCCCATGTAATAGGTGTACCTTGTAGGTGTTAAATGGTTCCATCTTGGTCTCCTTATTGATGCATTTCTATCCTTCCACGTAAATCTATATAGTATCAAAATATAGGTAATTTTATGGTTATTGAATCTCTCTTAATTGCTAAAGAATCCATTATGATTGAGGATGGGTGGATTATTATCTAGGATCACATCTTGAAAATCCTATAGAGGTCATGGTATGTGTTTCTTAATACATATATTCTCATTCAAACCTCTTTCCATGTATTATCAACTCTCCTATATGATAGACACCTTACTAGATTTAAATTTCATATGATATATATACCCAAGTGTTTCCAATTAGAATTGCTATAATTATACTTTTATGGTATTCTAGATATCCATAATAGTTTTCATAAATCTACCAAATAGACCCATTCTTCACATTGAACCTACATAATTTTAGGTATGTCCAATGAAAGAAACTTTACCCATAGCACTCTCACTCGCACTCTCCTATCTTGTGGATATAATAGAATAAAGTTTTCTTCCAATGATTTAGATCCCTAATGATCATGTCTAAGTGTCATAGAGAGTGATCACCCACTCTTCATAAACTTGTAGAAACCAAAAGGTTTTATATTATGTGTTCAAATAAGTGAAAACATTACAAAAAGCTCTACTAAATGGTGACAACAGAGGGTTTTTTAAGGCAACCAAATTTCATTTTAAGGTCCTAAGACAAAATTCAAATGCTTTAGTGTTGAGGGTTTAGATTTTACAGTTTAGGGTCTAGGGTTTAGTAAACTTAGGGTGAAGTTTGCAGGTGGCCCTTGGCATAGTTAGACTTGCAAGTTATTGCCAATTGGAATCAATTATCGTGTAGATTCTGATTTGTTAACTAAATTTTGCGACAAACATCAAGATAAACTTTGTAATTTAACTATTCTTTAACATATTGTTTTCTAAATCTAATTATAATTTATTATTGAAACTAAAGTTTAACATATTATTTTCCATACAATGAAATAATTCATTTAAGCAGAGAAAATGCAAATGAATTTTTGAGCTCAAGAGCCCTAGTTTTCAAAATCAAACGTTTAAAATTTCAATTGGGGTTTAACAAAAAATTGTTTCCAATTCAATTTAGGGTTTCAATTTCTAAAAATTAGGTTTTTTAATGCAATTTTTTTCATTTCAATTCAAACTAGGGTTTTCCATTCTTTTTTTCGTTTGATTTGAATTAGAACAAAAGCTTGAAAAGGTTTCTAAATGCAATTTTTTATTTCATTTCAATTTCTAGTTTTGAAATCTTTATTTTTTATTTGTTTCAATTAGGGTTTCAAATTCAATTTTTGGTTTAATCCGAATGATTTTGGGTTTCCAAAGTTAAATTTTGTTTGTAAAACACAATTCAAGTTTTTGTTTATTTAAAAGCATACTGAGGGTTTCATTTTGATCCTTTTTACAATTATTCATTTCGACTATAAGAATTAAAAAAATTCTCAAAACGTGAAATAAATTAAAAAAATGCTAAATTCACTTATTTTCTTCACAATTTCAATTAAAAATAGAAAAATGCAAAAAAACGGGGCGTGGGCGAGTACCTGTAGTTGTTTGTGGGGGTCATTGTCACCAATACTCGAGGTCTCGTCTGCTATGTAATGAAATTTGTTTTTTTTTTTAAAATAAATAGCAACATAAAATGGGATCTCGTTTCGTAGTAATCGGGATCCCATTCCTTTTCCATTGATTCAGGATCCTATGGGAAACAGGATCCTGATTTTTAAAAAGTGGGATCCCATTTTATGTTCAGGCTCAGGATCCTGAAGCTGAACAGAATCCTGATTTTTAAAAATTGGGATCCTGTTTATTAAAATTGGGATCCCATTTTATCAAAGTCGATTTCAATTTTTTGGCTAAGGAAAAAACTTCCATGTTTCGTGCTCAAATTTGTGCACTTACCCCTAGCTATCTTGAAAAATCTTTATTGGATAGGGGTCATGGGCAGCCCCTATCCAATTTTTTTTTCATTTTCAAATTTGAAAACAAGCTAACTCTATTTTTTTTATAGCTTATCATGGCTCATAGCATATTTTGATAGAAGATATTTTAATTAAAAGAATTAATTTCTTTCTTATCATGCTCATATCTCTTTTTTACATATATGTATATGTATATATACATAGATATATACAAACATACAAATGTATATATATATATATATATATTCTTTCATATAATTTTTAAAATCTTTCATAAGGTGGAGGAAGAAACATCATGTTCTTTCAATTTCAAATCATATATTTTATAATTTTATAATTACTTGTGCATATATATCTATATACATGCTTATGTCTATATGTATTCATTTTTATTTTGAAATCAGAGGCATAAAATGAGCATTAGATATACAAGATAAATCGAACAAGCACAAAACGTTCACATTCAATTCATTTTTCATATGCAATTACTATAATTCATTTGTGGTGTTTATTCCATATTCCATCAAGATTATCGATTGTCGTTTGGTTAAATACTCCTACCTCAACCATGTTCTTGTTCTTCAACCTGTTCCTACATTCACAAACTTGCACTTGCAAAGTTTCATCAATAATCATTAACCAATGTTCGAAACAAAAAGATTCCATTACTACTTCATATCATTCAATCATAAAGTTTTCACATGGATAAAAATTTCAAATGATGTTGAAAGTTTAAATTCATCACAAGTGAAAACTGATAAATTTCATTTTTCCAAAAATATTCAAATAACTTAACATTATTAAATGTAAGCAGAATTTGAGACATGACAATGTATCCTACCTTTAGGGTCTTATGGGATCGTCTTGGGTATGGATTGGGAGGCTCATCAAGAATGTATTGATTGTTGACGTAAGGCGGTCAAGTGTTTGGATGATCATGGTGAGAGAGTAGAGCCTATTAGGATCCAGAGACCCATTTCTCTTCACATAATTTTACCTAAGCATTTGAAATGGAGTATGCAATAGAGATGTCAATTTTTTCTATCTTAGGGAGTGATCTTGTTGAGGGTGAGTGTCTAGAGGTAACTCTTGATGATCATCCTCTTATAAAGGACTATGTAGATGTATTTTCAAGTGGCATTCCAGGTATGCCACCTAAGTGAGATATAGACTTTTGGATAGATCTCATACCTGGGGTAGAACCTATCTCTCAGGCACCTTATTGCATGACCACTCAAGAGCTCAATGAGCTTCATTTGTGTTTGGAGAAGGGACACATTCATCCTAATGTTTCCGCTTGGGGATCACTAATCATCTTCATGAAGAAGAAGGATGGATCTCTTCATTTTTGTATTGATTATCGACAGTTCAATAAGATGATAGTGAGGAACCAATATCTCTTGCCTAGGATCAATGATTTGTTTTATCATATGATGGGAGCCAAGGTGCTATCCAAGATTTATATTGAGTCAGAATACCAGCAACTTTGTATCCATGAGGTGGACATTCATTGAATAATATTTTGTACAAGCGGGTGCAAAAAGATAAGGGGGCCAAATTGTGGCCAGATTTTAAAAAAGTTTCTGATAGCTCATAACACGAGCGTATTATAATGTGCTTGCATTATGGCTTGGTGTACCGAGCATAAGGCTTGGCCACATTGAGCCTATTTCACACTCATGTTATAATGCGAGTGCAAAATAATTTTCTTGTGTTATGAGCAATTAAAAGCAAACAAAAAAGGAAATTAAGCTCATTTTCTTTATGACTATTTTTTTTCTTCCTATGGCCAAAATCCCTTATTTTGTGTGCTCACATTCTGGGAGGAGTGAATCATGCAAGTTTTTCATCAAATTGTTGCCATTTCATTGCCAAGATGCCACCACGTCAATGGGGAGGTCGAAGAAGTAAGGATTTTTTTTGTTGTGAATTTGTTATTTTTAGGTTGTTTTTGATATTTATTTATTGAATTTGTAGGATATGATAATGATCCTAGAAACCCTCTTCAAAACCCTCCTAAAAATCCTCAACAAGCAGAGCAAAAATAGGAACAAAATCCTCAAGTTCAACAACCACAACAATAATCTCCTCCACCAATCCCTCAACATCCTCCTAGCACTCAGCAAAATTTAATGAGTGAAATTGAAAACAATAAAAATAAATTGAAGAGTTAATCACGAGGTTGAACGATCAAAATGGTTCAACCATGGAAAGAAAAATGCTTGCAAATTCACTGAAAAAAATGTTAAAACATGTAGATGCAATCAAGTAACAATTAAGTGGATGGAAAGATAGGAGGTAGGTAGCTATGAATTTTTATCAAGATAAATTATCATATAAAGATGTAAAAGATCTAAAAATTACAAAATTAGATTTGTGCTCATTATTCACCGACCCGCGCATAAATCAAAATATTAGCCTCAATGCAAAGAGGTTTCCTATCCATTGGGGCCACCACCAATAGATTAGGAACTTTTTTTGGGATAGGTGGTACATGGTTTTTGATTACTCACCATGCAAGAATTGTAAAGTCCCACAATATTTCCTGAGGAAACTATACTATGAGTTCATCCTAAATAAAATCTCAAATTATTTTGATATGAGGGACTTCTAGGGGAGAGGTGGGGGGTCGGCTCAAGATAGACCCGGTGCACAACAAGATCCTAGGTGGCAAGCGAGATGACCTCTCGCTAGGACGCCTCATGAGCACATCATTATCCCTTCCATCGCGAAGGAGAGTGTCAAGGTAGAAAAATTGTAGGCCATCAACTCTTTGACCTAGAGTGTCATCTAGCATGCTAGCCCTATACTACAACGCCATCCAAGGGAGTCTTCAAGTGGTGGGATTTGATCCCATTTGTGTCATTCTTGTGAGGTGAATTGCTTATATGACCCCACTGACACTCAAGAGGCTTCTACATAGGGTGTGTCTACAACTATGGAGATGGAGAGGGCAACTGGCATTTTGAATGATGCTTATGGCATCGATACTCAAACTGTAAATGTTAGCATGTTCATTGAATTTAATTTATGAAATTTCAATTTTGAAATACAAGATTAACTAATTTAGTTTTATGATTTCAATAAAATTTCAGGGTCACAGTGTTGATACTAGATACACCAGCCCTACACCTACTTATTACTCCACTACATCTACCGTTGAGGTATGTAACTAGTAAACAATTAAAAATTTATTACATGTTAATAGCATTGTTATATGAATGGTATTCCAATATCTGATTTTGGATGTTGAATAGGATAATATTGGAGGTTTCTTAGGAACACCTCCCTGTGCCAGTGGATTTAGAAAAACCTACACATAGGTAATAGAATAAAAAGTTAAACTAATGAATTGTACTTAATAGATTAGTGTAGTTTATATTCATATCATTCATTACTTAACATTTCACATCTTTCAAACTCAAAGCATTACTTCACATTCCATAACTAATAACTAGATGTTGATAGCTGAAATTTTTTTAACTATAATATAGTTGTTTAAAAATTCAACATAAGCAATGATGGAATTACTTCACATAGCATAAGTAATAAGTAGGAGCATCTTCCAATTGCATTTTCTTGTCATGGCATTCCATGAGACCACTTTTTATTGAGGCATCTTTTCAACAATTCAGTGCCTTGTCTATGCTATGGATGCTTGGAAGAAATATATGAAAGAATAATAGAAAGTAATAGCATAGACAAGGCAATGAGTTGTTTGAAAAAAAATCTCAAAGAAATGTGGTCTCATGGTGGTGTCCATCACCATGAGACCCAATTTCTTTGAGGCATTTTTTCAAACAACTCACCGCCTTTTCTATGCTACCACATTTTCCATACATGTCTACCAAAGAATTTTATCAAATAGTTCATTGCCTTGCTACTATGGCTAAAATCCTAAAAAAGGTGTTTTCCAACAAACTATGGATGCTTGGAAAAAATCTATCAAAGCATAATAGTAAGCAATAGCATAGACAAGGTAGTGAGTAGTTTGAAAAAATTCCTCGAAGAAATGTGGTCTCATGGTGATGGAATGTCATTCCATCACCATGAGACCACATTTCTTCAAAGAATTTTTTCAAACAACTCACCGCCTTTTCTATGCTACCACAGTTTCTATACATGTGTACCAAAGCATTTTATCAAACTACTCACTTCCTTGCTACATGGCTAAAATCCTAAAATAGGTTCTTTCCAACAAACTATGGATGCTTGGAAAAAATCTATCAAAGCATAATAGTAAGAAATATCATAGTCAAGGCAGTGAGTAGTATGAAAAAATTCCTTGAAGAAATGTGGTCTCATGGTGATGGAATTCCATTCCATCACAATGAGACTTCATTTCTTTGAGGCATTTTTTCAAAAAACTCACTTCTTGAAGAATAGAAACCAACCCTTTAGCCAAAACTCCCCTCCAAATTCTTTTCAAGGTCCTCATCATCATCCTCAATTTACCAATCCATGGAACCTTCCACCTTTTATTCCACTTGTTCATTTCCCCACCCCTCCTTCTTCATGTCATGATCGCCCTCCATCTCATAACCAAGACCACACTATACCATCCACCCCATCCCAACATAATACCATAGAGAAGGAAATGAACTATTTGAAAAAATGCCTCAAAGAAATGTGATCTTATGGTGATGGAATGCCATGACAGATTTGTTTGTAATGGAATTCCATCACCATGAGACCCCCTTTCTTTGAGGCATTTTTCAAATAATTCATTGCCTTCTCCATGCTACCATAGTTATCATACATGTCTACGAAAGCATTTTATCAAACGGTTCACTGCCTTGCTACTATGGGTAAAATCCTAAAAATAGGTGGTTTCGAACAAGCTATGGATAGGGAAAATAGTAAGCATGATAGTAAAAAATATATAGTTTAATAAGTACTCAATTTTTTTCTCATTATCTCATACATTATAAGCCATGACATGGATCACTATCGTAGTTTTTATGAATGAATAATTTGTCATTTTATTTTCAGATGTTGGAAGCAGATACACCTTTGAATGTTCATAGGACAATGGAGATTTTTGTTTCATCTACTATAGAATCCTTGATGGCTCTCACATAGGAGGTATGAGGAAGATTACTAAATTTCAATTTGCATTCATTGTTATAGCAATTAGTTAGTGAAAAATCAGATCATTATTGATTCATATTTTAATTTCTCTTTGGATGGTTTCTACAAAGCTTCAACATGCCACAACATGGGCATCGAAATATTTCCCTCATGGAGAGAGATCATCTACTAATAGTAAGTGATTATTTTGTTAAATATATCATTTTTTATAATGTAATTTTTATATATTAATGTTCTTACTTCTTATTGTAACAAATAAAGCTTGACCAAGAACTAAACCCTAGGAGGAGCACCAAGAGCACTCCTCAGCCTCAAAATAAATGAGTGACAGACCTATCGCCATCTGACCGACAAGCAAAGGGAAAGAATTTATTTCAAGAGGATGTAGAGCAATGATTTTTGATTCTAGAGCACTTTGTTGTATGCCTATATGGCATTCTCGTAAGCCTATATGGCTATTTTGTATATATTTTATACTTATATTGACATATATTGATGTATGCCTACATGGCTATTTAGTTAATACAAATCTTTTTTATCGATGGAGTTCATATTTGCATTATAAATCCATGGTTCAATAGATATGAATTATGTGTATTTAAGTGTATACTTTACAACTTACGTATATACTTTGTGACTTATGTGTTTTCATGTGTATACCTTGTATTCATGCATATACTTTGTATTAATTTGTGTATACTATGTATTTGTGTGTATACTTCAAGGCTTATGTGTTTTTTAGTACTTGTGCTTCCCTTATTCACATGTATGCTTGACTTATTCATGTGTATACTTATTAATTGGTTAGCCCTAGAATTGATCATTTTTTTCCTTCATGGTTTGTCTTGAATATTTATTGATTGATGCTAAACAATTTTATTAGTTGATGCTAAACAACTTCAATATTTCTAGGAATACTAGTAGAGTTACAAATTATAAAAATGCACAAATTAAAAAGAAAATATTAATTGTAAATAAATGCACTGATTATTAACTTGATCATTGATTAAGAATGAGTATAACATATATCAAAACATGAGCCTTCTAGAATGACAACTACTAACTAGAAAATAGGAAAAGCATTCCCAATACTTTGAAATCAATAATCCACCCAAAATTTCAACGAGAGAGAAGGATTATTTATGATCCTTGAGCAAATTATTTCCTAATGCTCCCTTGTTCTTACATATCTCAATTCAGTTTAATTCAAAGAGTTCCATCAAATGCTTTTTCTAAAAGCAAAAAACACATTTCAATTGGTATTCCATGAGATATTTCATAAAAAGATTCCAGTATATTTAATTTTTTTACTGGAACAACTCAATTAAGCAAAGGATACACAATCTTCACAAAACTTGCAAAACATAATAATCATATTAGATGATGAGTAGTTAACTTCTTGACACATTATCATACAAACATTTATCTTGAATAGTCTTTAAACATTTTCACTACATAATCATCACAGTACAGAATGAATTGTTATGTTCTTGATCCATCACCATATAAACACATCAAAAGATGTATATGTCAACTTTTTGCAATATTATTTCTTGTATAGGAAATGGACTTGGGAGAAAGCTTTATCATTTATAATAGAAATAAGAAATGGACTCAAGGGTGAAAACTTTATTTATCACACCAAATAATAAATGTACATGAAAGCATCACTTGTTTCTCTTAGACTCCAATTTTCAAGCATAGCAAATCATTTCAAATGAAAATGACAAAATACTTCACAACCAAAGTTGTTAATTGAGGAAAAATAAAAAATTTCTAAGTTCCACCATTGTACGCATTTACAATTGGTTGTATATTTTTGTAAGGGAAAAGATGATAATTAAAAAAATTCTTTCACTTGCCAAACTTGAGGATGATCATATTCTTTTTGTGTGGAAAACTCGGACTTCTCAACTTTCGTGTGAATGTTTCTCTTTTTGATTGTTTTACATGCCATCATAAGGGATCGAGTTAGTTGAATGTAGCTCATAGTGATTTGGCATGTTTGGGTGTGAATGAGGACCATGCCTAGCATAAATGTACCTATCAAGATGCATTCAAATAGTTTATTTGGTCACATGAGTTGCAGAATGAAAGTTGCACCACTTTGCAACTTTACACTGCTTGCATTTGACACTTTTTCCATCAAGTGAAAAATGAACACCACAAGAAGATGGATCGAACCAGTTGAACATGGTTCAAAGTGATTCAACATGTTTGGGTGTGAAAGAGGACCATTCCTAGTGTAAACGTATCCATCCAAATGGGTTGGAACAGTTCATTTGGTTACACGAGTTGTAGAACAAAAGTTGCACCACTTTGCAACTTTACACTCCTTGCATTTGACACTTTTTCCATCAAGTGAAAACTAGACACCATGGAAAAATGACTCTGAGATAACAAAAATTGAGAGAGTTTATTATAGATGGGCCCAACGTAATCCTATAGGCTTAGACAGAGAGTTTGTAAGCATCATCGATTCCGAGTAATAGCCTGTCAAAGATTGTTTCCCTTTTTCACTTTGGACCCTTAAGGGATCGAACCAATTGAACATAGCTCGGAGTGATTCAGCATGTTTGGGTGTGAAAGAGGACTATTCCTAGTATAAATGTCCCCATCTAGAAATGTTGGAATAGTTTGTTTGGTCACACAAGTTGCAAGGTGAAAGTTGTACCACTTTGCAACTTTACACTGCTTGCATTTGACACTTTTTTCATCAAGTGAAAACTTAACACCATGGGAAAACAAATCTCAGATAACAAAAATTGAGAGTTTATTGTAGAGGTGTCCAACATGACCCCATTGGCTCAAACAGAGAGTTCATAAGTGTCACGATTTTTGAGTAATAGCTTGTCAAAGATTGTTTCCCTTTTTCACTTTGGACCCTTAAGGAATCGAGCTGGTTGAACATAGCTTAGAGTGATTCAGTGTGTTTGGGTGTGAAATAGGACCATTCCTAGCATGAACATACCCATTCGAATACATTGGAATAGTTTGTTTTGTCACACGAGTTGCAAAATGAAAGTTGCACCACTTTGCAACTTTACACTACTTGCATTTGACACCATGAGAAAATGAATCTGAGATAACAAAAATTGAGAGAGGTTATCATAGAGGGCCCAACACAATCCTGTAGGCTCAGATGAAGAGGTCATAGGCATCATGGTTTTTGAGTAATATCTCGAATTGGCAAGCTAGTGAGCTCACTAGTTTGCCAAAGCTACCACATTTTGCATACATTTCAATGAAAAATATATTATCAAAAAATTCAAATTCCATGTCCATGCTTCCATTTTGAGCCTATCTTGCAATCATGGCATGCCACATTACCACATTTCTTTAAGGCATTCCATCAAAAAAATCATGTGAGCATTGGCAAGCTAGTAAGCTCACTAGCTTGCCAATTCATTAGGGTTGAAAAGGTAGGGGCAACTTATGCCTCATATAAATGGGGTCTCATGGTGATTTATATCACTATGAGACCCCATTTCTATGAAGCATTTTCTCACATTTCCTGTCAACCCTACCGCATTGGCAAGGTCACTAGCTTGCCAATGCAGTAGGGTTCACAAGGTAGGGATAGCGTGGGAAAATTCCTCATAGAAATAGGGAATCATGATGATGTAAATCACCATGAGACCCCACTTCTATGAGGAATTTTCACGCTGCCCCTACCTTGTCAACCCTACCGAATTTGCAAGCTAGTGAGGTCACTAGCTTGCCAATGCGGTAAGGTTTACAAGGTAGGGGCAACATGAGAAAATGCCTCATAGAAATGGTGTCTCATGGTGATTTAATACCCCATTTCTATGACGCAATCGCCGTGAGACCCCATTTCTATGAGTAATTTTCTCACGCTGCCCCTACCTTGTCAACCCTACCACATTGTCTTATGGCATGCCATGATTGCAAGATAGGCTGCACCTTTCCCCATGTTGCTAACTTAACCTTGAATAAAGAGTCTTGAAACAATGGACAGAAGAGTTAGAATCCCTTATAGGTAGGCTAATCAAGGAAACATTTAAAATATATCACAACATAAGTGATAAGGTAAATTTAGAAATAGAGATGAAAACCAAAATAGATTCAAAGATATATCCATGTGGGAGGAGTATATTCTAATGTGGTAGAGACATGTATGGAAAATCTGGTAGCATAGACAATGCAACCAACTGGTTGATAAAATCCACATCACCATGAGACCCCATGTTTCTTTGAGGCATTTCATCAAATAGTTGATTTCCTTGTCTATGTTGTTTGATAAAATTCTTTGGTAGACATGTATCAAAAATTTGGTAGCATAGACAAGCCAATCAACTGCTTGGTATAATTGTTTGAAAAAATACCTCAATGAGATATGCCCTCATGGACTAGAATTATTACAAGATATGCACAACATAGATTTATTGAAAAGGCTTTAGAAAATTTCAAGCATATACAAATTGTAGCTGTAAAACCAAATTCAACTACATTTTACAACATCCCCCATGCCTATACCAAAATGAAATCTTTGGAGAGTGGTATGCACATCCATAGTCAAGGATTGAGAAATGATGTATTATTTTACATCCTTATTAATTTTTTCATATATGTGTGTATACAAAACGTGGAAGCATATGTTGGACTCCTACAATGATTTAACAACTAAGCCCTTATAGCTGTGATTCAGAGATTGGACATCTAAATTGAATATCCATTCAATCATCATGAAGGTGCATTTAACTTGTCAACCTAGGGACATGAACTTAAAATGGGTCGGCACAGTATGTGCACTAAGGATCCCAAGTAGCTAAATTCATTCTACAACCAAGAAAAATATAATGTTGAAGGTAAATTGCTTAGAAGGAAATAACATAAGTACTGAACATCAACCCACAACTATGCTAAGCTGAAATGCATGATAGAAATGAAAATCTGAGCAAACAAACAGGAAACTACTATGTTTGCTTTGGCTACAGGAACAGTCACAGAATGGAGTTCTAATGGCTGCAAGAATAGTTAGTGTCAAATTCTTAACTAATTACTGAACATAAAGTAATCACTAAACTAAAATAAACTAAGGACGGAATGCTCACTAAGTGGACCCCCTTGGATGAGTATCCTCTAAAACTAATGTAAACTCAGATGTACAGACTTATAACTTCATCTCATTCATCAGAAAACATGAGTACAATAGAGCAGTGTAAACTATATTGCTGAAAACTAAGAATGCAAGTACATCATCAGATTGCACATCCTTCTAAGAAGGAGCATCCGACACTTATTTATATGGAAAGTAGCGACCAACTAAGCAAGGCAGTCAACTCCACGAACTGGGAGGATGCCACTTTAGGGAAAGCAAAGAAATTGGAGGGGTGGTTACGCGTGCATGGAATCTGATCAGACGTGCCATCCTCAATGTAGATTTAGCACAACAGTAACACCTATATTCACTCAACATCAATAAAGATCATTTACAAGGCGGTTACAATTTGGTTTGCATGAGGAATCTCTCGACATTGACCTCTTTGAATGATTTCCTTTGTTGACCTTTGCATGACCACTTTGTTAGCCATTATGGTGAATGACCAGTTGGTAGAATCTTCTCAATCTAGTGGCCTTGAACCATATCAGCATGGCATTATTAGTACACATAATAATCGCATATATATAACTATCTTAAAGAACATTCATTAATCCACATGTAGAATTAACATAGATAGTCCATATAACATGTCAATGTCATTAAATATTTGCAAAGATAAAATTAGGCCCAATGTCTATGGTTTCAAGGAAATATCAGCATTCAAACATCAAGGTTCATGACAATTTTGACAAATAGATCATAAATTCTACCAAAAGTAAACCATAAACTAGACTCATCATCCCCCCAACCTAAGGTTTTGTTGGTCCTCTAGCAGGGGAAGGGTTGTTCTTTTGCTTAGTTAGAGCCTTGAAATTTGCAACTACCAGCTGTCCCACATTAGTGGTTGATGTGCATGAATCAGGATCTCAATAGAACCCTTGTTGTCTGTCCAATCTATTCCACCTTTTTCTTTCTACAACAATATCATAGTTGTAAAACTTGTAACTTGGCACGGGCCACATTAGGAGAGATGGTTGAAAAGTCAGTGGAAGCTAGAATCATCCTTTTTCCTCCCAATCTGTATATATCTTTCAATTCTTTTAAGTGTTGCATCATAGTTCTATATAGAGTGGGGCTCAAATTGCTTTAGCTCATCAGTTAGGTTGTTCCATCTTTGGGACATGTATCTCTTCGTAGTTTCCTCTTTTTCCTTTTCCACCACCTCATATTCACTATAAACTAATTCTATCCAAGGCATAATGGTATTACCATAGCTAGGTCTGAGAAGCATTCCGTGCCACTCCCAATAAATGTCCCCTGGATTTCTTGATTCAACCCTGATGGGCAAAGGGATGTTGGATTCTAATTGCTTATAAGCCCCATATTATTGTCCCCAACTGATCTCATTTTGTACCCAGAACATAAATTCCCTTAATTGGACATCCCCCGCATATAACAATGATTCCAATCATGGTCTTGAGTTACAACATAATTGTGCAAATAAAATTCACATAACAAATTCTTCATCTCACGGGAGGCAATCTGATAAGCATTTAAAAATTCAATAGGAGTCTCAATAGAAGGATTCAAACCTAAGACAATCCTTGCTAGCTTAAAAGAAAGATATTTCTCCTTCAAATGCATTGTCTTAGGTTTGAACCCTTCTATCTGGGGTACCAAGGTTGTCATATCATCCACCTTCTTTAAAGTAGCAATTTATGCATCCTTGTTTGCAATCTCCTCATCTTTCTTTTGAATTTCCCTCTTCAGCCTACGCTTCTCTTCTTTCCATTCCCCTTCTCTTCTTTGCATCTCTTTCCATAAGTGCATAGCTACCATGTGCATTGAAAAATTAGGGGGGTTATGTATTCCTACCATCATTTTTCCTAGCATTGATGCTTTCTCTTCATATAGTACCATCTGCAGGGATCCAGGTTGTTCGGTCAAGTCCGGCTGCAGGGCCTCTTGTTCCTATTTTTTCTCATGCTACAAGATATCTTCTTGCAAGAAATCCTGATTTTCCTCATACCCTTGATTCTCAACTTGTTCTGCAATATCAACAAGATTTGCCAACGTTATGTTTGCTACTTTCTCAAATATATCCTCTTCCTCAACATTCACTTGCCCTATTGGAGCTTTTGTGTCCCCCTGTGATATTTCTCTAGACTTAAGGATTTCTTACAGAGGCATATCAAAGGTTGCATGACTCGTCTTGATTTCCTGGGAGGGATTTCACATTTTTCTTTGGCTGAAGGATAAATAGTGTCAACCTTCTACTTCCTAGAGCTTGGTACTTCTTTTCCTATCGACTGCTTTTTATCTTTTCCATTTCTTATTTTTGCTTCTCTCTTCTGTGCCCTATTTTTCATTATGATTCCAAGTGGAACATCATCATCAGAATTTGGGGAGGAAATTTCTTTTTCCAAGTGCTCTGTCTCGGGAGAGATAATCTCTATGGTCTGTTCTACTGGAAGAGGTTTGCACTAGGGCTTGCACCAGAGGTTGAAGCACCAGGAGTGGCTTCAACGATGCTCAATCTCTTGCTAGACCTACAAGGTTGAGGTAAAACCCTAGGTTGCAAATGCTCAGGTCTAATTTGATCAATATTTATGAATTTTTCCCAAGTCATCTTAGATACATCATGCAAAGACTTCTCAACTAACAATTTAATCAAACAATGGTGGGAAACGAAATTGTCCCTACCTTTCTGAGTCTCGGTTGCCATCATTGAAAGAATGTGGTAAAACACATTCGGCACATTCATCCTCCTTCTGCGCCCCATTTGATACAAGAGTTTAAAATGCACGAAATGTAGATTTGGCTAGCATCCTTCACAAATGATATATTTTATGACATGAATAGCTATTTTCTTCCATGGCTCAGGCAAAGAGGTTCTTTTTGCACCTTGTTTATCCATGCTCAATGTAGGGTTTCCAGGTTCTGTAAATTCAACCCTAGCTGACTTGGCATCTTTGGAAGTAGGGTAATTCTCACCATCAGCAAGAAACCCTATAACCTCTACAATTGTTTCTTTAGTAGCCAATACTTCCAGCCCTTTTACCGTGGCTTTTCCCTTAGACAATATCTGGGAAAATTCTAATGCAATGTCTTCATTAAAACTGCTCAGCTTCATGAAATAGTCTAACCAGCCACAACTTTTGAATTCATCTAGTGAAGGTGCATCCTGCAATAATCACTCTACAAATTTTCCTTCCTACAATGCTGCCAAATTTCCAACGCCAATGTCGACTGAATTTTCATTTTTTGTTTTACCTTTTCTTTCTTTCTATTTTATGTTTTTGAGACTTAAGATTATGATAGGATCAATAATGGCAGTAAATGAGTAATAGAGGAAGGTTATGATGGAGAAAAATAGCAGCGGCAATTAGTGTCACCTCACACATACGAGCTGTCATCTTACTCAGAATTCAAATTAGCTCAATTTAAATTTTGTTGATGTAGACTAGTATGGACTGAAATGTGGGAAAAGTACTCACATCTTTCCCTCCCAACCTAAATTGGAGCATGTTTCCTCACATGCGAGGTGGTAAGAATGATTTGACAGGGATAGAGAATAATGACATGCTATGGTGAATGTCCATATTAATTCATAAAAAATAAATGAATGCACTAAAGACAATTAATAGATAGAAATTAATGCGTACATACCTAGATTCATTGCAAAGATTCATTGCAAAGATTGTGGAGAAAGTACCAGTCACCTTTTAAGAAATAAGTTGAGCAACAAAGATTCATTGCAAAGATTGTGGAGAAAGTACTAGTCACCTTTTAAGAAATAAGTTGAGAAATTAATGAAAGTGAGGTGGAATGAGGTGGAGTGGAATGAAGTGAAGTGATGGAAGAGAGAGAAAGGTGGAGATGGATGGGTGGATGGGTGAAGAAATGGACTCCCATAGAAGTGGAATTCTTTATTATGACAAGTACATACATTTATTAGCTAGGAGGGACACTAGGTCCACTTCCTTCGGCCGCAGGAAGCTCGGGTGTTGCATATTGAGTGAATTGTTGCAAACTCTTCTTTGGACATTGGATTGTGATACAATCTAAGGAGATGACCATTGACAAGAAGCTTAAATTTGACTGGATCAATAGTAGTGAGCTAAACAGCACCATTGGGGTATACTTTAGCAACCTCATATGGTCCTAGCCACCTAGTCTGCAATTTTCCTACATTATCCTAATATCTGGAATCATAAAGCAACACTCAATCTCCTGGTTGAAATTTATTGTCCTTGATGAATTTATCATGCCACCTAATTCTCTGATTTCGCACTACCTCTATGTGATGCAAGGTTTCTCTCCCCATCTCATCCAAAGCATTCAGCTATAGGATTCTTTCTCTTTGTGTCTCATAGATATCCATCCCCAAGTCTACTATAGTCCTAAGAGTCTTATGTTCAAATTCAATAGGCATCATGGCTATTTTTCCATACAACAACTCAAAAGGAGTGAAGCCTGTAGTTGTCTTCCAATTTGTCCTATAGGCCCAGACAGCTTCAGGTGGCCTATTTGCCCAATCCTTTTTATGAACAACCACTATTTTGGTCAAGATGGCTTCAATCTCCCTGTTAGTCACCTCAACTTGGTCATTGGCCTGGGGGTGATAAGGAGTATACTTCATGTGTCTTATGTTGTACTCATTGACTAGTGTTGCAACAAGGGTTAATGTGAATTGATCCCCTTGATCAGTCACTATCTCTCCTGGAACTCCATACCTTGTGAAAATCTCCTCATAAAGAAATTTAGAAACCTTATTATCTCTTGCATGCTTCATGGCCTTAACTTCCACCCACTTAGTTACATAATCAATGCAAACTAAGATATAAAACTTACCATTTGATGGAAAATCAATGGGTCCTACAAAATCTAGTCCCCATTTGTCAAATAGAGTGATTACTACCTGAGGGAATAGTGGCATCTCATCAGATTTGGTTGGTCTACCCATCCTCCAGCATCGATCACATTTTCTTGTATACCTTCCTACATCCTTGTGGAGTGTTGGCCAGTAATATCCTATGTTCAAGATCTTCATTATTGTCCTCTTGGCTGCAAAATGTCTTCCACATGGTTCGTTGTGGCATGCATGCAAAATATCATATGTCTCATCTTCTCTCACACATATCCTCATGACATGGTTTGATCCAATATAAAACAAACATCTAGAAATCCATGAAAAAGGAAAATATTTTTCAATGAGCACCCTTCTCTCTTTTGGAGAGAAGTGAGGAGGAACTCTCCCTGTGACTAGATAATTAGCTATGTCAGCATACCAAGGTGTTTGCACGTTGATGGAGAATAGATGCTCGTCAGGAAAGGAGTCATCTATGGCTTGATTTTCTTCTGATGTAGTCAGTCTTGAAAATTTGCAACAACATTGGCCTTCCTTGGTTTATCCACAATAGTTATATCAAACTCCTACATCAACAATAACCATCTTGCTTGCCTATCTATGATCAAGGGTTTATTCATGAGATATCTAATAGTTGCATGATCAGTGTGCACAAAGATTTGATCGCCTATTATGTAGTACCTAAAATTTTTCAAGACATAGATCACTGCCAACATTTCTTTTTTGTCACTGTATAGTTGAATTCGGCTCCCTGCAAGTTTTTGCTAACAAAATAAATGACATTTTTAATAGCCCCTTCTTTTTGTCCTAAGACTTCTCCTATGGCATAGTCTCATGCATCTATATGGATTTGAAAAGGAAGATCCCAATTAGGTCCTTTAAGTACAGGAGCATGAGTTAAATCTGTCTTCAGATTAGAAAATGCTTTATCACAGTCTTCTGTCCATTAAAATTTAGCATCTTTGGTGAGAAGAGTATACAATGGTGTTGCTATTTTTTTGAAATCCTTGATGAACTGCCTATAATAGCCTGCATGTCCCAAGAAACTCCTAACATATTTTTGTTTTGTAGGTGTGGGAAGATTTGTCTAAAGTTTGATGCCATATAATTTTTTTTACAAGAAACTTAACCAAAAAAAGTTATTAAAAAACGAAAAAAAGCCTGGTATTTCAAGTTTAAGGACTAGTTTTCTTAGAAATTAATTAAAAAATATCCAACATAATCCAATATTAATAAAATTATATATTTGGAAAGTAGACATCGTGTTCTCTAATGGGTTTTAATTTTATAGATTGATTCAGAAAAAAAGTCCATCAACCATATTGCCAAAGTTGGGCATTCTTCTTCAATCTGCCTTAGTTTTTTAGTTGCAGGTCAAAGGCTAAGGCTCGGATTGCCAAGTCTTTCCCAACCTAAAACCAAGGCTACATGTGGGCTGGGAATTCATTTTTTAAATAATGCCTACGCATTTTTAAAAATGCATACGCGTTACAAAATGCATATGTGTTCTTTATTTTCTTGATTATTTAAAAAAATAAATACTTTTTAGAAATGCATACATTTTTTAAAAC
The DNA here is from genome assembly GCA_007258455.2 of Sequoia sempervirens. NCBI lineage: Eukaryota > Viridiplantae > Streptophyta > Pinopsida > Cupressales > Cupressaceae > Sequoia > Sequoia sempervirens. The sequence continues at coordinate 47,658,409 of VDFB02168118.1, forward strand.
GCATACACATTATAATGCGTACTCATTTTTTAGTGCATACAAATTTTTTAGGCTCATGTACCTGATGCATAACGCATACGCATTTTTTTAATAATGTGTATGTGTTTTCTACGAGATTTTTTTTTTGGCTGAAACTTCCCCTCTTTGTGAACCCAACTTCTTGCTACCCAGACAATAGGAGTAGGTCTCATGCTTGCAACATTTAGTTGTTGTAGGATATCCTTAGTCATTACATTTATTTTTCCCCCAACTCAATCGGAGCATTTTTTATTTGGATCATGTTTATAACAACTCCTACCATAGGACTATATGGGTCATTGTACTTAGGGACAATCACTTTTCCAAGCATGATGTCAGCTAGTTGTCCCACCACATGAACCGTAGTGGGGTATTTCTTCTTCTTGCTTGGCTTCTTAAGGCATGCTTCCTTCATTGTCTTTCCATATATTGAAACATATTTATGGCCTGAAATGGGGGTATCTAGACACATATATGCTTCATCTGATCTATAATGTCAAAATTTGTGTCATTTTCTTCCTTCTTCTTGGCAACTTCCAATCTTTAAGGAAATGGTGTTTCTTGTTCAGTTTGCTTGATTGGGACCGGTTCAATATTTTTAGGTGCATTGGGTTGAATGGGGGTATTCAAAGGCTCTTCTTCTTCCACAGGAAGCTCAGTGATAATGGGTGTGGATGGAATTGGTATAGTAGTTCCTGAACGCAAGTGGATGTCACTCACACTCACAACATATGCAGGGAATTGATTTGAATTAGCAAAGTATACATGTTGTTGTGGTTTGTTATTTGGATTGGGTGTGGACTGAGCTGGTATCTGAGTAGGTTTAGGTGGATTTTAGCTTGAATTAGTAGGTGGAGGCATTATAGCTAGTTGTTGGGGCTGAGAAGGTGGCTATATAGCTATTGGGTTGGTTTGGCCATTGCTGTCCTCCCCTCCATTGATTTGTTTGCTACCAATTTCTTGGGGGTGGCTACCAATTTCTTTGAAATTGTTTCCAATTCCCCTGAGGTTGCTACCATTGGGGTGGAGAGTTTTGATGATTAGGCTAGGAATTTGGAGGGTTATTCCAAGGTTGTGGTGGATATCCTCCATATTTGGATGGATATGGGGGTTGCCATTGGTTACCAGATGAGCAAGAACTGAAATATGGCCCAGCAAAAGAGAGTGGATCCAGTGGCATACATTGTCTTGGAGCCCAAGGCCTTCTTTGTGCAACATAGTAGACTTGATCTTCTTCAATCTAAATTGGCTTGAACTCAGGTGCAATCTTCTTTCTTTCAATATTATCTACCATCTTGCATCTATAGTCCTTCTTTTGTCTACAATGGGGGAAATACTCTACCAATGTTTCCTCCACCTCCTCTTATTTCTTCTTGGCCTGAAGTGCATCCAGCTAGGTAGCTATATTGTTTATAATGTCTTGCTTGAACTATGCCAGCAAATGAGTAATCCCCATTCTTGAGACTCCACTGGTAGATGACTTACCCATGGAAGATTGGTAAGCTCTCCCTTTCTTTGAAGCTACTCTAGAGTAGTTCTAGCATATCTTCTTGATATCCTCCCAAGGAACTTGGGAGATATCTCCTCCTCCCATCAGGTCCAAGGCATCAGTGAAGTTGTCATCGATTCCTCTCAAGAAAATTAGCTCTTGTGAATCTTCATTAAGTGTATGGTGTGGAGATTTTTGTAGGAAAAATAGAAACCTTGTAGTGTAATCCTCTAGGCTCTCATATTCCTTTTTTTGCATCCTAAAAATGTCACCTCCTCTCACGTCACTACCCCTGCAATACTTCTTGTATTTCTCAAGGAATTTTGTCTTCATTTCATCCCATGTCTCCACAGTATCTCTTCCTAGGCTCATGAACCATCTTAATGCAACTTATTTCAAAGTGGTAGGAAATAGCTTAAGCCTATGGGCATCAGTGGTATAGTCATAACTCTTGCAGAGTATGTCAAACTCAAATAAGGTATCAAGATCTTCTGTGACAAGTCCATAAAACTTGGGAAGGATTGAAGTAGGGATATTTTTGAGGTTGTCTACTTCACTTTGATGAGCAATGGGGAAAGGAAAAGTTGGTTGGTTAGGTCTATTTCTATTTGCATCACCCATGCCTGCTTGATGTAGTTCCAAAGAAAAGGGATTCTTAAGCTAATTTTGGTCTTCAGAGCTAGTCAAATTAGGAAATGCATTAGCAAAGGGGTGTAGATCTTCTTCTTCTTCTTCTCTCAGCAGGTTTTGATATTCAACTAGCCAGAATGGATTAGGATTGTTAGGAAGGAATCTCCCATAAGCATCTCTTCTCCTTCCTCTATGCATGTGGTATCAACTCACTATCAACCATCTCACACAAAGAATTGGTAAATAATAAGGGGGTTCATTACTTCTTAAATGAGGGGTATACTAAGAATAGACTTTCAAAAATACTATAGCAAGAAAAACTACCAATGACTCCAAAGAACTCCCTAGTTTGACACCATCCTTGGCAACAGTGCCAAAAATGTTGGCCTCCTACAATGATTTAACAACTAAACACTTACAGTTGTGATTTAGAGATTGGACATCTAAACTGAATAGCCATTCAATCATCATGAAGTTTCATTTAACTTGTCAACCCAGGAACATGAACTTGAAATTGGTCGGCGCAGTATGTGCACTAAGGATCCCAAGTAGCCATATTCATTCTACAACCAAGAAAAACATAATGATAAAGGTAAATTGCTTAGAAGGAAATAAAATAAGTACTGAACATCAACCAACAACTATGCTAAGCTGAAATGCATGATAGAAATGAAAATATGAGAAAACAAACAGGAAACTACTATGTTTGCTTTGGTTGCAGGAACAGTCACAGAATGGAATTCTAGTGGCTGCAGGAACATTCATTACTGAACATAAAGTAATCACTAAACTAAACTAAAATAAGGATGGAATGCTCACCAAGTGGGCCCCCTTGGATGAGTATCCTCTAAAACTAATGTAAACTCAGATCTACAGACTTATAACTTCATCTCATTCATTGGAAACATGAGTACAATAGAGCAGTGTAAACTATATTGCTAAAAACTTAAGAATGCAATTACATCATTAGATCATGCAACCTTATGAGAAGGAGCATCCAACTCTTATTTATATTAAAAGAAGTGACTAACTAAGCAAGGCAGTCAACTCCACAAACTGGGAGGATGCCACTTTAGGTAAAGTAGAGAAAGTGGAGGGGCAGTTATGCATGCATGGAATCTAATTAGACATGTCTGCCTCAATGAAAATTTAGCACAGTAGTAATGCCTATATTCTATCCACATCAATAAAGATCATTTACAAGGTGGTTGCAATTCAGTTTGCATGAGGAATCTCCTGCCATCGACCTCTTTGAATTATTTCCTTCGTTGACCTTTGCATGACCACTTTGTTAGCCATAATGGTGAATGACCAGCTAGTAGAATCTTCTCAATCTAGTGGCCTCAAATCATATCTGCATGGCATTATTAGTGTGCATAATAATCACATATCTATAACTATCTTCAATCACATTCATTAATCCACATGTAGAATTATCACAAATAGTCCATATAACATGTCAATGTCATTAAATATTTGCAGAGATAAAATTAGGCCCAATGTCTATGGTTTAGAGGAAATATCAACATTCAAACATCAAGGTTCATTACAATTTTGACAAAGATCATAAATTCTACCAAAAATAAACCATAAACTAGACTCATCAGCATACACAAGGTAAGTCAATTGTTTAACAAACTACCTAAGAGAGATGTGGTTTAAAAATGTAATTGGAAAGTGTAAAGAATTTTGTAACTTAAAATGTGCATTGGCAAGCTAAAGTTATAATGACAACCAAACAATTATCAACATGGAATATGCAAAATAACAGAAAACAAAGAAATCCAAGATAGAATGAAATAAAATGTGTAAAGACTTCACATACCTGAAAAACTAGAGTTTCAAATGGAGGAGTTTTACCCAATTATGTAGCCTTTTCTTCTTCTTTCTTCAAACTCAATAATTTGACTTTTTTTAAAAAGCTTGTTCCCCTCCAAACTTCAATTGTATATCACTCTTGAATGGAATTCAGACTTGAATTGATATTATATTCCTTTCAACGAGAAAACTCAGCTATTTCATGCAAAGGTGGTGGAAAGATGATGAAAAAGGTGGTGGAATGTGAAAAACATTCATGCACATTTCACAAAATCATCAAAAAGCTTTTTTTTGTTGGAACACATGTAGAACCAGGAGAATATGCAAAATGGGGACCTTGAGATCACCGGTATATTGGGTTGTTTACCATTTTTAGAGCAAGAAAAAATGTGCTTGCATTATAACGCGAGTGCATTATGTCGGTAAAATAACGTCCATATCTCTACTACTTCAAAATGTGTTCGAATTATGAGAAAGTTAATTTTTTATAGCTTTTTTTTCTCTTTTTGTCTATCCTCTACCCTCTACCATTAAAGCCTCTACCCTATACCCTCTATCTCTTTCCCACTACATCCCTCTTTCTCTATCCCCTCCCTCCTATCCCCTCTCCCTCTCTAAAGTCTCTCTCACTCATTCATTCCTATCTCTCCCCTCTACCCTTAACCCTTAAACCCTCTACCATATATTTCTCTCCCACTCCCTCCCCCTCTCTTTCTCAAGTCTCTCCCTTCTACCCCCTCTCCCTCCCTCAAGTATATCTCTCACTCACTCACTCCTTTTATCTCCCTCCCCTCTACCCTTAACCCTCTACTCCTTTATCTCTTCCACTCCTCCCTCTCTCTCTCTCTCAAGACTCGCCTCCCCCTCCTCTCTCAATTCTCTCTCTCACTTATTCCTTCTATCTCTCTCCCCCACGCTTAACCCTTAAAACCCTAAACACTATACCCTCACCTTTATCTCTCTACCACCCCCACTCTCTCTCTCTCTCCACTCACTCCCTCCCTATTCATTGGACCCATTTTTTCAAACAGGCCACTACATTGCCAATTCACTGAATTTGCAAGCTAGTGGGTCCACTAGCTTGCAAATTCAGTGAAATTGGCAATGTAGTGGCCTGTTTGAAAAAATGGGTCCAAAAAATGTGGTCTCCCAGTGATGGAATTGGAAAGCTAGTCGGCCCACTAGCTTTCCAATTCAATGAAATTGGAAATGTAGTGGCATGTTTGAAAAAATGGGTCCAAGCAATGGGGTCTCCCAATGATGTAGTGGGCCCACTAGCTTTCCAATTCGGTGAAATTGGAAACCTAACTTGGCCTATTTGAAAAAATGGGTCCACTACATTGCCAATTTCACTGAATTGGAAAGCTAGTGGGCCCACTAGTTTACCAATTCAGTGAAATTTGGTGATTAACATCACCGGGAGACCCCATTTGTTAGACCCATTTTTTCAAACGGGGAAAGTTAGGTTGTCAATTTCACTAAATTGGCAAGCTAGTGAGCCCAACCTCAACCCTAAACCCTAAACCCTCAATCCTCAACCCTTAAACCTTCTATCCTCTACCCTAAACCCTCATCCCTCAACCCTATACCCTCAACCCAATAACCTATACCATCAACCCTATAGGACCTCAACCCTATACCCTCAATTCTCAACCCTCTACCCTATACATTGGATCCTCAACCCTCATATCTTTGCCCCTCCCTCCTCTTCTCTCCTCTGTATCTCACTTTTCCCTCGATCCCTCCATCCATCCATCCCTCCCTCACTACCCTAATCCCTCAACCCTAAACCCTCAACCCTTAAACCCTTAAACACTCAATCCTAAACCCCAAACCATCTACCCTCTACCTAAACCTCAAACTCTTAAACCCTTAAACCTCTACCTCTAATCATACCTCTACCCTTCAACCCAATCCTCAACCCTTAAACCCTTAGACCCAAGTAATATCTCTACCCTAAACCCTCAACTCTCAACCCTTAATCCCTCAACCCTCAACCCTCAACCCTTAAACCCTAAACTCTTAATCCCTCAACCCTAATCCCTCAACCCTTAAACCCTTAAACCCAAGTAAACTCTCTACCCTAATCCCGCAACCCTCAACCCTAATCCTTCAACCATGTAATATCAAACCTATACCCTAAACCGTCTACCCTCAACCCTTAACCCTTAAACCTTCTACCCTCTACCCTCAACCCTATACCCTTAACCCAATACCCTAAACCATCAACCCTATAGGTCCTCAACCCTATACCCCAATTCTCAACCCTCTACCCCATACATTAGAACCTCAATCCTCACATATCTTTGTCCCTCCCTCCTCTTCTCTCCTTATCTCTATCTCACGTATCCCTCCATCTCTCCCTCTATCCATCCATCCCTCTCTACCCTAATCCCTCAATTGTATACCCTCAATCCTTAAACCCTTGAATACTCAACCTTAAAGATTAAACCCTAAACCCTCAACCCTCAACCCTTAAACCACAAACCCTTAAATCCTCTACCCTCAACCCTCATCCATCAACCCTATAACCTCAAACCAATACCCTAAACCATCAACCCTATAACCCCTATTCTCAACTGTCTACCCTATACATTGGATCTCCAACCCTCATATATCTCTGCCCTACCTCCTCTTCTCTCCTTCTCTCTATCTCACTTATCCCTCCATCTCTCCCTCCCTCCATCCCTCCCTCTCTACCCTAATTCCTCAACTATATACCCTCAACCCTTAAACCCTTGAACCCTCAACCCTCAACCCTCAACCCTCAACCTCAACCCTTAAACCTCTACCCTCACCTCTACCCAATACCCTCTACCCTCAACCCTAATCCCTCAACCCTTAAAACCCCTTTAAATCCAAGAAAAATATCTCCACCCTAATCCATCAACCCTCAACCCCTTAATCCCTCTACCCTTATACCTCAACCCTCTACCCTCAACCCCTCATCCTCAACCCTATACCCTAAACCCTCATCCCTTAAACCCTAAACCCTTAAACCCTCTACTCTAAACCCTAAACCCCTACCCTCTACCCTAAACCCTTAAACCCTTAAACCTTTAAACCCTAATCCCTCAACCCCTATACCCCTACCCTATACAATGGACCCTCAACCCTAATCCCTCAACCCTATACACTTAACCCTCTGCCCTAAACTGTAAACCCTCAACCCTTAAACCATAAACCCTCAACCCTTAAAAACCTAATCCCTCAAACCCTATACCCTCTACCCTATACAATAGACCCTCAACCCTAATCCCTCAAGCCTATACCCTCAACCCTCTACCCTAAACCATAATCCCTATACCCTCAACCCTTAAACCCTCTACCCTCTACCCTAGATACATTAAACCCTCAACCCCTATACCCTCTACCCTATACATTGGACCTTCAATTGTAATCCTTCAACCATGTACCATCAAACCTATACCCTAAACCCTAAACCCTTTACCCTCTACCCTAAACCATCAACCCTATAGGTCCTCAACCCTATACCCTCAATTCTCAACCATCTACCCTATACATTAGATACTCAACCCTCATATATTTTTTCCCTCCCTCCTCTCTATCTCACTTATCCCTCTATCTCTCCCTCTATCCATCCCTCCCTCTCTACCCTAATCCCTCAATAATATACCCTCAACCCTTAAACCCTTGAACACTCAACCTTAAACCATAAATCCTCTAACTTCAACCCTTAAATCCTTTACCCTCTACCCTCAACCCATTACCCTCTACCCTCAACCCTAATCCCTCAACCCTAATCCCTCAATCCTAATCCCTCAACCCTTAAACCCTTAAATCCAAGTAAAATCTCTACCCTAATCCCTCAACCCTCAACCCTTAATCCCTCAATGCTCAACCCTCAACCCTTAAACCCTAATCCCTCAACCCCTATACCCTCTAACTTATACATTGGACCTTCAATCCTAATCCCTCAACCCTATACCCTCAATCCTCTACCATTAGCCTTAAACCCTCTAACCTCTACCCTATACATTAAACCCTCAACCCTCAATTCTCAACCCTCAACACTTAATCCCTCAATCTTAAACCCTCAAACCCTAAACCCCCAACCTTGATACCCTCTACCCTATACATTGGACCCTCAACCCTATACCCTCAACCCAATACCCTAAACCATCAACCCTATAACCTCAATTATCAACCCTCTACCCTATAAATTGGATCCTCAACCCTTATATATCTTTTTCCCCCCCTCCTCTTCTCTCCTCTCTATCTCACTTCTCCCTCCATCTCTCCATCCATCCATCCCTCCCTCTCTACCCTAATCCCTCAACCCTAAACCCTCAACCCTTAAAACCTTAAACACTCAACCCTAACCCCTAAACCCTCAACCCTCAACCCTTAAACCCTAAACCCTAATTGCTCAACCCTTAAACCCTTAAACCCAAGAAAAATCTCTACCCTAACACCTAAACCCTCAACCCTTAATCCCTCAACCCTTATACCCTCAACCATCAACCCTTAAACCCTTAAACCCTAAAACCCTAAAACCCTATACCCTCTACCCTATACATTGGACCCTCAACCCTAATCCCTCAACCCTATACTATCAATCCTCTACCCTCAACCTTAAACCCTCAACCCTAAACCATTAAACCCTAAACCCTTAAACCCTATACCCTATACCCTATACCCTATACATTAAATCCTCAAACCTTAATCCCTCAACCCTAAACCCTTAAACCCTAAACCCTCAACCCTATACTCCTCTACTCCTTTTACATTGGACCTCAACCTAACTCAACCATACTCAAACATATACCCTAAACCTCTACCCTCAACCCTAAACCCTAAACCCTAAAACCCTAAACCTCAACCCTTTAACCCTAAACCCTTAAACCTACCCTCTACCCCAATACCTCTACCCCTAACCCTAATCCCTCAACCCCATACCCTAAATCATCAACTCTATAGGTCCTCCACCCTAATCCCTCAACCCTATACCCTCAACCCATCCCTTCCTCTCTATATATACATCTCAACTCTCTTTCCCTCCCTCTCTCGTACCCTCTCTAATTGTCTCTATCTACCCTCTCCCTCTTTCTACATACATCTTGCTCAATCAATCCCTACCACTCTCTCTTGCTCCCTCTATATATCTCTCTCTATCTCCCTCCCACTGCCTCTCCATCACTCTCTCTCTCTCTCCCTCTCTCTCAGGTCTCTCCCTCTGGAACCCTACCTAGGTAACTCTCTCTCTCCCCTCTCTCTATCTATCCCTCCCACCCTACCTAGATAAGTCCCTCTCACTCCACCCCCTCTATCTCTCCCTCTCTTAGGTCACTCCCTACCACACCCTCTCCCTCTCTTGAGTCTCTCACTCTCACACTCCCTCTCTCTCCCACTTCCTCTCACTACCTATCTCTCAAGTCTCTCTCTCTCACCCCCTCACACTCTCAAGTCTCTCCCTCCAACACCCTACCTATATAACTCTCTCTATTCTCTCTCCCTCTCTCTCTCTCCCCCTCTCTCTCTCCCTCCCTCTATCCCTCTATCTCAATTATCTCTCTCCCACCTCTCTCTCTCTTTCTCTCTCTCTCTCCCACCCTATCTAGCTAAGTCCTCCTCATCTGAACCCCTCTCTCTCCCACTCCTCTCTTAGACCTCCTCCACCCTCTCCCTCTCCTCAAGACCTCTCACTACTCCCTCTCTCCTCTCAAGTCCTCCCTCCCACCATACCTAGACAACTCTCTCTCTCTCTCTTAAAGTTATCCCTCCCTCTAAAGACATACATAAATACATACATACTTACATACTTACATACATACAAGCATAATACATATGTACATAAAATCCTGCATACATGTACATATGTAGATAAAATCTTACATACATATAGGCATACATACATGCATGCGTTGATATAGACATGCATACATACATACATACATGACATACAAGCATACATGTACATACAAACATACAAATATTTAAACATACATTCAATAGAGTAGCATCAAACATAAAGAAAGACATAATGCGATCACATTATACTACACTCATGATATGTCTTGCTAGAAATGTCCCACACAAACACAAAAAACCATGTCAAAACTAAGATATAATACGAGCGCATTACAATGCGCTCTTGTTATATCTTTATTTGGGAATCTCAAGCCTTAGGCTTGGTATTTTCCTTGGAATACCAACCCAAAGGCTTGGAGGGCCTTCCCAACGAGCATAGATGTGTTTTTGAAAATTCTACAATATTTCACATATTCGGGTTCATGATCACCATTAGGATTGCACGTGTTTCAATGTCAAACAAATCAAACACCTAGGTAATGTTAGGCTCTCTCTTAGCTATCCAACGATGTAATTTTTCACTTTTTGACAATGTTAAGCCTTTTATCTATAATTTCTTTTGTTTGTGTGTCTCTTTTTTGGAAAAAAATAATGTTTGGTATTTTTTTTCATTATAAATTAACCATTCATCAAAATTTCAAATAAATTACATTTTTAGAAACTAGACTCCAATCTACAAATTTAAAAAAATTAAAAACAATCAATTAGTTTCCAAAACTTGTAGGGGCAGCACAACCAAAATTTTGTTTTTTAGGAAGTGTCCACTTAGAAAATTAGTAAAAAATCAAATATTCATTAAAAAATTATGAAAAAAATTGTTCATCAACTACATACTGTTAGCTAATTTCTCACTAAAGTGATTTTAAAAATACTTAAAAAAATTTCACGTGCTAGTGATGTACAAAAGGTGCTATGCTATGTTTTTCTGACAAAACTAGCACCAATTTTTGTACATCCCTCTTTTGAACCCCTTAATCTCAACCATTTTAAAAATAGATTAGTAGTTTAGAAAGTAGACTCGGAGCACTATGATCCTTGTTTTCTTTGCATCTCAAAATTTTGAGTGTAACTATCCTCAATTTCATGTCCAAGGTCAGTATTTCCTGATTTTAGAAATAAAGTGGCCACTTAAGCCCCCTTTTTGGCCCTCGTATTTTTGCACTTACCTACTTGTTATGGATATTATGAGTTCATAGAGGTCCCATTTGGGTTGAAGAATCCATTTTCTATATTTATGAGTTTGATGAATTGGGTGTTTCACACTTGTCTAGATTGGTTTGTCCATATTTTCCTTGATGATATTCTTATCTACTCAAGGACTATGGAGGAACATAAGGTCCACTTACACTATGTTTTGCAATCTTTGTGCGACCATCAACTTTATGGAAACTTGGTGAAGTGTGAGTTCTTCGAGAGTGAGGTGAGATAATGAGGACACATTATCTTAGGAGAGGGAATCTCAGTGGATCCCTCAAAGATTCAAGCTATTGTGGATTGTCCAACACCCTTGAGTTTCTCTGAGGTTCATAGCTTCATGGGGTTGGTGAGTTATTACAATAATTTTGTGAAGAATTTCTCTAGAGTGGATCATCCTATTACTTCTTTTCAGAGGAAAGGGAAGAAGTTTGTATGGTCAAAGAAGTGTGAGGTAGCATTTCAAGATTTTAAGGAGCTATTGACCAGTGCACCTATCTTGGTGGTACCAAATCCAAGATCATATTTTGTTGTTTGTACTGATGTATCATTTGATGGTGTGGGGGTAGTTCTCATGCAAGAGGAATGAATGATTACTTATGAGTCACAAAATCTCAAGGATCATGAGTTGAGCTACCCCACCCATGATTTATAGTTAGAATTAGTCCATACGATTGTTTGTTGGAGGAATTTCATTTTGGGTCATCATTTTGAGCTTCATACTGATCATTGTAGTCTGCATTATATCTTTACTTAGCCGAACCTAAATGCCTGACAACGTTGTTGGATGGAGTATTTGTGCGAGTATGAATTTGGTGTTCATTACTTCAAAGGGAAGGAGAATGTTGTTCTAGATGCCTTGAGTAGGAGGATACATGAGATCTCAGTGTTTCCCCTTGGTATTGATTTGTGGGGTCATATTCTTGAGGCATTTCCTAGTAATACATGGTATCAAGAGGTGAGAGTGGAGATAGAGTTTGAGAGAGCCCTTGGGGGTAGGTTCACTATTTACTCTCTAGAGTCCAATGGGCTATTGTGACATCTTGGTTGTATTTATGTTCCAGTTTCTAGAGATATTCGTTTAGTGACTTTGTTTGAGGCACATCGTGCTCCATATTCAACACATCCCGGTGTTAAGAAGATGCTTGCCAACCTCAGACAATTGTATCATTTGGCAAGAATGAGGTGTGATATTGTTAATTTTATGGTTAGCTACCTTGAGTGTCAGTGGGTTAAGGCTGAGCATGAACATCCTACAGGTCTTTTGCAACTGCATGTCATTCTTAAGTGGAAGTGGGATACAGTCTCTCTTGATTTCATTGTGGTATTTCCTATATCTTCTTGTCATCATGATGCTATCATGGTGACTATAGATAAGTTGTTGAAGGTTGCTCATTTTACCCCTATGATATATTCATCTTCAACTACATTAGTAGCATGTGTGTTCATGGAGGATATTGTGTTTGTATGGAATTCCTCGCAAGATCATTTCAAATCGAGATCCAGTGTTCACATTTGATTTATGGAACTCCTTATAACATGCATTGGGGGCCTAGTTTAATTTTATCTCTTCCTATCATCCAAAGTCATATGGTCAAATGAAGAGAGTGAACCAGGTTCTTGAGGACATGCTTCACATGTACATGATAGATTGACAATCAAAGTGGGAGAACTATTTGTACTTGGTAGAGTTTTCCTATAATAATGTGTTCCGCATTTCTCTTGGCATGTCACATTTTTAGGCCTTGTATGGTTGACCTTACCGTACTCCCTTGAGTTGGGATCATTTGGAGGATCATGTTGTCTTGGGTTCCAAGATGCTTTAAGACATGTAGCAATAGGCTATTCAGATTAGGGATCACTTAATGGTAGTCTAGGACCATTAGAAGAAGTATTTTGGTTCCCATAGATTGGATCGACACTTCTCAATAGGTGATCGTGTTTTCTTGAGAGTGCGACTGCAAAAGAGTCCTATCCATTATGGAAAATACTCTAAGCTCACATCATGCTTTGCTGGACCTTTTTAGCTCCTTGAGAGGATTGGTCTAGTTGCCTTCTATCTTGCCTTGTTGCCTAGCCTATCATGTATCCACATTTTATTCCATGTTTCAATTCTTAGGTAGTATATTATGGACATGACCATTGTTCTTGATTGGGGTGCTTTATAGGTGTTGGAGGGTGAGCATATTTCTTTAGATCCCATTCATATTATTTAGCAGTGGAGACTATCCCTCAAAGGTTAGGCTCTAGATCAAGGATCCAATGGGACCTGAATGATGAGTCTTCAATGACTTGGGAGGATGCGATGCACCTAAGAGTACTTTATCCTCATCTTTTTTTAGGCTTCCAAGAGTAAGCCTATTTCTAGTGGGGGAGGATGTATCACCTCTCAATTTTGTGATCCTTAGTACATATTTTGGTTTTTATTGTATTCTTATACCTATATATTCGATTTAGGATTATTCGTAACATCATGATTATTTTGTATTGGCATCAATTGGACACACCTTTCAATATTGTTATATTATGATTATGTTATGATGGATTATGTTGTTTTATCTTGATGATTATGCACATGTATGTTTCAATGAGTGATTTGGGATTATGTTGTATACCCCATTTGGAGATTATATGTGCTTCAACTATTATATATATATACGCACAAGTACACTTGTTGTTTGTTGAGCGGATACAAGTAAAGGGAATTTTTCCACCTAGCTTCATAGGTCTAAGTTATTCCTTGATGGTAGTTATATGGGAGATGTCACATTAGCCAATTTGTTAGCCTTAACACTCGTACTTGATTTGAGTGTGATTTGCTATTGTCTTACCATGTTGGTCAGATTTTGTATGATTCTAAATTTTGTAACCTTGTTGTGAAAGCCCAGTGAATGTGTGCATGTTGAATTATTTAAATTCCAATTTTCACAAAATTAATTCGATTTTATGATTAAATGAAATTAATGATAAATTATATGTTAAAAGATTTTTTGAAATGAATTATATGGATTAATTATATTGTGGTAATATTTGAGGGGGTATGAATTAAGAAATGAAGAAAAATGAATTTTATTAATATTTTATTTGGGTTTTGAAAGTGGGTAAAAAGGGAGAAAGGGATTTTATTTCATTTTATGTTATTTTGTGGGAGAAATATAGAAAATAGAAAACCTTGTTGGAGCAATTTGGTAAATTGGTGATTGGGAGTGAATTTCTCATTGAAATTTGATGAGGTTAGATTTGTTCAGATAGGAAATGGGAAGGGATCATGCTTGTTGGTTTTTATGAGCTATCATTTGGCATTTTTGGAGTGTGTTGCATTTCAAGTTTGGAGATAATTTGAGGTATTTATCTTGTTATGTTGATGGACGTAACTCTATAATGGTAGCATGACATATAGGTGGTTAGCAAATCCATGAAAGAAAAACAAAAATCTACATTCTATTTTCATATGTTGTAGTGTAGGAAAAAGTATTCCTTTTTCACACTTAATTTGGGAATGAATAAATAATGATAAAATGAGTTTTATAATGCCTAAATTTAGTGTTGTAATATGTATTTTACATATTCACATTAAGTTTAGGGCCCTTTTAATTAAAATGGACTTTGTGACTTATTTTTGGTGTTGTAAGGTGTATCTTTACACTTTCACACCAATCTAGAGCTTTATTAATTAATTGAGGTTAATTTTCCTTAATTTCCCCATTTAATTCAAATCCAAACCTAATTAATTATAATTTATGAGGGATGAAACCAAACATTCATAAATGCCATAACATAAGGTTTAACATTGAGCAATGTGTGTCCTAGGCAAGTGACCTACAACCCATTTTCCATAGGGTGAATGGGTCTTCACTTGCACCTAGGACCTAAATTAAAATTATGTTTTTGGTGGTTTTTCAATCATTTCAAATGTATACTCAGATGTCGTCTTGTGATATTTGAATTTTGAGAATTAATGTTAAGATATGTATAAATAAGAGGTCATTTTACTATGTTTCACCTAGAGAGATATTTTTCATGAGCTCTTAGCATTTTCAAGAAAGCATTCCTAGAGCAAGTTTATGAGATAAAGAATATTTCAAGAGAATTTTCAAGGCATTCAAGGGTAGATTTATGGAATATTATTGTAGAAATCAAGATTTTGTTGTCATGTCAAAGTCATATTGCACCATGCATGTTGTTTGAGCTAATATCGTGATGTAGAGTTCAAGATCTATTCAAGCGTATCAAAGGAATTTTTTCTAATCAAGTTTCATGATCAAGATCCACTTCCATTGAAGCTAATTCATGCTAGTTGTAGATCTACAATCCAAGGTTCAAATAAGGTTTGGTGATTTGTTACATCGTGTTGTTCATTCATCATTACTTCATGATTTTCTATTTAATTACAAGGTTTAATTACCAAAATGGGTTTGACCAAGGAAAACCCCCATTCCCTAACAAACAAATTTTTTCTCTCTTTGATGTGTGATTGCAGATTTTAGGTGAAAGATCCTTTGAAGAGAAAAATTGAAGAAAGTTGCAAATTTGTCAAAGTTACAAGAAAATTTTTCATATCATGGAAACTCTTCTACAAGATTTATTTATGGATATTCGACAGTGAAAATCGATAATTTGGGAGTGCAGACACAACATAAGAGAACCCAGAAATAGATTTTAGAGAACCCTAGCTAGGACCCATTTTTCATAAGGCGAATGAGTCCTCAATGAGCTTCAAAAGGTGACTTTTGGTGAAAGGTACACATTGTTTTACCCTTTTCTGATCTTCCTTTTGATTATCATTTCTGTTAGTTTTCATTACTATCTTTCACTTGCATTTTATAGCTTGCATTTTGTAGTTTGTTTCATGATCTTAATCTTTCTCCCCAAAGTGCTATTTAGCTTATACCCCCATCCTTGCATAGATAGGAAATTTGTTGATTCATACCTTCATTTGACTCACCTTGTGGTTGTTAGTCACTTCATTTTTTGGATCTCATTTCCTTGAATGAAATTGGAGAAATAGGTCCTTTGTTCATCAATCTAATTTTGGTGCCAAAACCCACCTATATTTTCCTAAGTTTCATATGCAATCATTTTTTATTGATTTTTTCAATTGTTATATCACAACATTCGATTTTCATTCTTTAACTACAATAAAAAAAAATTCCATCTCATAAGTCTTACAATGATTTTTTATTTATTTTAAAATTTCTAATAATAATTAGATGGGATATCTCTAGACATATTTTATATAGATTATCTTAAAGACATATACTAATTTTAACTAATTTTGAGAATTTTTTTTTAACATAATTATAAGAAATGGATTTGATGAGGTAAAAATAACCTCATCAATATAGTGGACTCAATATATAACCTTACACCTTTTAACCAATTTTACCCTACTAATTAATTATCTTTAGGATAAGTAATTGCTTTCTTTTTGTGAATAAGCGTACAATCTTTATTACTTGAACTTAGTCGAAATAAGCTAATTTGTGTTGACTTAATGGTTTAGTTTTTAAGTATTCCACAAGTCAACTTCCACCATCAGTTACCATTCCATTCAAAGAGGTTTTAACGCAGATTTCAACACTGTTGAAGACAAGTGAATGGGCGTCGGAACTTCAGGAGCATACATGATGGACTAAGTTTTTATAGTTTCTGTTATTTTCAGTTCTAAAGACTTTATGGCTCGTGTCAAGCCTCTTTAATATTTTTATGTTATGGGCTTTAAAGTATGATAGTTGTTGACAATTAGTTGAAGATTTACCAACTGAAAAGTAGGATTTTGTTTGCTGCTCTCGTATAAGTATGTAACTATTGAAAATGATGATATACAAAAGAATATCATTATGCTGCCAATATGTTTTCTAAGTTATACTTTTCAGATGAATAAAATGAGTTTTTCCTGCCACTTTTGGAGTTACTGAATAATGTGAATGGAGTTCTTTGAATGAAGTAATTTGGAGTTACTAGAGTAGGTGATCTAAGCTAGGCATAGGAAGCACCTAAGAGCTGGACACTCAAAGGGTTGTAGATTAGATAGATAAGTATTTTACTTCTAATTTTGTACTTTCCTTTGGTAGATAATAATTGGAATTGGAATTTATTTTCATATGTGTAATTCTATCAAGATCAATCCTGCAGGTTGTAGCTAATTTTGTAGTCTTTGAATTTAGTGTCTTGATGCAATGCTAAGGAGGTCACAAAACACATCTCACAAATCTTCAACAATATCTCAAGGCAGTCTTTGTATAACACATGCTATTAGGCATTCTTGGAGGCATTATTGCAACCACTCAATATAAGAAAACAACAAAACAAGTCTTTGTCTGACCTTTGATTGGACCTTTCATAAGGTAGACATAACAAATTATTTCAAACAAAACCCTATCGGCAATATGGACATATCAACAATAGGTGTTTGTTTCATAGACTGCACCTTAACCATGTAGCTCTTCAACTAGAGACTATCACAAATCAAGACTGTAAGAGGCTTTTGAGATACCCTTTAAGCCTTTTAAAAACATATCAAAGATTGAGATATCTTTGTTTTGTGACAACACCACTAAATAATGATTGTCCCTTGCCTTTTAGGCCTATTTAGGCTTCCTAAAACAATTCAAAACTTGTCAACTTGGACTCCATTTGGGACACACTGATATTCATCACTATTTTAGAGGCTTTCATGACACTCACATAAATGACCTTCAAGGGTTTTTAGGTCATACTACAATTCTTACCCAACATAGTTTCTCTTCAACAGTCAACTTTGTAATGGGTTCAACACCTCTAGTTTCATCAAATCCAAACTTTGAAGAAGGTTCAAAAAATTCCTTAATATCAACTCTAAACATTTTCAATGATTGTGGTCACTAGATTCTACAAATAAGCATTCAAAACCCTTACTTAACCTTGTTTACCAGTCTTCCATAGAAGAAATACAATCATGTCAATTTAATGTATACATACTCCAATCTTGATTATTTTGAAAAACCTAGATTGAAAAATACCCCCAAGACACCTTGAAACTATTCCCAAACACTTCCACTTATGATAGATGTTATATTCAACAACAAAACAACAAAACCCACTATTTATTCTATAGTACCATTCTAAACATGCATAAATACAGTCCCAGGGCATCAATTTATCATTAGCAAACCAAATCTTGACAACATGTAATCTTGGAATATGGGAGTACAAAAAAAATAAAATATTCTACAAATTTTTACATTGTTCCACCAGTTAGTTCAAGAGATTCTTAATTTTTTTTAACCATTGTTCACCCTAGGAGGGTTATAGACCTGTCTGCAATGAAAATGCAATATCTTCCTCCATATTTGATGAAAATGAATGAAAAAAATTGAAATATGAAGTAGACTCACAAAACTATCTTATCCAATCACTTAGTTCATGGAGAGGTCTAATCCTTCTATACAGAGCATCAGAACATGAATAAAGGAGTGGAAAATAGAGAAAATGAGGGTTTCATCATTTCAAACTTCAAATTCATCTTCCACCACCCCTGCCTCGAAGTTAGGGAGGATTATTTATACATTACCAACTATAACCAACTCAAACCAAATGACTAACTATTTTTTCACCTACTAGACCCTTCATCTCCCATTTTTCAACTTTTTTATATTTTTTGCAATTACACCCATTTGACATCTTTTACATTACTTTGCATTTTTTCTATTTTAGACCTCCTAGACACCTAAGACATTGAAAAATGATCTACTATACCTTATTACATTGATTAAAATAATTAAAGGCCTAAAATCCCAACACTTGGCCAAAATTCCAACTGACTCAACATGGTGCTCCTGCACCATGTCTGAAGTTTAGGAGCACCTTCTTTTAGTTGTCTCAGATTGTTAAATCATTTTCTACTAATTGTTTTAGATTGTTATCTTTTGTTTAGATCAATGTTTCCTAGCTTCTTTACAAGCTTTACTTCTGCATCAATCTATACATTTCTTAGTTTAATCATTTCCATGCTTTCTAGTTTAGTGGTTATGCATTTTAGATTCATAGTTTTCTGCTTTCTAGTTTAGTTATTTCAAGCTTTCTAGATAGATGATTTTCTACTTTCTAAGTTTAGTGGCTTCTTAGTTTAGAGTTTTATTTTAGTTGTTTGACATTTGGGAAACCTAAGAGAGATAGTTGAAGATGTCTTCTACTGCATATAGCCTTTGGACACTACTTGGTCGATATATTAGTGTGTTTATCAACTAAAGTGTTAGGACCTAACAACAACCTATCACTTTTTGGTGTCATTGTCAGGGACCTTCTTTTTCTAGTGTTAGTTGGAGATACCTTGAATACCTCTTTTAGGAACAAAAATAGTCCTTTGGATTCTTTTTTGTATGGTCAGGAAATAAGGCCCCCAAGGACGATTCATACCAAAAATGCACCAACTGATGTACCAACAACAAATAGGGAGGAAGGAAACTCAGATCAAGAACTTACTAAGGAATTGACTGAGCAGGGCTAGCCTGAGACCTTCCCACATACCCCAGAAAGAGAACACATAGTTGTAGAGGAGCGTATTCCTTTGTAAACTCCAGAACCTTGCCCAACAGAGCAAATTTTTTAAGAGGATCACATTCCCTTCAACATCATGGGTGAGCATAGAAATGTTGCCGACAATAATAATAACCCTCCACCACCACACACATTCACTTATCCTATTGCTATTAATGCAGATGACGATACAACAATGAAAAATATCTCGCTAGCCTTCTTGCCAACCTTTTGAGGTTTATCTAATAAGGACCCTGACTAGTTCCTATTTGAGTTTAAATTCTTATGTCAGACATATGACTAAAAGAGTGATAATTAGAAACTAAAGATTTTCCCCTCCACTCTAAAACACTCAACCATGTGCTATTTTATGGGATTAGCTTCTCAGTTAATAACCTCCTGGGATGAAATGGAGTCTGCCTTTTTGGAGAAATACCAAAGTTACTGTAGGGTTAGCGATAGGAAATCTAAGAATCGTTCAAAATAAGGAAAAATGAGGATGAAATTATACAAGATTACCTAGATAGGCTTATCTTCTTACCTAAATGATGTGGTGGAGAAGTCATAAGTCTTGATATCCTAAAGACCCTATTCCTTAAAGGTCTTGATGATGAAGCTCGAAGGAGCTTGGATTTAATAGGAAAAGGAGACATGTCCATGACTGGGGTTGGACAATATTATTAAATTGTGTCAAAATTTCTCTCATACTCAAGGAGGTATCTGGAAGTCCACCCTCTTTAAAGGTTCCAATGAAATAGGAAAACTATGTGAAGACCTAGCCAATTTCGAGAATGAAATTCTTGTTTAGCTAAACACCACGTTAGATGACATACAAGCTAAAACCCAAAATCTTGAGACTTTTATTCATTTACTACTCCAGGTGCCAAAACAAACATTTGCTAAGGGAATGCCTTTTGGACAAAGTTGAAAAAAATGATGTTTGTCAAGTATGTGACAAAAATCACCCCACCGATTAGTGTGAGCTTCTAAATTCCATCAAGAATTCCAAGAAAAGAACACCCTCGGTTAAGGAAGAAGTCAACTTTGCAAATCAAAGAATTGGAGGAAATTTTTCCTATGGCCAAAATTCAAACCCTTACTGAAGACCTCAACCCAATCAGAACAATAATCAATGGGCAACACCCTAGCCTCGGGCACCATCTCCAGTACCACATAATTGGGGAACTTATCCTTGGGGACCACCTGAATGGGAAAATCAATATTGGGGAAATCCTTAGTGGCCTAACTAGCCTCAATAGCAATGGTACCCTCAGAACCCCATTCCTCAATGGAATCAACCTCGACATTAGTTTTATACTACTCCCAGAAGGATACCTACTCAACAACAAAATATTTTACCACCTCCCCAGAATGCTCAACAAAATGAACAAGTTAACCAACCACCACTTCTAGTGCAACCTGTTCTGAACCCAAAGAACAATCACCTAAATACTCCAGTGTATTTTTCTACATAGGAAAATATCATTGGACTTAACACAATACACTATGGAAACTTACAACTAAGGTCTAGAAAAAACACTTTCGCATCTGACTATTAAATAAATTCTAGATGAACCTATTAAGAAGTCTGCTAAGACAACTATGACAATGCCCAAATCTATAAAACAATCCCCAAAAGCTACTCAAAACATGCCCCACCCCCCATCTTTAGCTAGAGATTTTGACCTAAATCAAAAGGAGGGGGGTCAGTCTCCAACTGAACTTTTGAAGGATCCCACTCCTAAGGAAAAAATCAAAGCACCTTTTCTGAAGTGTCTGAAACCAATCACTGTGAAAGATACTCTAGAAATGACCACATCCATCGAAACTGCATTGATACAAGAAATTAAACTGTTGTAGATTGAAGTCCCTTTTCTACAAGTGATTAAGGGTATTCATGAGTTAAACCAGCTGATCAAAAAGCTGTGTATCAAAACTCCAGGGAGGAAACCAAAATGAATAAATATTGTCCACATAAATGGTTATCTAGCTGACTTGTTGGCTGGGATGACCACTGCTCTGAAATATGACGATCCAGGTAGTCCACTTATAACAGTAATAGTTAATGAGGTAGCAATACCTAATGCTTTGGTGGACCTTGGAGCAGCCATTAACGTAATGATTGTTGATGTGATGGAAAAGTTGGGACTTACTGATTTACGTCCCACAACTATAGTCTTGCAGATGAAAAATCAATCCATAGCTATTCCCAAGGGCATCATTGAAATTTTTCTTGTTTAGGTGGATGGATGGGAATATCCTATAGATTTTCAAATAATTTAGTACCTTACACCTAAAGACAGTTATCCAATAATTCTTGGAGGACCATGGTTGGCTATTGTTGCAACCAAAATTGACTGTAGAGAGGGAGGAATGACCATTTCACATGGACCTAATAGAAACCATTTTTTTTGTATTCTCCTACGAAGCCTGCCGAACACAATAAAGTATGGGTTGATGAACCAAAAAGTCCCAATAGTTAGGAAAATTTGGCTTCACTAGCCATGGTAGTCATCAAATAGCATGGTGAAGAATTAGAGGATGAATTGGAAAACAACATGGAAAGTATTACTATGGATTCGAATGGTGAGGATATGATGGACGTAGAAGAGATCCTAGGACACCCAATCAACATAGATCATGCAAAATTTGATAATGCCAGTTTCATGGGATTGCCTTGTCCTTTGACAAACTTAGTTCCAAAAACACACCATTTCTTTGTAAATGTTTCCAGGCTTCATAAAACCATTCCTCATAGGTATCCTCTTAACACCCTGATAAGGCCCATGTATACTGTCACATCCAACCATTCAGGATTTAAAACCATTATGTTGCTACCAGGAAAAACTCTGAACATGTTGGTTACTGAGCTGGAAGAACACAAACTTTTCAACACCCTATTGAATAGATCTAAAGCTTTCATTTGGGACTATATAGATATGAGAGGAATACACCCCAGTGTGTGTACTCATCATATCTATATTGAGGATGTTCGACCTATTCGTCAACCACAGCGGAGACTCAATCTTGCTCTGAAAGACATCGTGAAAATTGAAATTAAGAAACTTCTACAAGTAGAGTTTATCTACCCAATTTTTTACAGAAAATGGGTATCACCTTTGGTTGTGGTTCTGAAGAAGAATGGAAAGTGGAGAGTGTGTGTAGACTATAGGGAACTTAAAAAAGTAACACTCAGAGATTATTTCCCTTTACCATTTGTAGACCAGGTATTGGATAACTTGGCTGAGAAGAAATATTTTTCATTTTTGGATGGATTTAGTGTTACAACAAGATACAGGTAGTAGTAGAAGACTAGGATAAGAGGACCTTTACCTACCCTTGGGGGACATTTTCATATCAAGTTCTTCCTTTTGGGCTATGTAATGCTCCTGCAACGTTCTAGAGAGCTATCCTGGCTATATTTTTTGAGTTGGTGAATGAGTGTGTGGAAGTTTATATGGACGGCTTCACTATATATGGTTCAACCTTTGATGAGGCCCTAAAAAATATAGCTAAGGTGTTGAAGCGATGTGAGGATCATCATTTGTCCCTAAGCCATGAGAAATGCTTGATAATTGTGGAACAAGGAATAGTGTTGGGACATCATATTTTAGTTGAAGGGATTAAGGTTGATCCTAAGAAAATAAAAGTAATACAACTCAAAATCCCAAAAACCTAGACTAATGTCAGAATTTTCTTAGGGTATGTTGGATACTATCGAAGATTCATAGAAAATTTTAGCAAAATTGCATCCCCTATTTTTCCCTTCTTCAGAAGAATGTAGAGTTCATCTGGACACCTGAGAGTCAATCATGATTTGAAATCATCAAGGAGAAACTCATCTCTACTCCTATCCTTTGTGGACCTAATTGGAACCTTCCATTCCATATCTATGTTGACACATCTGATGATGCCATTGAAGCGGTTCTAGGACAAGAAGATGAGAATGGGGGAAAATATGTCATATATTTCATTAGTAAGAATTTGACTCCAACAGAAAGGAATTATACCACAATCGAGAAAGAATTCTTGGTTGTAGTTCATGCAATCAAGAAATTTCAACATTATATCATGGGATACAAAGTTATAGTGTACACAAATCACTCAGCCATCAAGTACCTCATAAATAAACCTATGATAAATGCAAGGATAATTAGGTGGTTGCTTCTTCTCCAGGAATTCAATGTAATAATTATTGACAAACCAGGGAAGTCCAATGTAGTTGTAGATTTCTTATCCTAGATTAAACATGATGGTGATTGTGCTCAGGTATAAGATGAGTTCCCAGATGAAAATATATTCACCATCTCTACTAAAACTCCTTGGTTTGTTGATATTGCAAACTACTTGGCCACTTCAGAAGTACCATCTCATTTTTCATCAAAATAGAAGAAATGCCTTGTTAGAGAAAGTGCCCCTTTCAAATGGATTAATGGGATCCTATTTTGATGTGGACCTAATATGGTTCTATGACGTTGTGTTAGGGTAGATGAGACTTATAGTATCCTTAGAGCCTGCCATGATGATCCTTCTAGAGGGCATTATTCTACTAAAAGGATAACTCAGAAGATTTTGGGAGCAGGATACTATTGGCCTTCTATGTATAAGGACATCAAGAAATATGTTCACAGATGTGATGAATGTCAAAGGGTAGGAAGACCAACTGCATCTAATGAAATGCCCCTACAGCCTCAAGTAGTCCTTGAACCATTTAAAAAATGGGGATTGGATTTTATCGGCCCTATAGACCCTCCCTCTTAAGGAAAAGAGTAAATTTTGGTTTGTATTGACTACCTAACTAAGTGGGCAGAAGTACAAGCCCTACATGTTGCTAGGGAGGAACAAGTAGCTGATTTCCTTTACAACAAAATTTTCCTTATATTTGAAGCTCCTAGGACAATTGTCATAGATCAGGCCCCCAGATTATGTCTAAAGTTTTGTTAGCCTTCACATATCATTTCCAGGTGAGTCAAAAGAAGTCCTCACCCTACCACCCTTAGGAAAATGGACAGATTGAAGTCACTAATAGGGAATTGGAAACATTTTAACAAAAATGGTTTCATTAGGAAGAAAGGACTGGGCTCGGAAACTACCTGAAGTTGTTTGGGCTTACAACACCACCTAGAAATCAACTACTAGCTATAGTCCATACAAGTTAGTTTTTGGGAAGAAACCCCTCTTTCCCATTGAATTTGAACTCCAAACTCTTAGGACAGCCATGGAGTTGGGTATAGATCTTAAACGAGCCCAAATCGAGAGAATTTTACAGCTTAGTGAACTGGATGAACTCCATTTAGATGTCGTTCATCAAATTGAGCTAGTCCAACAACAACGCAAGGTATGGTATGATAAACATATCAAGAAGAAAGAATTCCATAATGGGGATTGGGCATTATTGTTCAATTCCAGATACAAGGATCATCAAGGAAAACTTAGAATGCATTGGCTCAAACCATATGAAATTTCTGATGTATTTTCCAATGGTTCATTCCAGCTGAAACCCATTGATGGTGATACCCAAACTCTCCTAGTTAATGGGCACCAATTACGCATCTACCATAAGCCTGTTAATAAAGAAGAATTTAGAAAAATGGTAGAAATGCAGGGAGAAATCCAATGCATTGAATCTGCTATGGTAGAGTCAATATAGCTTTGCCCATAATAAATGCAAAAAAAAAAATGATGTTTGTGTGAATTTACTTCATTTCAAAATGATTCTTTCAATTTCTTCATCAACTTCATCATTTGGATTTGGCTAAATTTTGTCTATATTTTGTAGGACTTCATTTCTTTGGTAAACACAAATTTTGGCGCACCCTACTTCGATGCTCCAGAACTTGTTGGCTGAGTTTTTGCAATGCTCTAGAACTTGTTGATGCTATGCTCTAGAACCTGTATAACTGACTTGTCTCTCTCCTTGCTCTAATCCTGCATTTTGATGCATCACTCAATGATGCTTCATGAAGCCAAAGGCCAAAATTTCACATTCTTCTTCCTTCTTCTATCTGCATCTTTCAGCAATGCTCTAGAACTTGTTTGGATGCTCCAAAAATTTGTTCGGTTTCTCCAAAAAAAATTGGTTGCTGCTCCGGCTGCATCTTTCAATGATGCTCTAAAAATTTTGGTCGCTACTCTGGCTTCATCTTTCAATAATGCTCTAGAATCTTCAATCTTGTTGTTGCGTTCCGATGACATCTCTCCACAATGCTCTGAAACTTTCTCTTCTTCTACCCTAGCTGCATTTTTTGGTAATACCCTAGATTTTTGTAAACTTTTTCCTTTTTTAGTATTTTAATTTTTCCTAAGTTCTGCGCATTCCCATCATTTGATTTTCTATCGCCTCAAGATATGCACCCTAATAATCATTTCACCATATCATATCAAATCTTCTCTTAATAAATGAAATTATTATGACACCCCTTTTTGTCATAATAATTTTCACCATCATTCAAACCATCCCATCCATATCATTATTATTTGCTGCCACCCTCACCAAATCATGTAACTATCTAATTACGTCAGCAACGGTGAGTGATGTTAAATTTAATGACAAGACGTAAGGTGCATACGAATTTATTTATTTAAAGTTAAGTAATTATTTTGAATAAAGACGAATTGATTGGCATGAACTGTTCCCTCTCACAATTTAGAAACTTGTGCCATCACACGATTTCTAGAAGTACGGGAATGGTTGCATAATTCCCCATGAAAATTTTTGATGATTACTTAGTAAGGACTCAAGTAAGGTGATTAATTCCTCTTCCATTGGTTATATCAAAATTGTGTCCCTTTTTCATCTGCAATTCAACTAGGAAAGTATTACAAAGCTCCACATAATTTGGCAGAGCGACAAAGAAAAACAAAAAAAAGGGAGGAGCCAAGAAAAATTCTAAAGCAACCTCAGCAGCTCAATTGTTGGCATTGAGCAATATTGCGGGTCTATTTCAAAAATTCAGGTGTTGGAATTCATAAAAAAGTTAGAGGGGTATACCGAGCAGCTGGTAAAAGAATTCATCAAGAATTTTGTAGATGGACATACCATGGTGTGTGGGAAGCGATTCTAGGTAAGTCTACAAATCATTGCTCGTCTTTCTGGTCTTGAAAATAGAGGAATTGATTTGAATGAAACTACCAATGTTACCTATCAAAGACTAGTAGAATTATTTCATAAGGAGGGGGAGCCTCAACCTATAATCACCATAAGTACCAAGGGACAGAACAAAGGTTTCCATAAAATGTCTATTTCAAAACCTTGGAGAACTGTTGTAGCCTGGATAATCAAATATTTCACCTATGAAGGACAAATAACTATGGTAGTGGGACCTCCTTTCCACCTGCTAATTCATTAAAACCATGACATTGAGGACCCTTCTCTTAGGGTTAATTTACCATCCTTTTTGTGTCATTCAGTTATCTCCATGATGGAAAAATACAAAGTTGGGACAAGTCCCCTCAAACATCATGGCCTTATACAGTTGATATGCAAGTATCATTTTTGCAAAAATCTAAAAAAGAAGTGGAAAAAGTTTCTATGAAAATTTGAAAAAGTGGAGTCTAAAAGACCACTTGAGGAGGATGAGTCCTCTAAAGAAAAATAATAATCTTTAGAAGAAACCTCCTCTAAGGTTGTAGGTGCTCCTGAATCCCAACAGACCTCAATGGCTCCTAGTAGCGATGCACCAGAAACTTTGTTAGACATGTTAGAACCCCCAGGATAGTCAGGGGATGTGGAAATTGTGCACTCTAGAGAAGAAGAAGAGCCTCCTCACAAGAGGAAGAAGCGGAATAAAGTCACTTTTCAAACAACCCCTCCTCTATGTAGAAGTAAGAGGTTGTCAACAGGATCTAGTGAAACTGGACCCTATGACATAGGAAGTAGTTCCAAAAAGAAAAAGGCCATGACTCAAAAAAGGGTAGTGGAAATTGAAAGTCCACCTAGTAGTGAGGAAATAAGTGAAATAGAAAAGCAAGTTGATTAATACCCTAAGGATGAGGAAAAGAGAACACCATCTCCAAAGGAGTGGGAGAAGGAAAAAGTACAGTTGCCACATTATGTGGAGATTGGAGATGAACCTGTGGGGGGACTTTCTCCTTTTCTTGAAAGAATTGAAAATGTACCTTATACCAAGGAAAATGCACCTCATACTAACACGGAAATTCCCAATCCATCTTTCTCTGTAGACAAGGGATGCAGAATCTGGTTAGAAAGAGGAGGATTTAGAGAAATTGAAAACATAAATTGTTGAATTAAAATCCAGGTTACAGAGTAACAAAGAATAGATCATCCAACAACAAGAAGAAATTGGGGCACATGCTACAATTGTAAATAAAAGGTACCAAGAGATTGCAAAATTGATAATGCAAATGAAGCAAAAAGACAGACTCATTGAACAATTGCAGTACCAAATCCAACAATGGAATCAGCAAAGCAAGCAACACATAGTTGATCTATTTGAGAAAGATAAGCATATTCAAGGTTTGAAAAATAATTTTATGCAATTATTTAATTCTTTTGAAAAAGAAATAAATAGGTAGGAAATTGAACTTAATGCTTCTATGAGTAGAATTGTGGAGTTAGAGAAGAATTTGAAAGAAAGTGACACTAATCCAATAATGGAATCCAAGGGGACACAAACCGAACCAACTGTTTTAGAATGGTTCCAAGTACATATCCCTCCATTATTAATGAAATGGATGGAGCGATGCTATTTTCTAAGGGATGTAGAATTTGAAAATAATAGGTTGAAAAATGAGTTAGTACTATTAAAAGAATCATTTCACAAAGCATATAAAGGTAAAGAAGATGCTTGTGAAATCGGTGAATTATTATTAGCTTGTAGAGGACCATCTAGGTTGTACTTTATGTTCCTCAATGAACAAATCCTAAGATGGAAATTCTTGATAATTCACCATAATTAGCCATTGTGTGAACCCCAATCCTAATACCTGCAAAACAATAAGAAGAAACACATTAGATGGTGAAATGCAAGCAAGAACAAGGATTCCCCATGAAATCCATTTACAAAGTTCAAATTAGGAAAAACAATGAAGAATACAATGAAATAACAATAAAAGAGATTGAATCCTAATTAAACTAGCAAACTCATGATCCCATGGGGGAATTGGTGCCAATTTGATGTGAAAATTGGCCCTTTCCCAATTCCTATGATGCAAAATGGATGTGTGATGATAATTGATCCACTTTGTTGATGCTTGATGAGTGCTCCAATGGAAAACCTGCATAACCTAGCTAAGATTCAATGATAATGGATGGAATTTGTTAAATATTTGAGGTTTACTCAAATTGTGGATGCTAAGAATGAGGAGTTTAACCTCTTATTTATAGAATGAGAAGATGGATGAATGTCCAAAATAGAGAAATGTGGACTAACATTCAACCAATGGCCACTAGTCAACCCATGAGTGGATGGAGGATGTGCAAAGTTTTGATGATTGTGCCAATAAATACATATTTTGAATTTTGAATTTTGAATTTGTTGAAATGACATGCAAGAGGGAAGAAAGAATGCATTGAATGCCACTTGGCTCAAGGAAAATGACATGTAAGAGAGTAAATTCCTTGTTGGATGTACATGTCAACTTGGATTTTGAATTCAAACTTGGAGAATATTCCTTAAAAGATGCCTTGTTGAGGAAAATAGAGATTTAATAAATCAATTAAATCTATTTTCATGTGCAAGTGGTAAAAGCTGGAGGATGGGACATGAGGAGAGATTAAATTAATCAAAGTTAATTAATTTAATGAAGGGGGTTAAATGATGTAACCTATTTGACTTAAATTTGTGGATTTACTTAAATCAAATATGAGAAGAATGTGACAAGAGATTAATTAAATAAAGATTCATGGTTTATTTAATTAACAAAGATGATGTTAGATTAAACTAAATAAGGTTCTAATTTATTTAATTTAATAGATAGACCTTAGAGATTTAACCAAATAAAATTAATTATTTATTTAAATTGGATAATTAGATCAAAATGGTTATTTTAATTATTGAGAAGAGGTGACTTAATTAGATAATTGATTTTATTTAATTAAGAGAGGAATATTGATGAATTTAATCAGATAAGGGTATTTCATTAAATGGTTAGACCGAAGGATGATTCAGGATGAAATGATGTTAGTGGTCAGGATCAGATGCATAATGTCAATTGGTACATTTTATGTGTCTACATTTTGCCCCTCTTTGAAGCAATGTACTTGTTGTGTTGGTTCAAAGAATAAACAATCTTGATTAAAACAAAAAAAAAAATCATTTTTAAAATCTTACCCTACTATTGCCCGGTGAGAGAAAACATGCCAATATATTTCCCCCTTGAGAGATTGGATGAAAATTTCAATTTTTGGGTGATCTAGCGAAAAAAGAGGACAAGGTGCCCGACAGGCCCAAAAAGGCTCCAAGAGGCAAAAAATGTGTCTAAATGCAATAAAATGATGTAAAACAGGCCTCAACTGGACAAAAACAAGCTCAAAGGTCCAAAACTCTAGCAAGATAGCCAATTAGGGTGAAAAAACCCTAATTTTCAAGCTTAAAAAGGCTTCGAGGGGTCACTTTCAGTTCATTTTCACACACGACCATCTAGCCACTTTGAGATTTGAGCTCTGACCTCCTGAGGATATGGCACAACGACAGCTCCCAATGCACATTTTCAACTGAGTCCGTACATACCAGTAGCCACCTAACATTGGGGCACCGATAAGTGATCCTTACTTGAGCTTTATTTTTTGTTTTCAACATTCATTTATTGCTTTCAAAGTTAGCCTTTCTACAGCAGCGCTATATAGGGCCACTCAAAAATCAAACTGTGTCACTTGGTGTCATATTGCACTACGGCGGTGGAGTTTGGAGTTTGAAAATAAATTCCAAATTTTGACGCTGAGGTCATGGCCCACGAGGTCATTTCCAAAGTGCGACGCAACAGTGCCTTATTGACAAGAATCTTTTCAAACTACGCCGCTCGGAAGGAAAGTGCATTGCGATGGTGCGCTTTTGGTATTTTGTGCCCTAGTGTTGTAGTTTGATTAAAAATCAAACTGCGACGCCTTCACGGATAGCGACGCTGGAGTGGTTTCTTGGACGCTTGGTAAAAACAATTTTTCAAACTTTTTAACATGATGACCCTTCCTGATGCAAGATGCGGCGAGGGAGCTCTATTCCTAAGAGCATAGGTCACGGGATCTCTTCAGTTACCTGCGAGACCTCAGTGACAGAGATTAGGATCGACTACGAGACATGGGGTTGTGGTACATCGCATACGCAGTGCCCATTTGCACCCACCTTGGGATGATGTTAGCGCTTGCTAAGAGATGGCACAGCGAGACCTCTTCCTTCCACCTTCCCACTGGCAAGGCCACCGTCACCTTCGAGGACATTTGGCGCATCTTGAGATTGTTGATTCATGGTCAATGCACCATTTTTGATATAGATGAGGGGTGGAATGCTTGTCACATAGTCCTTGCCATAGAGGAAATTATCATTTATGAGGGGCAGATCGAGCTTGAGTGTCATAGGGCTCTAGCCTCTCCCTTCCACTTGGTTTTTGTGGTGATTATTTCAAGTCTTGTTGCCCCAGATCGACGAGGCTAGTACTTCAGTCCCAGTTGGGGAATCTACTGGGAGCACATGGTGATACGTGACAGGCCTACTCATTTTTCTTGGGGGCCAATTCTTCTTGCATCACTGTATAGAGATCTTCACGAGCACATCTACCTAGATGGCAGAGCACTCAGAGCAGGAGTCACACTCCTCCACTTATGGGCATGGGAGCACATTACTGTCTTTCGGCCGCGGGTTGTTGTAGCTTTGATGGGGCCTCATGATCCCCTTGTATGGCATTGCAAAGGTGGTGTGTCCTTCACACAAACAGGTGAGCATGAGATTCCCTATTAGAGGAGGGTCCTAGATGAGATGCAGGTGTTTATATGGCATCTGTACCTTGGTCAGACTGGATGGTCCGATGATGCAGATCAGATTTTCTATGCCCACCAAGACTACTTCATGCAGGATTGAGAGCACATGATGATAGAGAGATATATGCCTGGGCGTGTTCAATGCAAGTTCGGTGAGCCTCAGGATCAGCCAAACAATGATTATGTGGTCATATTTTCCTGCACCATGTCACAAGTTTAATGGGGGTGATACATTCCTACGTCTGAGGCCATGGAAAACTTTAGACACTTGATGGCTCGGCCATGGGCTTATGATCAGGGGCCTGCGAATCCAGGCGTCACACAGGAATACAGAGACTAGTTTCGGCCTCCCCTACGGTTGACAGTTCTAGGAGCAGTCCCTGACCGGTGGAGGATGAGAGGCAGAGGGGGAGGATGAGGATGAAGAGATGGTGCACAATAGGACCGGCCGACTGAGCCTCCAGTTCAACCAGTTCAACTAGGTTAGGCTGACATGCAGATGCAAGATCAACATCAGGTGTCAGCTAGGCAGCAAGGGCAGGCAAGTTCACCACCATAGGCTGGGGGTGAGGAGTAGCCTCAGGTATAGCCTCCACGAGCACAGCCAGTAGGGCAAGTGGATCCCTGAGATGTATTGATTGCACAGTTGCAGGCCTAGGTGCAAACTTTGACAAGGGAGAGAGATCAGGCATGGACCGAGAGGGACCAAGTCAGGGCCGAGAGGGACCAAGTCATACTACAAAGACAGGCCGCAGAGTTACAGGCAGCCATAGAGATGGGTCGCAATAGCAGTTGGAGAGCATGGCAGCCTCCTCCTCTCATAGCATAGTTTCCATTAGGTCCTACAAGGAGTCCATTCAGGAGGTGGACTATTACCGCATGCACTATCATTAGGCTGTACCCAGAGCAGCACGAGTCTTGGAGTATTCGTAGCAGACCAGCCACAAACCAGCAGAGGGTCACGGTGACAGGGGCGAGGGTAGGAGACAAGAGGGTTAGGTCTCCTTTTGATCGATATGATATCATTTTGTGCCTTATGGGCTCCTTTTTGATAGCCTAATGGGCCTTATTGTACTAATTGACATATATGTACAGTGATTCGATTATTTTGTACTATGACAGTTATTCAATGAGATATATATATGAGATGATGATTTTGATGTGATGTGATGTTTATCATTTATTTATGCATGTATGGATGATTCTATTTCTATATGTTGTGCAATGATGTTATGGTGTTATATAATGTATTTATGGATGCATTTATTTCCAATGATATATGCATTATATAATGATTATGACTTAATAGATCTATATTATGTTGTTGACTTATGATATGCAGATGTATTTATGTGATACGTAATGATGTTGCAGTCTATATGATGATTTGAAATGATATGATATGCAATATGCAAAATGATATGGAAATGATCTATGGTGTATACGTGAAATGATGTGAATCATGCTTATATATGAAATGATTATGGATGGATGTACACTTTGCATGTAATGGATGATTAGTGGACAATATAATGCAACGTAAATGCAATGGTTGTGTTTTATATGATGTGTATTGATGATGCAAATGAGATGGTTTTCTAAGATGCTTAGAATAACAAATATTATCCTAAACATGTTAAATGTATGTGATGCATTTAGTATGATGTACTATATGAAATGATATGATGATGTTTTATGCAAAATGAATATAATGTACGAGATGACTTTATAATGTTATCTGAGTATGTATGCAATGGATTATCTATAATACTTATGTACCTATTATGTATGATTATGGTGTAAATGAAAATATGAAGTGACTATGAAATGTTTATGCACATGAATATTATGTGATGATTCATGTGATAAATGTAATGTGATGCAAAAAATGGATGCAATGTAATGAGAAAGGGATGAGCTAACTTATGAAAAATTCTTATAATAGCATGCTTATATGATGATGAAAGTGCAATGCATGTGTTTCCTGTATGATATGTTTATGCAATATGCTAATGATTTGTGGATGCAGGATCAATGACAATGATGATGGTGATGATCAACTCTCATAGTACCTTGTTAGCATGATGAGCAAGAAGGAATGAAAAAGAAAGACATTTCAACAAGTCATGAGATGATGAATATGCAAAATGATGATGATTTCTTGCCGAGGAATTAGGATTTTCAAAGGGCCAATTTTCCTATGTTTGATAACACACATGGTACGATGCATCAAGGTATAGAGAACCAAGATGGCGTTGTACACAATGTGATGGACTTTGACTTGAAAAATAGTTAGGAGCATTTTTGTTCACCCTTGACATACGGAAACCTTGCTAGGATGCACTTTAGAAGTTTCAAACACCTCGGACCAAAACACGGAAAGGTATAACCTATCAATGCAATAGTCAACAAGTTGCCCAAAACTTCCTCCATACATACCTAAAAAAGCAAGTATTCGCCAAGGTTATATTACAAAAATGTCCAACAAGCACAATAGAAAAAGATAATGATCCTTGCCTCATTCCTATTTCTCTAAATCCTCTGTTTGGATATCATCGAGAGGTCCTTGGAATGAGCGCAATAAGATAAGTCAAAAGATAAAGATAAAGTAAACAAACAAGTTGATGTTCTTCAATACCACTAACCAAAAGGGGATGTGTTTTTTAGGATAAGAACTGAAACTATTGCCAAAAGATAATTCCCATTGCAGGAAGGATGCATCCTAGGACATGTTAGTGGATGGTGGCATGTCATTTCATTTATCCTAAGTGTTCTTTCAAATCATTGATATGGGACCAAATGGATGATAGGTTATCGACATAAAGAGTTGATTGGCTTGCTTACGTACTAACTTAGACCTAAGACTTGTCATTTTGAGCTTTCACTTTTCACCTGCCAGACTTGTTTCTGATTATCTTACCAAAGATTGAGGATGACGATTGTTTATTATGAGTGATGTTATTGTGGGTGTAGGCGAGATGAGATGGATGGATTTTTTTCAAATATTTGGATGTTTTTGACATTTTTGCAATGTTTTGAGGCTGTTTTTGGTATTTTTTGAGATTTTGCAAATGTTTTGATTTTCGGTTTTCCAATGTTTTTGGGGTTTTCCAAGATTTTGACCAAGAGACTAACCTAAAGACCTATCCTAGGGTCCTCGGGGGCTGATCGACAGATTAGCCTTGCCTACGTTATACACGTAGAGACCACGTAGTTCGACTAATGAATTCACTGATTTATAGATGACGATATACGTGATGAGATGTTAGTTAATTGTGACGGACGCCTAAAGGACTGACCTAAGTGTCTCAGGGGATGATCAAAGATCAACCTTTCCTATGTTTCAAGGCTTAGAGACCTGTAGTTTGACAAGATGACTTTGTTTTTGACTTTTTGACTAACTTTTTAATCTGTTTTTGGGATTTTGATATGTTTTGAATGTTTTTTGATTTTGTGCTTTTTCTGATGTTTTTTGGATTTTTTGATAGTTTGATGTTTTTGGATTTTCTAATTTTAGGACTTCAAGAATATACATGAATCCAATCCGATGAGAACATGCCCCCAACATGATGCAATAGACTACTCTGATAAAAGCAGGACAAACTGACCTTGAGAATGGGTCGATTAGTACTAGGAGAGATCATGATATAAACACAAGACCAAGCTATGATGC
>VDFB02168118.1:47693611-47812051 GCA_007258455.2 Sequoia sempervirens
CAAAATTTCACATTCTTCTTCCTTCTTCTATCTGCATCTTTCAGCAATGCTCTAGAACTTGTTTGGATGCTCCAAAAATTTGTTCGGTTTCTCCAAAAAAAATTGGTTGCTGCTCCGGCTGCATCTTTCAATGATGCTCTAAAAATTTTGGTCGCTACTCTGGCTTCATCTTTCAATAATGCTCTAGAATCTTCAATCTTGTTGTTGCGTTCCGATGACATCTCTCCACAATGCTCTGAAACTTTCTCTTCTTCTACCCTAGCTGCATTTTTTGGTAATACCCTAGATTTTTGTAAACTTTTTCCTTTTTTAGTATTTTAATTTTTCCTAAGTTCTGCGCATTCCCATCATTTGATTTTCTATCGCCTCAAGATATGCACCCTAATAATCATTTCACCATATCATATCAAATCTTCTCTTAATAAATGAAATTATTATGACACCCCTTTTTGTCATAATAATTTTCACCATCATTCAAACCATCCCATCCATATCATTATTATTTGCTGCCACCCTCACCAAATCATGTAACTATCTAATTACGTCAGCAACGGTGAGTGATGTTAAATTTAATGACAAGACGTAAGGTGCATACGAATTTATTTATTTAAAGTT
The DNA here is from genome assembly GCA_007258455.2 of Sequoia sempervirens. Classification (NCBI taxonomy): domain Eukaryota; kingdom Viridiplantae; phylum Streptophyta; class Pinopsida; order Cupressales; family Cupressaceae; genus Sequoia; species Sequoia sempervirens. The sequence goes on from VDFB02168118.1 coordinate 47,694,227, forward strand.
AAGTAATTATTTTGAATAAAGACGAATTGATTGGCATGAACTGTTCCCTCTCACAATTTAGAAACTTGTGCCATCACACGATTTCTAGAAGTACGGGAATGGTTGCATAATTCCCCATGAAAATTTTTGATGATTACTTAGTAAGGACTCAAGTAAGGTGATTAATTCCTCTTCCATTGGTTATATCAAAATTGTGTCCCTTTTTCATCTGCAATTCAACTAGGAAAGTATTACAAAGCTCCACATAATTTGGCAGAGCGACAAAGAAAAACAAAAAAAAGGGAGGAGCCAAGAAAAATTCTAAAGCAACCTCAGCAGCTCAATTGTTGGCATTGAGCAATATTGCGGGTCTATTTCAAAAATTCAGGTGTTGGAATTCATAAAAAAGTTAGAGGGGTATACCGAGCAGCTGGTAAAAGAATTCATCAAGAATTTTGTAGATGGACATACCATGGTGTGTGGGAAGCGATTCTAGGTAAGTCTACAAATCATTGCTCGTCTTTCTGGTCTTGAAAATAGAGGAATTGATTTGAATGAAACTACCAATGTTACCTATCAAAGACTAGTAGAATTATTTCATAAGGAGGGGGAGCCTCAACCTATAATCACCATAAGTACCAAGGGACAGAACAAAGGTTTCCATAAAATGTCTATTTCAAAACCTTGGAGAACTGTTGTAGCCTGGATAATCAAATATTTCACCTATGAAGGACAAATAACTATGGTAGTGGGACCTCCTTTCCACCTGCTAATTCATTAAAACCATGACATTGAGGACCCTTCTCTTAGGGTTAATTTACCATCCTTTTTGTGTCATTCAGTTATCTCCATGATGGAAAAATACAAAGTTGGGACAAGTCCCCTCAAACATCATGGCCTTATACAGTTGATATGCAAGTATCATTTTTGCAAAAATCTAAAAAAGAAGTGGAAAAAGTTTCTATGAAAATTTGAAAAAGTGGAGTCTAAAAGACCACTTGAGGAGGATGAGTCCTCTAAAGAAAAATAATAATCTTTAGAAGAAACCTCCTCTAAGGTTGTAGGTGCTCCTGAATCCCAACAGACCTCAATGGCTCCTAGTAGCGATGCACCAGAAACTTTGTTAGACATGTTAGAACCCCCAGGATAGTCAGGGGATGTGGAAATTGTGCACTCTAGAGAAGAAGAAGAGCCTCCTCACAAGAGGAAGAAGCGGAATAAAGTCACTTTTCAAACAACCCCTCCTCTATGTAGAAGTAAGAGGTTGTCAACAGGATCTAGTGAAACTGGACCCTATGACATAGGAAGTAGTTCCAAAAAGAAAAAGGCCATGACTCAAAAAAGGGTAGTGGAAATTGAAAGTCCACCTAGTAGTGAGGAAATAAGTGAAATAGAAAAGCAAGTTGATTAATACCCTAAGGATGAGGAAAAGAGAACACCATCTCCAAAGGAGTGGGAGAAGGAAAAAGTACAGTTGCCACATTATGTGGAGATTGGAGATGAACCTGTGGGGGGACTTTCTCCTTTTCTTGAAAGAATTGAAAATGTACCTTATACCAAGGAAAATGCACCTCATACTAACACGGAAATTCCCAATCCATCTTTCTCTGTAGACAAGGGATGCAGAATCTGGTTAGAAAGAGGAGGATTTAGAGAAATTGAAAACATAAATTGTTGAATTAAAATCCAGGTTACAGAGTAACAAAGAATAGATCATCCAACAACAAGAAGAAATTGGGGCACATGCTACAATTGTAAATAAAAGGTACCAAGAGATTGCAAAATTGATAATGCAAATGAAGCAAAAAGACAGACTCATTGAACAATTGCAGTACCAAATCCAACAATGGAATCAGCAAAGCAAGCAACACATAGTTGATCTATTTGAGAAAGATAAGCATATTCAAGGTTTGAAAAATAATTTTATGCAATTATTTAATTCTTTTGAAAAAGAAATAAATAGGTAGGAAATTGAACTTAATGCTTCTATGAGTAGAATTGTGGAGTTAGAGAAGAATTTGAAAGAAAGTGACACTAATCCAATAATGGAATCCAAGGGGACACAAACCGAACCAACTGTTTTAGAATGGTTCCAAGTACATATCCCTCCATTATTAATGAAATGGATGGAGCGATGCTATTTTCTAAGGGATGTAGAATTTGAAAATAATAGGTTGAAAAATGAGTTAGTACTATTAAAAGAATCATTTCACAAAGCATATAAAGGTAAAGAAGATGCTTGTGAAATCGGTGAATTATTATTAGCTTGTAGAGGACCATCTAGGTTGTACTTTATGTTCCTCAATGAACAAATCCTAAGATGGAAATTCTTGATAATTCACCATAATTAGCCATTGTGTGAACCCCAATCCTAATACCTGCAAAACAATAAGAAGAAACACATTAGATGGTGAAATGCAAGCAAGAACAAGGATTCCCCATGAAATCCATTTACAAAGTTCAAATTAGGAAAAACAATGAAGAATACAATGAAATAACAATAAAAGAGATTGAATCCTAATTAAACTAGCAAACTCATGATCCCATGGGGGAATTGGTGCCAATTTGATGTGAAAATTGGCCCTTTCCCAATTCCTATGATGCAAAATGGATGTGTGATGATAATTGATCCACTTTGTTGATGCTTGATGAGTGCTCCAATGGAAAAACCTGCATAACCTAGCTAAGATTCAATGATAATGGATGGAATTTGTTAAATATTTGAGAAGTTTACTCAAATTGTGGATGCTAGAATGAGGAGTTTAACCTCTTATTTATAGAATGAGAAGATGGATGAATGTCCAAAATAGAGAAATGTGGGACTAACATTCAACCAATGGCCAAGTGCCACTAGTCAACCTATGAGTGGATGGAGGATGTGCAAGTTTTGATGATTGTGCCAATAAATACATATTTTTGAATTTTGAATTTTGAATTTGTTGAAATGACATGCAAGAGGGAAGAAAGAATGCATTGAATGCCACTTGGCTCAAGGAAAATGACATGTAAGAGAGTAAATTCCTTGTTGGATGTACATGTCAACTTGGATTTTGAATTCAAACTTGGAGAATATTCCTTAAAAGATGCCTTGTTGAGGAAAATAGAGATTTAATAAATCAATTAAATCTATTTTCATGTGCAAGTGGTAAAAGCTGGAGGATGGGACATGAGGAGAGATTAAATTAATCAAAGTTAATTAATTTAATGAAGGGGGTTAAATGATGTAACCTATTTGACTTAAATTTGTGGATTTACTTAAATCAAATATGAGAAGAATGTGACAAGAGATTAATTAAATAAAGATTCATGGTTTATTTAATTAACAAAGATGATGTTAGATTAAACTAAATAAGGTTCTAATTTATTTAATTTAATAGATAGACCTTAGAGATTTAACCAAATAAAATTAATTATTTATTTAAATTGGATAATTAGATCAAAATGGTTAATTTAATTATTGAGAAGAGGTGACTTAATTAGATAATTGATTTTATTTAATTAAGAGAGGAATATTGATGAATTTAATCAGATAAGGGTATTTCATTAAATGGTTAGACCGAAGGATGATTCAGGATGAAATGATGTTAGTGGTCAGGATCAGATGCATAATGTCAATTGGTACATTTTATGTGTCTACATTTTGCCCCTCTTTGAAGCAATGTACTTGTTGTGTTGGTTCAAAGAATAAACAATCTTGATTAAAACAAAAAAAAAAATCATTTTTAAAATCTTACCCTACTATTGCCCGGTGAGAGAAAACATGCCAATATATTTCCCCCTTGAGAGATTGGATGAAAATTTCAATTTTTGGGTGATCTAGCGAAAAAAGAGGACAAGGTGCCCGACAGGCCCAAAAAGGCTCCAAGAGGCAAAAAATGTGTCTAAATGCAATAAAATGATGTAAAACAGGCCTCAACTGGACAAAAACAAGCTCAAAGGTCCAAAACTCTAGCAAGATAGCCAATTAGGGTGAAAAAACCCTAATTTTCAAGCTTAAAAAGGCTTCGAGGGGTCACTTTCAGTTCATTTTCACACACGACCATCTAGCCACTTTGAGATTTGAGCTCTGACCTCCTGAGGATATGGCACAACGACAGCTCCCAATGCACATTTTCAACTGAGTCCGTACATACCAGTAGCCACCTAACATTGGGGCACCGATAAGTGATCCTTACTTGAGCTTTATTTTTTGTTTTCAACATTCATTTATTGCTTTCAAAGTTAGCCTTTCTACAGCAGCGCTATATAGGGCCACTCAAAAATCAAACTGTGTCACTTGGTGTCATATTGCACTACGGCGGTGGAGTTTGGAGTTTGAAAATAAATTCCAAATTTTGACGCTGAGGTCATGGCCCACGAGGTCATTTCCAAAGTGCGACGCAACAGTGCCTTATTGACAAGAATCTTTTCAAACTACGCCGCTCGGAAGGAAAGTGCATTGCGATGGTGCGCTTTTGGTATTTTGTGCCCTAGTGTTGTAGTTTGATTAAAAATCAAACTGCGACGCCTTCACGGATAGCGACGCTGGAGTGGTTTCTTGGACGCTTGGTAAAAACAATTTTTCAAACTTTTTAACATGATGACCCTTCCTGATGCAAGATGCGGCGAGGGAGCTCTATTCCTAAGAGCATAGGTCACGGGATCTCTTCAGTTACCTGCGAGACCTCAGTGACAGAGATTAGGATCGACTACGAGACATGGGGTTGTGGTACATCGCATACGCAGTGCCCATTTGCACCCACCTTGGGATGATGTTAGCGCTTGCTAAGAGATGGCACAGCGAGACCTCTTCCTTCCACCTTCCCACTGGCAAGGCCACCGTCACCTTCGAGGACATTTGGCGCATCTTGAGATTGTTGATTCATGGTCAATGCACCATTTTTGATATAGATGAGGGGTGGAATGCTTGTCACATAGTCCTTGCCATAGAGGAAATTATCATTTATGAGGGGCAGATCGAGCTTGAGTGTCATAGGGCTCTAGCCTCTCCCTTCCACTTGGTTTTTGTGGTGATTATTTCAAGTCTTGTTGCCCCAGATCGACGAGGCTAGTACTTCAGTCCCAGTTGGGGAATCTACTGGGAGCACATGGTGATACGTGACAGGCCTACTCATTTTTCTTGGGGGCCAATTCTTCTTGCATCACTGTATAGAGATCTTCACGAGCACATCTACCTAGATGGCAGAGCACTCAGAGCAGGAGTCACACTCCTCCACTTATGGGCATGGGAGCACATTACTGTCTTTCGGCCGCGGGTTGTTGTAGCTTTGATGGGGCCTCATGATCCCCTTGTATGGCATTGCAAAGGTGGTGTGTCCTTCACACAAACAGGTGAGCATGAGATTCCCTATTAGAGGAGGGTCCTAGATGAGATGCAGGTGTTTATATGGCATCTGTACCTTGGTCAGACTGGATGGTCCGATGATGCAGATCAGATTTTCTATGCCCACCAAGACTACTTCATGCAGGATTGAGAGCACATGATGATAGAGAGATATATGCCTGGGCGTGTTCAATGCAAGTTCGGTGAGCCTCAGGATCAGCCAAACAATGATTATGTGGTCATATTTTCCTGCACCATGTCACAAGTTTAATGGGGGTGATACATTCCTACGTCTGAGGCCATGGAAAACTTTAGACACTTGATGGCTCGGCCATGGGCTTATGATCAGGGGCCTGCGAATCCAGGCGTCACACAGGAATACAGAGACTAGTTTCGGCCTCCCCTACGGTTGACAGTTCTAGGAGCAGTCCCTGACCGGTGGAGGATGAGAGGCAGAGGGGGAGGATGAGGATGAAGAGATGGTGCACAATAGGACCGGCCGACTGAGCCTCCAGTTCAACCAGTTCAACTAGGTTAGGCTGACATGCAGATGCAAGATCAACATCAGGTGTCAGCTAGGCAGCAAGGGCAGGCAAGTTCACCACCATAGGCTGGGGGTGAGGAGTAGCCTCAGGTATAGCCTCCACGAGCACAGCCAGTAGGGCAAGTGGATCCCTGAGATGTATTGATTGCACAGTTGCAGGCCTAGGTGCAAACTTTGACAAGGGAGAGAGATCAGGCATGGACCGAGAGGGACCAAGTCAGGGCCGAGAGGGACCAAGTCATACTACAAAGACAGGCCGCAGAGTTACAGGCAGCCATAGAGATGGGTCGCAATAGCAGTTGGAGAGCATGGCAGCCTCCTCCTCTCATAGCATAGTTTCCATTAGGTCCTACAAGGAGTCCATTCAGGAGGTGGACTATTACCGCATGCACTATCATTAGGCTGTACCCAGAGCAGCACGAGTCTTGGAGTATTCGTAGCAGACCAGCCACAAACCAGCAGAGGGTCACGGTGACAGGGGCGAGGGTAGGAGACAAGAGGGTTAGGTCTCCTTTTGATCGATATGATATCATTTTGTGCCTTATGGGCTCCTTTTTGATAGCCTAATGGGCCTTATTGTACTAATTGACATATATGTACAGTGATTCGATTATTTTGTACTATGACAGTTATTCAATGAGATATATATATGAGATGATGATTTTGATGTGATGTGATGTTTATCATTTATTTATGCATGTATGGATGATTCTATTTCTATATGTTGTGCAATGATGTTATGGTGTTATATAATGTATTTATGGATGCATTTATTTCCAATGATATATGCATTATATAATGATTATGACTTAATAGATCTATATTATGTTGTTGACTTATGATATGCAGATGTATTTATGTGATACGTAATGATGTTGCAGTCTATATGATGATTTGAAATGATATGATATGCAATATGCAAAATGATATGGAAATGATCTATGGTGTATACGTGAAATGATGTGAATCATGCTTATATATGAAATGATTATGGATGGATGTACACTTTGCATGTAATGGATGATTAGTGGACAATATAATGCAACGTAAATGCAATGGTTGTGTTTTATATGATGTGTATTGATGATGCAAATGAGATGGTTTTCTAAGATGCTTAGAATAACAAATATTATCCTAAACATGTTAAATGTATGTGATGCATTTAGTATGATGTACTATATGAAATGATATGATGATGTTTTATGCAAAATGAATATAATGTACGAGATGACTTTATAATGTTATCTGAGTATGTATGCAATGGATTATCTATAATACTTATGTACCTATTATGTATGATTATGGTGTAAATGAAAATATGAAGTGACTATGAAATGTTTATGCACATGAATATTATGTGATGATTCATGTGATAAATGTAATGTGATGCAAAAAATGGATGCAATGTAATGAGAAAGGGATGAGCTAACTTATGAAAAATTCTTATAATAGCATGCTTATATGATGATGAAAGTGCAATGCATGTGTTTCCTGTATGATATGTTTATGCAATATGCTAATGATTTGTGGATGCAGGATCAATGACAATGATGATGGTGATGATCAACTCTCATAGTACCTTGTTAGCATGATGAGCAAGAAGGAATGAAAAAGAAAGACATTTCAACAAGTCATGAGATGATGAATATGCAAAATGATGATGATTTCTTGCCGAGGAATTAGGATTTTCAAAGGGCCAATTTTCCTATGTTTGATAACACACATGGTACGATGCATCAAGGTATAGAGAACCAAGATGGCGTTGTACACAATGTGATGGACTTTGACTTGAAAAATAGTTAGGAGCATTTTTGTTCACCCTTGACATACGGAAACCTTGCTAGGATGCACTTTAGAAGTTTCAAACACCTCGGACCAAAACACGGAAAGGTATAACCTATCAATGCAATAGTCAACAAGTTGCCCAAAACTTCCTCCATACATACCTAAAAAAGCAAGTATTCGCCAAGGTTATATTACAAAAATGTCCAACAAGCACAATAGAAAAAGATAATGATCCTTGCCTCATTCCTATTTCTCTAAATCCTCTGTTTGGATATCATCGAGAGGTCCTTGGAATGAGCGCAATAAGATAAGTCAAAAGATAAAGATAAAGTAAACAAACAAGTTGATGTTCTTCAATACCACTAACCAAAAGGGGATGTGTTTTTTAGGATAAGAACTGAAACTATTGCCAAAAGATAATTCCCATTGCAGGAAGGATGCATCCTAGGACATGTTAGTGGATGGTGGCATGTCATTTCATTTATCCTAAGTGTTCTTTCAAATCATTGATATGGGACCAAATGGATGATAGGTTATCGACATAAAGAGTTGATTGGCTTGCTTACGTACTAACTTAGACCTAAGACTTGTCATTTTGAGCTTTCACTTTTCACCTGCCAGACTTGTTTCTGATTATCTTACCAAAGATTGAGGATGACGATTGTTTATTATGAGTGATGTTATTGTGGGTGTAGGCGAGATGAGATGGATGGATTTTTTTCAAATATTTGGATGTTTTTGACATTTTTGCAATGTTTTGAGGCTGTTTTTGGTATTTTTTGAGATTTTGCAAATGTTTTGATTTTCGGTTTTCCAATGTTTTTGGGGTTTTCCAAGATTTTGACCAAGAGACTAACCTAAAGACCTATCCTAGGGTCCTCGGGGGCTGATCGACAGATTAGCCTTGCCTACGTTATACACGTAGAGACCACGTAGTTCGACTAATGAATTCACTGATTTATAGATGACGATATACGTGATGAGATGTTAGTTAATTGTGACGGACGCCTAAAGGACTGACCTAAGTGTCTCAGGGGATGATCAAAGATCAACCTTTCCTATGTTTCAAGGCTTAGAGACCTGTAGTTTGACAAGATGACTTTGTTTTTGACTTTTTGACTAACTTTTTAATCTGTTTTTGGGATTTTGATATGTTTTGAATGTTTTTTGATTTTGTGCTTTTTCTGATGTTTTTTGGATTTTTTGATAGTTTGATGTTTTTGGATTTTCTAATTTTAGGACTTCAAGAATATACATGAATCCAATCCGATGAGAACATGCCCCCAACATGATGCAATAGACTACTCTGATAAAAGCAGGACAAACTGACCTTGAGAATGGGTCGATTAGTACTAGGAGAGATCATGATATAAACACAAGACCAAGCTATGATGCAGATGCGGGTAGATGAGTGATGGATGGAGATTCAGATGCGATGGATGATGGAAACATAATGGATGGATGATGCAGAACAAGCCATAAAGATCCTAGTGGATGGAAAGTGCTTATTTACACAAGGCGCATGTTTGCCAGGTTTTCACCAAGGTACTTGTTCAAAGTGCCACCGAAGTGGTTTTCACTAGAGGATGATTTTTCTCTTTACTGTTTTCAATCCTTTGTCTAATTTTTTTTTGGATTTTTTTCTTTTTTAATTTTTTTGTTGTCACCAAGATGCGTATTTGCCAGGTTTTCACCGAAGTAACCATTTTTCAGGACATTTTCTAATTTTTTTGGATTTTTTGGTTCTATACCTTAAAAGATTTAGGCATAAAACTTTTTGAGATGAGAGTTATTCATGGGCTCTTGTAGAGGCTCCCCTTTGGGTGTTGATAACTGATATGCCCCTCACTTATAACTTGTTGTGAGAACAAATGGTCCCAACTAATTGGGTTCAAATTTTCCTTTGTTGCTTGGGTCTGGGACATTCTTCTGATTCTCCTTTAATACTAGTTCTCCTACTTGGAAAGTCATACTTCTAATTTTCTTATTATAGCTCATTTTGAGTCTATTTTGATAGAATTGCAAATGATTCAAAGCATCTATACATCACTCATCCAGTAGCTCCATCTCATTCAATCTTGATACTCAGTACTCTTCATTTGTGATGAGGTTTTGCAATGATATCTTGAGTGATGGGAGTTGGATCTCGATGGGGAGTACTGCTTTCAGTCCATAGACCAGGGAGAAAGGGGTAGCACCGGTAGGTGTGCAGATACTGGTTAGATAGGCCCAGAGGGCGGGATTAAGCTACAAATGCCAGTCATGACCTACATCATTGACTATGTTCTTGAGGATTCTCAAAATAGTTTTGTTTGTAGCTTCTGCTTGGCCATTGCCTTGGGGATAATACATGGTAGAGAAGCGATGTTGGATTTTGAATTTTTCACATAAGTCACAAACCTCCTGATTCTTAAATGGTGTCCCATTATCTGAGATATTGGCTTGTGGAACACCATAGCGGCAAATGAGATAGTTCAGGATGAAATTTGATATCTGCTTACCAGTTATATACGTCATGGGTATGGATTCCACCCACTTAGTAAAGTACTCTATTGCGGTTATGATGAATTTGTGGTTGTTAGATGAAGTGGGCATGATTTTTCCAATGATATTGAGTCCCCACTACGAAAAGGGCCATGGTGTGATGATGGGATGAATCTCTTGAGCTGGAGCATGGATGAGGTCCCCATGTTGCTGACATTGTAGACACCTTCTAACATAGTTATGTGCCTTTCTTTCCATTGTAGGCCAATAATACCCCATCCTCAACAATTTCTTGGCTATGGTCACTCCACTTGAGTGTGAACCACATATACTGTTACGTACTTCAGTTAGAGCAATCAATGCCTCCTTAGCATTTAAGCAGCGTAGTAGAGTTCCTTCTATGCTTCTACGATATCGGGTATCTCCTAGGATGACAAATCGGGATGCCTTTTTGACAAAGGTTCATTTTAGGTTTGAGGGTAAGTTGGCGGGTATGACTCCTATTCGAAGGTATGTAAAAATTTCATGGTACCAAGGATCACCGGGACCAACGATTTCACACACAAATTTTGATTCTACTACCTCGAATGTAGGCACAAGAAGCTGCTCTATCAAGAATTCATATTTTGGAATCTTGTGGGGGATGTCTAGTAAGGATCCAATTGTTGCCATGGCGTCTGCTACTCTATTGTTAGCTCTAGGAATCTGCTCAAATGTAATCTCGATGAAGGATTCTTTAAGAGTCTCCACCAATTTCTTGTATGGAGTGAGATTGTCGTCTTTAGTTTGGTATTCATCATTCACCTGGTTTATTATCAATTGGGAGTCTCCGTATACTCTAAAAGCTATAATATTCCACTGCACTACTATTTTGAGACCTATGGTTAAAGCCTCATATTCTGCAATGTTATTGGTGCAAGGAAATGCTAGTTTATAGGACCTTGGTATGTAGTCCCCTTGTGGGGTGATAAATAAGACACTGGCCCCTGATCCATGTTGCGTGTATGAGCCATCGAAGTACAGTTTCCAGTGGTCAGCTATGTTGAGATTGAAAATAGATTCATCTGGAAACTCTGAGATGAGAGGATTCTCTGAATAGATTGGTGCTTTTGCAAGTTGATCTACAATGACTTGGCCTTTGATTTCTTTCTGCTCGACATATTCAATGTCATATTCTGATAGTATCTTTACCCATTTGGCCATTTTTCTAGTGAGCATTGCCTTTGACAGTAAGTACTTGAGAGGGTTGATTTTGGCGATGAGTTTTATTTTGTGTGCCAACATGTAATGTCTGAATTTTTGTGATGCAAACACTACTGCTAGGCATGCTTTCTCAGTGAATGAATAGTTTAGATCATGCCCAACCATTGTTCTTCTAATGTAATAGATAGCCCTTTATGTTCCATTTTCATCATGCTGAGCTAGGAGAGCTCTAAGGGCTATTGTTGTTGCTGATACGTAGAGAATTAATGGTTTTCTTGAGATTGGTGGCATTAAACTGGTGGTGTTAATAAATATTCTTTGATTTTATTGAACACCTCTTCACACTTGGTATCCCATTTGTACACTACTCCCTTGTGGAGTAGGTGAGAGTATGGGTTATGTTTGTCCACCAACTGTGCTATGAATCTTCGAATGGATTGGAGCCTACCTTATAGACCTCTCAATTGCTTTAATGCTTTTGGTGCCTCCATTTCAAGGATTGCTTTTAATTTTTTTGGATCTACCTTGATACCTCTCATTGACACTATATATCCTAGCAGCCTTCCTGATTGTACGCTGAAGACTCACTTCTTTGGGTTTAATCTAACCTTGTACTCTTCGAGCCTGTCAAAAATGGCACTTAAGGTTGCTATGTGATATTTTCTCTTTCTGGACTTGGCTAGAATGTCATCAATATAATCTTTGACAGTCTTATGGATCATGTCATGGAATATCAATGTCACTGCCCTTTGGTATGTTGCTCTTGCATTCTTTAAGCCAAATGACATCATGTTCCAACAGTAAGTCCCCCATGGACAAGTGAAAGTTGTCTCGTGTTGGTCCTCTTTAGCTATCATGATCTGATTGTACCCTAAGAATCCGTCCATTAGTGACAGCATTTCATGTCCGACTGTCATTTCTACTATCATGTCAATGTTTTGAAGTGGGAAGTCATCTTTCGGACATGCTTTATTCAAGTCTCTGAAGTCTATGCAGATTCTGATGCCCCCATCAGGTTTTGAGACAGGTACCAAGTTTGACACCCATTATGGATAATCTATCGGTCGGATGAATCCTGCATCTAATAGATTTTAGAGCTCCATTTTGACTAATAAGGCAATTTGAGGGTGCACTTTTTGAAGCTTTTGTTTAACAGGCTTTGCTTCTGGATATACTGCTAAGTTGTGAACCATAATTTCTGGATCAAGTCCTGGCATGTCAGCATAGCTCCATGCGAAGTTTATCTATCTTTCTCTTAGGAAGGCTGCTAGGAGTTCTTGTTCCTCTGATAGTAATGACTCTGCATAGAATGTGATGTGTGAGGTTTCCTCTATTCCTAGATTGACCAGATTGCACCTTTCTGCTAGGACTGCTAATTTTTCTTGATCTCTAAAAGGAAGATTGAATCCCCCATCCTCAGGTGCCTCGAAGAGGTTTTCACGATTGGATGTGTCCTTTCTTTTTACTTTTTTCTAGTCGGAGAGTGCCACAGTGTGGTTTTCACTCGAGGACGTAGATATTATTCTTCATTTTTCACTTTTGTGACTGAGGGATTCAATCATTTCCCCATAATAGGCTTGTGTATCTAGCTCGATTATGAACCCTACTTTGTGATCCCCACACGAAATGTTATCCCGTAGTCCCATGAATTCCAAGAGTGCCTCATCATTTTCAAATGTATCAAGAACTGGTGGTCCTCGTTGGTTGTAGTCGATGAGTTGGGGGTATACTAAGCGAATTTCATGATTTTGGTGGTCTAATTCAAAAGATAGGGTGCTAATCATGCAAAGAGTGGTATCCTCAAATAGCCTAGGTAAGTTGGTCATGGGATCCTCGCCATCGCTACTACTACAGACGTCGGTTATATCAAATGTAAAGTTATCTAAGATGCGACCTGTAGATACTGGTAAGTGTAGTTCTGCTACGATTGGCTAAGGAGGATTATTAACTTTTCTAACTGGAGGACATCGGCCACGTATGGTTATACTGAGAGGGGTACATGCAAGACCAAGATTTGTTATCACTCGCATCTCCGAAATGATAGGTATTATAAGCCCATTGTCATTTTTCCCAAGTCTTTGGTTTCTGTCATAGCCCATTGCGAGCATCATTTGTAGACCCTTACTTCTCTCATCCATTGGTAAATCAGCTATTGGTATTTCATCTTGATATAGCATATGAGATGGATCTGCCTCAATAACTTCTTGGCCAAGATCTCCCCAACTTGTAAAGTTGGCATAGTCTTCAAGAGATGTTTGGGATGTGGAGGCTTCATTTATTTGTGGAAGTCCCCGTGATCTAGGAGATTGTGGTAACTCTCCTACCACAAAATAATTTTTAGGGATCATGTAGTTTCCAAAACCATTATCTTGGATGATGACCTTAATTTCAGAGATGGTGGGAATGGCGGGAGTGGTGGGTGTCTCTGTCACAGAAGTGGATGCGAGAGTGGCGGGATCAATGTATGGTGTAGATGGACCTCATCATTTTTGGTACTTGGGGGATTTTATAGTACTTTGCTTTAAGTATTTTGCAATAGGAGAAGGGTTCAGGATCTCCATGGATGGTGACTTATTGTCCCTCATGTGTGAATTTCACACATTGATGGAAAGTTGACGCTACTGCCTTCATTGCATGAATCCATGGGCGTCCTAGGAGGATGTTATATGACAAGTCGAGGTTCAAGACCTGAAAAGTGGTTTCCATGATAGATGGCCCTACTTGAATAGGGGTTTTGATTGTGCCCTAGGACACTCTTTCCTGATCATCATATGCTCTTATTGTTGATAGAATCTTCTAATATTTTTAATTGTTTGATGATCTTGAGAGAACAAATATTCAAGCCTGCCCCTCCATCCAACAAGACCCTTTTGACTTTTCCTTTCTATACTATGACTTCTAAGTGGAGGGCACGGTTGTGAGATGGTTGAGCAGGAAAATCTTGGTCAAAGAATGTGAGGAGATTTGGCGTAATGATTTTTTCGACCATAGCTTGGAATTGTTCTGCATCAAGATTTGTGGGGATAGTGGATGAAGCCAATGCTTCCTCAAGGATTTTCTTATGGGCTGATGAGATTTTTAGTAACTCCATGATGGATATTTGTGTCGGTGTTCTTTTGAGTTGATCAAGGACGTTATATCCATTAGGGACAAATCTAGATGCAGGGACTCTGTTTGGCTGGGATGATCCTGCAATGGTAACTTTTCCTCCTCTTGTGGTGACTCCACAATTAGCTTGAGCTCCTTTGATAGTGATTACCATGTAGTATTCATCTAGGGAGGAAATGACAGTTTCATACACATGATTCATGTTTGTGTGAGTTCCTTTCCCCTTATCAGTGTTATTATTTCCTTTATTGCCATGGTTAGGCATCGGATTCGTGTATATCTTAAGGTCTTGGTTTCCTGTTGGTTGTTCCAGGTTTATAATTCTTTGATCAATGAGATCTTGAATTATGTTTTTTAGCCTCATACAACTATTCATGGTATGCCCTTTGATTTTATGGAAGTCACAAAGTTAATTCTCATTATACCAAGGAGGTTTCACATCCGGTTCTTGGTAATTCTCATAGGTGGGCGCTTTGATGAGTTTTTCATTTATTAGCTTCTTCATGATGACTTCAAGTGGTTCCCCAAGAGCGGTGTACTTTTGCTTGGGGTAATTCTTGTTCCGTTGGGGTGGTCCCCTTTGATCATTGAGATTGTTAATTGCCTAATTATTGTTTGGTTGTTGTGTTGTCTAATGATTGTTTTGGTGTTGGATTTGGATTTGTGGTGTGGGTGTATTTTGGCGCGGGGCACTAATGACCACTTTGGTGTCAAAAACACCATCATTAGTAACATTTTTGTTCCTTTCCCACGTGCGAGGTTTATCGTTGTAATTGGTGAGTGGGCGGTTGTTTTGTTGTTCAGGGTATGAAGTTGATCCTGTGGGTTGTTTCATAAGGGCTCGTTTAATCCTGAGTGCCTTGGAGATCAACTGGTCATATGTGGTGATCCGTTGTACCTTGAGATGAAATTCCAAGAGGTCGTCAAGGTTGGATATGATGGTGCAAACTTGTTGTTCCTCGGGCATGGTCCATTTGCTCTGATTGGCCTTGGATCGTCGTTGTTGTAGGAATGAAGTGAATGATTCAATCTTACCTTGTTTTAGAGCTGAGAGTTCTTCTAGACTGACATCCATGGCAATGTTGCATGCATAATTTTTAATGAATGCATCTATAATTTCTTGGAATTTTTTTATGCCTGTAGGTAGGCAAGAGAATCATTCCATGGCATGGCCAGCCAAACTCCTAGGAAATAGTCACATCAAATAGGTATCGTCGTATGCGACTTCCATGCAATGAACCTGGAATTCCTTGATGTGATCTTTAGGGTTTCCTGTCCCATGATATTTGTCAAACTTGGGGATGTCAAATCCCTTGGGGAATGGTTTCATCACAAGGCTCATGTCAAATGGATAGGGACACAAGTTGCTTGGTGTTTTTGCAATTCGCCTTGATTGAAGATCAAGCACTTGTTGTGAGAGCAACTTGATTTGTGTCGTTATGTCATTTTGCGGATCAGGGGGTGGGATGAAGGTGTTCTTGGGTGTTTCAATTTTGGGTTGGATGGGTGGGTTGGTTGGTTTGTTATTTGATGGTATTTGCATATTTTGTCAAGCTAGGTATGCTTGCACTTGTTGTTGTATAAACAACACTTGTTGTTGATCTTGTTGTTGTTGTGCTTGTTGTTGTTCCAACAACACTTGTTGTTGGGCTGATAATTGGGTTGCTTCTTGCTAGTCTTGATATTATTTTATTGCTTGCTGATATGCTTGTAGTTGTGCTCCTTGTTTTTGTGCAAGAAGTTGTGCTTGTGCTTGCGCTTGTTATGCTTGATATTGGGCGTGTGCTTGAGCTGCTTGTGCTTGGGATTGTGCTTGTGCCACTTGTTGCAATAGAATTTGGGATTGAGCAGCCTTTTGTGCTTGTAATGCAACTTGGGCTACTTGTGCAGCTTGCACAGCTTGAGTGGTTTGTTGTTGTCGTTGTTACAATAGGGCTTGGGCTTGTGCAGCCTGTTGCGCTTGTTGTGCAATTTGGGTGGTTTGAGCATTTTGTGCAGCTTGTTGAGCAGTTATTTTTGTGGATTTTTTCTTTTGCATTTGTAGGAATTCCTTTTCATAAGTAGCTTGGTGAGCACCTTGCAATGCCATGCTATATTGGTTTGATAAATTAGAGTTTGGTGGTGGCCGTGGGGGTGGTGGCAAATTTGGAATGGTGTTTGTGGTGGTGGTGAGTGGTGATGTCATGTTGGTGGTTTGAGTGGTGAATGGTGCTATTGATGTGATTGGCCCTTGAGAGACCATGTTTTGAGATGTTAGGGGGGTGGTTGATGATGTTGTGATTGCTTGTGTAGTTGTCATCTGTGGCTGCGATATTGATGACAAGTTTTGAGAGTTTGTCATAATGCTTTGATTGGTGTTTGGAATGTTGGTTCGATTGATATTTGGTAAAGGTGGAAGCCTAAAGACAAGTAAAGGTGTGGATAATGGTGGTAATGGTGGAAGAGGTGAAAATGTGAGGTGTGTGAGTTCTTGAGAAAATGATGTGGTGTTGAAAATGCCCCAGGTCCGAACATGTCACCTTCCTCTTGCAAATTTGTGAGGAGAGAAGTTTGAGGTGTTGCGTGGAAGGATGATGATGATGGATCATTAGGATTATGGAAAGTGAGAGGAACATACTTATGGAATGGATTTTGGGGTATCTTTTGTTCCTAAATGGTATTTGCATCCAAGTCTTGATTGTTCACAAGGGGTTGTGTTTGAATAGCATTAAGAAATGCATTTCCCTTATTAACATTGGGTTGGGTTGGAGCAAAACATGTGATCTGTGGAATGTTTTGAGTGATGTTTTGGGATGGGGGTGTAGATGAGATGGGGAGTGTGGATGAAATTAGAGGCATAACCTCCAAATATGGTTCCACTATAGAGCTCATGTCAAAATCAGAAGGTAATTTGGCCCCTTGTTTTTCTAGTTCAAGCATGTATAGTGAAGGGTTAAGTCTCATCATGATGTTGGCGATCTTATGGTTTTCTAGATTTTGGAGCAATTTGGTTATTTCTTCATGCAACATCCCAAAGGTAAGATCTTCTCCTTGGATTTCTTCTTGTGGGCTTTGTGATGATGAGATAGTCAACAAATTGCTTGATTTGATAGGATTCATTTTTTTGGCTTAGGTCACTTGAAGCGGGTGTTTCTTTGTCGGCTTCCATGTTCTTCTTGTATTGAGATCTAGTTTGAACCATAAAACAAGGATCAATTTTCAAGAATATGGGAGATGAATCTCTTAATTCCTTGGATTGATATTTACTTTATGCACAAAAGAGAAAATTTTAGGATATCTTTGAGGATCAAAAGGTGATATGACGATGATGCAAGAGATGGATGATGTGGATGTTTTGATCTTTTGATAAATCTTGAGGGGAATGCTAGACTTTTAGGACTTTTGGATATGTTTCAAATTTTGATTTTTGATTTTCTCTTTGACTTGATTGATTTTGGTTTGCTTTGATTGAATAAATAGACCCTAAGATGTCGAATGATTATCTAAGGGGTAGATTTGCTCAAAGGATGATAATTTGAATATGTGTAGGGAGAAGGATGCATCTACCCACACCTATTCAAACAAGATGATAATTTAACCAAGCATATGAAGAAGGATGCATCTACATATGCCTAGCTAAAAAGATGGTTTGATAACTTTGACTAAGCATATGCAAAATGATGCATCTACACATACCTAGCCAAAGATGATTTGATAAAGATTTCAAGGATTTTGTCTCAAGGATTTGATGAATTTGATTTTTGCCAAAAAGCCTAGCATGAAGGATAATTTCAATATTTCTCAAAAGATGGTGATGAGATGATTTTTGGTTTGATGTTTGAAGGATGGATGAAAAAAATATTTGATTTCTTTTGATCCTAGGATGAACCTAAAAAGGACACTTTGTTTACTTAAACCTCGGTATTGAAGAACATACAATGCTTCTATAGACCTTTATAACCAAGAAGTGGTTCAATTTGAGCATACATTTCTAGATTTTGAATCAAGGACTTTTGTTTTGGGATTTTACTTTCTTGGAGATTGTGAGGTTTCAACACATGTGAGAGTTCATTTTGTTATCTTTTCTTAGTGGATTTATTTTACCACAAACACTTCTTTGATTAGGTTTCCAAACTAGATGTCCAATGTCTTAATTTCTTTGAATCTCACAAAGTATGTTATGTGGAAATTTGATGAATTCAAGGCAAGGGTTACCTATTATTTGACTTTAGTAGACAAATTGAGATGTAATCCAAGTGTTTAGAAACCTCTACTGATAGAATCCCAAGGGCAAGCAATAACATATGGATTGGGTCAATTGTATTTGTCTCCTAAAGGGTTTGAAATTTTGATGATGATGTTTAAGCGTTTGTTTCCAAGATGTTTTCGAACAAGCAAATCATTTTGTAACCAAGAATAAGTACAACCCTATGGATATGGAAGACAATATTTGTTGAGTCCCCACTTGGAAAAGTATAGCTCTGCTTTTCTTTAGCAAATGGTTAGATGTTTAACCCCACTAGCTCCCCTCCACGACACTCACTTATATGGGGCAGCCAAGCATCAACACCCATGAAACTTCCATGGCATGCTTTCTATTTCTACTAAAAGATCGTAAAAGTGTGGGGCAGCTTCAGAATGACTGTTCTTGCACCAAAAAATAGACCAAGGATTTTGGCAATTCTAAAACATGGGTTTTAATTAGGACTTTCCATTCGTGGAGATTGACCCATACGACAAGAGTCCCTTTTCAGATCCATCTCGTCGGAGCCAACCACGTGATATTGGCATTTATTCCAATACCCACATTTATATCCTGGTTGGAAATACTCTTGGCTTTAGAGTGTTACCGGTTGAGTCATTCCCTTGGGTGAATACTTTTTCCCCAAGCAGGCCCTCTAAAATAAACAAAAGCAAGTAAAGACAATATCCGTAACTCGATCAATCTTTGTTTGCAACACAAAGAAAGAGAATGTACGCAATAATGCTCTACTCACACTCGCACAATGTTTTGTTCATTTTTAAACCCAAAATGAAGTGTGGAGGTGACTGCTTTATCTCAACCTAAAATCACAAAAAAAGGCCTTTTGATTCTCAAGATCGCTATAAAGTGCGAGAGAAGCGCATACGTTTGTTTTTCAATGAAGTTAGTTTAAGTAAGCCATCACGAAGAAAAAATTGCACTTATTCATTTTAGAGCCACAAAGCAATTGTGAGTTCTTCTTAAAGCACCAAAGGACAAATGAGAGTCTTTTTGTTCAATTGTTAACCAAAAAACAAACTCTAGTAAGTTGTAGTCCTAATGTTCATTTTAAGCCTTTGCAAAAAATTGAAAAGGTTCTTTTTAAAAGCCCAAACGAAATTAGTATCCTAAGTAAGAAGAGATAACAATTTCCAAAGAGTGTTAAACAAACACTAAGTGTTTAAAAACACTTTGATTTTGTGAAATACCATCATCATGCTTCTCTTTCTTTTTTTTTTAATTGATCCAACCTACAAGAAAGAAAATTAGTCAAATTCTACAAAACATAAATGTTAAAAAGTAGAAAATAGAAGATAAACTTATCATTTGACAAAAGGCACGTGCTAAAATGAAATTCCAACTTTTTACTCCCTGTCAGCAACATACCCATGACTATGTCACAGTTTGATTTCTCTAGTGGTGTTGTATAGTGCCGCTTACCAGTCAACGGTGCTCTGTACCCAAACCAGTGAGCTCAAATGCGTCGCCCTTTTCACTAACATCGCTGTTTAAAATTCAAATTCAAAAATTTTAGGCGAGAAGGCTAGAGCATCGCAGTTTGGATTTTCCAGTGGTGCTATATGGCAATGCTGGAGAGCCAGCGGTGCTAAACAGTGACGTTGAGCTTCCATTGTTGGAATTTTCCTGTGCACAAAATAGAAACGCAAAATTTTTAGAAAAACATGATTAAAAAAAGATAATGCCCTCCTAGCGCCAAATGTGTGAACCCCAATCCTAATACCTACAAAACAATAAGAAGAAACACATTCGATGGTGAAATGCAAGCAAGAACAAGGATTCTCCATGAAATACATTTACAAAGTTCAAATTAGGAAAAACAATGAAGAATACAATGAAATAACAATAAAAGAGAATGAATCCTAATTAAACTAGCAAACTCATGATCCCATGGGGGAATTGGTGCCAATTTGATGTGAAAATTAGCCCTTTCCCGATTCCTATGATGCAAGATGGATGTGTGATGATAATTGATCCACTTTGTTGATGCTTGATGAGTGCTCCAATGGAAAAACCTGCATAACCTAGCTAAGATTCAATGATAATGGATGGAATTTGCTAAATATTTGAGCATAGTAAGTTTACTCAAATTGTGGATATTAGAATGAGGAGTTTAACCTCTTATTTATAGAATGAGAAGATGGATGAATGTCCAAAATAGAGAAATGTGGGACTAACATTCAACCAATGGCCAAGTGCCACTAGTCAACCTATGAGTGGATGGGGGATGTGCAAGTTTTGATGATTGTGCCAATAAATGCATATTTTTGAATTTTGAATTTTGAATTTGTTGAAATGACATGCAAGAGGGAAGAAAGAATGCATTGAATGCCACTTGGCTCAAGGAAAATGACATGTAAGAGAGAGTAAATGCCTTGTTGGATGTACATGTCAACTTGGATTTTGAATTCAAACTTGGAGAATATTCCTTAAAAGATGCCTTGTTGAGGAAAATAGAGATTTAATAAATCAATTAAATCTATTTTCATGTGCAAGTGGTAAACGCTGGAGGATGGGACATGAGGAGAGATTAAATTAATCAAAGTTAATTAATTTAATGAAGGTGGTTAAATGATTTGACCTATTTGACTTAAATTTGTGGATTTACTTAAATCAAATATGAGAAGAATGTGACAAGAGATTAATTAAATAAAGATTCACGATTTATTTAATTAACAAAGATGATGTTAGATTAAACTAAATAAGGTTTTAATTTATTTAATTTAATAGATAGACCTTAGAGATTTAATCAAATAAAATTAATTATTTAATTAAATCGGATAATTAGATCAAAATGGTTAATTTAATTATCGAGAAGAGGTGACTTAATTAGATAACTGATTTTATTTAATTAAGAGAGGAATATTGACGAATTTAATCAAATAAGGGTATTTGATTAAATGGTTAGACTGAAGGATGATTCAGGATGAAATGATGTTAGTGGTTAGGATCAGATGCACAATGTCAATCGGTACATTTTACATGTCTAAAACCACATGAACTTGATGATAAAGAATTTGTGAAGATATTTGTTGAGTCAACTCTTGAACAACAAGATTTATTATGTGAATTCTTTGTCCATAATTTTCTCCTAGAAGAATATACAGGTTTCTTTGTTAATTTCTTTGTGTGAGAAGTCCAATTAAGATCATTCTTGTCCACAATGCGTAATCAACTTCACTGGAAAGATCGGTCAAGGGAGTATGCACATGCAGAGAAAACTATTGGGTTGCAAATAAGATACCCCCATAGGAAGCCTTTCTATTTCAAGGCACAGTTTCTGGGTGTTCGACTTAGAGAAGGGGTACAAAGAAAGTATAAAAATAACCTGCAACTATGCTATGATCACTTTCAAGATCAAGGACCAAAGTTGATGAGAAAGCTTGGCATGCATATGAAGAACGGTATACCCCTCTTCCTATGTATTTCAAGAAAATAGAGGTAATCTCACCTCTTAATATTAAATGGACCTACAGAAGGGCAGTAGCCTTGGCCAAAATCCTTGAGAAATTAAAGGTTAAATGGATTGGTATGAGGTATAGACCTCCTCTACTTCTTTCACCACCCCCTGCAGCAAATATCAATACAAACCAGAGTGATGATAGTTTTGCAAGATGGGTACTGTTGACGCCAAAAATTGACGAGATAACAGTGCCTTTATGGGAAACTTAGTTCAAGGGGGACCCCTTTGCGCCAAACTGAGTGACCTCCGGATTTTAAAAAAGTCGGCTTCTTCTATATAATGGTTTTTGGAAAGGGGAAAAGGAAGCAGATATAATAAACAAATACTAATCTAAGGCGATGCGCCAAAGCTTTCTGATAGGCACGATAAATCATAGACTCAAGGGCCTGAATATTATTGATAAGTTCCAAAACACCGGAAGTTCAGAGCAATAGCATAAACAGTTCATTCAATTGACATAAAACAGTATCGCATACATTCTTACTGCTAAGAAGAGTCATTAAGACATGATTTAGACTAGCAAGTTTGCATTCAACATATAGAAGTCTCCTCAAATGAAATGCTTAAGACCATAAAAAGCACAGTTCACAGTTTAATCAAGACATGAAAAGCAGAAAGGCCGAACAATAGGCACAGTCTGAAAGTTCCTTGCGAATAAACATGCAAAGAGGCCTGACGTCTCTTGCTAAACCCAGAATTTTTCCCCCAAAATATTGGACCCTTGTCCCTCAACAGAGGGAGTATATATAGCCGGAGAGCAAAATCCCACCGCCTGGAGAGTTGTAACAGAATGATTCCACAATCTCCCGCAATGATGCCCGAATAAGAATATTCCCAATGCTGTTATGAGAGCAGCCAATCAGGGTACAGCATCCAGTTGGTCAGTTACAGGCGTGCCCTTTGAAATGATCGCAGTGGTCCCAGCCAGGCTTCGAAGCGACGAGTGTCGTCCACCGCTTTAGAGAACCATGGCGAGCAGTAGTCAATGACACCATCCCGCTCGGCCATCTCACAGCTTGCTTTGATAATCGATGTAAGGCACGTGGCAGCAAACTGTGGCCCGAATGAAAACTCCTCCTCCGTCGACCGGGGGCTTGCGGAGAAGTGACACGTGTTCAGAGGACGGAGGCTACTTTGAAAATGGGGAAAGGCCGCATGAAAAGGGTGGCGAAAGACGCGTGGCCACGTTTCACAACCCGTGGTGCTCTCGCCCCTGCTGTTGTTTTAAAAACTGTGAACCGCTGACACGTGAGCGAGGGTGGGTCCCGCCAGGAAATAAAGAAGGCCAATAGAAATCCTTCGCAGCCCGCTGCAGCATACTCTACTCTTGCTAGGGAAAGATTGCGATACACCGCCACGTACAAAGATGTGGGCCCTGTTTCGCAACCCATGGGAAACATAAAGCAACAGAAAATGAAGAACCCCGCAGGCGAGACACGTGGCCGCCCAGCGCATTCTTTCAGGAGCCGAACGGGGAGCCGCTTGTCGAAGTTGCGAAGCAAGGAATGCACAACGGGGGAGATCAGAACCTGCTGGGAAGCCGAAAAAGACGCGGAGATGTGCAGGCCAGTGCACGAATATATGCAAAAAAGGGGGAACCCGAAGGGAGCTGCTTGGAATATTATTTCAACAGCTTTTGGCGACTAACAGGGGCGTTTCGGATAAGGAACGGAGAACCCAAAAACTCTCTGGTTCTACAGACCAGAGCCTTCCTCTCTAGGGAAAATGGAGTTAGAGCTTTGAAAGTGCAACCTGCAAAGGCACCCATTCAATTTCGGATGGCCTTGCCATGCTGCGCAAATTCTCTTGTGCTCCGCAGAGATCAATAGCTTCCTTATGAGGCAGCACCTCTGGCAGGCCAGCGCCTGCTTCTATGTGGAAAAGCAGCTGAGAGAGTGGGTGAATGATTGCCTCTATATCTACTGCTGTTGGGGGGCTGCCGAGTCCCTTGAATGCCTCCGGATCGTTCTCTTTCTGCTCAATGATCTCGGTAATCTGCGCAGCCATGGTGATAGTGCCATCCTCAAGAAATGGGGACGGCAATCCCAACCTGCCCAACTCAGAGAAACTCCCTCGAATGCCATCCAGCGCTTTGTTTAGAAAAGTCGCTGCTGCCTTAGTACGCTGGAAAGCGGAGTGGCAATGAATGAACCTATTTGCCGTTTGAGCTGCGGTGTCCCTGTCTTCAATACCTGCCCCGGCGAGGATCTCGTCTGAGACCGAGTATAGCTTATTCAACAAGTCCCTCGCCTCAGGAACCTTTTCCAGGATGAAACACGGGAACTGTTCCATTGTGTCATGGGCCTCCTGATTGAGTTTTAACGCCCTGTCGATGAAACGGAGGGTAGGCTGCAGATTTAGGCAGAAGACTTTAATTTTCTCCCAGTGAGAAATGTACAATTGCCTGACCAGTGGGATGATATCCGGTTGGGCAGGGGCTGGTAGCAGGGAGGCCTTAAGCGAAGAAATCTCTGTGTCTCGTGAAATGAGGGCCTCGGCAAATTCTGCCTTCTTTTTCTTCTCAGAAACCAACTGCGCTTCATAGCTATTCATTTGTTTGTGCCAGTTCTGTTCAGCTCGAGAGTGGTTAGCCAACTGCTCTTCTAATGAAGCTTTCGCCTCTCGGAGCTCATCTTCTAGCTTGGTCTTCGTTTCCCGGAGCTCCTCCTCCAGTTTAGTCTTCAAATCTTTGAATTCGGCCTCTTTTTCTTGTATCTTTTGCTGATGCTGATCTTGTAGGCGTTCCATCTCTTCGCCTTTCTCTACCATCTTCTGACTGAACTCAAGGCGGAAACGTTCAAACCCTTCCTCCATCGACTGTAAGCTTCGTTGCGCCGCTTGGTTTTGATTCTGCAATTCTTTTAATATGGCTGGGTCGGCTACTTGGGTCTTTACAATTTCGCCTTGAAGCCTGCTTCTCTCATTCTCTGCTGTTAGCACCCTTTCTGTCATTCGGGCGATATCCGCCTCTAAGGATTTCTCCTTTGCCTCTAGAAAACTCACCCTGTCCTTGGCTGCCTTGAGCTGTTCATCCTTCTTTTTCAGCTGGCGACCAGTCTTTAGGAAATCGGAAGTGACCACCCATTGTGTCTCCTCCATGATTTCAACTTTATCTTGTGGCCGGGCCATCTTCATGTCCAATCCGACAGCATAAATATCATAGTCCTCTGGTTGCATTTCTCCCTGAGGCTTTTTTATCCTTGGGTACATAGTTGCAAACTTTAATTCTTGGCGGGCCTCGTCAAATGAAGCCTGTACTCTCGGCTCGGCGGGGGCATTGTCATCCTTTTCCCTTCGTCGCCTCATTCTATTTGTGCACGCTTCCTTCCCACAATCTATCTGTGCAATGAATTCAGCTGGTGATGAAACCAGCCCACCTGCGAAGGGAACACCGGAGGGTAGGGCGTAGGGATAGGTAACTTTCATAGGCGCCCGCATTTGTTTCTTCTGGAGGGTGACGGTTTGCGGAGAAAAATGTGGCACGTTCCATAGCTTAGCCTGGGGTGTTTCAGCATGGCTAGATATTTGCAACGGCTGAACCGGAGATTCAGTCGTAAGGCATGTTGGCCGAGGAAAAAGAGTCGCCGCCTGGGGCTCGGTTTGCTGCGGTGGGAAGGGATCTGTAAGCATTTCGGAAAAAGAGTGGGGGCCGATGGGAGGAATACTTTCGGATAGTGAGGTGAGGAGAGTCTGGGTTGTTGCAGTAGGCGTTAGCATGCTCGGAGGGGTGATTACAAACGGTTGGGCTTGCGAATATTGGGCAAATCCCCCAGAATAAGATGGGCTAGAAACAGAGGGTGGAGGTCCCGGACGAATGGCAGGAGTTGCCAATTGAGCAGGGGCGGACGTGAAAGAATGAGATGCAAGAGAGGAAGGAGCGAAATGTACCTGCTGACTGGTCGGCGGTGGCATTTGGATCGTTTGGGACTCGACCGCAACCTCTGACATTTGACTAGCAGCGGGTGCTTCCCCTTCGGCCGGTTCATGTGAAACTGTCCCAATAACACTTTCCGTGCGTTGTCTTTTCGCGGGGGGACACTCACTAACCTCGGCTGTCGGATCTTTCTGCTGGGGCACTAGTCTGACCGGTTTAGCGGCCCATGTGCACGTAAGTGAGCTCCTTGATATGTTAAAGCGTACATTAGTGCCGACATAGGCGGGATGCTCGGACGCATCACCTTCCTGCGAAGATATCGCCCTTTCTTCCTCCTGCTCATCGGAACCTTCTGCTTCGCTCCTGTTGGTACTAGAGGTCGGGCTGGGATGGCCTTCATCCCAGTATCTTTCAAACTCCTGGTCGTCCTTTAACTGATTGTAAGGGGCTTTCAACTGCCCAGTTTCCTGGCGGTATCTCCAGAAAGCCTTTATCTTTTCATCGCTCCATTCCTCATCCACTTTCAACTTGTTGAGCATGCTTCGCTCTATCGGAAGGTTGTCGCTTACCACGGCCACTCGAAAATAGAACTTGTGCCACGGGCCCCTGGTATCCAGAGTAGGGATCTGTGCTAACTCGACCAGATCTTCACCTTTATCAGTCCGGTTATTTCGCCGCTTCTCCCAGTAAGGTCGGGGAACATGTGTAACTCTCATATGCGGCTCAGGCAGGTCATTGAAAGGGTTGTAATCCCACTTATCATCCACTAGTACCAACCCTAGGTGTGCCAGCTTGTTCTCTAGCAGCTCATGCGATCATTTTTTGACAAGCGTTATTGACTTAAAACTCTTTGGGCAACTAAAGAATCCCTTCTTTTTGACACTTTTGCTGCTACAAAACATGAAATCAATGACGCATACCTGCCGGTAAACCTCCAGCGCGAGCACTCTATCGGTGACACAAGCCGGGAGTAGGAAAGGCTTGCCAATAAAGCCCCTCATTCGAAGGATCGTGAAATCCTTGCCCAGGAACCACTCGCAAGCGGGGATGTAGCTTTGCAGAAATCCAGTCTGCTCGGTGTTAAGCCGGACGATATCACCCTCTCCGATCAAATCATTCAGGACCGGGGCTATGAAATAGTCCGCGAAGGCATAGTAGTCATATGTTGCGGAAAAGTAGGGTGTCCATGTAGATACCGGCTTTCTTTTGTTCCGCTCGTCAAAAATTGATAGTGGGAAAAATCGGGCAAAGAAATCCGGATTCTGATGCAGGAACATGTGGACCAGGTAGGAAAGAAATCTAAATTTTTCCTCCGCCTGATAATTCTCTATTTGCTGTATCATTTCTTCGACCATGAACTGAGCAAAATCATACCAGAAATGTTCATGCTGCCTGCGAAACTGTATCACCGGGCCTAGCTGAAAAGCCTCAATCTTTTCATCGGAATCACGGCCGTAAACAAATGCCAGCATGGAGATGGGGTCCTGAAGGTCGTCGCGGAATGAACCACGCGATAATGGGATACTCGGTGCCTTAGCGGAGGTGCCACCCTTTTTATTAGTTTCTTCTAGCAAGAACTCGGAGCTGGTTTTCATTTTCTTCCATATTTTTTCCCCTTTGCTTGGGCGGAAATGCTCGATATTTTCATTCCTCCTTTTGGGATCAGGAATGCACAACATATGCCAGATGGCCTCCGGGCCGATATGAACTCTTAAATTGCGACCCTCAATGCAGTGGGTCTTTGGATTATAGCGTTGAACAGCTGCGTCGACCACCTCCGGGCAATAGTGCACCAATGGGACTATGTATTGTGGAAGCCCGCTAAGCCAGACTCTGTTTGCCGTGGCCTGGTCTGCCTTTGACGCTGATAACCTTGCACAAGCCGCCTCTCTAAGAGACTTAGGGTTCTTAGCAAGCTTTGGATCGTAGATATTAGCCCACTTTTCTCCAACCTTTTTAGGGTTATTCCACTCTTTGGGCCTCTCTAGCTCCTCTGTGTTGGGTCTCCTCACCTTCTGGGGTATACCAGGAGTGGCATACGCTACGTCGTCGAACACGTATACCTCGGCCGAAGAACGAATAGCCGAATACAGTTCCTGGCTAATCCCTTCCTTTGCTGGCTGAGCTGAAGATTCCGCCATCTTTCTTCGCGGCAGAACTTGAAGGTTCGCTGGTCTTTGAATACGCTTGCACTGGAAATACAGACAGAAAACACTTCGCGCACTCCTTAGCTTTTTGAAAAAGACTTAGGAACAATAAGCGTCTTCATGCAATAATAGCAGCTTTCCTTAAGGTGGTAGGAAAGCGAGAGCCCTTGCATTTAATTCGGCATGTACTGTTAACTCCACAACTCGTGCAAGATGAGCTGATTGTTTTTTTCGAGGTGGCTGGATTTCATCATTGTTTTTAGAAAATCATGTGATACGCCCCGATTTCCTTGGAAATTGAGCCTGCAACTGGCCCCCTTGCGTTGTGCTAGCATGTACCGGTAATTAATATCCCTGGCCAGAATGATTACGCCAAGCAAACGATCACCGCCTGAAAGAGATACGAATATCGCCTCGGGTTCTGGGATGTGCTTGAGATTTGACACCATAGCATACGGCCATACATCCCTTCATCAACAAGTGCCACTTTTTAAAGCTTAATTAATTAACTTGATTTAATTAAGCATGCCTTGAGCCGTGCTACCATGCGTGTGCCAGCCCAAAACGTGAACAAACGCAGAATCGGCCCTCGAGATTGTAGCCAATATACATCACGTTGCTTACGGCGGATTGGCATATGTCTTATCAATTTTCTATAAATAGGCCAATAGATAGCAAACATACACACTTTGCGTCAAGAAGTGATAGGCAAGTAGAATACTGCTAAGCGAGTCTTTTCATAGGTTAAAATAGTAAGCAGCTTTTGGCATACTTAGCAAGTTTAGGAATAGTTCTAGGAGAAGTGGATACTCCCATTCGCCTGACCTCCTTTAAATCACAAACAGCATTTGTAGGTGAAATCTCCACCAGGAGGCTTAAGAGAATGACGAAGAACAAGCACTCGCTGGTTTTAGTAGCCATTAAGTGGGTTCTCGGCAAGGATTGTGTGGAGTATGAAGATAAGCATCGGATGAACACCGATGTGTGCTCACACTTCGTGGCGTCTATGCTAGACATTTCTGTCCCTCGGCCTCTTGTATTGAGGCTAGTCAAAGAAATCTTCCCGAAGAAGTACCTGAACGGGCTTGGCGAGGTTGTCACACACACTGCGTATGGAATCGGTCTGCCATCAGCCAGCGACCTACGTCGCTATATTGAAGAAGAAGCTGTCGTGGCTTGGCTACCATTCCTTAGCGGATTCCGCCTGCAGACCCATGGTCAGCATCAGCAGAGGGTTATTTGCTCTGTATCAGCCTGATAAAAGGCCAACGTATATATATATGCTCTTTTATTTTGTATATTTGAAAATCGGCATTTATGCCATTTTGTAACTCAGAAACATGTATATAAAAATATACTTCTCTTTTTGTTGCAAAATTTTATGCTCCTGTTTGCTTCTGCGTACAATTTTTTCTGGGTTTGCCAATTTTGTATGTTTTCTTTCTGTCTACGAGCACACTTTTGTGTTTTAAGAACTACGGTGCTTTACCCACTAACGATGATAAGCGAATACATAGCAAGTCAATTGGTTTAGCAAAAGGATAGGCCAAAAACAGGAAAGGGAAAAGAAAAAGCGTTATTTACAACTGTATAGGGTAGGGCTTGACGCTTAATGGAACAATTTAAGGTGAATCCCATTAACCGGGATTCCTAGGGGCTCCTGTTCCATATTTTCCAGCTCGAAGGCATTGTGTTGCATGCACCGAATGATCTTGAAGGGTCCTTCCCATAGACTATCGAACTTACCATGCTGACCTGGCTTCGCAGCCCTGCTGTTGTATTTTAGCACTAAATCTCCACTTTTTAGGCCTTGGTCGGAAGCCTTTTTGTCAAACCACCGTTTGACCACCTATTGACGGCCAGTCATGGCCTTTAGGGAATTCTCCCTTTTCTCTTGTACTTCTAATAGTTCGGCAAGCCGAACTTCCATGGCGTCATTTTGTTCTATCTCAAGAGATTTCAACAACTGTATCGCCGGAATCTCCATAGAGATAGGTAGCAGCGCTTCTTTCCCATATACTAGCTCATAGGGCGAAGTCTTGAGGACTTGTTTTGGAGTTATGTGGTTGGCCCAGAGTGCTTTTCGGAGATTTTTGTGCCATTCCCTTTGGTGTTCTGAGCCCACTTTTTTGAGGAGTCAGACTAAACTCTTGTTTGTTGACTCGGCTAGGCCATTTCCCTGTGGATAATAGTTTGAAGATGTTTTAAGGAATATGTCATTTTTCAATGCAAAGTGACATACCTTTGTGCCTGCAAATTCCCTAGCATTGTCCGAAATGATCGTCTTCGGAGGGCCGAACCTCGTCACCAGAGCCTCGAGGAAGTCCACAATCTCTACCTCCGTTGCCTCTTTAAGGGGAACAGCTTCAGCCCACCTTGTGAAGTAGTCTGTAGCTGTTAAAATCCATTTATGTCCGGAACTGGAAACCGGGTTGATCATTCTGATAATTCCAAGCCCCATTGAGCAAATGGTTCATCCGCCACAATAGGTTTGAGGGGCATCGCTGAATTCTTCCTTCTGTCGGAGAATAACTGACATTTTTTGCAAGTCTTTACCAGAGAGTAGGAATCATTGAAAAGTGTAGGCCAGTAATATCCAGCCCGTAGGACCTTGATGGCTGTAGTTTTAGCAGAGAAATGTCCACCTTCGTCGCTATTGTGAAATGCGTCGAGGATCTTCTGCGCCTCCCCTGATGTAACACATCGTAGGAGCACACCATTAAAATTCCTTTTGAAAAGGACTCCTTCTATCAGCGTGTATCCGCGATTCTGGAGCCGGTAATACCTTCTTTTCTGGGATGAGAGGCCTGGCGGGTACCTTCCGGTTCGCATGAAGTTCATTCTATCTTTTAGCCAATCGTCCTCCGATCCCGATCCGTTTATCAGGACAAGTTCTGACTGTTCCTCTTTAGCAGGCATCTCCACTTCCTGTGTCATATACTCACACAGACCTCTGCCTTTAATAGTCCTGGTGGGCCTGACCTCAATGTCATACTCCAGGATCTTGGTGATCCAATTAGCCCTTTTTTCTGTGATTTCTCCCTCCATAATGTATTCCCGCACACTAGAATGTGCGACATATACCAGGACTTTGCTACAGGAAATTAGATGGCGGAACTTTTTAAGCCCCTTCACTATTGTGAAAGCCTGTCTTTCAACGAAGTTATAATTCACTTCATATTCCTTTAAGGTTCGGGAATAGAAAGCAACTGGATGCTCCCCCTTTCCTTCTCTATCCTTTTGAGTCAGAACAGTAGCGATACTTGACTTGCTACTGAAAGCATACATTATAAAATCTTTATGTTGATCTGGATTGATCAACACTGGGGCTGATGAGATAGCTTCCTTGACCTTCTCAAATGCCTCCCTCGCCTCCGTTGTCCACTTGAAAATTTGATCCTTTTTCAGCATTAGGGTGATCGGCCTAATCATTCCCGCAAAATCAGAAATAAATTTACTGACGAAATTTACTTTGCCCAGAAAAGACTGGACACCTTTCTTATTCACCGGGAGAGGAAGCTCCTTTATAGCCTTTACTCGTTCTGGGTCAATTGAAATACCTTCCTTCGACACAACATGTCCTAACAGCTTACCCTGAGGTACTCCGAACACACATTTCCTCGGGTTTAAGGAAATCCCGAACTCTTGGCACTTTTGAAACACCAACTCCAAATGATCGAAATGATCATCTTTAGATTTGGAGAACACAGTAAGATCATCCAAATAGATTAGGATAATCTTATTGATCAGCTCGCTAAATGCGACGTCCATAGCTCTCTGGAAGGTTGCCCCTGCATTAGATAAACCAAAAGGAATTTTAGCGTATGCAAACGTCCCCCACTTGGTGGTGAACGTAGTCTTGTGCTGATCTTCCTCTCTTACTCGAATCTGGTTATAGCCAGAGAAGCCATCCAGTAGAGAGAACATTTCCGATCCCGCGACAGTTTGGAGGATTGACTCCATAGAAGGTAAGGGATAGTGGTCCTTCAGAGATGCTTTATTTAGGTCTCGAAATCTACGCATAAGCGGATATCACCATTCTTCTTTCGGACTGGTACCAGATTTGATACCCAAGTACTATGTTTAATTGGGAAGACAATACGCGACTCAATGAGCTTGGTTAGCTCTTGTGCCATCAAGGCTTCAACTTTAGGGTTGACCGGCCGCTGTTTCTGTCGGATTGGCTTCGCACCTTCTGTTAGCTCAATAGTATGTTGAATGATACCAGGATCATAACCTTCCAGATCATCGTAGGACCAGGCCACTACTCCATATTTCTCACAGAAATTGATAAGCCTTTCTCTATCTTGCTGTGAGACATCTTTTCCGACCCGAAGGTTCCTGTCATCGGAAACCCGAAGATTCTCATAATCACCTTTTTCCGCCACGAACTTCCGCTTATCATTTCGGGTGTCACTACAATTGAAATTTTTTTCGAGAGCAACCAATCCTTTCGGAAGCTTATTTGATTTCAGCTGCATAATTTGTCCCTCGTAGGCCTCAGCGATCTTTGGTTGGAGTTGATCGGCAAATTCCCCTGAGTGTTGAATAAACGAGGCGATGTGTTCATCGCTCTCAAAGACTTGCCAACTTTGGTCATTGTCGGGTATTGCTGGTCTAACAAGCACTCGTACTGAATATTTGTTCCGAAGCAAGTCGGAGACAGGATCAAACTGAGCTCCGATTACTGCCATGCGGTCTGCATCGCCATTCTGCACTCGGGGAATGGTCAGGATGTTGAAAGCTTCAAAACTTTCTATAAGGTCCCAGATTCGATGCCGATAGGATCTCATGCGGATATTCTTTGCTGCTGAGACTCCTCGGACCTGATTAACTACCAGTTCTGAATCTCTGAATACAATCAATTGTTTGATACCCATTCGTTCCGCTAGGCTTAGGCCTTGGACTAGACCCTCATATTCAGCCTCATTATTTGAACAAGCAAATTGGAATCGGAAGGCCCTCAGCAACTTTTCATTCTGTGGGGATATTAGACATATCCCTGCTCCAGCTCCAACTTTGCTCCTTGCTCCGTCAAAATATAATGTCCACAGCTCACTTGCTTGGTCATCGTCGGGCTCTTTGACGACCTTCGGAAGAACTTGGTCTTCGTCATAGATCACATATGTGCCTAAACCGGTAGCATGATAATTTCCGAAGGGATCATTATTTATATGTTCACTCAACAGAGCGTCTTCGCTATCACTTCGGTCTCCGTTGACCTTCTCCTCCTCCAGCAGTTCAACATTGTACATGTCTTGCTTGGTGATGGAGGTATGTGCCGCTTCAAAGTTAATCAGGGCCTCGTTCGCCACATGTTCGGAATGCAGAGCCTCCGATTCTATCTTCATCTTTGCGCCATGTTTGGTCCTAAGTATTAGATGTGACCAATCTAAAGACAAATAGCCGCCCACCTTTGAAGTAAACTCTCGAGAAAGGCAAAGACCAAACATTGGCGGAACATCTATGATCACTGTATCTTGCGGGACCGTGATACTCGGGCAGGCAAATAGAGTCAACGGAAGTGCTTTGATGACACCCACAGTATCAACCTTATTTCCATCTAGCTGCATCACCCCTTTCTTCATAGGTTCGTAGCTGAGTCCCAAGGCTTCGGCTATTAGTTTTGGCATAACCGTGGTACTAGCGCCAGAATCAATCATAGCGTTGTGTAATAGTTTCTCCCCTATAATGAGGGTCAAGAAGAAGGGTTGAGGTTTTGGCCTACCTCCGACGTCTGCATGGGATTCCACCGTTTTGTTTGCGACCACCTTAGTTGGCGGCATTTGATAAACCGCCTCGGTACTGGCCAAAGGCTCGGTTAGTGCTGGGTCCATCTGTTGCTGAAGCGCTTTTTGGAGTATGGTCTTCTGCTCCGGAATAGCTAGAATGTCCCATAAAGACACATTAGCGGGTGATTTCTTCAACTGCTCCACCACGTTAAGAGGTGAGGAGCTCAGAGATTTCTGCTCCCTTGCTTTTGTTATAATAATCTCCTTCCGCGGTTGAGAAGACAAGGATTCAGTCGGACCGCCAGGAATTTGATCCAAAACGTCCTTGCACTGCGGACTGTCCGAAAGTGAAACCACGGCCTCACCAGTGAATCTTCTCTTGGAGCGCGTATTATAGTCGGATTTTTCCCGCGGCGTTTCGGCTGTGGTCGTGTCATTTGCAAACACCATTTCCTCGTCTTCCATCCATGAGAAGAGCGCATGATCAGGAACAATGTCAGACTCTTGCTCTAGGGACATTCCTTGTATTTGCGCGGTAAGGACCGCATTCTCCATTGCCGGGGCATATCTGTATTCTTCGTTCTCAGTCGCAATACCTTGACTATGTTGCTCTGCTATCCTTTGTTGTAAGTTGCCACGCGGACAATTTCGGGGCATATGCGCATCGTTGCAAGGGAAGCACCATGGATTGATGTCATCAATAAGATTGTTTTGTCCCGCGGTTAATTCTCTGCTAGAGCTTGGCGACGCTCCTGCCAGTGGCGTAGGCACCGGAACTATTTGGTTCATAGCCGCCGTTGGTGAGTTAGTGCGATGCGCATTCTGATATTGATTCTGCTGATAGGTAGGCCGCCCACCTTGATAGTTCTGATACGCAGGCCGCGGAGGCATTGCTTGATTCCGCTTGAGCGTTGTTATATCATTCGCCATAGTCCGTAGCATCTCCTTGAGGTCGCCCATCTCATTCTTCGGAGAACTCGATGTAGAGGCCAAGTTTTCAGGAGCGGCTGTATATGAGTACGCTGACTGGGGAGTCGCTGGCGCACTGGTCGACGCCACCTCTTGTGCTACGTTTGATATCTCAGGAAATATCGGCATAACAGGTCGAGGAGGCAATTTTCCGCAGTCTATCAAGTGATTTTCTGCTTTGATAGCGGTGGCATATGCATCTGGTAAAGTGGCTCCTCCCAGAGACTTGATCATCATAGAAATGTCGGGATTGATGGACTTCAGATAGAACATGAACGCCAAATCTGGGGTCGGGCGGATGGTCACAGGAATCCTCCACCAACTTGAGTGAAATCGGGCATTGAAGTCCGTCAGAGCCTCTTGGGGTGCTCGTTTGATGACGGATAACTGATAATATAGCGAAGAACGATCTCCGTCATTTGAAAACCTTTCATAGAATGGATCTCCGAGGTCATCCCAAGTGCGAATGGTATTAGGAGTCAGTGTTCGGTACCACTCCAGGGCTTTGCCTTTGAAGGACGCAGCAAGGAGCCTCAGGGCTACATTCTGCGCTGTGATACCATGTACTAGGCATACATCCGCTACATCCTGCAAGTGCTCTGCTGGCGTTTTTGTGTTATCTCCGGTGAATTTGGGAAGAGCTTTCAGGGCCGAAACCAGAATGGCACCCCAAACAGCAGGTGCTACTGGAGCTACCAGGGGACTCCCAGCATCCCATGCTACATAATTTCTGTTCGCGGCCGGCAACATGGTGAGAGGAAAGGGTGGTGGGAATGGAACGGTTACTAACTGATTTGCGGCCAGGACTGTCCCGAATGGAGGCACTAGTAAACCTGGGTTGCTTGCAGTTTGGGATCTAGTTACAGGCCGATGGCTCATATACCCTTTTAGAAGACGATTTCATTAGTTTGTGTCCCACCGGGCGTACCAGAAAAAAGGACAAACTGTTGACTTGAAATTGGCCGAGATAACGATTTTGTATGGGGAAACTCGGTTCCGGTTGCTAGCATGGCGAGTGACCTCGGGATTTTAAAGAGGCGGCTTCTTCTATATAATGGTTTTGGAAAGGGAAAGGAAGCGGATATAATAAACAAATACTAATCTAAAGGCGTCATGGCTTTTCACGATAGGCCGCGATAAATCATAGACTCAAAGGGCACGAATATTATTGATAAGTTCAAAACACGGGAAGTTGACAATAGCATAATGAGTTCATTCAATTGACATAAAAGCGGTGCTCGCATACATGCGCTAAGAAAAGAGTCATTAAGACAATTTAGACTAGCAAGTTTGCATTCAACATATAGAAGTCTCCCCTCCGAATGAAATGCTTAAGACCATAAAAAGCCACCAGTTCACAGTTTAATCAAGACATGAGAAAAGCGAAGAAATGAGACAATGACACAGGTCTAAAAGTTCCTTCTTGAATAAACATGCAAGAGGCTGGCGTCTCTTTAAGCCAATTTTCCCCAAATGGACCCTTGTCCCTCAATAGAATTATATGGGAGAGCAAAATCCACCTTTCGGAGAGTTATATGAGAATGATTCCACAATCTCGCAATGATGCCGAATAAGATATTCCCAATGCTGGATTATGAGGCGGTAATCGAGTACAGCATCGGTTAATTCGATTCTGACGTGCCCTTTGGAAATGATGGCGGTAGTCCCGGCCAGACTTTAGCTGACGAGTGTAGTCCAAAACTTTAGAAGAACCATGGCGGCGGTAATCGATGACACCATCTGCTCGGCCATCTCTAACTAGCACGATAATCGATGTAAGGCACGTAGCAGCAAACCGCGGCCCGAATGAAAACTCCTCCTCCGTCGACCGGGGGCTTGCGGAGAAGTGACACGTGTTCAGGGGACGGAGGCTACTTTGAAAACGGGGAAAGGCCGCATGAAAAGGGTGGCGAAAGACGCGTGGCCGCGTTTCGCAACCCGTGGTGCTCTCGCCCCTGCTGTTGTTTTAAAAACTGCGAACCGCTGACACGTGAGCGAGGGTGGGTCCCGCCAGGAAATAAAGAAGGCCAATAGAAATCCTTCGCAGCCCGCCGCAGCATACTCTACTCTTGCTAGGGAAAGATTGCGATACACCGGCACGTACAAAGATGTGGGCCTCGTTTCACAACCCGTGGGAAACATAAAGCAACAGAAAATGAAGAACCCCGCAGGCGAGACACGTGGCCACCCAGCGCATTCTTTCAGGAGCCGAACGGGGAGCCGCTTGTCGAAGTTGCGAAGCAAGGAATGCACAACGGGGGAGATCAGAACCTCCTGGGAAGCCGAAAAAGACGCGGAGACGCACAGGCCAGTGCACGAATATATGCAAAAAAGGGGGAACCCGAAGGGAGCTGCTTGGAATATTATTTCAACAGGTACAAAGGGTCACTTTTCATCAAGGATTTTTGATGGAGCCAAAGGAACTGGATATAGAGGCAGATGACTTGTATGATCTCAATGCCAAGTATGAGGAGATGAATGAGGGAAATGAATGACAAGGAATACACCAGAGAGTAGGAGGACCTACTCAAGCTTAGGAAGGGGAGAAAATGATGATGTAAAAATAACCTCATCAATATAATGGACTCAATACTTAACCTTACACCTTTCAACCAATTTTACCTTTCCAATTAATTATCTTTAAGATAAGTAATTTCTTTCTTTTTGTGAATAAGCGTACAATATTTATTTCTTGAAATTAGTCGAAATAAGCTAATTTGTGCTAACTTAATGGTTTATTTTTTGAGTATTCCACAGGTCAACTTCCACCATCAGTTACCATTCCAGTCAAAGAGGTTTTAATGCAGATTTCAACACCATTAAGGATAAGTGAATGGGCGTCGAAACTTTAGGAGCATACATGATGGACTGAGTTTTTATAGTTTCTGTTATTTTTAGTTCTAAAGACTTTATGGCTCATGTCGAGCCTCTTTAATATTTTTTATGTCATGAGATTTAAAGTCTGTTAATTGTTGACAATCAGTTGAAGACTTTACCAACTAAAAAGTAGGATTTTGTTAGCTTCTCTCATATAAGTATGTAACTATTGAAAACAATGATATACAAAAGAATATCGTTATGTTGCCACTATGTTTTCTAAGTTATACTTTTCATATGAATAAAATGAGTTTTTCCTGGCACTTTTGGAGTTACTGAATAATGTGAATGGAGTTCTTTGAATGAAGTAATTTGGAGTTACCAGAGTAGGTGATCTAAGCTAGGCATAGAAGCACCCGAGAGTTGGCCACTCGAGGGGTTGTAGACTAGATAGATAAGTATTTTACTTCTAATTATGTACTTTCCTTTGGTAGATAATAATTGGAATTGGAATTGGAATTTATTTTCATATGTGTAATTTTGTCAAGATCAATCCTACAGGTTGTAGTTGAGTCTGTAGTCTTTGAATTTAGTGTATGAAGTTCAGGAGCACCTTCTTTTAGTTTTTTCAGATTGTTAAATCATTTTCTACTAACTGTTTTAGATTGTTATCTTTTGGTTGGATCAATGTTTCCTAGTTTCTTTACAAGCTTTACTTCTTCAACAATCTATGCATTTCTTAGTTTAATCATTTCCATGCTTTCTAGTTTAGTGGTTATGCTTTTTAGATTCATAGTTTTCTACTTTCTAGTTTAGCTATTTCAAGCTTTCTAGATAGATGATTTCCTACTTTCTAAGTTTAGTGGTTTCTTAGTTTAGAGTTTTGTTTCAGCTGTTTGGTATTTGGGAAACCTAAGAGAGATAGTCGAAGATGTCTTCTACTACATATAGCCTTTGGACACTACCCGGTTGATATATTAACGTGTTTATCAACTAAAGTGTTAGGACCTAACAACAACCTATCAGGATTGAGGAAGGGTAGAATCCTCTAAAATGATTTAGTTAGTATTTTATATAAAATATGAGAATTTTCTAAAATATGGGGTTATCATGCCCAAATTTTAGAAAAATAATGAAAATGTTAAATTGATAGCTTGAATAGGGTGTTAGGAATATTTGCACCAAAAGGGTATTCTTAGAATTTTGGATTTCAAAATTTTGAAATTTTGATGAATTTCCATAGTGGAATTGGGAAAATTTCTTATTTTTGTATTGTTAAAAATTGGAAAAATTTGAAAGTTTGACATGAAATTTAGTGAATTTGGATGTTTTGAAAAGATGGAACTTTGGGAAATGTGATAACATGCATTGTGGGAAAGTGTCAATGAAATTTAGAAAAATTGCATTTTTGCTTTGGTTTTTGTGCAACACCCATTAGAGGGTGTGATGAGCTTAGGGTCTAAGTGTTAGAGAGAGTGATGGGAGTGGCTCCCATCGTGAACTTGGCCCAAAGTTATCGTGTAGTTTTCAATTGTCAAAGTTTATAATAATAAAGTTAACATCTTGTCATTTGCTTCTCTTGAAATATAACTAACACTTGAATTATGGAGGGCATAATGGTCACACCAATAGAAAAGTATCTATAACTAAATATGTTAGAGAGTAAAATTCAATTTGTGCATAGAAGATATACTCTTTTTGTTTTCTATTTTTTGTATATAAAGATATTTAATGTATGATGTATTAGATTTTTATATTTTTGTGTATAGAATATTATTTTTGTAGGTTTTCTTTTATTTCATAGATTACATTAATGATAACGAGAAATATATGTTTGAAGGTGCTATTTGATTTACAATTTAGAAATACAACTTTGAAATGCATATAATATCCTCTAGGACATTTAAAATATGCTTATATACATATTTGTTTATAACCAAATAAAGAAACATTTTGTAACAATTTTAATTTTGTTTAGAATAGAAAGTTATCAATATGTGTAACACAATAAATGAAGGTGAATACTTTTACAAACATCTTAGATAAAAGGATTATTTGGGAAAGATCAAGTGGTAGAGGTCTTATAGGAACCACCACCTTCTTGATGGCTCTCTAAAAATAGTATAAACTTTCCTTCCATTTCTAAGCATGATCTAATTATAATAAAGGAACATCAATAGAATAATTCAAAGATGTGTTGTAGGTCTAAGATTTATATGTTATTATCTTTCAAAGCAGCATTAACATATCACACTTCAAAGGGCCATTAAACAACTTGAGTTAACGGGAAATCTAAGTTGCATGTGACATGATTGATCAATATTAAAGATCATAAATGTGGAATTTTTAAGGCAAGATATTTTATGCAAGCAACTGTAGCATGATTCCAAAAAATCATGTCAATATTAAATGAATTCTATGACCACATGAAAGTTGATCCATCTTGGGGCATCTAATTATCTTCAGACCTTGAATGTTTATCAATCTGTCATGAATACCCTTATGTTCCCCTTTGTTATACACACCTCCAATTCTCTTTGTTATTTGATAGATGCAATTCCAAAAACATTTCTCAAATCCCTAATGTTGGGAGGAATTGTACTACTTAAAAAATTCCTATCAAACCTCATCACCTTAATGATTTTGAAACTTTAGTACCAATATACAATGATCCAATATTGACATTTTTTTCCCTATCAAACAAAGAAACTCGGAAACTTTTACATATAATAGTTCCACTTTATTTGCAACCTCTATAACTTCTTTCCTAAGGCATTCTTAATAATTATATTAATTGAATTCCAACTTTGAAGGTGGTAAATAGACCAAAAGAACATTGATGGTGTGAAGATCAACTTGCTCGTGAAGCTTATAGCACCTTTCCCTACATTGACCTTAATGTTGCTAGCTAGTTGAATTTTTTGATGAACATTGTTACTCTTGTCCTAATATACCTTCAATAGCATCAACACTTGAATGAAACCTATAGTTAATTATTTAGATTGGAAACTTAATATTATGAGTTTTTACTATTATTAAGGTTTTGCATATTTGTTTACTTGATTCTCCTTTTAGTGTGAAACCCATAATATCTTTTATAGATACCGAAATATGGTTATATAATTTTATAATTGTTGTTTGATATATTTCTATAGTTGAATTTGAAGTTCCATTTGATGTTTGGTCATGCCAAACTTTATGAGATAATTGTGCTAAATCTTGAAAAGTCATTACAATGCTTACATAAATAATTGAGTTAGATTGTGTTATGTTGAATATGTGAATGCTAATCCTAATGAAGGAAAAAATATTAAGGGGTGCCTTTTTTTGTTATTTCTATTATGGGACCCCAATCCAAGTACCTATTTGTAGGGCACTTGAGAAAAGGTGCAAATATTGCCTTCGTGTTTTAAAAAGGGTACTTTTGGGGGCTCTTGAAAAGAGTTCCCATGCATGAAGGCACATGTTCTTGGTTGCAAACACCAATTCCATCCATGAATTTCTAAAGTGTTGGATGGAGAAGTCAACTCCAAATTTACACAAATATGTATATCCTGTAATACTTGTGGAAATTTGAAAAGTAGGAGCTAAAAGAAATAATTTTTTAAAGATATATTTTAAAACTAATTCTTGTATATAAATGTTTGTAAACCACATCTAATCCTTAAATTGATTTAATACTTTAAATATTGTATCAAATAATCATAATTTTTACTGGACTAATAAATTCACCATCCCATTTTAACACATTCAAGTTGTGTGAATCTAGTTCTAAAAGAGCTTCACCAATGTCATGTGCAACTCAAGCCCTATAAATAAAACCCATTGAAATTTAAATTCACATCCATGAAATTCCAAAGGGTTGAGTTAAATCACCTTGTCATTAATATTTAACAAATATTTATTATAAGGAACAAAGTCAACTTCAACTATGCTATTAGGTATCTGGTTATCAAACTCGAAATCTACTAATCAATTTATGAAGGCTTTTACTAAGAAATCAATTGCTCATGAATATTTGATGAATATTTATTCTAAGGAATAAGTCAACTTCAACTATGTTAAGACAACTTCAACTATGCTAGACATAGTTGTGTCTAGTATGAATCAAACTTAGAGTCAAATTGATCCCTAACAAATTACAATATTTGTTGGCCTAGTAAAATAGTTGTAAAAATTTGGGTCTAAGCCAACTTATTTCTTTGATTTTAGAGTGTTATTAGATTGACTTCAAAGTCACTCTTGTTGGAAATAAGCCACACTCAAACCAACGATGGGCTGGCCAAAGAGGGCCAGTAGCTTAGTTGGTAGAGCACTCCAATAACAAATGGAAGGTCCTATGTTTGAGTCCTAGTTGGTCCATATAAGCTCTAGCTCAACAACTTTGTCATATCTCATCTATCAATTACAAAATAAATACTATTATTACAATATTTCAAATGTAGATACTTCCCACTAAATCATTTTTTTTTATATATAATAATTTCACTCTATGAAAAGAGAATGTTTATGTGGTGAGGTTAAGAAAAAGAAGATGATAAAATCTATTACAAACAAATAAAGTATCATCAAATTGATGGCAATAGCAAGATAAAATTGAATATAATAATTTAAATGTCTATGTAATGAGAACTTTGTCATGATTGTGCAAATCAGAGACAGACCATTCTGCACTAAATACACTCCCTCAAAAAGAACTCCGACTAACTATTTCACTCTACACCTCTTATCACCAAAACATCAAACAGTCAACCCAATGCGACTCTTCTTTGTAAATCTTCCTTACTGTGCTCAAGCCGAGGGAAGATAAAGATCCACCATAGGAAGTGGAACATGTCTTTAAGAAGGGCGATCCACATTGTTGGAAACCGGGGGAAGATAAAGATCCACAGGCAAAGCAGCCTCACCGCAAAGAATCTGCAACACTTGTTTCATGCTAAGCCTCTTCTGTGGATCAGGGTTTGAACACATGAGCCCCAATACAAGCACAATCTCAGCCTCGCCCTTATCATAATCCCCCCCAAGCCTCTGATCGACAGCATCCAGTAATCTCTTATTTGCATACAAATCCCAAACCCACTCAACCAAAATCACACCTTGGGCATCTACAGGTTTCCTTCCGCAGGCAACCTCCAGCGTAAGAGCCCCAAAGCTGAACACATCTGTGTAAGGAGAAGCCTTTCCAGAATGTATAAGCTCAGGCGCAATGTACCCCAGCGTGCCCACCACATGAGTAGTTTGGGGTTTTTCACTGTGGTCATATAACCTTGCCATCCCAAAGTCCCCCAATCGGCCGTTCTGATCACTGTCCAATAATACATTGCTGGATTTAATGTCCCTGTGTACCACACATTTTTCCCACTGCTCGTGTAAGTATAGCAGCCCGGCGGCTACATCTGTGAGAATTTTGTATCTCTGAGGCCATGTAAGATTCAATTTTGGACTGAACAAATTTCTTTCAAGGTTTCCGTTGGACATGTAGTCATAGACGATGAAGAGGTGCTTGTTTTTTCTGCCCCAGCCCCTGAGGCGTACCAGGTTCTGGTGTTGCAGCCGCCCAAGGCTGGAGATTTCTGCAACGAATTCCTTCATTCCTTCTGTGAAATCTTGTGTTACGCATTTCACGGCGACTTCTTCGCCGGAGGGCAGAGTGCCCCTGTAAACCCGCCCAAAGCTCCCATATCCCAGAAGATTGTCGTCCCTGAAACCCTGCAATCAAACACAGTCGTAAATCCCCTGTTCGGGATTCTAATTCCCATAAAAGAAAATAATTGTTGCATGCAAAAAGTTTGCAATTAATTGTGAGACTTTAGGTGCTTGGTCTGATTTCATTTACTAGTTACTAGGCTCTCGGAAGATTCTGGTTAGAAAATGAGATTTCAGTAAGAATCTATACCAAGAAATTATTAGGAGAGAGGATCCAGTAACTAGAGGATCTATCATTTGTTAAAATATTTGTTGATATAATGTCAAATATTTTTAACAATATTGGATTAATAGTCGTGATTGTTAGTGTTGATGATGACTACACATAATTAAATAAAATGTATTCCTGGATCTAAAAAGCAACTAATCATGTGATGCCATATCAGCGCACCAATAAAACATGATTTAGCGCATAAGTATTGATCTGACTTTTTTTGGGGCCTTTTTGGACACCTTGACAAAAAGCATGTTGATGTAGCATCATATTTGATGATGTGACCCTAAAACCTTAGTTATAAGCAGGGGACTTGCCAAGTAACCTACTGTAAAAAATTGGCAGTGATTTGAAATTTCCACGTAGGATTTTGAGAAGTGTGAAGTTAGGGTGCTCAACATGAGATAAACTCATGGACATAAGATATGTAATTGGTCAACTTAATAGTGTGTTTACTTTGCCAAATAATATATGCGAAATTTAGTAAAAGGATATTTTTAAAAATTAAAAAAATATGTTTGAATTGTGTTAAGGTAAATAGAAGTTAAGCTACAAAAGTCTTTTGTGCATGTAGTACAATATTCTTTCATTCATATCTACCTTTGTGGCGAGGTTCAGTTCCCGGTAACCAAATTTTTGTGGCCAATATTGCAGCTCCCATTTCTTATAGAATTCTATGTAGTCAATCCTTTTGAGCCAGTAAAATGTGCTTAAAATAAGTCCCAAGATGAGAATTGCCAAGCCTACTATAGTAATGGAAATGAACTTTGTAGAACAGTAGAACTTAGGGATTTTGACATAAAAGGAAGGGAGATGCAAGATTTCTAGATCTGGAGCCTTGCTGCTACCAGTTGCGAAGCTCCACGCCAAAATGTAATCGTCCTCAGTTACTGGGGAATTACCTGTTGATGCAAGATAATTCAGTGTTCTCTTGAAAAATGGCATGTAAAGTTCATCTTTGCAAATCTCAATTGAATGCAAAATGGTATTAAAATCTATAAACAATTAGCAACCTCTTTCTTTTTAACAAATATTTGCTACTTATACTAGTTAGGCCTATCAAAGATTTTTGAAATTTAAACAAACAAAACTAGCAAGTGTAATTGGAAACATTCTAGCATCTTCAAGGGTGTGGCAAAAGCCTTTGATACATATGAATACTACACATATGACCATACACAAGCAGTTGTCAAAGGCTTTAACAAAATGCCTCAATGAGAAAATGTCATTAAGTACGGTTTAATTGTTGGATAAATTTCAGCCTTAAATGAATTTGTTGTCACAATACTGTAGACATGAGAAAATGAATGCTCTCACTTGATAGTTACATTCAT
This sequence comes from Sequoia sempervirens, assembly GCA_007258455.2. Classification (NCBI taxonomy): domain Eukaryota; kingdom Viridiplantae; phylum Streptophyta; class Pinopsida; order Cupressales; family Cupressaceae; genus Sequoia; species Sequoia sempervirens. The sequence continues at coordinate 47,739,149 of VDFB02168118.1, forward strand.
TAGTCTTTTCTAGAAAGGAAATTGAAAATACTAGAATAATATCAAAAGGTTGAGAATTTTGCTAGGCCCCAAACCTCTTGGTAGATGCACTTTTGAGTTTCATGGCTACCCTAAGTAAATCTTGGTTTGAATGCAACTATGAGATTCTTTTAGGAACAATGGACTAATTGTACCTAGTCACAATGTGATCCATGGTAGTGTTATGTATATGTAATCAAATTAAACAATTGAGTTGAATCGAACTGAATATGTATTGGATTAGCCATAGATAATTAATGCTTTTAATTAAAACTTCTTAGAAATCTTAAACTTTCCAAATCAAATATTTGGTTGCAACCTTGTTTAATAATTTTTCTTCCAACATTTTGAGTCAACCTTATAAAACACTCTTGAGGGATATATCTTTCAATGAAGTGGTTCCATTTGACACTATTATTATGGGATAACTTATCATGTAGATTATTGTAAAGTTGATTTATTATTTATGACAATTTAATTTGAATTCTTCGTAATTCTAAAGTCCTTTCAAAATTTAAGATATTAATAGCAAATGTTTCAAAAACAAATTTATGTATGTTGTGATAATTTGGAAAGGTTTAATCCCAATTCACTAGCCTATTAGAATTATTAAAAAAGGAAAGCTTAAATTTTGGTCATAGGTTCTAATATATACAATAAACAACCCTCATTTTTATGGGTTTGAATGAAAATTATTAAATTGCTATTGATTATTTGACTATTATCTATTTAATTTTTAAACAATGCATTAAAAAACATCTTATTAAAATTTAGTAAATGACCTCCTTAAAAACATATTTTATCTTCCCACTTGAAAAACCCAACAAATGACAAACATTTTCCAAAAACACTTTTTTAGATGAAGACTCAAAATTATTAGACATGTGTGAAACATAATTTTACCAAAAATAATTATTACAAAATTCATCCCCAATTCCAACTCTTATATTCTTATTCTATTGAATACTACTCAAAGATTACATCAAAAATATAAATTCCTTAACAATCAAAGTAATCTTGACATCGTGAAAAAGCAAATAAAACAATAACTCTCAACATAAGAAATAAATCATTACACATCAATAAAAAAATAACAGCATAAAGCTATTACTCCTAAATAATGGGGTGTCATATGAAATCTAATATTATGGATGTTGACCTTTTCTTGCTTGGATATAGCACCAAAGATCATAGAAAGCATCAATTAAAGTGTTTGAACATTGAAGCCTTTAAACATATAAATTTATTTGAATTGTGACTTTACCTTGATTCCGTATTAAATCCAATCTAAATAATTTAGTTAAAAAACTAAAATCCTTATTTTGTTTTAATTAATTTAGCTAAAAAGTTAAATCTTTATTTTTATGTGTGGTCAAATATAAATTATATAATTTTGAAAATCTAAATTACAATTAAAAAGTTAAAATAAAATTTTAAAATTATATTTAAAATTTTAATAATAGTTTTATAGAAGTTGTTGATTTAATGTCTAATATTTTTAATAATATTGGACCAATAATTATGACTTTAAAGTTGTTAGTGTTGATGATGACTACCCATAATTGAATGAAATGTATCCCTTAGAGATAAAAAGCAACAAATCATGTGATGCCACATCAGCACACCGATAAAACGTGATTTAATGGAGAAGTATTGTCTCACTTTTTTTGGGGGCCTTTTTGGATACCTCTGACAAAAAGCATGTTGATGTGACATCATATTGAATGATGTAACCTAGAAACATTAATTGTAAGGAGGGGACTTGCCAAGTAAGCTGTTACAAAAAAATTGGGAATGATTTGAACTTTCCACATAAGATTTTGAAAAGCGTGAAGTTAGGATGCTCAACTACAAGATCTTCTCCCTAAATATTAATTTAGATGATATATCTTAAAAACACATTAAATTTTCACATATTTATTGAATTTTTAAGATTCTGAAATTGACTAATAAACATTTTTTTATGATCATCAGAATATTCTCTTTTCTGTTTTTTTAAACTAAGAATCAATATCTTAGCTATTAGCTTTCCAAACTTAGAGTAGCCTACATTGAGTGATGCTGAGTAGCTAGAAAAGGGAAACGTTACCTGTAGACGCTGAAAACCCAACGTACATGTGCTCTTCTATAATCCCATCCAAATCCAAATCTTTCTTCGACACCAGGGCTTTCTGCGGTCTCGCCTCTCCGACCGTTGCAATGCTTATGTCCAGCTGCTTCGAGTCGCCGTCGTAGTCGATCCAGGCCCTTATATTATGCCCGCTCTTGAGATTAATGGGCGTCAAAGTGTTCCCTTTCCAGTAACCAGCAGGTTCTGCCACAACCGACCTGACGCCGTTGAGATCGATTCCCACATGGTTGCTGTCCTTGTCCTCCACGCCTACGCTCTCGATCGTGTCGAACTCTACAGCAAAAAGATGGTTGTAGTCTTTGCCGTTGCTGGAGAAGTTGACGAGGCCTAAGTACTGACTGGCGATGGCGCCGTTCAGAGCGGTGGAGGGCGTCATGATGAAGCAGATCCCATTGCCGCCGCCCGAGCGCGGGTGCGGAACAATGGCGAATATGAATGTTGTGCTAAATGAGATTACAGAGCCGTTTCTTTTCATGGGGACGGCCTTGTCAAAATAGGCACGGCCAATGAGGCGCTGGGAGTGATTTGTGAGGCGGATTGCCTTGGAGAGTATTGAGGCACCTGCAACATATTTTACTTTGCTTGTGGCGTTGAACTGGTTGAAGACGAAACTGGTATTCTGATGGCCGTCCTGTGCATTGCTGAATGAAGAAGAGGCTGCCACCAATAGAAACATTGGCAGCCACAGCATCTGGTAATTAGCCATCAAGCACATTATTACTTCACTACCGTGCATTGTACCTGTGTTTTGTAAAGAGAGAAGAAGAAACGACAAGTTAGCGGTCTCAAGCATTGACTTCCTGTGGAACAGAAGAAGTCAGCAAATGTCGTGCAAGTTTGGAAAATTAAAAGAGAAAACATCGTTAGTGCCCCTCCACGATTGGTGTGGTCAAAAATCCTGTGAAAATTTCGTAGGATGGAGATTTTACAGCGTGTGTACGGGGTCCAAAGCCACAGAAAAATTGTGTGATTTCACTTTCCAAGATAGGCGAGGACTATGTAAGAAAGGATTTTTATTTATTTTTATTAAATGGGTCAATAGGGTTATGCAAGTTACTCAATACAAAATACAAGGAATCTATTGTATAGGGTTTTTTTTGTTAGTTTGTGTATTTAGTAGAGATAAAGTTGTGAAATAGTATTATTTTTGTTCTGGAAGATAGTAAAGTTGTTAGAATATGTGTGAGCTTAAAAGTTTCAAATTAAAGTGATTGCATAATGACTTTTGTATGAACAATGTGCTTGACCATATTGCATTGGATTCACACCAATGATTTGATAGTTGAAATTATAGTTGGGGTGAAGGTTCTAGTGGCTATTAGATTGTATATATAGCCCTCTTTTGTAGTAATTATGAGTCATTAACCATAGATGACTTGAATTCTTGCTAGTCATTTTTTGCATTCAAGCAATAAAATGATATTAGATAATAGCACATGATTTCAATAAGTATGAACCAAAATTTGAAAACATATAAATAAATATATTTAGTGGGAGTCTATTTTCCAAAAATCAATAATTAAATTCATAAATGCAATTAAATTATAGCATAATACTACACAAGTAATGAAAATAAGAGCTTGTGTTTGTCTCTAAAGTTGGTGAAGGGATGTGTTAGGTGAAAAGCCCCTCATTCGGTCAATTAAGCTCTAAAGGATTCACACAAGTTTTGATTCATTGTGGTTGTTTGTGCCTTGTAGGAGATTAGAATGGATTGCACTTTGTGTTTAGTTGTAGCATATAACTAAGATATTATTTTAGTATTAAATTCCTAGGTGTATCAAATGTGGAACCCCATAATTGGTTAAAAGTAATATAATGGTGGACCTATGGTGACTTTTTGTTGAGTTACAATAAGATGTATGTGGTTATTTCTTATTAATTGTGGCCAATTTTAGAATGTGGGGGATCAAGTTACCCTTCCATTTTCAATTATGCACAACCTACCAATAAATTGATGTTTGGGTTCATTCAACAACCATTGCTCATGTCAAATGTTAATGCAATGACATGACAAAGTCAAAAAGGATAAATTTTAAGACATATTGGGATTAGATCTCATACACCTTGTAATTTCCCATGTTCTTATTCTAATTTGTATTATGTGCCCTCTTGGAATGACCATCCCACTTTGTAATGTGTGCCTGACAAGTTGTAAGTAGCATTTAGTGCCATGAACATTTCTTGGTCTAACGTTAACACTTGTAAGGCATAAAAATGTTACCTTGGTAAAGATCATAGATAGAGGAAATTTAATGTAGATTATTAGATCAAGAAGGCTCTTTATCCACTGCATGACATCATCTTGGGAAGAAGTAGATTTGTCCAAGATTTTGTACTAATTTGAGAAGCATATTTGCCCATGCTTTTAGCAAATGATATTGGAAACTATTCTTGGTTACTGGTTTCAAACATGCCTATATATTAGATGCAACATGATGGTTTTAAGGGGTATGAGTGGAAAGCAAGGATATGCTACAAGATTCTACCTAAAGAGAGATGGTGACTTTAGACTTTCCTTGGGCTATGTTGTTTAATTTTTGCCACAAGATGTTATTGTATTGGTTGTCATTGTGATGTTGCACCATGAGCATGGATGTATGGTTGGGATGTTGTTGGGTCATTCACATGGTGGAGAGAAACTATTAGAGGCATGGATTGTGGGTGGATTGTCTCCATAAAGGCGGTGGTTAAAGATATCCTTCTACATTCTCCTAATAAAGTACCATAGCTCTCTAAATGTATTATAAATGTCATGTTATTAAATAATATATTAAATGCCATGTTATTATGTAATATGCTATCTCTACCTATTGTTGTTTAGATATGTTCCTTCTTGCATTATTTATCTCATGGGATTAATATAGGAATTTTGTGTTTCCTTTCACTAGTATTAAAGTTTTACTTTGAGCTCTTGATACAAGTGATGTCTAAGGAATAGTTCCTTTCATTTGATATCATATTGGTTGTAGGAGGATTGTCTTCTTATGATATTAATCCCTATTTCACTGAAATCTTTGCATAGGTGAAATTGCTTTTTAGGAATAGATAATGGAAACACAATCAAAATAAAGATTGAGATTATAGTTTGTAGAATCTAATTGCATGTTGGTACATGTTGTAGATTTGGTCCATTGGTTATCAAGAAGCTCCCATTTTAGTTCCCTTGTCATTGGTGCAAGATGTGGAGGTATTATTTCAATGACATGGAAGATGCTATAACAACTCCTTAGTGTTTTGAATTGATGTGTAGTTATTTATGTGGTGACTTGGAGGCTCATGAACAGATGCTAGACTCATGATGTGGATTTATGAATTTTTTAATCTACTAGCAATAAGTCTATGAGATTTCATCACTTGAAATTTTTATTTGGTGTATTTAGATTTTTAGATATTTTAGCTGTGTTAACAAATCCATATTTGTAGGTACAAGTTTTCTATTTTTCCACCTAGAAAATTTATGGTTTGTAGAATTGTGGATTACTATTTTACAAGGGGTTTTTGGATGGATATATTTTCAATTTTATTTTGATTTCTTCCTAGGTTCATGAATGATTGAAAGTTCCAAGTTGTTGATTTTTAAGTATATTAGATTTGAAGGTATTTTTAGGTCTAATGTTTGTATCATCAAAAGAATCTGCATGTTTATCAAGGGATACCTCAAGTTATTTCTATCCTCATATCTTGGAGGGAATGAAGTTTGGAGATTTTTGAGGGAAAGAAAGGAGAAGTATAGAAGTAGCCTTGTGAAGGACTTAAGCTATCACCCTCATGTAGTTTTAGGTAATTAGAATTTTTTCTAAAAAAAATTCTTGAGGCATTAACCCTTAGAGGGTGGATAGTCAAAATTGGTACCAAAATTTTACCCCAAGTTGTTGTTGGCATGACAAATTGGAGGTCAAGGAGTCCTAAAAATATAAAGAAAGGAGAGGAAATGTCACTATAGAAAAATATCTTAAAGAGTTTTGGATTCTATATTTGACTTTCTCTCAACAAAATATGTAATTTTAAAAATAACACCTAATTTTGAGTCTATATGAGAAATTTATGTATATGCTAGAAGTTTCAACATGAGATTCCTAGTTTAACAATCATCTAAGTGACACTTTTAAAGATGGGGATACCCATGCATGTCACCTTGGTGACATTTAGATGTCAGGCGAGAACCCAAATCATCTTCATGGTGATATTTCATGGTTCTGGGAAGGTGGGGAAAAGAGTTATTATCTCAATGAAATTTGAAGTGACTTGGAAGGGAATATTTCAAGTTTTTTCTGACATTTCCTTAAGTTGCATAGAATATTTCTTTTGAGTTTTTCTTCCATGAAAATACATTGGTAAATGTCCCATACGGATAAGGGAAATGCATCATTTTTACATAGAAAACTCCCAATCACTTTTTAATGGGTTTTGCAATGGTAATGGTTGAGTTAGAAATTTTGGGTTGTCATCATCATGAGATCTCAATGTATATTTTTTAGGTTTTTGAGGGTGTGAACCATTCTACCATGGGAAGCTCTAGATCACTCAGATTCAATGAGAGTTTTGGCAATAATGGTGGTTGAATGTGAAATCTAATGGTTAGATACATGTGGGATTCAAGGTATTCAAAGGATGTGGACTTTTCTACCATGTTATACTTGGATAAGGATTCACTGGGATCTTTATGCAGGTTCACATAGTTTTTCATGGTAGGTTATCTTATTGGTTTGAAGATGGTTTTTTTAATTTTAATTTTGGGAGTTCATAGGAATAATGTAATGCCCAGCGAAGGAAACCATGTGACATAATCTCAAATACATGGGATATATTTTTTTGAAGTACAAGATATAAACACTTAAGTACATTGAGACAATTAGACATATTAGGTTAACATATAATGTTCTATCACATCATGATGTTGCACAAGAGAAAGAATTACATCCCACACATCCATAACCTATTAGGAGTGTTGGGTACACTTATAAGAGTAGCCACAAAGGGTTCTAACCTTTCCTAGCTTTCACAAGACTAGGAGAATGATCTCCCAACACCTACTTTTGGAGATCAAGTCATAGCAGAAGGTTGCATGAAAATTGATGTAGGAGATGGTGTAAGCCCTCAACGAAAAAATTTGAGTACAAGGTCAAAGTATTAATAGGACCCCAAGACTATGATGAACAACTTTCATATACAATTTTTTCCTAAACGAAATCTTGAAAATGTGAGGAAAGATCAATTTTAGAGTTAGAGAAATTTTGACTTGGTTTCAAAGGTTTAAATGACCAAAATGGTCAGAATAGGAAAAGTATAAAGTCACAAAAATTATTTTAAAAGGTCCAAGGGCTTATAAAATCCTCACCTATCAGTGTTTAAGAGGATTTACTATTTGGTTTTTGTATGGGAATGAGGTCGCCCCTACATAGAACTAGGTTGCCCCAACACCCTTAGTAAATTTTTGGGTTTATAGACCTGTCAAAACCAAGTTACCTTTGTATAATATGATGTTTATAATTTTCACTTTCAATGATTCAAATATTCTTTGGTAAGGAATTTCAATTCAATGAAATATTTTTATTGGAAATGGTCTTAAAATATTTAGAAGTGTTTAGTTACCATACAACAAGACATCAATACATAGTAATGATGATCCATGGTAGTATGCATAGGAATGGGGGGGTGGGACAAATGGCTTAAAATGGCATGTGTAACAACTACCTATGTAGTAATTATGGATTGGTTTATGTGTAGGACGAAGGTCACATAAGGTTATGTGGAGATCTTAGTGGAGAAGACCTTTGGGTGCATATAGATTAATTCTTATTGATGATTTTAAATAGATATAGGGGATAGGACTTAGTAGTTTCCCATGTACTAATAATTTCTCATATGTTGCACACTTAACCCCTTAAATGACTTTTGCATTATAACCAACACAAAAAAATTTAAAAGTCTAGTAATTTTTTCCACATGCACTAATATATGTTCTCTTGTAGATGTGTAGTTTACCAATGAGTATGATCAAGATACATGAAAGAAAATTTCTAATATAGGACAAGTTTCTCCAAAATACCCACTTTTATAATTATTTTAAATATTTTATATTTACAAAAACCGCTCACTTGCATAGGGTGAAAAGCTCAAACAATTTATATATAAATATCTTAATGCACATTTATTGGTGCCTAATCTACCATAAAATCAAGCCCCCAATCAACTTGAAGGGTTTTTAAATGCACATTCTCCCATACTTACTCTCACATCCACATGGGTCAACTCCATTTACTATAGGTACTTGCAGAAACAATAAATGGTGTAAGGCTCCCCTACCAGACATCAAACAAAATAAAATTCATAATTTAGTTGTGTCATCATAGATTTCATACAATCACAACTACAAATTTAGCTAATTAAATACAAGTTAAATTAAATTAATTTCAAACTCAATAACCAAATTGAATGCATTAATTTTTTAAATTCAAACAAATCATGTGAGAGAGAAATTATGAAACATCATATTCAAAAGGCAGTAAACTATCAATTTTGTCCAAGTGCATAGCTATTATCCTCTACAATATACAAAGCATCACTAAGCATCTTTTACATGTTCCTAAACTATTAAAAACTCCTCAGGTTGGTACTACCTATCTATGTCACATGCAATATGATATTTGTAAAACACATTCATACATGTAAATATAATGTGAAAACCACAATTTGTATTTCCTTATCAATGTATATTATTTTATAAATTACTACATACTTGTAGATTGATATATGGTTATTATACTTAGGTTTTCATAATTAAAAGTCTATAAAATTTTAGGCAAATGTGGGTTTAATATATATTGTCTATCAACTATATATAAACTAATAAATAAAACCATGTATATATATATATATATATTATATATATATATATATATATATATATATACAGTGGAAACCCTTAATATAACCCTTAATATATATTTCTTGTCAATAATATACATAAATAGATAAATAAGACCATGTATATATATGTCATTTTTTTCATTTCAATAGTTGATAATATGATAGTTCATCGGTTCATTGTGGTGCAATGATGTGTTTTACCTATATTTGTTTACTTTTGCTTACCAACAAAACATAGCAACATACATAATAACTATATATATAGTGAAGGGTGGAATGAGAGAACCCTGAATTTGGGTGGTAGGGAAATTGTGGTTGATGAAGAATTCATAGCCCAAATTATAGGCTTGGCTATTCAGGGTATGAAGGTGTTCAGAGACAAAAAAGAATCACAGGTTGTGATATCTATTTTCTTTAAATGGAATGAGGTTGATGATTTGAAGTCAACAAAGAGTGGTCGGTATCAGAGGAGTTCCTTGAAAGCATTGTGGTGTGATCTTATTGAAGAAATTATGAGGTATGTCACCTTAGAAGGCAAGTATACAATGATTAACACTTACCATTTCCTTTTGCTTAACCATTTTCAACATAAGAAATGGGTGTCCTTTCCCTACTATTTGTTGATGTTGCTTGGCTCGGGGATTAAAGACCATAGGAAAAACCCCAAAAACCTTGTCTTGCATGCGGGGTTAATTCTCTTGATCTATGAACATGTCAAAGTTCATGAGGTGCAAAAAAATCTTGTCTCCGAAGGATAATACTGCTAAACCCAAGGAGGGTTATGAGATGGATTCAGGAGAGGAAAGGGTAAGTAAGAAGCCTAAGAAGAGGAGGCTTATTTTGAACAAAGATTCTGAGTTTGATAGGGATGACGATGTTGATTGTGTCCCAGATTCATATGCCTCTTTTGAGGAGGGCCCCATTTCCCTTGTTTTGGGTAAGACTGGGAAAAGGAAGACAGATGATAAGGCGGGCTATATGACATGTATTGATGAGGTGGTGGAAAATGTTATTTCTAAGGGGGGTAAGGACAAAAATGAACTGTATGGGGAAGCTTCCTCTCCTCCCCTAGTGACTAGATATGTGCAGAAGCCTGAGGAGGGGATCTGAAAGAGAAAGGTGTTGACTACAGGCCAACTCCTGGAGAAGGGTTACCCTCTTTCCCTAGATGGCAGTATCTATGGTGAGGCTTTGCCGAGTTTTGACATTGGGTTGCAAAAGCAGGAAAAGGAAAGAGCTTTGGGTGCTGGACATGTTGTGGGAACTAGTAAAGTGGATGCAAATAGGATAATGAAAAGAGAGGTTGTTGCGGAGGAAATCGCCTGCTCCATTCAAAAGATGAAGACTCTTGTCCTCACTGGTAAAGTTAAGGAAATTTCTACTGATAAGGTTCATATTAGTTCTTTTGATGAGGATGTAGCTATGGGGAAATGCATTGAGAACTTTGACAGGAAGGAATTGTCTAATGTGTTGGGCTCGGCCCGTGACAGTGCTAATGTGTTGTTTAAACATTTTAAGTGGTTCTTCCATGAGATTAATAAGACCAATGTTAGAATTATAGGTATTGCTAGTAAGGCTGGGGACCCTTCTATCCAAATCCAAATTGATAATATGATGGATTCTCTTCATACTATGGTAGAGGAAACCGTTAATCTGAAACAAAATTTGGAAGGAAGAATGTTATCCCTTGAGGATAAATTTTCATAAGATGCAGAATGTTGTGATGAAGGGTGGAGATGCCTCTAAGGTCTTGGCTAGTTCAAACTCTTCCAAGGTGATCTCCCCTGTGACTACTGCGAAAAAGAGAAAGGAGAATGTGTCTATTGATGATATTGTTGCTGGGGGTAAGTTGATGGATGTGGAGTACATGTTGGTGAGAAGGGTTCTGTCAAAGGTAGTGTTTTGAGTGGTGAGGTAAAAACTAGTGGGCCAGGGGTCAAAATTAGAATCAGAATGAAAGCTCAGGTCGAGGCCTTGGGTATTGAGGTGTTTGATACTATGGATAATGTACAAAAGTTGGCTACTAGTGAAATGGAAGTTGTTGAGATCCTGAACAATATGTAGTGTTGCTGGTTGGTTACCTTCTTTTTGGCTACTTTTTGGCCATTGGATCGATGTCGTCAGTCTGATTGCTGCTTAATGAACATTGTTTTCTTTTTTTATCAGCTACTTTATTTTGTAAAGGGTTTTGGGCCTCTTCAAAACCCATTTTTTACCTCCAATCAAAACTATATATATAGTGATGGTTAATTTATAACTTGTATAAATTCATGTTTACTTTGAAGGGTTCCAATTTTAACTAGCATTATAAATTTAGGGTTCTCTTTTGTTATGAGTTTAATTAAAAAAACCCTATAGATTTATATTCATGAAACTATGTATATATATTGTCTCATTTTGCTTACCATCTAAACATAGCATTATACATATTCATTATCATATATATATGATCATCTATATAGGGTTTTATTTATCTTTTTGTATATATATTATTGACAGAGGCTATATATTAAGGGTTTCCACTTTATAACATTTGCATTCCAAATGCATATTGTTTTTTACCCTAATCATTTATGAGAATGTTTCCCTCACATATATAACATTTGCACTCTGAACACTTTATCACATTTTCAATTCAAACACATATATGCTACTATTAAATAGTTGTCCATTATTAATAAGTATAACTACTTATGCCACTATGTTCCTCAAACAACTATTGCAATTCAATCATATGCTTTTATCCACCATATATGTTTATATTTCTATTTATATTACAGATTGCATCTTAACAATGCTACAATTATTGTACTATTATTTTCTCGAGGTGCAGGTTTAGTGAAAAATATGGTAGGAGGTAAAACGGGAAAGAGAACATCTGGAAGACATAGAATTGAAGTGACTCGTGGAGTGAAGCTAACTTATACACAATTAGGCGAGGAAGATACACCAATTACCAATTAATAAGATGTTGTTGAGGAATGTGTAGACCCCTCAACACATGATTTGGTTATGAAACTGACTGTTGACATTGCTCAAATAGATGGCGTGCACTTGGGGTCTTCAAATGTCTAGACAAAAAAAATTTGATCACATGATGGCATCTAAAGTGCACTAGAAGATTTCAAAGACAAGCATATGTTTATAAGGGCTACAAAAAAGAAGAGGGGAATTCCTCCTAGTAGTTTGAGGTCATGGTTGTATGGCATTACAAACACCAAACAACAACAAATATAGGGGGCCACAAACCATTTTAAGTGAGGAAGAGGAGGTCAAAATTGTCCAATGATGTAAGAACATGACTAATATTGACCACAAACTTCAATTTTCTCAAATCAAATCTACTATGGCTCAAATAATTTAATGTAGGCCTAATCCATTTAAAGATAGGATGCCCTGGAGGTCATGGTGGGTAGGTTTTCAAAAAAGGCATCCTAATTTGACCATTTAGATTGTAGAGGGGATAGACATATATAGAGAAATAATAGTAAGTCCATGTATTATATCAACCTTTTATGAAAACTTACAAAATTTATACAACGAGTGGCGATATGACTCTATTAAAATTTGGAACATCGATGAGATTGGTGTCCAAGTAGAAACTATGGAATGTGGGTAATTACAAGAATGGGTTCCAAATATGTTCCCCATTTAATCTCCAAAAGTAGGGGGTGGATCATAGTTTTATCATGCATAAGTGCAACATGATTCAATATCCTTAGTTTCTATCAATTTAAATAAAAAAGGCATATTACTAACTTTATTTTTAATTGTGAGCTAGGGGCTTGCATGGAAGCCCAATAACATGCATGGATGATAAAAGAACTATTTTTAATTGTCTGGAACATTTTGTTAAATCTATCTCAAGTAGGGTGTCACCTAGAAACATAGCTCATCTTATTTTTTATGGCCATGGAAGCCACTTGGTGTTCAAGAAAATTGAGGAATCAAGGAACATAGATATTGAATTACTCACCCTCCTTGCACATACTAGCCACAAGTTGTATCCCTTGGATGTGAGTGTCTTCTCTCCATTCAAAAACTATTTCAAACATCAAAGGACTTTATAAATGTCAAACTAGATCCCTAAATTGAAATAGGAAGGGAAGAGTTGGAAACTCTTGCTAGGAAGGACTAAAAACATGCATTAACACTTAGAAATATTATTAGTGGCTTCCAAAGGATGGGAATTTGTATATCACATTACATAGTGCACTTAAAATGGATGTAATTCCCTTCTTGTTTGCATCATGTTAATGTGAGATCGATGTTTTAGCTTCATTGTTTCCTCATGATTTTTGTAATGATTATTTTTATGGCTTTGAATGGTGTGTATAAGCCACCATACGTTCGAGATGAGGTCCTCAAGATGTCAATTGTTGGCATTTTGTATACTCACATGCTTGGTTTATCAGTTTACTTTGGTTCAGTGATGTGCATTATATATGTTGTGGTTAAATGTAATGTTGATTATTGATGCTCAAAAGGAATGATTTATATAATATATGTTACTTTCATTATTTATGCTATTGAGCCCCACTAGGTGATTATGTTGTGCTTTGGCTATGTATACATTGAGCACCCTTGACATGTGTTGAATGATTACAAGTACAAGGTTATTTCTCCAATTGGCTACAAAGGTATGAGTTATTCCTCAATGGTCATTAATTCGAAGATGTCACATTGGGCATCCCTATCCATTCCCTGATCATACTTGAATCGAGTACAATACGTGTCATGGTTGACCCTATGTGAACCCGAATCTAAATTAGAGGTGATTTTGGATTTTTTCTATGTCGTGAACATCCAATAAATGTTCAATTCAATTAATGGTTTAAATTCTATTTTTTTTGTAAATGAAATATTAAGAATTTAAATGATTTCCTATGTTGGTTATTAAAATATTCTTTGTATTTCAAAAAGGGGAAAAATAGAATGAAAGTAGAAATGAAGTTAGGAACTGTTTATTTATTTTGTGAAAATCCTTTGGTTGGGATTTGTGGGTTATGTGTGATTTAGTTATCTTGTTTGAATTCTTATTTTTGTAAATTTAAATGAATATGCTTATATGGATTTAAATTATGAATTCTATGTTTTTTGTAAATGAAATATTAAGAATTTAAATGATTTATAAGAAAAAAATGAAAACAATTATAATAGATGTAACATAATTGTTATATTTAAATTTAGGAAAAAGAAACTATAAAAACATGTCATTTCAAATATTAATACAAGAAAGAAAATTATAAATCATAAATCTTACAATAAAATTTAATTACTATTGTAAATTAAAGAAAAAAATTATAATACTTTAATAAAAAAGTGTGTTTATAAATAATAATAACATTACTATATATTAACTTTATTTATCAAAAGTAAACCCTTTATTTATCTAAAAGTAAACCCTAAAAATTTGTTTAATTTTATTGAAATTTAAATATAAATATATGTATGTCATCAACCTAATTTAATTTCTAATAGATTATACATATGTTTTATTTAAAGAAAAACATTATGTGAAGGTGTTTTTTATACATATGTTTTATTTAAAGAAAGACATATTTTCTTCCAAAGTTTGTACAGATGGGAGATGTTGCAGAGGCATTCTAGAGCTTTGTGTGCTACACATTTGCGGGCTATATTGTACACTATTGTTCCTATGACAGTCTTAAAAAAAGACGCTCCATGAAGACAAAAAGAATGGTTCAGTTTGTTAATAATGTGAAGTTGGAGAAAATTCCCTTCTATGCACCTTTCCAAATAAAAGCATTGTTCAAAATTATTCTTGTTTTTCATTTCTTAGCAGAACTTGCGTGATAGAGTAATTCTTCATTTTGAATTTGATGACTTTTTGGCTTATACCCACTACATATATAATTTGTTTGATAGTCAACAAATTGATTGCAAGGCAGGCTTGCAGTTGATAAGATTCCTCCATTAATTTTATTACTTACTATGCCAACAAAAGGCATAGTCCATGGCTATAATGCAATTCAATTAGGTGCAACTTATGAAAATTGTTCAAGTTGAAACGTCTTTCCTCTCAAATGCATGCCCATACAACATGCTATGGTTTTGAGGAAGTCATATACACTTACATGGAATTATCAATGAGGGTTTTTGGAGACAGAGAGATACTATCAAATTCGTCAGGGACAGAAGCTTGTTATTTATGTTAGAAAGTTTTGTACAAGAAAGTAGAACTACCATGGTCTATGCAAAACATTTGAACAAGAACTTAGATCAGTTAGGAGATGTTCATTCCTACTACTTATTACTCACAACTTGAAGAAATTAGACATTTTTTATATTTAGCTTGGCCTCTAGGTGAGGTTGAAGGGTCTTCTTTGGACTTGGTGGATGATGAGAGAATTGATGAGCAGAGAATTTAAAGATAGGAGTGAAAAGAACATAGAGCACCATGAAAATGAAGGAAATGAAGGGTGTTATGTTGAATTCAAAGAAATTGGTTGGGGTTGTGAGATTTCTATTATTATATATCTCGTGAAGTTGGGCCATTACAAATTGATCCTTCTCCACTACGAAATCTAGATGATTAATCTTCTCTATTCTCAGTTTAACAAGATCAATATCCAACATATCTATCAAAAATTGAAGAAGGCTAACAAGATGGCCACTCCCATTGTTCGATGGTCCCCAACCTGTATCGATCCCCTCAACAACAGTCCCATTGCTACAATGCAATGTAAAGCATAAACACAGGTAATTTCTTCACAAACCCTACATTATATGGTTTTCTTCATACTTGTTTTAAATTTTCAAACCTTAGAGTCATATAAATGAATGCTTCAAATATCAATTTTTCATTTATGATATTTGTTATTTGTGATACAGGTGGTAAAAAGCATACTATTGGCCCTAAAATTTAGCAAAGGAGAAGTGATACCAACCCTATATGGAGTGGGCATTTTTTTACTAAGCTACAACATTTCTAGTGAATTCTTTCCACTCTAGATTCTCTCAGCCAGAAAAGCCATGGTGGTCAACATTAACCTCTTGTTCATTATCATTATTGCCTACAAATTTTCTATTTTTGATTAATGCCTGTAAGTTTTTTGCTCAATTCAATTATTTATTATTTTTTAAAGCACAAATAGTTTTTGAAACAATTATATTCAATTCCAATTATTTGTGGATACATTTTATATAAAAATAAAATTAAATACGGGTTTCTTATATATGATAAATTAAGGAAGGATTTCTTTTTCATCTAGGTAAGAGTAAAAATATATAAGTTATCTTATTTTCTCTCTTCTACTGAAGCGTATATATAATTATTGATATGGGTAAAAGTAAAAATATAGTAAATGGAGATATTGCAACAGTTATAAATAAATGTAAAAGCCAACAAAAAAGAATTAAAGAACAAAAAGGAGAATAAAAGCTTAACAACAAAGAAGAAATTAAAAACTTAACAATTTCAACCACCAACTATAATTCTATACTGTGTTCAATAATAATATAAACAGTTAGAGGTAAGTAAAATACCTCCTTTTAAATTCTAACAGTCAAGATAGAAAATTGTAGAGGCGCCTCCAAACAGAGCTTCTAACAAATATTTTTCCAAAACAATGCAAACTGGAAAGAGGTGTTTGGAAAAATGAATCCAAACAGGAAACAAGAACAAAACAAAATAGAAGTAAAATGATATTTTATAGGAGAGTAAATAAAAATATCTCTCCATGAAATACAAGTACAAAGGTGGCAAGGAGTAGATAGTTGTTTTGACTCGAGATAAAATATCTTACGAGAAGATAAAATAGTATAATTGTATATAATATATTAAGTGTATACTATTGTAATTACAGTATTAATTATAAATAGTATTTTTTTTCAATAATATTAAAAAGAGACACAATTTAAATGTATTTTACCTTAAAAAGTGATTAATATAAAAATAATTATCAACCCTAATTAATTGTATAAAAATCCCTTACTTTATTTAACTCATTTGTAATTTAAAAATAAAATTTTCAAATAATCTCATATGTATTATTTGCAAATAAAATTTTAATTAAGAATAAATAAATACATTATAATTTCAATTATCGAAAAACAAAATTGTCATAAATAAATAGTTTTAAAAAGGTTTCAACAAATATAAACTGAACAAAATTATCATTACTGAACATTATAAATAATCTATTTGTGTTATAAATGGATTAATTAAAATACAAACTATATAATTAGATTTAGGTAATTTAGAAAGAATTTTGAAAGTTCAAATCTAAATAAAAAAATTCAAATCATGTAACGCATAATTTTATATTTTACATTATAAATTGATTAATTAGAATGCAAACTATATTATTTGATTTAAGTAATTTAGTTGAATAAAAAATAATATATCAATTTACTTGAAAAAAAATCCTTTCGTAATTTTATAACTGGAATTGAATATAATTGTTTCAAAAACTATTTGTTCCTAACATATTCTCATTTGCTTTTGAGCTTTACAAAATAATAAATGATGGAATTGAGCAAAGACCTTACAGGCATTAATCAAAAATAGTAGGTAGCAGTAGGTACTTTGAATATTCCAATGGATATTATAGATATAAATAATAAAAGTATTGATTTGAGTTAGGCGGTTTGCAAACTACCAAGCACTTTTAATTTAGGGCTCATAAAACAAAGACTTTTTACATGCCTATAAAAAAAGTACAGTAAAACAAATACTTTAACCACACGCTTTGCAATAAATGGTGGAAATAAATTGTATGCAGTGTGGGTAATGATGACAATAAATTGTATGCAACGTCGGGTAGACTTCTGTAGATAAAAATCAGGAAAAAGATATCAATGGACGATAAAGTTTCAGTAGTCGACAGACTCATACCAACCATTCATTAGCAATTTTAGCTTTGTCTTCTTCAAATAGGATACACCTTTGGCATAAATAAAATATAATAATAGTAATGTGGAAAAATCTCTTGATGCATTGGTATATGATTATAAAACATTAACCTATACATCTTGAAGGTGAAAATGTATTAGGTTAGATTTTTTCTAAAGTATGAATTATGAAGACAATAATGAAAAAAATATGTTGAAATATTATCTACAAAAGGTTGCATTCAAATTTGCATATCTAGAACTATTATACTAATTCACTTCTTACATCATTATCCTAGAGGATATGCATGAAATTAGACAAATAGCATGCAAATTTTTAGATAATCTCCACATGAAACCAACTATTATGATAGGGAAGGCAAGTGCTTGATATTTTATCAAGGCCATAGATCACTATCATCTAAATTACATGTTAAATTGAAATAAAACTATATAATCTATGTAATAAAAATATAATAATATTTTCTACTCTTAATTTTGTTTGTGTTATTTTCAGCAATATAAATAAAAATTGGAATCTAAATTCTTTAAAGAACATGGTTGAATATGAGCCAAAAAAAATCATATGCCATGCTCTTATAAGATATTTATATGAAAATTTTATGTAAACTAATTCTATAAGAAATTTGGTTGTCAATTTGAATGAGAAATTTTTATACTCAAATCAACCAATGTAATAGTTGAATATATTCAATTTTATGTTATTGGGAAATTGAGCAACAAAGTGGGCACATGATTGCAAAGGGACACATATGTAAATAAAGGATAACACCTGCAATTTGGAACATAATATGAATTAAATTTCAAACCAAATGTTATTATATATTCACCTCATTCAATATTATATTACAATTGTTATCAAGTACAACCACAATATTTTTATTAAAGACAATTTTGGTATTAATCTTTTTAACATTGTGAGATAAAACATGCAAACCAATTTAATGAGTTTAAAAAAAAAAAAGCTTGATATAGTATGTTGCTTCCACTCTACTATTGAATCCAAGTTCAATATACAATCTCATGAGCCATATGTTAATGCCCTTTACCAGGAACAACTACTTTACTAGCTACTATCTACTACAATGATTTTTAAGGGAACAAGCAATACATAATGTGTATCCAATAGGGTAGAGGAAATAGTAGAGACCATAAAATTTATACTAAACCAAAATTTATTCTTTCCTTTATAGTAAGATGCTAAAATTGATGATAGATCACATATTGCATCCTTTAATGTTTTCTAGGTTTGAACATTCTCTACTTACAAGAAGTTAAAGTTTTGGTTTTTTTCTTTCTACATGTGTTATTTGGATTTCTAGCCATTTTTTGTAGACAATCATGAAGAGGGTCATGGTAGTGTTGCCACCTTTCTCTCTCCTATGATCCATCAATACCATTAATACTTAGTTGACCAAGAATGTGAC
The DNA here is from genome assembly GCA_007258455.2 of Sequoia sempervirens. Taxonomy (NCBI): domain Eukaryota; kingdom Viridiplantae; phylum Streptophyta; class Pinopsida; order Cupressales; family Cupressaceae; genus Sequoia; species Sequoia sempervirens. The sequence continues at coordinate 47,758,475 of VDFB02168118.1, forward strand.
CCCACCAAGAAAGTGTTGTAGGATCTTTTCAACATTAAGAATCATTCCTTTGGACTTATTAATGTTTATGCCTTAAATGATGTTGAGAGATCTACCCTTTGGACATTGTTCATAAATTCAATGTGCTTTCCACCACTTAGGTTTTGTGTAAATATTTTAATATGATCAAGATGACCTATGATAAACATGGGGAATTTCCTAAATGCATTGAGAAACTAGTGAAAGTGAGGCATGATACTTTATGCATAACAAATTGGGGCTTTATGATGTCAATCATGATCATCACCACAATCATATAATGTGGTGCACATGAACTAACCTTGAAGAGTTGGAACTAATAGGATCCTTAAGTAGCTTGGTAGAGACGTGATATTTTCTTAATCATTATTTTATTAAATTTCTAGTTGTTACTCTTTTCCTATAGAGCCTTTGCTGGATGTTGTCCTTCAAAACCACTTTATCTTCATAATGATTGGAAACTCTCCAAACCCAAGGCTATGAATATTTTTTTTAAATACATCATTATTGACTTATAAGGAAATGTCATCTTATATTTAATGTGTTTGGAATTTGGAGCCACATCCCATGTACGAGATAGGTTGGATAGCATGGTGGAATGCCACTATCAATCATACTTTCCACTTTCTCTACATATGGGCGTCAACATATTTTTTTCTATTACCACTCTTACAAGGTCACCACCCCTTTATAAGTTCAACCTTTCAATGTACAAACTCAACTTCACATGGTTGCACTTCACCAACAAAAATAGGTTACAAATTCCTACTTTACTTGTGGTGCCCCAAATCAAAGCTCATCTTCATTGGATTAATATTGAAGACAAGGTAACAAAATAAATTTTCCAAACTCTACAATCTCATCATAAATATCAAGTTATTAAGGAAATAAATGAGGGATTGTAACTCTTTGTTGAGATTTCAAACATTCTTTAGGAATTTTTCTAGTATTATTAGAAATATCTTACTAATCAATAGTATATTCCAACTTGAAACATTACTCTACAACAATGCTTGAATGTGATTCCTTTTCAAGTTTCTACATCTCAATGCGTTCTTTGTGATTAGCTTCTCACCAAGGAATATTTTTGTGATGGCATATTCTCCATTTCCTATGACAAAGTGTTTGTCTTGGATGTATTCTTATGTGATTTATATAAAAAAAAATGGGATATATTGTGTGAAAAGACCAAGTCACAAGGTTTATTTGGAAGCTTTCCATGAGAATTCTTTAGGAAACATAAATAATAAAGGTAATATTAATTTTGTACATAAATCTAGTGGCCTAGAGGAAATATGCAACTGGTGGCCTGTCACATTATTAAATGTCTTCTACAAGATCATTGTTAAAGCTCTTGATCTTGAGCTAAGGACACTCCTTCCCTATTTGGTATGGCATGAGAAAACTATTTTTATCAAGTTTTGGTACATCCTTAATAGCATTATTTTTATTTAGGAAGAGATAGAGTGGGCCTATTTTTCTCAAAAAACTACAATATTAATCAAAATAAACTTCACCAAGGTGTACATCAACATTTAATTTCTCTTGATTCTTATCATTCTTCAGGTGATTGGTTTTAGGCCCCTTTTATTTCTTCTATTTATATGTTATTCACCAACTCCTCATCATGCATCACCATTAATGGGTTCCAATCTAAGCATTTTAGGATTTATTGTTCTATCTACCAAGGGTTCCCTTTAGGTATTGTACTTTAAATGTTTATTACTAGAGGATTTAGCTATCTTTTAGTCCATGCACAATCTCATAAAAGCTTGTTAAAATTATTTACTTTTCCAATTCATCTACCTAACTGGTCAATGGTCGTTTTTTCAATGATTATTTTTTGTCTCTTCCTGAGGATGATAATAATATCAAGAATAACCTTCTTTACCTTGATATATTCTACCAAGCCTTTGGCTCAGATTTCAATGAAAAAAGACCCAATATTATAGGTAGTATTTTATTCTCAAACTTGGTTAGTTGGAATCCTTTAATCTGAAATGTATTGATGGGGAATTTTTCAGTTTCTAAGAATTTCATTTTTCCTTTTACGCCTTTCCTACTATCTTGTGACAAGTTGTCATTACTAGAATTGATAGAAAAATAAGTTATTAGAATGATAAGCCTCTTTGTTTTGATATCAAATTCCAAGTATGCTCTAAAATTTTAGCCACTACCCATGTTTATTATTCCTCTTGTTGGGTCCCTTCTAAGGCCTCTTATATGAAATTTTAGAATCTACTTAAAGAATTTCTTTGGGCCTCTATAGATAGGAATAAAGGAATTTGTTTGGCTTTCTGATGATGTTAGTGGTTTAGGGCTACTTTCAATTCATCGTGAAGGAATTTCTTTCGACGCTAAATGGATCATTCAAGTTCTATAAGGGAATGATGCTTGGAAAATTATCATTAGGAATTGTATTTTATCAAGAGCTCCTAATAGGTGACTAGCTTGGAAAGGACTTTAAATCTATGCTTTCTTAACCATGAGGGAGCATGTTTAGATACAAGATACATTTTTATGAAGATAATTTGGAAGGAATGTGAATTTATCAAGCCTTATTTTATTTGGGTTAGTAATGACTTCCACAATGACTATTGGTTGGTCTCTAATTTTATCTAGTCAATATTTTCCTCTTTTCAAATCCCCTTGATGCATGCTTTGAATTTTTTAATAAAGGATTAAAAATATTCTAGACCTCTTTGATAGAGACACCAAAAAGAATGATATCCTAGCCTAAGGCCAAGTTTAAATTCTACTTATCTAATCAAGATTGGGAGACCTTACATTTTGTTATTGATTTCACCCGCCCCATATATGGTTCAAAAAATTAATGTTAGGTCCCTCAAGCCCTAATGAAAAGATTTGAAATAGTAGATCCTAAAACACCATTTTACAATTACACGCCTTGCTATGGACACTTGTAGCTTATGCCTCATCTCTCAATAATGGACCACTTGAACCACTATTGGCACCTCCAATCTTCTCTTGGCACTTAGGAACCTTAGTTCTAAACTATTTGGATAACCATTGTTAAGACTAAGTTAGCTCATTTTATATGGGAATTCTTTATTGAGGTCTTCCACTTGGCTCTCATCTATCTCATCTAAGATTTATCAACCTCCTCTCTAACTTTTGTGGATAATTAGAGACTCTCAATCATATTTTAGATGGTTCTACACTAGAGCTCAAGAAGCTTAGAGTTGGATATATATGACTTCTTCAATCCTTTTCACCTTTTTATTGAATATGGATTTCCTCTAGGTGATTGACCCTTTCTCTCATTTAAATTTGTCTAGAATTGGCATACTTTTAGAGTAAAAATTCTCTTTTTAAATTATTTAGAAAGATATAAATTTGAATCTTTTCTCCAATATTTTTTAGGCTAATCGTCTTGGTCAATTTTTTGGAGCATGAAAAGTTCCCTCTCTATCCTAGGATGAACCTTTACATATTCCTTGAAACTTCTTAATATCCAAATAATTAAGAATTTCATGCAGTGAAATTTCATAAAAGACAAAAAATTATACTTATAAATATACAAGCAACTCATGGTTGTCACAAGAAGGTTGGTTGAATACCATCCACCATCTATTTAGATAGAAAATATATATTTTATTTCATTATGATTTCACCAATGGATAGGAAATCTCTTAGAATTTAATGCAATGAGTGCATTGGTTTTTGGATTTGTAAAAACTATGCAAGTTTTGTATTTTGATAGATCTTTACTTTCTTTCAAGAGCATTATAAAATAATTTTATTGCATAAAACTGGAAACCTAACTTGCTATGTATTTTCTACTATTGAATTTGATCCATCACCAATTTGATTTATCATTGCTTCCAATTTATTTGCTAGTAATGCATGACAGGGTTTGACATTAACAATCTTAATGTTTCAACCAATTATGCAATTTGAGTTTTATTTTTCTCTAGTTTCCTTAGAAGATCTTCTTGGAATTATAGATAGTTTACAAGAAGTGTTACAAAATTATAAAAAACTAAAAAGATGGGTCTTGCAAATGGTTCTATTCACTAGAACATGTTCACAAAAGAACATAATTCATGTTCTTAAGGGATTTTGATGTTGTGGTTTATGGTAAATCTGCAACCTCTATGTTTCTCTTTTTTTATGATAGCAAAAGATGTGTTTATTATAATGTGTACATGTTATGCCTCATTTAGATTTTTAAAATGTGTATTTATTTAGGTAAAATAACAATTTGTCCCCTTTGTCCCCCCTCAACTTGGTGCACTCACCCAAAAAATAAGAGCACATATGAGCTTATAGTTATTACATGACTACTTGAAAACCATAAAATATTGAGAATCAATTCAATGCCAAGAATCTAGAATTTTAGGGAACAATAACACCCCTACAAATTCCCTTTCTTTCAAAGCCTATGAGCATATTGAAAATTTATTTTTAACTATGTTAATATGGAGGAATTCAACTTATGCTAGGGATAGCTAAATTCCATGACATAAATCTTTGCAAACTTACATGTGATGAATTAGAAAAGCAGAAATGTCAAGAAAGCTTGTAGTTATTACAAGACTACTTAAAAACCAAAAGACTGTTAAAATCACTTGAATTTTAGGAATCTAAATTTTAGAGAAAAAATACCCTTGCAAATTCCTTTACCTACAAGAATATAAGGCAAATAGTTAAACCCTAATTTAACATTAACAAAAAACTCTAACAAAGTGACAAGAATGGAAAAATATGCATGCTAAGTCGTGTCAATGCTAGGATTTGAGCTAATGCACAAGATTTTTATAGGAAAAGTCAAAGTAGTTTCTTGAACTACATTAATACCACTAAAAATGCATTTAGTCCCATGAAAATTGAGTTGGAATGTCAAAAACGTGGGGAATACAAGCAAATATTCAACTCAAAATTTTCTAAAATTGTTAGTTTGTATTCATTACAAGAATAATTGAAAACCTTGAAATCTTGAAAATCACTTGAATGGAAAGTATCTAAAATTTTAGGGAATAGTAACATCCTTTGCATAATCCCCAAGCAAATTCTTAAACCTTAATGCAATGCCAATAAGAAATTTGGCTGCAAGGTGGAAATAATGGAAAAATATACACATGAAAAAGAATTTGAGCTAATGTACAAGGGTATTAATATCTAACTTAAAGATATCCAGAGCTAAGTGGTGCCAACACCAAAGGGTAAGTGCAAAAAGATGGGCCAAAAAGTAGCCAATTTACTTTTTCATCCCAAAATAGTGAAAAAGTGAGCACGTTATAGTAAAACGTGTTCACATTATGGGTTGGTAGTGACCAAGCCTAGGCTCAATCATTACCAAGCCATAACATAAGAATGTTATATAACGTGCTCATGTTATGGTTTAAATTTCAAAAAACATGCGCATTTTGAGTTCAAAAAATGTGCATTTTTTGAAATCATAAAATATTTCCAAAACGTGAGCGCATTATAACACAATCACCTTTTGGTCTACATTGAAATTTTTTTATTCTCTTTTTATTCTCTTTCTTCTTTTTATCTTTCAGGGAAACTCTATACATGAAATAAACATTTAAGTATAAGTTGACATTTACATATGGACATTTACTTTCTTATGTACTTTAAGTTATATATCATGTATATAGTTTCAGGACGTTCAAGAGAGTGGTTTCATATCTCTAGGAGTTATAATTCAAATTCTAGTTTTTTGAAGATCTTACAATTTTTCAAACTTAGCCAAATTTCAGTAATCAGCATGTCAAATATCAATAATCGGGAGCTCAAATTTTAATAATCAACAAGTTGTATCATCTTTCTCACTCTATCTCACTCATTATTTATCCCTTATGATCTAGACCTCTCTCTCACACACTCTCCTTCCCTCTATAATTCTATCTATCTCACCTCTCTCTCTCCTTTCATCCCTCCCTCTATTACTCCTTCCCTCCTTCCATCTCTAATTTTCTCTATATCACCCTCTCTATCTCCCCCCTCTCTCTCTTCCTCCCACCCACCTTCCCTCTCTACTTCACTCTAACCTATCCCTCTACCTCTCTCTCAATCTCTCCACCTTCCTCCTTCCCTCTCTATCTCCCCCTCTCTCTCTTCCTCCCACCCACCTTCCCTCACTGCTTCACTCTATCTAACCTATCCTCTACCTCTCTCTCCCTCCTCTCTCTCTCAATCTCTCCACCTTCCTCCTTCCCTCTCTCTCTCTCTTCTTGCATCCCACCCACCTTCCCTCTCTACTTCTCTTTATCTAACCTATCCCTCTCTGCCTATCTCTCACCCTCCCTTCTCTCTCTCTTAATCTCTCCTCCTTCCTCCTTCCCCCCTCTCTCTCTCATTCTCTCTATCACAATTATCTCTCCCTCTGTCAATCCCTCCTTCCCTTTCTACTTCTCTCTATCTAGACTCCATCCCTCTCTCTATCTCACCTCTCTCTCCCTCCCTACCTCTCCCTCTCTCTATATACTCCTCCCTCCCTCCTCCCCCTCTCTATCTCTCCTTCCCTATATACTTCTCTCTAGATCTCTCTCTCCATCTCTACCTCTCCCTCCCACATTCCCTCTCTCTCTCCCTCTCAATCTCCCAACCTTCCTCCACTTTGTGCTTCTCTCTGACACACTCTCTCCCTCCCTCCCCCATCTTGATCTCTAACTATCTCCTTACCTCTCTACTCTCTATCTCAACATTATCTCTCTCCATCTCTTTATCCCTCTTTCTCCCTTCCTCTCTATTTCTTCTTATATTTATCTCTTATTCCCTATATACTTCTCTATCTCTATCTCCATATCCCCCTCTCCCTCCCTCCTTCCCTCTCTCTCTCTCTCCCTCTCTCTCAATCTCCACCTTCCTCCTTTCTCCTTCCCTATATACTTCTCTCTATCTCACCAATATCTCTCACTCCCTCCCTCCTTACCTCTTTAATTCTCTCTCTCTCTATATATATCACCTCTCTCTTCCTTCCTCCCACCCACCTTCCCTCTCTTCTTCTCTCTATCTAACCTATCCCTCTCTACCTCACTTTCTCTCCCTCCCTCCTCTCTCTTAATCTCTCCAAATTTCTCCTTATCCCCTCTCTCCATCTCTCATTCTCTCAATCTCACTTCCCTCCCTCCTCTCTCTATATCTATCTCTCTAATTCTCACTCCCTCCTCCCTCTTCTATATCTATCCTTCCCTATATATACTTAAATCTCTATCTCTTTCTCTCAATATCTAGATCTCCCTCCCTCCCCTCTCTCTCCCTCTCTCTAAATCTCCTAATTGTCCTCCTCTCTCTCTCCATCTTTCTCTCACTCTCTTCTTTCCTCTCTACTCTTTATCTCACCATTCTCTTTGTCTACTTCTCCATCACTGTCTCTCCTTCCTTATATACTTCTCTCTATATCCCTCTCTCCATCTCTACCTCTCCCTCCCTCCTCCCCTCTTCCCTCTCTCTCCTTCTCTCTCAATCCCCCCACCTTCCTCCTCTTTCTCTCTCCTATATTTCTATCTCTCTCCTTCCCTCTCTACTCTCTATCAAGCACCATTCTCTCTCCCTCTATCCCTCCCTTCTCTCTCTATCTCATTTATCTCTCCCTCCCTCCCTCCTTCCCTCTCTAATATTATCTATCTCCCCCTTCCCCTCCCTTCCTTCCTCCAACCCACCTTCCCTCTCTACTTCTCTCTATCTAACCTATCCCTATCTACCTCTCTCTCTCCCTCCCTCCTCTCTCTCAATATCTCCACCTTCCTCCTTTTCTCTCTACTTCTCTCATTATCACCTCTCTCTCTCCTTCCCTCTTTACATATCCCCTATCTCTCTCTCCATCTCACCCTCTCTCTTAATCTCCCAAACCCTATATTGAATATCATAAATCCTAATCCCTATACCCTAAACCCTACACCCTCAAACCTCATCCCTATACCCTCAACCTTATAACCTATACCTTGAACATTATCCCTTAACCATAAGAATAAACCCTAAACCCTACATTCAATCTTGTACCCTAAGCCTTCATTGTATGAAAAAATGCCTCAAAGAAATGGGGTCTCATGATGATGTACATCACCATGAGAACCCATTTCTTTGACGAATTTTTGCATACAACAAGCACTGCCTTGTCAATGTTACCACATTAACACATTAACAAGGTGGTGAGCTTAGTGCTCATTGTATGAAAAAATTCCTCAAAGAAATGGGGTCTCATGGTGATGTACATCACCATGAGACCCCATTTCTTTGAGGCATTTTTTCATACAATGAGCACTACCTTGATAATGCATCAATGTGGTAGCATTGACAAGCTAGTGCTTGTTGTATGAAAAAATTCTTCAAATAAATGGGGTCTCATGGTGATGTACATCATCATAAGACCCCATTTATTTGAGGCATTTTTTCATACAACGAGCACTACCTTGTCAATACTACTATGCCAATGCATCAATGTGGTAGCATTGACAAGGTAGTGCTCTTTATATGAGAAAATGCCTCAAAGAAATGGGGTCTCAGGGTGATTTGATGAGCACCACCTTGTCAATATGTCAATGTGAATGCATTGACAAGTTAGTGCTTGTTGTATGAAAAAATGCCTCAAAGAAATGGGGTTGAAAATATAGGGTTGACGGATTAAGTGTTTAAGGGTTGAGGGTTTAAGGGTTGATGGATTAAGGTTTGAAGGGTTGAGCAATTAGGCTTGAGGGTATAAGGTTGAGGGTATAGGGTTGAGGTATAGGGTTTACGGTCCAATGTATAGGGCAGATGTATGAGAATTGAGGGTTGACCTAGTTTAATGTATAGGCTAGAGGGTTGAGGGGTTAAGGGTTTGAGGGTTTAAGGTTTGAGGGTTGAGGGTATAAGGTTGAGGATAAAGGGTTGAGGGTAAAGGGTTGACGGTATAGGAGTTGATAGTATAAGGTTGAGGATCCAATGTATAGGCTAGAGGTTTGAGAATTGAGGGTTGACCTAGTTTAATATATAGTTTAGAGGGTTGAGGGATTAAGGCTTTAAGGGGTTGAGGGACTAATGGTTTAAGGGTTGAGGGTTTAAGGGATGAGGGATTAAGGGTTTAGAGGTTTAAGGGTTGAGGGATTAAGGGTTTAATGGTTAAGGGTTTAAGGGTTTAAGGATTGAGAGATGAGGGTTGAGGGTATAAGGTATAAGGTTGATAGAGGGAGTGGGAGAGACCTGAGAGAGAGAGGGAGAGAAGGAGAGAGAGGGAGATGGAGAGAGTGTGTGTGTGAGAGAGAGAGACCAAACATCATTTGGAGACCCCATTTCTTGGACCCATTTTGGTTGTAATTGTTGGAGGAATTTGATGAGTTGTTTTCATTGTAAATTTTGATGACTCCTATTTTGACCAAAGCTTCTTCAATTTTAATCCCATTTTCAATCAATTTTTCGAAGGTAGGTGGACATTTTAATTCCAATCTATAACTCATCTTATCATTCAGGGTTGTCGATGAATATTTCTATCTTTTCTTTTTCAGGTATGGGACGAGAATATCTTGCAAATAACTTCTCCATTTTTGCAAAAATATGAGGAATGATTCACCCTTTTTCCATTTCAAGTTGAAAAGGTCTTTCATTGTTATGTCATGTTGGATGTTATAAAAGTATTGGGTGATGAACTTGTTAACCAATTCTTCAAAGGTGTTAATTGGTGGGGCAAGTTTGGAGAACCATTCAAGACATTGTCCACCTAGACTTCATGGAAACAATCTCATCAAGTAAGTTTCTTAGTATGAAAATTCAAGACTCGTGGTTCTAAATTCCCACACATGATCTATTGGATCAGTTTTACCATTGTATTTTTCATACTTTGGGAATTCACAATGTTTGGGAAAGGGAATCGTGTGGATACTTTGATCAAACAGATATGGACAAATTTCTTATATCAAGTATCGTTTTGAGGTTCCCCTTTGCATATCAAGAATGTGTTATTGAAGGTTCTTCATTTGATGAGTTAGGGAAACCACTTGTTCTGTATCATTTTCAAGATTTTTGGGAGGTGCTTTCAATTGATTAACATCAAAGTCATCAGCTAATTTGACACCTTGTTTAGCCAACATTAGGAGGTATTTTTCCCCATTTCTTTCAAAAATCTTTTTCTAATCACTTGTGGAAATTTGGATCTTGTTCAACATTTTGGATATCTTCTTCAGTTATTTATTCCCCTTCATTATTGTGGATTCCATGGAAAGGATTCTCTTTAGCTTCAACCATGGTGTTTTGAGTTTCACCGTTTTGAGTTTCGATGTTTTGAGTTTCAAGTTATTTTTCCTTGAGTTTATGCTTTTGTAATCTTGTTTAAACGGGCATACAAGTGTTATACTTTAACTAAACTTTGATCTTTGTTTGGAGAGTGCCAAGGATTACAACTAAGTCAAATAGAATGACAAATTATATTGATGAGACTAAGTTTGATTTGATTATACAACTTTGTTTCGTGATGACAAGATGATAAATCCTGATGATGAAACAGGGCTTAACAATCAAAGATGTTATAAGTTTGATGATTTAGGCACTTTGAGATGTTATATCTTGGTTTAAATTGGAGAATTCCACTTATAGAGGTCAGTTTTAACAAGTTTAGAATTTGTTGTACCTAAGGAATGATCCTAGGCTGAAAAAGATTTTGAATTCTAGTTCAAACTGTGAAATAGGGGATAAATTTAACTCTCAGGTTTTGCATTTACTGGATGCCCTAAAATAGAGCCTCAATGTGCTGAAATATTGCACAGATTTGCTAAAACAGAGAATGAATGCACTGGAAGATTACACAGATGCGCTATAAGATTGCCTAAACGTGCTAAAATAGAGGGTTGATGCACTGAAAGATTGTACAAATGCGCTATAAGACTGACTGAATGCACTAGAACAAAGGATGAATGCACTAAAATATGCAATGTATGCATTATAATAGAGGGTAAATGCATTGGAAGATTGCACAGATGCGCTAAAACAGAGCCTGGATGTGCTGAATTGGGAAAATGTCATAGTTTCTTGCAAGTTTGTTTGATTTTTCTGATTTTCCAGTCAGAGAATTGGTTGTTTCAAAGGATGTTTTCTTAACCAAGGTTTTCACTTCCAGTGTGTGATGTTTTGTTTGAATTTTTTTTAAAAACGCATTGGTAAAACACATCAAACATGTACAACCTAAGGTTGTGTAGGATAATATTTACTGGATTCCCACTTGGAATTTACTCCAGTTGCATCTACTTTTAGCAGATGATTAGAAGCTTGACCACATAGGCTCCCCCTTACAGTGCACTCGCTTCTCAAGTTAGGAAAACTTCAATACCCATGAATCTCCCATGGAATACTTCTCATCTCTACTAAAAGCTACAAAAATGTGGGACGACTTCAAAGGTTAGGCCTTCTACGCCAGTAAATAGAATAAGGATTTTAGCTTGATATAACAAAGGTTTCTAATTTAGGAATTTCATTCGTGGGGGATCATCCATTCGACAAGAGACCATTGTTTCTCTTCTTGTTAGAACAATCCTCGTGATCCTTGAACTTTCCTCAAGTACCCACATTTATATCCCAGTTGGAAGTCGCTTAGCTTTAGCGTGTTACCGGTTGGGTCGTTCCCTTGGGTGATTGCTTTTTCCCATAAGGCCGGCCCTTTATGGATAAAATAAAATAAAAACAAATGGGTCTGGCTTTTTGGTCACCCAGTTAAGGGGAGAGAAAATGCCTACCATTCATCAAGCACATAAAACATGGTGTTCTTTAACCTTTTAATTAAGCTAGATGTCTATCTTAATCAAAAGAAAGCATTCAAATAACTCCAGCTCCTGCATAAATCATTAGTAGTTGCATAAGTTTGTCTTTGACTGGTATATCACCCACTTGCAAGCAGAAAACAACAATTAGTTCTCGAGATTTTAAGATTTTGCAAATTTAAATAGATGCACTAAAACAATCATCCAATGCGCTAAAATAACTACTCCATGTGCTAAAATAACTCATGTATGCACTACAAGAACTAATGAATGTGCTAAAAGAACTAATGTATGTGCTAAAGTATTAACTGAAAGTGTTGAAAGACTCCTTGTATGCGCTAAAATAGTTTCTCAATGCATTGAAAGAAATGTCATATGCACCATAACAAAAGTCGAATGCGCTAAAATAGTTGTCAAATGCACCGTAACAGAAATCAAATGCGCTAAAATAATTTTTGTATGCGTTGAAAGAACTCACGGTCATGCTAAAACGTCATGTCCAGCCTGTTCACAAGAACTTTTCCAGAAAATTGTTAAAAATAGGGTTGTGCCCCACGGTGGGTGCCAATTTATGTGCGTGTGAAATGTGGGAGAGTTAGCAAATCAATAATAAAGCGCACAAACATCAATGAGATGTATTATATTAAAGATTTGAATCAAAGAACTAATCTATTTGTAGCAAACAAACCTCTAAAAATGTTCCATTGTTCTCTATTCTCAAGGATTCATTAAATCATTTGGCTCTCATATTTTATATGTGCACTATGATTGTTAGAATGACAACTTGAGAAACAAGATGTTCAAAATGCAAGAAATCTAAATTCCTACATGAAACTATGTGATAAAAGCCATGATACTATGATAATGGTGATATTGGCAAATGGATAATGATCCTACATAAAAAAGCTAAAATGATTCTGCATATGCTCAAATATTAACTATTGATATGATAAACTAAAATGCAATTACAAACTAAGACATGATTCTAAGTTAGAATGATAAAACAATGTAACTTGCTAAATTCTAAATGATCAAATTCTAAATGCTTCAATGCTCCAAAACTATCCCTACATAATAAGTTTGCTAAAAGATGTGATGATAAATGTTGTAGAAAAGGGTTGTATTTATACGATTTTCAAAGCATCTTGTGATGTGGCAGCAATCAACTGTCCAGATTCAAACATGAGGGATGAACAATGGAGATGGAATAATCAAGAAGGGTGTTCCCTTGACCAAGGGCAACATGCCAAATGGATGAAGGAATAAAGTGTGTGAGGAATAAGCCATGTATTAAAAGTTTGTTGAAGATAAATGTAATTTAAATATTAGTCATATTTAATTACATGTGACATTTGATGGCATGGCCAAAAGCATTGTAGACATGTGACTCATTTTGAATTTGAAATTATTCAAACTTAGTGAGAAGATATTTAATTAAATAAAAACAAAGTATAGCCATTTGTTTATTTAATTAAATTTAGAAGAATGGGGTTTAGGATGAAGAATTTAGAAAAGTGTGAACTATATAAAAAAATTGAGAATTTATTTATAAGTAGATGAATGAAAGGAGTTCATTAATTAAATAGCTAGTATTTAATTAATTAATTGTCTTGATTTATTTTAGGTGTATACACTTCCTATTCACTTTTTTTTCACCAAATCTCTATAGACAGTCACTAATTATGTGTCAAAACTCCCAATTCCACAATCAATTCTCAGATTCAAGACTTTTCCCACGCTGATCCAAGAAACCCTCCTTTTTCATACAAACCACTAGGGTTTTATTGAAAATCCATATATTCAAGATTTACAAACTAATTCAATGCATACAATAGTCTCAAAATACCCTATAAAAACTCAAAAAATCATCACATAGCCAAACCCTTCAACAAATTGATAAAAACCCACTCAAACACCTCATTTTCATAAGGAAAAATGCACTGCCCAACCCTAGGGCATCACCCAAATTTAAACAACTCAATCCCACAACCTACCAAAGCATTGAAAGACAAAAATTAAAAGTTATTAGACCCATTCCATGAGATACAATGGATACAAAAAGTGGAATGGGCCAATTAAGCATTTTTGAAGACCCTCAACCCTTAAATTTGTGGAAACAGAGCAGTTACAGAGAATGAGTGACTTCTCCTTCCAAATAAGAAGTTAAACCCTCAAAATGGCATCAAATGAAAGGTAAAAAATGTTATTACATAGCACAACAAGATTCAGAACATTTGAAGCTTGTACGAGTCCGTACAGTATGTGGAAAGTTCTGTAAACACAAAAAATTATAGAATAAACGTTGTATTTCTTATGGGAAATTCAATAAAATCCTTCTCCAATCTTACTTTGAGCCTTATTGAGGCTTTTTATATAATTTCCACTCAAATTCCAATTTCTCCAACGTTCTTGACTACCTTTTAAAATCCTAATCCCTTCATATTCCCTAAAACTGCATTTTGACAACTTTTGTTTAACAACATTTTTGCATTTTTGTGCAACCTTTGACTCCTAATACAAATGACTCAAAACACACCATATTACATAATGAATGGTCTCAATAGACCTTATTTAGCATAAATAGACCCAACCTAGAACCAAAAGACCTTACTACTAACTCTTGACAAATTGACCAACATTGGAGATCTTCATTTTGCTAGGTGCTCCTGCACCATACACCCCCATAGAAAAAGAATACATGCCACATGAGTTGGGGTTTTTTCCATGCTTCATCACTACTCCTCCTTGATCTGCTCATGATCTTTTATCTACAAAACTCCTCCTCTGATTCACATATAGTGTTCTCGCATCCTTATCTGTATTTGCATATGAAATTGTCTTCATTTCTGCTTTCAGACTTGATGATGGTCTTTTGTCTACTCCTTGACCAAACCAAAAATTGTTCCTATCTTCACATTCACAAAAAAACAATTGTTAGCAATCCCTAACTTCTTCTTTGTTTCAACTTCATCCTTTCATCTACCCTTAATTTCTTACACACTCTGTCCTTTCACCCCTATCACCAGACTTTTCTTCACTGTCATCAGATTTTTTGTCTTGTCAACACCAAGTACCTTTGTACTGTCAGACTTATTACCCACTGTATTTACAGATCCTTCAAGTTTTCCAACTTTATTGTCAACTAAAGGACACACCATGGTCCCTATCAACACATTTTCAAACCAATTTACTGTCAACATATCTAAAACAACTTTCTCACCTATTGTTTGAGCTTTTTCAGTCTTCATACTGGTTGTAGTATCCAAATTTTTGTCTTCCTTCACAACATCTACAAGTTCTTTTCTTCCACACATAATCACTTTTTCTTTACCTTTCTCATCTTCCATCAAAGGAGTTAAAACAAACTTGCATCCATCCTTCACTATTGTGTATGTGTTCTCTTTGCCATCATACAAGGCACGCCTATCATACTCCCAAGGTCTACCTAGGAGTAGGTGACAACAATCTATAGGAAGAATATCACAAACTACACTATCTTTATAACCCCCAATTTGGAATTCAACAACTACTTTTTCATTAACCAACAAATATTGTCCATCACTCAACCATGACACTTTGTAAGGCAATTCATGAGGTACTTTTTGCAAATTCAACTTACTCACCATCTCACTAGACACCATGTTTTCAATAGATCTAGAATCAATTACAATCTTGCATACCTTATTTTTTCACTTGCATGTAGTCTTGAAGAGGCTCTTTCTTTGCAATGGTTCCACTTCCTTGGCTACCTTCAATACTATCTTCCTCATCATCAGCATTTCCCCTATTTTAGGAGCAGCTCTTAAACTTGTAGAATTTGAACTCTCACACTCTTCTTCTTGAATGATTTGTGCCCTCCTATCAATCCTCTTTTCACCACTTGAAGAACTACCTCCCCTTTCAGGACACTTCCATGCAGGATGACCATATTCATTGCAATGATAACACCTCCCTACAAAGACATTAGAATCTCTTCCACCACTAAATCTACCTCTATCCCTAAAACCTCCTCTAGTATCAACACCTTGCTCCTTACCTCTATTTGCTCCTTCTTGTTCTTCCAATGGTTGCTTTGGTGTAGGGATTGTTCCTCTCCCTCTTACACTAGTAGCAACTCTTCCTCTAACTGATTTTTCTTGCCTTCTTTTAAGATTTTCCTCCACCCTGGTTGTTAATTGGAAACATTCCTCAACAGACTTTGGGTTAGCAACAATAATTTCATCTTGTATATTAAATCTCAAATCACCTAGGTATCTATCCACCTTTCAACCTCATCTTCATCCCTTCTTGACCTTATGCTTAGTTTGTAAAATTCATCTATATATGCCTTAACATCTAGATCCTTTTGTTTCAAACCTTGCAACTTCTTAAACAATTGAACTTCATAATCCTTTGGAAGAAACTTACCTTTCAGTTTTTGTACCATCTTGTCCCAAGAAGTTATCCTTGACTTTCCTTGTTTTCTCCTTTATTCTTGTTCATAGTCCCACCATAGAAGAGCATGAACTTTAAGTTTAGTCTTTGCCACCTTCACCATCTGCTCATATGAAATGTCTTCACTTGCAAAGTAATTATCCATAGCAGCAACACAATCAAGCAATTCTTCTTCATTTAAATTACCACCATACATAGGAAGATCAACTTTTACCTTCATTGAATCACCTTTCACTGCTTTGAGCATCTTTACCATCATCTGATCTTCAGGGTCTAGTTCTTCATTCATCTTCATATTCTTCATCATCTTCTTCTGTTTCACTCTCTTCATTCTCATATCTCCTTTTTTTTGTCTCCAA
Organism: Sequoia sempervirens; assembly: GCA_007258455.2. NCBI lineage: Eukaryota > Viridiplantae > Streptophyta > Pinopsida > Cupressales > Cupressaceae > Sequoia > Sequoia sempervirens. The sequence continues at coordinate 47,774,982 of VDFB02168118.1, forward strand.
GGAAGCAAGGCTTTCCAACATTGCATTATGTGACTCTAGAAGCTTAGCATGCTTCTCTTTCGGATCCTACAACTCTCTAGCAGCACCAACACCCTTTGAAGGCATCTTCACCAATTTGTCTTCTCACCTTTTATCTTCAAACCTGCAAAAATCAATCAAAAGAGATCTTGTCCCTGAGCTCTGATACCACCTGATGCAAACAAGGTGGTGATGACTCACAATCAAACACAATTTGATCAAACTTCAACTAGAAATCAACCTTCACAACAAAATTCTCTCAAACTATCTCAAGACAACACCAATAGGCTTCTAGCCCTCAAAACACAACACTTGGACTTATCTTTTGGAGAAGGCCATACAAAGGCCAACAAAACATCAAAAAAGACTCACCATAGACCCCAAACCAAAATCCAAAAGGTTTCAAGTAATTTCTTCACAACAATATTGAGAACCAATAAACTATCCTTGTTTTAGGCTATTAAATTAGCCATGTTTTTCAAAGCAAGTACTTCCTATTCACTTTTTTTTCACAAAATCTCCATAGACAGTCACTAGTTATGTGTCGAAGCTTCCAATTCCACAATCAATTCTCAGATTCAAGACTTTTCCCACGTTGATCCAAGAAACCCTCCTTTTTCATACAAAACACTAGGGTTTTATTGAAAATCCATATACTTGGCTAATTCAATGCATCCAACAGTCTCCAAATACCCTACAAAAACTCACAAAACCATCACATAGCCAGACCCTTCAACAAATTGACAAAAACCCACTCAAACACCTTGTTTTCATAAGGAAAAATGCACTGCCCAGCCCTAGGGCATCACCCAAATTTAAACAACTCAATCCCAAAGCATACCAAAGCATTGAAACACAAAAATTAAAAGGTATTGGACCCATTCCATGAGATACAATGGATACAAAAAGTGGAATGGGTCAATTAAGCATTTTTGAAGACCCTCAACCCTTAAATATGTGGAAACAGAGTAGTTACAGAGAATGAGTGACTTCTCCTTCCAAATACAAAGTTAGGCCCTCAAAATAGTATCAAATGAAAGGTAAAACATGTTATTACATAACACAACAAGATTCAAAACATTTGAAGCTTGTATGGGTTCGTACAATATGTGGAAAGTTATGTAAACATAAAAAATTGTAGAATAAACGTTGTATTTCTTATGGGAAATTCAATACAATCCTTCTCCAATATTAATTTGATTTTCACTCAAATTCCAACTGATCCAATGTTATCAACTATCTTTTAAAATCCTAATCCCTTCATATTCCCTAAAACTGCATTTTGACAACTTTTGTTTAACATTTTTGCATTTTTGTGCAACCTTTGACTCCTAAATACAAATGACTCAAAACACACCCTATTACATAATGAATGGTCTCAATAGACTTTATTTAGCATAAATAGACCCAACCTAGAACCCAAAGACCTTACTACCAACTCTTGACAAATTAACCAACATTGGAGATCTTCATTTTGCTAGGTGCTCCTGCACCACTAACACCTTTGCCCCTAAAGCTACTATATTAGTGGTAGATGTTGCCAAGTTTAATGAAGCTATTGTTTGAAGGTTGCAAGAAAGAAAAAAATATTTTTTTTAAGGAATATAATGATCTCATGGAAGCTTACAACCTGTAATAGGTATTATTGTCTCAAAAATCATCCCTTCTTGCAAGTATGCAGGAAGCAGGATCCTCTTCTACAACTCCCCCTACTCATGTGATGATTGAAAACATAGAACTTAAAGAAAATATTCAAATACTATAAGAGCACTTGAAGAATGCTCAATAGACTTATAAAAAGGAGAATGTGTGCATTGCAACATGAATCCTAGAGCATAGACTATCTAAAATATTAAGGTTGGAAGATACCCATGTGCCATATCTAAATTTAAGGGATGCCATTACCATAATAAGTGGGGATCAAGAGCGGCTCAAATGTATATTTGAAAAATGGAATCCTAGATTTACATCTTTGGAATGTATGTATAAGGGATCTACAAACACATATGATGCCCCACCTAGTATCCATCTTACTTTTGAAATTGTCAAGATGGAACAAAATCATAAAGGGTATTTGGAAAGTGTATTTGAAGCTACACGAGCAAAAATTAACTTTTTCATAAATGTTGACAAAAGGGTTTTACCTCACCTATTAGAAGATAATGGGGAGTTGAAGACCCCATAGAAATGGAAGGATAGTTTCAATATTGTAATCCCTACACTCCTCCCTATGATTTGCAAAGATGACAAAGTTGATTTAAATTAGCTTAATTCCTATTCATACAAGATGGTCAATGTAGAACAATTGATGGAATTTTTTTGTAGAGAGCCAGTGCTTTACTTGATGCCAAGTATCATCTAAATTTGAAGAATGTGGAAAAGATCTTAGCTCATGAATGGCCTTATGAGGGTATGTTTAAGGCACGTAATGAAAAGTATAATTGTTTACTCGACCTGTGAGTGGATCCATGCTTTTATTCCTATGCCTCCTATCTGAGATTTTGGTTGTCAGAAAGGCCTAGGATGAGGTTCTTTGTTTGTTGCTTCCCTTATGTTATAAAAGGGAATCCTGAGCCTCATTCAAAGGGTTCTGATTTTTTGATCTTTCATCTTTGTAAGCTCTTTTTGTTAGTTTAAGCTATTTGATAGCACAGATAGGAAATGTTATAATTTTTCTCTTTAATAACAAAAGATGACTCAAATACTTAGTGTATTTCTTTAATTTTGAACATCGACTTATCTTGCTCTCCAGTATTGTATTCACTATCTTTTGACTCAAAATAATCAAGGGTTATTTATAAGTTGTCATATCACATCATGTATTATGGATGTTAACTGTTAGCTTCTGTTCAAGGAATGGATTAATACTCCTTTAAGTTATTTATCAAATATTGTGTGAATGCAATAGGAATTTATAGGTAGTGTGATAAGTGTTGTTCTTTGATTGGTTTCTCATTGTAAGGTAGTAAGGTTATAAGAAGCCATGAGTTGGTATGTTGTAGGAGCATATTTTATTTTCTGACTTTGTTGTGAATAAGGCACCGATCAAAATAATTCATAAAGTTTGAAGATTGATGTAGAATCACATATCAAATCAATAATCAAAATTTTACTCTACTATAAATACTATGCTTTATTCACAAATCCACGCTAGCAATAAAATATTAAGCATTGAGTTGAATGATGAATCAATGAGTACATGTACAACTTATTAGTATGACACAATTAAAATATGAAATTATTAATAATATGTTAATGTATTCTATCTGATTCACAATTTCATGGAATACAATATAAAATATGATCACCTACAGTTTGGAATATGATTCATGAAGTGTAATATAAAAACCTAAAAATTGCTAATTCACTTTCATTTTCCAAATCAAGTCTTGGTCCTCACTGTGATGATGAGATTGAGTCATCTTGACTTTGAGCCTAGTCTTCATTTTCTTCGCCATGCATACGTTCGGTTAACTACATCTCGAGATCAACATTCATTGTGTCACTGACATTTGTGCCACTACCACCACTACCAACATTTGAATTGTTGCACAATCTTCTTCTTTCACATATGAACTTCCAAATTGTGGGTGCCCTTTCAAAAGGAAAACTTTAGACATTGTAGCTAGTTGCAAAAACCCTCAAGCAATTTTCTAAATTCTTGTCTAGTTTTTTTCTCATTTTTTATTTCAAAAACCCCAATACATTGAAAACTCTCTCACCCTCCACTGACTCCAATATCATCTTTTGACATAAGTCAACAAGTTTGAAATAATTTGATAACGTATCACACAATATTTCACTCTGACTTAAGGTTGTCCAAGCCCTTGTTATTGATTTTGATTCCATGGGATTCTCCATGGACTCAAACTAGTCAATCATACTTAATGCAAAACACCTAGCTTGTTCTCTAAGCTTAATTTCATTTATAATTCCTTTTATTTTCTATCCATTATATTTTGAAGTTTTTGAAAAGTGTTCGGCCAAGGTAATTAAATTTTTATAAAAAAATCTTGGGCTATCTCGGTTGCCTCGAGTCCAAAATTGAGGATACACAATAGACATGGCTTGAAGTATTTCATCTAGAGGGAATCAGTCATAGACTTCTAAGGAAAGAGATTTTCCAATTTCCTTTAAATTAACACTAACTGATTTAACAATTTCGTTAAAAGCTTCCTTTTTAACAAGTACTTCTCTGGTAGAGTGCCTGACCATCATACAATGGTGCATTGGTACATCTCAAATCCACATACAAAGACACATAATTTCCTTCTTGCATTAAACTATATTTAATTTTCAGGATTATTCAAATTTGTAATTAACTGCTAGCTTACAAAATTTAGACTTTGAGATGTATAATTTATTAGATCTAGATATAGATTATTGAGGATCATGCATGTCATTCTACGTAGTTTGGTATATTCATAGATATACATAGTTCTATCTTGGGATTTCTTCACAAGATCGTTCATTCCATCCAGCATGGGGAGAAGACCAGCTAAAGTTAAGAGTGTCTCTGTATCACTTAACCTATGTAAGAGGTCATGAGCTTTATCTATTGTGTTGTGATTTTTGTACATCATTCCAATCAAGGATCGATATTCTGAAAGACCTCGTTACATTGGTCCATGCAAGGAGATTCATTTGGTATCAACACCCTTAAAAAGCTTGTTTCCTCCTATTATTCCCTCATAATTTTTTTGAAATTTCACAAAACATTTGGGACATCAATAGAAGTATGCATAGAGCTCGTGGACTATATTTTCAACTTTTGATACTGTAGGATACTTGCTTACAATTCTAAATGGTAAATTCATTTTGTGGACCACACAATGAATGCCAAGAATGTATGGTGCACAAGTAGTTTGTAACTTTATGCAAAGATTGCTCCTGTGACCTTGCATTACTGTAGCTCCATTAGCTCCTACACATGCCAAAGTTCTGGAAATTGTCAAGTCATCGATACCTCCAATTTCATTCAAAGATTTCTTAACTAGTTCAAATAGATTTTGTGATGTTGAATTGTCCTTCATTTATGAACACACAACAAATGAGTTTGGCAAACATGTTGTTGTATAGTATACACATGTATACATACCCAAGAAGTATTATCTACCGTAGTAACTTCATCTAAAGATAATGCAATGAAGTTTGACTCTTTTATTTTCTCTTGTAAATCTTTCTTTTCCACTACAGCAAGACAACTTTCCCATTCCCATCCAACATTTATTCACCAATATGCACTAGGAAAGTTAGGAACACCCAAAAAAGATAATAAATTAAAATATTCTAGGTAGTCTATCATAGGATGCCCTTTGGACAAAATATGAAAAAGAACACTCATCTGAATAAATTTTTCCAATTGTTCTCCTACCATTACCTTTCCAAATTGAGCTTCAATTGTACCTCCACATGTAGCAAGCTTCACCATTCTTATGCATTTTCTCATCATATTCTAGGGCATACTTAACATGAAGACATTCTTCCTTTGATTTCCATCTTACTACTAATTTTTCCTTTCTGTTTATGATTTTTTTTTCATAAACTTTACCGATATGATTTTCTATAGTGTCAAGCTTTACTTGCAACTTCTTGTCTCTTTTACATTTTCAACTACAAATCTTACACTTGTATTCTATTGGAGGTTCATCTTTGTTTGCATTCTCCACTAGTTTAATGAATGAGTACTTTAACACCCAATCAATCTAAAAATTCCTTGTCATTTCCCACTCGTGTTGTTTTTTATTTTCCTTTTCTTTTCTTGCTACCAACATCATCTATGGTGCCAAAATTTTCATCCAAGTTAATTATCTCATTCTAGCTAACCAGGGTATCCCTTGGAACATCTTATGTGGCATTTCCATCCTCAAATGACTCAATTAACTCAATCCCACCTTTTGATGAGGTATTGTGAATGTCTTCTTCATTAATATTTGGTGCAAGAGTTGATGATGCAGGTCCATCTTGATCTGATGGATTAGAAAGATTGATAATTCCAAAGTAAGACTTTATGGTAACTCTACATTTTGGGAATTTTAATTAATTTTGAGCATTTCTTTCAAATGTAATTGTAGGAAATGGATTGGGGGAGGGTAGAATCCTCCCATCTCCTTTCATTTCAAAAAATTGAAATGATTTAGTTAGTGTTTTATGTAAAATTTGAGAATTTACAAAATTATAGGGTTTCCATGCCCTTTTTTTAGTAAAATGATGAAAATATTGAATTTATATCTTCAATAGGGTGTTGGGCATATTTTCACCAAAAGGGTATTCTTAGAATTTTGAATTTTGAATTTTGAAATTTTGATGAATTTCCATGGTGGAATTGGGAAAATTTTGAAAGTTTGACATGAAATTTAGTGAATTTGGATGTTTTGAAAATATGGAATCTTGGGAAATTTGATATCATGCATTGTGGGAAAGTTCCAATGAAATTTGAAAAAATTGCATTTTTGCTTTGGTTTTTGTGTCACAGCCATTGGAGGGTGTGATGAGCTTAGGGTCCAAGTGTTAGAGAGAGTGATGGGAGTATCCCAACATGAACCTAACTCAAAGTGGTGTGTAGGAAATCATGGTGTGGGGAGTTGCTTAATGAAAAGTGAAAATTTAGTGAAAATGGGTAATAAACTAATCAAGATAATGGTATCCTTCTCATGCCTTGAGTGCTTGTATAGGCTAAGGATGATCAAGTAAGACAAGTTGCTCAAGCAGCATAAGACTTATAAGTTCAAGTATTCTCATTTGCATGAGAGGGTACATGGTTCTGCACTAAGCCCCTATGAGTATCCACGATGACACTCCCTCTCTTGCTCTCTAGCATTTAACCCTTGAGTAGATTTGAGTAGCACCCAAAGAGAATGTTTATCATTGCTATGTTGATAGTGGTTTCATTACATCATTGTATACATTGTATTCTTTGTGTATTTTGTGAGTGTATATCCCTCTTTCCCTTCTGTATTGTGTGTATACCTCTATTTCCCTTTTGTATTGTGTGTGTGAGTGTTTGGGCCTTGTGACTATCTCCCAGCACAGTGGGGTGAATCTATGGGTATCACATGGTCAAGCGTGGAACCACTGTTGGGGATTGGAGGTTCATGGATCAAGGAAATAAATGGCACTTGTTCCTTCCAATTTTACACATGCATATTCATGTATATTTCTCATTATCTTGTAAAATTATTGTTTTGAAACCTCTCTTCGGAGATGATTGTAATTTGTAAATGAAAAGGACATTTGGATTGTTTATGTGTCTCGATGTTGATACTGGGAAAAAATCTTGTTTCTTATCCTTATTATGGTATTTAGATGCTAGATCAAACATAGGAACATTTATTTTGATGCTTAAAATGAACAAAGTATGAAATTTTATAGTTGGGCAACCTAGTCCTATACCTAAGCGACTCTATCAAACACTAGATTGAACCCAAAACTTCAAAAAAATCCTAACACTATTGGGGTAGCTTGGAGCATTCTGGGGTGGCCTAGTAGATGTCGGGGCAGGCTTGGGAAAACTGGGGAAACCTAGTATAAAATGGAAACCTAGGTATGATAGGTCTGAAAACCCAAAAAATGAACTAAGGGTGTTGGGGCGACCTGGTTTTGTGGGCGGCCTCATTCCCATACAAAAACCAGATTGTAAATCGTCTTAACCACCAATAGGTGAGGATTTTCTAATCCCTTGGGCCTTTTCAAATATTATTTGACTTTTACTTTTCCTATTTTGGCTGTTTTGGTCATTTAAACCTTTAAAACCTAGTCAAAATTTCTCCAACTCTGAACTTGATCTTTCCTTGGATTTTTGGGACTTTGTTTGGGAAAAATTTATATATTAAAGTTTTTCACCATAGTCTTGGGGTCCTATTAGTACTTTGACCTTGTACTCAAGTGCCATTATTGAGGGCTTATGTCATCTCCTACATTATTTTACTTGCAACCTTTTGATATGACTTGATTGCCAAAACTAGGTGTTGGGAGATCGTTCTCCTAGTCTTGTGAAAGCTAGGAAAGTTTGAAACCCTTTTGTGGCTAGTCCTATCAGTGTACCGAGCACTCCTAATAGTTGATGGATGTGTGGGATGTAATTCTCACTTGTGCAACGTCATGCTATGACAAAATGTTATATGTTAACCTAATATGTCTAATTGCCTCAATATACGTAAGTGTTTATATCTTGTACTTCAAAAAAAATATCTCATGTATTTGAGCTTATGTCACATGGGTTCCTTGGTCAGGCATTACATTATTCCTAGGAACTTCCAAAAGGAAAATTAAAAACACCATCTTTAAACCAAGACGATAACCTATCATGAAAAACTATGTTCCTACATAAAGATCCCATTGAATCCTTATCCAAGTATAACATGGTATAAAAGTCCACATCCTTTGAATACCCTGAAGACCATATGTCTCTGACTAGTAGATTTCACATTCAACCACTATTTTTGTCGAAACTCTCATTGAAGAGTGGTCTAGAGCTTCCCATGGTAAAATGGTTCACACCCTCAAAAACCTAAAAAACATACATTGATATCTCATGATGATGACAACTCAAATTTTCTAACTCAACCATTTCCATTGCAAAACCCATTAAAAAGTGATTTGGATTTTCTTATGTAAAAATGATTCATTTCCCCTATCCCTATGGGACATTTACCAAGGTATTTTGATGGAAGGAAAACTCAAAAGAAATATTCTACACAACTTAAGGAAATTCCATAGAAAAAACTTGAAATATTCCCTTCCGAGTCACTTCAAATATCATTGGGCTAATAACTCTTTTCCTCACCTTCCAAGAATTGTGAAATATCACCATGAAGATGATTTGGGGTCTCCCTTGACATTTGAATGTCACCAAAGTGACATGTAGGGTTCTCCCTATCTTTAAAAGTGTCACTTAGATTATTGTTAAACTAGGAATCTCATGTTGGAACTACTAGAAGACATAAATTTATCATATAGACTCAAAATTAGGTGTTATTTTTAAAATTACATATTTTGTTGAGAGGAATTCAAATATAGAATCCAAAACTCTCTAAGAGATCTTTCTATTGTGATATCTCCTCTCCTTTGTCTATATTTTTGGTATTCCTTGACCTCCAATTTGTCATGCCAACAACAACTTGAGGTAAAACTTTGGTACCAATTTTGACTATCCACCCTCTAAGGGTTAATGGCTTGAGAAACAAAAATTGGAAAAAAATCTATGTACCTAAAAGTACATGAGGGTGATAGCTTAAGTCATTCCCAAGGCTACTTCTAGTCTCCTTTCTTTCCATGAAAAATCTCCAAACTTCATTCCCTCCAAGATATGAGGATAGAAACAAGTTGAGGTATCCCTTGAGAAACATGCAAATTCTTTTGATGACACAAACATTAGACCTAAAAATACATTCAAATCTAATATGCTAAAAAATCTACAACTTGGAACTTTCAATCATTCATGAACCTAGGAAGAAATCAAAATAAATTTGAAGATATATCCATCCAAAAACCCCTTTGTAAAATAGTCATCCACAAATCTACAAACCATAAATTTTCTAGGTAGAAAACTAGAAAACCCGTACCTACAAATATGGATTTGTTAACATGACTAAAATATTGAAAAATTTAAATACACCAAATAAGCATTCCAAATGATGAAATCTCATAGGCTTATTGCTAGTAGATTAAAAATTTCATAAATCCACACCATGAGTCTAGCATCTATTCATGAGCCTCCACATCACCACATAAACAATTACACATCAATGCAAAACACTAAGGAGTTGTTATAGCATCTTCCATTTCATTGAAAGAATACCTCCACATCTTGCACCAATGGCAAGCGATCTATAATGGGAGTTTCTTGATAACCAATAGAAAAAATCTACATGTACCAACATGCAATTAAATTATACAAACTATAATCTCAATCTTCATTTGATTGTGTTTCCATTATCTATTCCTAAAAAGCAATTTCACCTATGCAAAGACTTTAGTCAAATATGGATTAATATCACAAGAAGAAAATCCTCCTATAACCAATATGATACCAAATGAAAGGAACTATTCCTAGGTCATCACTTGTATCAAGAGCTCAAAATAAAGCTTTAAAACTAGTGACAGGAAACCAAAAATTCTTATATTAATCCCATGAAAGAAATAATGCAAGGAACATATCTAAACAATAATCAGTAGAGATAACATATTACATGATAAATATATAAACATCAAGTGTGTTATTTAATAATACGATATTTAATATATTATTTAATAACGTGATATTTAATATATTATTTAATAACATGACATTTAATAAATTATTTAATAACATGACATTTACAAGAAATTTATAGAGCTATGGTACTTATTAGGAGAATGTAGAAGGATATCTTTAACCACCACCTTTATGGAGACAATCCACCCACAACCCATGCCTCTAATAATGTATCTCTGTCATGTGAATGACCCAACAACATACCAACCATACATCCATACCCATGGTGCAACATCACAATGACAATCAATAAGATAACATCTTGTGGCAAAAATTAAACAACATAGCCCTAGGAAAGTATAAAGTCACCATCTCTCTTTAGGTAGAATATTATGGCATATCCCTTCCTTCAGCTCACACCTCTTAAAACCACCAAGAGTTGCATCTAATATATAGGCATGTTTGAAACTAGTAACCAAGAATAGTTTCTAATATCATTTGACAAAACCATGGGCAAATATGCTTTTCAAATTAGTAAAAAATCTTGGACAAATCTACTTCTTCCCAATATGATGCCATGTGGTGGCTAAAGAGCCTTCTTGATCTAATAATCTACACTTAATTCCCTATATCTATGATCTTTACCAAGGTAACATTTTTACACATTACATGTGTTGAATTTAGACCAAGAAACTTTCATGCACTAAATGCTACTCACAACTTGTTAGACACACATTACAAATTCGGATGGTCATTCCAAGAGGGCACATAATACAAATTAGGATAAGAACATGGGAAGTTACAAGGTGTATGCAATCTAATCCCAATATGTCTTAATTTATCTTTTGAAATTGTCATATCATTGCATTAACATTTGACATGATCAATGGTTGTTGAATGAACCCAAATATCAATTCATTGGCAAGTTGTGCATAATTGAAAATGGAAGGGTAACTTGATCCCCCACATTCCAAAATTGGCCACAATTAGTAAGAAACAACAACATACATCTTATTGTAACTCAAAAAAAGGTCACCCTAGGTCCACCATTATTTTACATTTAACCAATTGTGGGGTTCCACATTTGATACACCTAGGAATTTAATATTAAAATAATATCTTAGCTACATGCTACAACTAAGCACAAAGTGCAACCCATTCTAATCTCCCACAAGGCACAAACAACCACAATGAATCAAAAATTGTGTGAATCCTTTATAGCTTAATTGACTAGATGAGGGGCTTTTCACCTAACACATCCCTTCACCACCTTTACAAACAAACACAAGCTCAAGTACTTTTTTTATTTGTGTAGTATTATGCTATAATTTAATTGCATATATGAATTTAATTATTGATTTTTATAAAATAGACTCACACTAAATATATTCATTTATATGTTTGCAAATTTTGGTTCACACTTATTGAAATCATGAGCTATTATCTAATATCATTTTATTGTTTCAATCCAAAAAATGACTAGCAAGAATTTAAGTCATCTATGATTAATGATTCACAATTACTACAAAAGAGCACTATATAGAAATTATAATAGCCACTAATCTTCACTCCAACTACAATTTCAACTATTGAATCATTGGTGTGAACCCAACAATGTGGTCAAGAACATTGTTCATACAAAAGTCATGATGCAATGACTTTAATTTGGAGCTACTTAGCTCACAACTCGACATATTATAACGATTCTATTATTTTTCCCAACAAAAACAATACTATCTCACAACTTTATCTCCACTAAATACACAAACTAACAAAATCATACACAATAGATTCCTTGTTAGCACTTTGTATTGAATCAACTTGCATAACCCCTATTGACCCATTTAATAAAAATAAATAAAAATTCTTTCTTGCAAGAGGTATGTTTACTCTTTATCTTTCTTATTTAGTCCTTGCCTAACTTGGAAAGTGAAATCACAAATTTTTCTCTTGCTTTTGACCCCTTAAAATGCCTTTTAAAATCTCCATCGTATTAAATTTTAACGGGACTTGACAAGATTTGACCAGACCAATCGTGGAGGGTTGGGCTTAAATGTCACACACTAAGTGTTGAATGCTTAGTGTGGGCCCCTCCTATCTACAGTCCGTTTTCCTGTTTTCATTTTGCTAACTGTCAAATGCACTGGCCATCCACCATACATCATGCCATTAACCATTATATCATGGGTATGCAGCATTTGTTAGGCTGTTGTAAGGTACCGATGTTCCTCACACATGTTAGAACTTTACCTCCCCCCAAATAAAGTTAAAATTCACTTATATTGTCAGCTCTATTTTTAATTGCATAATATAATATATTATATAGTTTTATATTATATTGCATATTATATAATGTTTTTCTGTTATATGTGTTAAATTGAAATCAAAATTGTTTAATTTAATATTTATTTTTACTAAGTATATTGCTTGTAATTATAATTGTTAAAGTGGTTATTACTAAGTGTATTTATAAATCAATTATATGGTTTGTATTTTTTATGCAAAGTAAATATTTATATTTTATAAAATTTATATGCTTTATTTTAATAAGATAAAATTTTAAAAATAATTTTGAGTAATTTGATTAGTTAATGTATTTTATTTTTTATTATTATCTTTATTAAATTGACAATTCATCTATAACCACTAAGTATTTAATCTTTTACTTGTTCTTTATTAGACACCTCTATTTTTAATTATATAATATAATATATTATATAGTTTTATATAATAAAGCATATAAATTTTATAAAATATTTTAATTACAAGTAATATTCTTAATAAAAATAAGTATTAAATTAAACAATTTTAATTTGAATTTAACACATATAACTACTGTGCACAAATTATATAATATGTAATATAATATAAAACTATATAATATATTATATTATGCAATTAAAAATAGAGTTGTCTAATAAAAAGTAAAACAATATAAATTAAAACATTAACTTATATTGGGGGGCGAGTAAAGTTCTTGACATTCATTCCTCCAAGTATGAGGAACACCCATACCTTACAGCAGCCTGACAAATGCTACAGATCCATGATATAATGGTTAATAACATGATGTATGGTGGATGGCCGATGCATTTAGAAATTAGCAGAACGAAAACAGGAAAACGGGGTGTGTGACATTTAAGCCCAGCCATCGTGGAGGGGCCCTTACGATGTTTTTTCTTTTAATTTTCCAAACTTACACGACATTTGTTGACTTCTTCTGTTGCGCAGGAAGTATATGTTTGAGACCACAAACTTGTCGATTCTTCTTCTCTTCTTTACAAAACACAGGTACAATGCAAGGTAACGAACTAATAATGTGCTTGATGGCTAATTACCAGGTGTTGTGTCTGTCAATTTTTCTATTGTTGGCAGCCTCTTCTGCATTCACCACTGCATAGGACGACCATCAGAATACCAGTCTCGTCTTCAACCAGTTCAATGCCACAACCACAATAAAATATGTTGCAAGTGCTTCAATACACTCCAAGGCAATCCGCCTCACAAATCACTCTAAGTGCATCATTGGTCGTGCCTATTTTGACAAGGTCGTCCCCATGAAAAGAAACAGATCGGTAATCTCATTCAACACAACCTCCATTGTTTTGCACCCGCGCTCCGGCGGCGGCAATGGGCTCTGATTCATCATGACACCCTCCACCACTCTGAACGGCACCATCGCCAATCAATACTTAGGTCTCGTCAACTTCTCCAACAACGACAAAGACTACAACCATATTTTTGCTGTAGAGTTCGACATGATTAAGAGCGTAGGCGTGGAGGACAATGACAGCAACCATGTGGGAATTGATCTCAATGGCCTCAAGTCGGTTGTGGCAGAACCTGCTGGTTACCGGCAAGGGAACACTTTGACGCCCATTAATCTCAAGAGTGGGCATAATATAAGGGCCTGGATCGACTACGACGACGACTCGAAGCAGCTGGACATAAGTATTGCAGCGGTGGGGGAAGTGAGGCCACAGAAAGCCCTGGTGTCGAAGAAAGATTTGGATTTGGATGGGATTATAGAAGACCACATGTACGTTGGGTTTTCAGCGTCTATAGGTAATGTTTCCATTTTCTAGTTGCGCAACATCACTCAATATAGCCTACTTCAAGTTTAAATATTAAATAGTTTAATAGTCAAACAATCAATAACATTTTATATTCTATACATAAAAGTAATAAATAATTTCCATTCAAATCCATAAAATTGAAGGTTATTTATTGTATATACTAAAACCTATGACCAAAATTTTAAGTTTTTCTAACTTAATAATCCTAATAAACTCAATCGTAATGAATTGAGATTAAACCTTTCCAAATTATCACAACATTCATAAGTTTCATTTGAAACATTTGCTATTAATAATCTTAAATTTGAAAGGAATTTAGAATTATCTAGAATTCAAAAGTAATTGTCATAAATAATCAACTTTACAATAATCTACATGATAAATTATCCCATAATACTTGTTTCAAATGGAACCACTTCATCGATAGATATATCCCTCACAAGTGTTTTATAAGGTTGACTTGAAATGTTGGAAGAAAAAGGATTAAACAAGGTTGTAGCCAAATATATGATTTGAAAATTTTAAGTTTTCTAAGAAGTTTTAATTAAAATTATTAATCATCTATGGCTAGTCCAATACATATTTAGTTCGACTCAATTCAATTGCTTGATTTGATTACATATACATAACACTACGATGGATAACTTTGTGACTAGGTACAATTAGTCCATTGTTCCAAGAAGAATCTCATAGTTGCATCAGACCAAGATTTACTTTAGGGTAGCCATGTGAAACTCAAAAGTGCATCTACTAAGTGGTTTGGGGCCTGGCAAAATTCTCTACCTTCTCATTTTATCCTTGTATTTCAATTTCCTTTCTAGAAAAGGCTAATGAATCTAACTATGCAAGTGAGAGCATTCATTTTCTTATGTCTATAGTGTTGCGACAAAAAAATCATCTAAGATCGAAGTATATTCAACAATTAAATTGTACTCAATGACACTTTCTCAATGAGTCATTTTGTTAAAACCTTTGACATGGCTTGTGTATGGTCATATATGTAGTATTCATATGTATCAAAGGCTTTTGC
Source organism: Sequoia sempervirens (assembly GCA_007258455.2). NCBI lineage: Eukaryota > Viridiplantae > Streptophyta > Pinopsida > Cupressales > Cupressaceae > Sequoia > Sequoia sempervirens. The sequence continues at coordinate 47,790,301 of VDFB02168118.1, forward strand.
CACATCCTTGAAGATGCTAGAATGTTTCCAATTACACTTGCTAGTTTTGTTTGCATAAATTTTAAAACTATTTGACTTTATATAGATAGGCTTAGCTAGTATAAGTAGCAAATATTTGCTAGAAAGAAAGAAAAAACAATGACAAAGTATATATCTTATACTGAGAAAGAAATTTTTGATATTTCTTAAAAGGTAATAACACTCTCATATTTAAGAGGTTTCTAATGTAATTGTTTATAGATTCTAATACCATTTTACATTCAATTGAGGAAAATTTGTATAAAAATTATATCTTAATTTATTTTTGTAAAGGTGAACTTTACATGCCTTTTTTCAAGAGAACACTGAATTATCTTGCATCAACAGGGAATTCCCCTATAACTGAGGAGGATTACATTTTGGCATGGAGCTTCACAACTAGTAGCAACAAGGCTCATGATCTAGACATCTTGCATCTCCCTTCCTTTTATATCAAAATCCCCAAGTTCTACTATTCTACAAAGTTCATATCCATTACTATAGTAGGCTCGGCAATTTTCATCTTGGGACTCATATTAAGCACATTTTATTGGCTCAAAAGAATTGACTACATAGAATTCTACAAGAAATAGGAGCTGCAATATTGGCCACATAGATTTGGTTACTGGGAACTCAACCTCGCCACAAAAGTAGATACGAATGAAAGAATATTGTACCACATGCACAAAAGACTTTTACAGCTTAACTTCTATTTACCTTAATACAATTCAAACATTTTTTTACTGTTTAAAAATGTCCTTTTACTACATTTCTCACATATTTAATTGGCAAAGTAAACAAACTAGGATGACTTAGCTTAAAGTGACTAACTACATATCTTCTGTCCATAATATAAGTTTATTTCCTGTATATAGTAGTTTCTTGATGTTCGATTCCAATTGAAATCTCATTTTCTAACCAGAATCTTCCTAGAGCTTCTGCGACCTGCTTTCAGCCCAAATCCCTAGTAACTATGGAAATGAAATCAGACCAAGTACCTAAAGTCTCACACATGTGATCATTGCAAACTTTTTGCATGCAACAATTATTTTCTTTAATGGGAATCAGAATCCTGAACAGGGGATTTACCACTGTGTTATATTGCAGGGTTTCAGGGACGACAATCTTCTGGGGTATGGGAGCTTTGGGTGTGTATACAGGGGCACTCTGCCCTCCGGCGAAGAAGTCGCCGTGAAATGCATTACACAAGATTTCACAGAAGGAATGAAAGAATTCATTGCAGAAATCTCCAGCCTTGGGCGGCTGCAACACCGGAACCTGGTACACCTCAGGGGCTGGGGCAGAAAAAACAAGCGCCTCTTCATCGTCTATGACTACATGTCCAACGGAAACCTTGAAAGAAATTTGTTCAGTCCAAAATCGAATCTTACATGGCCTCAGAGATACAAAATTATCACAGATGTAGCCGCCGGGCTGCTATACTTACATGAGCAGTGGGAAAAGTGTGTAGTACACAGGGACATTAAATCCAGCAATGTATTATTGGACAGTGATCAGAACGGCCGATTGGGAGACTTTGGGATGGCAAGGTTATATGACCACCGTGGAAAACCCCAAACTACTCATGTGATGGGCACGCTGGGGTACATTGCGCCTGAGCTTATACATTCTGGAAAGGCTTCTCCTTCCACAGATGTGTTCAGCTTTGGGGCTCTTATTCTGGAGGTTGCCTGCGGAAGAAAACCTGTAGATGCCCAAGGTGTGATTTTGGTTGAGTGGGTTTGGGATTTGTATGCAAATAAGAGATTACTGGATGCTGTTGATCAGAGGCTTGGGGGGGGATTATGATAAGGGCGAGGCTGAGATTGTGCTTGTAGTGGGGCTCATGTGTTCAAACCCTGATCCACCGAGTGTTGCAGATTCTTTGTTGTAGGGCTGCTTTGCCTGTGGATCTTTATCTCCCCTCAGCTATGAACAATGTGGATCGCCCTTACTGCATGGTCCCATGGGGGGCCTTGGGCTTCTATTTCCATGGAGCAGGAGGTTCCATGGAAGAAAAAAAATCATGCTATGGGATTAATTGGAATCTTTTCCAGAAAAATAGGAACCCCTACAGTATAGGAATGAATATTTCTGGGGAAATTGGGGTGGGGATAGAAATTGCCCCTATAGCTTAGGAGTTTTTTATACCACTTGTCTCTCATCTAAAATTTTCAATTCTTATTAGAAAATAAAAATGAAAGAATTTTTATTTATTTATTATTTTTTATCAAAGCACTACAGTTCATTCCTTAAATTTTGGAGTTTAAAATTTTAAGCAGAATTGCAAGATTAAATCCATGGGACCAAGAACTTTAAAATATTCCTAAAAAAGCCAAGCAGCATACGCTGAGATTTTCAAAGATTCTCTTTTCAATTTAAAAAGATAGAGTGAAATTATTATACAATAAAATATAATAAAAGTATGGATTAGTGGGAAGTACTTATCTTTGAAGTATTGTAATAATAGTATTTGTTTTGTAATCGATAGATGAGATATGACAAAGTGATTATGAAGTCAATCTAATAACATTCTAAATTTTTACAAGTTAAATGTATGGCAATTTTACTAGGCTAGCAAATATTATAATTTGTTAGGGGTCAGTTTGATTCATACCGCATAGTTGAAGTTGAGCTTATTCCATAGAGTAAATACTCATCAAATATTGATGAGCTAGTGATTTTCTAGTAAAGAGTCTTTGTAAATTAATTAGTTGATTTTGAGTTTGATAACCAGATACCTAGTAGCATAGTTGAAGTTGAGCTTGTTGCTTAGAATAAATATTTGTTAAATATTAATGACAAGGTGATTTAGCTCAACCCTTTGGAATGTCATGCATGTGATTTTTAAAATTCAATGAGTTTTATTTATAAGACTTGAGTTGCATATGACATTGGTGAAGCTATCTTAGAACTAGATTCACACTACTTGAATGTGTTAAAATTGGATGGTGATTTTATTAGTCTAATAAAAATTAGGATTATTTGATACAATATTTAAAGTATCATATCAATTTAAGGATTAAATGTGGCTTACGAACATTTATATACACAAATTAATTTTAAAATATATACTTTTAAAAAGTGTATTTCTTTTAGCACCTACTTTTCAAATTTATAAAAGTATTAGGGGATATACATATTTGTATAAATTTAGAATTGATTTCTCCATCCAACACTTTTAGAAATTCATGGGCAGACTTGGTGTCTTCAGCGAAGAACATGTGCCTTCATGCATAGGAACTCTTTTCAAAAGCCCCCAAAAGTACCCTTTTTAAAACCTTGAGGCAATATTTGCACACCTTTTCACAAGTGCCCTACTAATAAGTACTTGGGTTGGGGTCCCAAAATAGAAATAACACAAAAAGGAACACCTTAAGAGTTTTTCCTTCATTAGGATTAACATTCACATACTCAACATAACACAATCTAACTCAATTATTTATGTAAGCATTGCTATGACCTTTAAGGTTTAGCACAATTATCTCATAACTTGACACAACCAAACATCAAATGGAACTTGCAACTCAACTATAGACATATATCAAACAACAATAAAAGAAATTATATAACCATGTTTTGGTACCTATACAAGATATTATGGGTTTCACACTAAAAGGAGAATCAACTAAATGATTATGCAAAACTTTAATAATAGTAAAAAATCATAATATTAAGTTTCAAATCTAAATAATTAATTATAGGGTTCATTGAAGGGTTGATGTTATTGAAAGTATATTAAGAAAAGAGTAACAATGTTCACCAAAAGATTCAATTAGCTAGCAACATTAAGTTCAATGTAGGGAAAGGTGCCATAAGATTTACGAGGAAGTTGGTCTCCACACCTTCAATGTTCTTTTAGTCTATATACCACCTTCAAAGTTAGAAGTCAATTAAAATCTAGTTATTAAGAATGGATTGGGAAAGACGTTGTAGAGGTTGCAAATAAAGTGGAACTATTATGTGGAGAAGTCTTTGAGTTTCTTTGTTTGATAGGTAAAAATTGTCAATATTGGATCATTGTATATTGGTACTAAAGTTTCAAAATCATTAAGGTGATGAGGCTTGATAGGAACTTTTTAAGCAATATAATTCCTCCCAACATTAGTGATTTGAGAAATGTTTTAGAAATGCATCTATCAAATAACAAAGAGAATTGGAGGTGTGTATAACAACAAGAGCCCCCAAAATTACTTGCATACTTGGCCTGGATGTCATTGTAAGCTTTAAATTCCAAAATAAAATGCTTTTCTATTTCCACTATCCCAATTGTGCAAAAGGTTCAATCTCTCTCTTCCCATAGTTCTTTCAACCTAAAGGAATGAACTTGAGGTTTAATGCTTTAGATCTTCTTCTTCTTTTTTGCTTTCATGTCCAACCAACTAAATATAGGTGCCACCTTTTGGCATTCTCCAACAGGTTAAATTGAGGTTGGCATACATTGTTGGGGTATTTTCCAGGTTGAAAGGTGTTGGGTGTGCCACTAGAGTCTTTGTTAGGCAAGTATAAGATGGGTGCACATTTTCAACAATTAAGTCATGTTTTAAGATTTAGGTAGAATTCTATATTGGTAGAGCTAGGCCTTGTACACACCATTATGTTCTTTGTTGGATATAATTTATCTAGGCATGTGTCATGAGGGACTTTCTTGAGGCAAAAAGGGTATTAGTGTGCACCCTTAGTGTTGTTTCCACTTTTAAGACTCGATGGTGGAATTGCATGATGGGTTTGCCATGCCAAGCACATAGTAGTGGTATTTCAATTGGGTAAAATGATAGTTGAAGTTGAGCTTACGCTACAAAGATTGTCATTCAAGTATTGATTTGAGTTTCATGTGTGTTTTGTTGTAATGTCCTATAACTGATACTTTTGAATTTTTCCAAATGTTAGCATGAAATGCATAAAGAATTTTTTAAAAATTAACAAAAAAATATTTTTTTAAAATATCGTGAGCATTCTTCAGTGTGTTACAATTTTTTTCCCAAACGGATTTAGAAAAATATAATTATTTAAGTCAAAATATGGATGACATACATGTGCATGGTATGGTTAAAAAAATTCACTTTTAAACAGTGGTTTTTAGACATGCCTATTCAAAATCATTTTTTATCATCTGGGTATTAAAATGAATTATATATTTGGAAACTAGACTCCAAGTACTACATTTTATGATTAGTGACTTTTTTAAGATTCCATCTCTACGTGCTTCAAATTTTAAAGTCAAATGTGACATTCTGAGAAATCAGGGAAAACACTTCCACTTTTTGGCCAAAAAGTGAACTCAACTTCTTGCACACACCCTTGTAAAACCCTAATAAATCACATCACTTAACACTTCTAAATATTTTCTAAAATCTACAACTAAAAAAGAAAGCATTTTTTTAATTAATAATTAGCAAATTGTGGTGAGTTATAAATGGAAGAGAAACTTGATCCCTTGCAAGCCTAAAATTCCTACAGTGAATAGACATACTCTTATAGGGAAAAGGGTGCTTCATCTTGATCCCACCACTTACTATGTCATCAAGTCCCACTAGGATTCATGTGCAAACACCTCATTTGTTCTCCATGTCCAAGTGTTTTTAACTAGCTATGCATTGAAATGAACTATTTCAAAGATATCACTAGTATTAGTAACTCAAAATAAAGCTTTAATTTAATTAAAAGGAAACAAATAATGCCTACAATAATTGCATGAGAGAAATAATGAACAAAGGAATATATCCAAATTTTAGCTATACAAGAAAACACATTACACAAAATACATCTTGGAAACCCAAAGGGAAAAACCTACCCTCCAAAGCATGCTACATATTATTTAATAATGTGTTGATATAGTTATACTGCTTTATCAAAAGTTTAAGGATATCTTCAACCATTAGTTTCATGAAGAAAATATATCCACAAAAATTGCCTCTAATAGCTACTCTTCATCATGTAAACAAGCTAGAGCATCCCAACCATACATCCATGGGCATGGTGCAAACTCATAGTGGTGAAAAATAAGAGAACATCTTGTGGTAAAAATCAAATATAATAACCCAAATAAAGAGTAAAGTTACCTTCTCTCTAGGTGGGATTTGGAAGCATAACCCTACCTTCCACCCATACCATGTAAAACCACCAACACATGCATCTAATATATAGGCATGTGAGAAATTGAAAACTGAGGATAGTTTCCAATACCATCTGCTAAAGATAATAATCCACCTCTTCCCAAGATGGTCGCATGGATTGGCCAAAGATCCTCCTTAGTTTGAGATTCCACACCTAATTCTCTCATCCATACTCTTTAACCAATATAACATCTTTTCACACCTTACATGTGTCAAAGTCATATCAAGAAATTTACATCACAATAAATTCCACTTACAACTTATCTAGAATAAATTACAAAATGTGATTCTCATTACAATTGTGGACATGGGTGAACGACACCTAATACAAATATTCTCCCACTTTTCATTACCTTGGTAAAAGGGAGTACCAATATAAATAAAACAACTATCAAGGAGTAAAACCATGCTACAATTCCCTTGTGCTCTCAAGCTTCATCAAAGCATTTGTAATAGCCATCGAGGTGATCACCAAATCATCCAAAATGCTCTCATCCTCCACCATCCCAACACATAAAAGATAAGCTCCCCAACCAAGGTGATGATAGACTAGAACTATTGTATAAAATAGCTATTTTTTCCTTCTTCAACTTTATATTCAAGCATAGACACTAAAGTCAAATAATCCTCTAAAATAGCTTGATTAATCATCACATAGTCAACCTCCACAACTGGAATTAAATAGTCACAACTAGTCACCTACACATCCAACTAATATATTTTTGCACACCCAAGGAATAAGACTAGATTTGATAATCATCACTTATACTCCTTAAACTAGTCCTTCGAGCCACCTTTATAGCCCAAAATAGTTATGTCCTCAAAGTTGACACCGCAATTCAAGACATTTACATGAGAATATTTAAAGGAAAACTAGAATGTATTTGAATAAAAAGTGGCATAAGCCTATAAATCATTCTACAATGAGTGTATGTGATTCACATCCAATTATAGGTGTAGAATCCCCAATCTTTCTAATGAAACCTCATCAAGAGTCACTATCTCAACACTTCATCTCTAAACACTTAGGAGATATTTAACCTTACTCAACTCAAGCCACCACCAAAAATCTCACTACACAATTACTAAAGGAACCCACAAGCTTATTATAGTATCATGGTTTACACCCATATCATGCCAAAAATCACAATAAAAGTCTTTTAGAGCTTCCCATGGCACACTACCCCGTTACTATTAAAGTGTGTGCATTAAAGTTGTTTCAGAGCTATCTATGGCACCATGACACATCACTATAAAATTTTCCACTAAAATTATTCTAGAGCTACCATGGCATCATGATACATCATTAATAAAGCTCACACATTTTTTTTGTAAATCTACCTATTGCACTATGATACACATCTCCTTAAATCTAAAGATCTAGCTTGTAGTATTACACAATCAAAGAAATACAAATAAAAAATATTCCTAGGAACTCCCAAAAGGAAAATTAAAAATACTAGATCTTTAAACCAAGAAGATAACCTACCACGACAAACTATGTCTCTACACAAAACTCCCATTAAATCCTTATCCAAGTATACCATGTAGCAAAGTCCACATCCTTTGAATACCCTAAAGACCATATGTCTCTAACTAGTAGATTTCACATTCAACCACTATTTTTGCCAAAACTCCCATTGAAGAGTGATCTAGAGCTTCCCATAGTAGAATGGTTCATGCCCTTAAAAACCTAAAAATCATACATTTTCTAACTCAACCAATACCATTGTAAAGCCCATTAAAAAGTGATTTGGAGATTTATATGTAAAAGTAATTCATGTCCCCTATCCCTATGGGACATTTACCAAGGTATTATTACGAAAGAAAAGCTCAAAAGAAATATGCTATGCAACTTGAGGAAAGGCCATAGAAAAACCTTGAAATTTTTCCTTCCAAGTCACTTCAAATGTTATTGGGGCAGTAATCATTTCCCTCACCTTCCAAGAACCATGAAATATCACCATGAAGATGATTTAGGGTCTCCCTTGACATCTGAATGCTCACCAAGGTGACATATATGGGTCTCCCTATCCCTAAAAGTGTCACTTAGATGATTGTTAACATTATAGGAATCTCATGTTGAAACTTCTATAAGACATAAATTTCTTATATGAACTCAAAATTAGGTTTTATTTTTTAAAATTACATATTTTGTTGAGAGGAATTTAAATATAGAATCTAAAACTCTATGAGATATTTCCATAGCGATAACTCCTTTCCTTTGTTTCTATTTTTGGGATTCCTCGACCTCCAAGTTGTCATGCTAGCAACAACTTGATGTAAAACTTTGGCACTAATTTTGACTCTCCACCCTCCAAGGGTCAATGGCTTGAGAAAACAATTAAAAAGAAAATCTACTTACCTAAAACTACATGAGCATGATAGCTTAAGTCCTTCCCAAGGCTACTTCTAGTATCCTTTTTTTCCAAGAAAAAATTCCAAACTTCATGTCCTCCAAGATATGAGGATAGAAACAACTTAAGGTATCCCTTGAGAAACATGACAATTCTTTTGATGGCAGAAACATTAGACCTAAAAATACATTCAAATCTAATATGCTAAAAAATCTACAACTTGGAACTTTCAATAATTTATGAACCTAGGAAGAAATAAAAAACTGAAAATATATCTATCCAAAAACCCCTTTGTAAGAAATTCATCCAAAAATCGACAACCCATAAATTTTCTAAGTAGAAAACTACAAAACCCATACCTACAAATATGGATATGTTAACACACCTAAAATATTAAAAAATATAAATACACCAAATAAATATTTTAGATGATGAAATCTCATAGGTCTATTGTTAGTAAATTAAAAAATTCATAAATCCACACCATGTTCCTAACATCTATTCATGAGCCTCCAAGTCACCACATGAACAATTACACATCAATGGAAAACACTAAGGAGTTGTTATAGCATCTTACATGTTAGTGAATTAATACCTCGACATATTGTACCAATGACAAGGGAATATTGAGATTTTTGGTAACCAATAGACCAAATCTAAAACATGCACCAACATGCAATTAGATTCTCCAAACTATAATCTCAATCTTCATTTGGTTGTGTTTCCAAAATGTTATCTATTCCTAAGAATAAATTTCACCTATGCAAAGATTTTAGTCAAATAGGGATTAATATCACAAGAAGATAATCCTCCTACAACCAATATGATACCAAATGAAAGGAACTATTCCTAGCTTGTATCAAGAACTCAAAATAAAGTTCCAATACTAGTGAAAGTAAACACACAATTCCTATATTAATCCCATGAGAGAAATAATGCAAGAAGGAACATATCTAAATAGTAATCAATAGAGATAGCATATTATATAATTAATATATACACACATTGCATTATTTAATAACATGACATTTATAACACTTATAAAGTTATGGTACTTTATTAGGAGAATGCAAAATGATATCTTTAACCATTGGATTCATGAATAATCCACCCACAACCCATGCCTCTAATAGTTTCTCTCCACCATGTGAATGGACCAACAACATTGCAACCATACATCCACAAACATGGTGCAATGTTACAATAACAAGCAATAAGATAACATCCTGTGACAACAATTAGACAACATAACCCTATGAAAGATTGAAGTCACCATCTCTCTTTAGGTAGAATCTTGTAGAATATCCCTATCTTCCACTAACACTCCTTAAGACCACCAAGAGTTGCATTTAATATCTAGGCATGTTTAAAACTAGTAACCAAGAATAGTTTCCAATACCATTTGCTAAAACCATGGGCAAATATGCTTCTCAAATTAGTACAAAATCTTGGACAAATCTACTTCTTCCCAAGATGATTTTGTGTGATGGATAAAGAGCCTCCTTGATCTAATAATCCACACCTAATTCCCTCTATCTATGCTACTTACCAAGGTAACATTTTTTACACCTTACAAGTGTTAAAGTTAGACCAATAAACTTTCATGAGAGTAAATGCTATTTACAACTTGTTAAGTGTATATTACAAAGTGGGATGGCCATTCCAATAGGGCACATAATTAATACAAATTAGAAAGAAAATGGGAAATTACAAGGTGTATGCGATCTAATCCCAATATGTCTTCATTTATATTTTTTGATGTTGTCATATCATTGCATTAACATCCAACATGATCAATGGTATTTGTTAAATAAACCCAAATATCAATTTGTTGGCAGATTGTGCATGATTGAAAATGGAAGGGTAAGTTGATCCCCCACATTCCAAAATTGGCCACAATTAGTAAGAAACAACCACATATATCTTATTGTAACTAAAAAAAAATCACCATGGGTCCACCATTATTTTACTTTTAACCAATTGTGGGGTTCCACATTTGATACACCTAGGAATTTAATGTTAAAATAATATCTTAGCTACATGCTACAATAAACTCAAAGTGCAACCCATTCTAATCTCCCACAAGGCACAAACAACCGTAATGAATCAAAACTTGTGTAGATCCTTTAGAGCTTAATTGACCAAATGAGGGACTTTTCACCTAACACATGCCTTCACCACCTTTAGAGACAAACACAAGCATGACACACAAGCTCTTATTTGATTACTTGTGTAGTATTATGCTATAATTTGTTGCATATGTGGATTTAATTATTGACTTTTTAGAAAACACTTGCGTTGAATATACCTACTTATTTATATATTTACAAAATTTGATTCACACTTATTGAAACCATGTGCTAGATATTATCTAATATCATTTTATTAATTTAGTGCAAAAAAAAACTAGTAAGAATTTACATCATCGATAATTAATGACTAACAACTACTCTAATGACTCACAACTACTATAAAAGTACACTATATATACAATCTAATAGCTATCAACCTTCACTCCAACTACTATTTCAACTATCAAATCAATGGTGTGAACCCAATATAATATGGTCAAGCACATTGTTCATAATTTAGAGCTATTTAAGATCACAACTCAATATATTCTAACAACTTTATTACCCTACCCAACAAAAACAATACTATTTCAAAATCTATATCTCCACTAAATACACAAACTAAACAAGAGCAAAACCATACATAATACATTCCATATTAATATTTTATATTAAATCAATTTACATAATCCATTGTTGACCCATTTAATTAAAAAAAATAATAATTCAAAAACAATTCCTTTCTTATCTATTCCTCACCTACCTTCGAAATTGAAATCACACAAATTTTCTCTAGCTGTGGACCCCTTACACATTTTGAAAAATCTCCGTCCCATCAATCTTTCACAGGATTCAACAATATTTGAGCACACCAATTGCGGAGGGGCCCTGAGATGCTTAAATTTCTTAATTTTCCAAGCTTACGCGACAGTTGCGGAACGCAGGTACAATACAAGGTCGTTTCTTCTTCTCTTCTTTGAAGACGCAGGTACAATACAAGGTACTCGATGGCTAGTTACCAGATACTGTGCCTGCTAATATTTCTACTGGTGGCCGCTTCCTCTTCTTTCACCACTGCAGAGGATGGCCATCAGAATACCAGTTTCATATTCAACCAGTTCAACGCCACGAGCAGAGTAAAATATGTTGCAGGTACCTCAATACACTCCAAGGCAATCCGCCTCACTAATCACTCCCAGAGCCTCATTGGCCGTGCCTATTTTGACAAGGCCGTCCCCATGAAAAGAAACGGCTCGGTAATCTCATTCAGCACAACCTTCATATTCGCCATTGTTCCGCACCCGCGGTCCGGCGGCGGCCATGGGCTCTGCTTCATCATGACGCCCTCCACCGCTCTGAACGGCGCCATCGCCAGTCAGTACTTAGGCCTCGTCAACTACTCCAGCAACGGCAAAGACTACAACCATCTTTTTGCTGTAGAGTTCGACACGAGTGAGAGCGTAAGCGTGGAAGACAAGGACAGCAACCATGTGGGAATCGATCTCAACGGCGTCAAGTCGGTTGTGGCAGAACCTGCTGGTTACTGGCAAGGGAACACTTTGACGCCCATTAATCTCAAGAGCGGGCATAATATAAGGGCCTGGATCGACTACAACGGCGACTCGAAGCAGCTCGACATAAGTATTGCAGCGGTCGGAGAGGCGAGGCCGCAGAAAGCCCTGGTGTCGAAGAAAGATTTGGATTTGGATGGGATTATACAAGACCGCATGTACGTGGGGTTTTCAGCGTCTACAGGTAACGTTTTGCATCACTCAATGTAGGCTTAGTTAAATAAACTAGCACTTGCACCTCAAGGAGGTTCAAGGATTAGCCGATAGAAAATTATATGTATGTTGGTGGATTAAACAATTAATAATAAGTGTTATATAATGGAATGAAATATACTTAGACAAATCTAGATTTTTTCATTAAAAGAATTATCTTATTTTGAAATATTTGCATATAGATTTAAAACATAAAGCAATGTAAATGAAACAAAAAGTTGCCATCAAATTGACAAAAAACATTGCAAATAAAAATAGGATGTTCCCATTTAGTTGGAAAATCATTTTTTATCTGATTTTTAAATGATATGTGAGATTTTGGAGGCTTTTACCATTAAATGGTAGCTGGTTTATCATTAAACGACAGCTAAAATTGTTTTTCAACAACTAAAGTGGTTTGCAAACAGACTTAAATCTCACACTATATGTAGTCTATTTGCAAAATATTTTAGTAACTATTTGAAAAACTTGGTAAACTGAAACAAAAAGTTACAATGGCAACTAAAATCAGACGTGATGTAATGGAAGAATGTGGACGAACATCTTATTAATAACTACCTCGGCTGGTAATTGGTCTAGGATGATACTTAAACTTATATAAGAACTTTAGAATAATTTACTAATATTTTGCAGAGTCCATTAAGTCTTTTTCAGTGGTTAGGAGAAGGGGTAATTTTTTTCTCAGAGGATTTTCATGGTTAGAAAGCCCTTTTCAAATAAAGATAACACTCGCCATTTGAATCCCTCTACGTGGCATATAATGGTTGTCCTACACGGAAGTTACCGAGAAGCTGATAGGACCGTGCAGAAGCCATCCATTGTCAAACGATAATCATCAGTGCCTACCAGATTTGCATTTGTTAAGCATTTTTGAAAAACTAAACAGGGAAAGGCCAAAAGGGAAGAGGGAAACACAAAGTTTTCCAGTAGAGAGAGATATTTAAGAATAGACTGATTTTATGAAAATAGGGTCAACCTGAAACTTACATGTTGCATGCTCCATTTGTGTGCCACAAATGAATTCAAGTTGAAATGTCCTGCTCAAACTGGTGAAATAGCCCACTTTTAAATTTTAGCTTTTGTAGCTTATTAAGACCTTCTCCTAGCTCAAGCATTGCTCCATGAGAGAAAATTTCTCAAAAGTCGTCACATTAAAACTGAAGGCTAGGACTCCATGATCATGAAGAAAATTCAAATGGAAGATGATTGACTGCAGAAGGAGGCTAAAAACTCAATAAAGATTTTTTAACTCCCATAGTTCTCCAGGAGATTAAGGACAAATCCAAGAGAACTTAGTGATTCTGCTGGTTCAATCTAAGGAATACCCAAGAATACACTAATATGCAAGCTACCACAATGCCCTTCATGTTGTTTTAACTTGTGAGCTACAACATATATTGATCAATCTTATCCCTTTGCTCCGCTCCCTCTTTTCAAAGGTAGCATTTACCTCTCAGTTCTAGCAGGGGAAAAGGAACTTTAGCTTTCTGAAAACCCCATTAGAGGAAACATCTCAACATGACTACAATCCTATTGCAACAACACGAGAGCGGAACCACCACCATCATGGAAGGAAACATGGTTCTTTCCCAAGAGGGTAGAAGATGGGGAAGAGTAATTGGTAGTACCTGATTAAAGAGATGGTAGAATCCAACACAACTCTGCAGGATAGCATGAAGCAGAGTGCGTTGTGGTTCTTCAGCGTGGTTCCACAGTCTCTCGAAAACATCATGACATCTGTAATATTCTCTGCCATTGAACAGAAACACACCCACTTCAAAATTAGCCCTCACTATTTGCAGCTACTTCCTCCTTATCCCAGCGATATGCAAGGCACATTAAATTATCGTTTCTCTTGCAATTACCCTTCCCATTAGTCCTAATATACACCATGACTATACTAATAATACCCATGCTTGAACGTTTAAACCTACTGATATGTGAAGAGCAGGGTAGAGCTTGATGTAAAGAGAAGTCACTGCATCTCTGTAATCGAGATATCCTTGTGTTGCAGCATCCATACATAGCCATTGGTGACCTAAACGCATGACATATCAAATGCTTAAGGCAATTCAATTTGATAGAACATTTTTTTCAAATTCTTTCGGTTCGACGATCTAGGAATGTAGTAGCAACGCCACTCCTGGGTAATGCAGACCAGTGGCATACAATGCAAAGCAATCAAAAAATAAATTTGGGGGCAACCTACAGCCAGCTACACAATGCAAATCACCCTCATAAACCTGGCTGTAGATCAACCAACGAACTTGCAATGATTGAAACAACAACTGATATAAATTTTCCTCTCAGGAATCACGGAGGCGAAGCAGTGCCAGAAACCTGCAATAAAACCCCAGCACCATGCCTTGTTTGATGCAAAAGGTAGCAATGTTAAGATGAATAGAGTAATATTAGGGTAAAGCTTCGAGGGCCATTTATGGAAATTGGAGGCGGTGATCCAGGGTGATTGAAGGGAATATAAAATTAGATATAAATATCACCGATTGCAGATTAAGGGAGGCGTTTACGGCATGACATTCACCTGGAAATTAGATATGATTTTACAGCTACGAGATTTGATTTGATTTTACAGATAGAAGATACGATTTGATATGATTTCTCGTATGTTGGCATTGCAACTCTGCATTTATTCGACAGTAACCTGAAAATTGTTTTCTGAGAGTCGTGAACAGGTTTAACGGCGTGAGATAGGGATGCCGGCATTCATAGACTCAAAAGTTCACAATAAGAAGCCTATCGGCTAAAAATAATAAAAAATCAGAATAGAGAATATTCTGATGAGGGATCATAAATTATGATTCTAAATGTTGAAGAAAATGTTTATTTAGTCAAATTCAGAATCTTTAAAATTCAAGCAACCCATTATTTAGGAGTAATAGCTTTATGTTTTTATTTTTTTATTGATTTGAAATGATTTATTTCTTTTGTTGAGAGTTATTGTTTTTATTTGTTTTTGTTTTATTTGCTTTTTCATGGTAATGTAATCTTTTCAATAATTTTGAGTCTTCACCTTAAAAAAGTGATTTTGGAAAATGTTTGTTATTTGTTGGTTTCTTCAAGTGAGAAGATAAAAAATGTTTCTAAGGACATCATTTACTAAATTTTAATAAGATATTTTTTATGATTTATTTATACATTTATTTAATAGTCAAACAATCAATATCAATTTATATTTTATCTACACATAAAAGAAGTAAATAATTTTCATTCAAACCCATAAAAATCAAGGGTTATTTATTGCATATACTAGAACCTATGATCAAAATTTTAAGCTTTCCTAACTTAATAATTCTAATAAACTCAATCATAGTGAGTTGGGATTAAACCTTTCCAAATTATCACAAAATGCATTAATTTTTTTTGAAACATTTGCTATTAATATCTTAAGTTTGAAAGGAATTTACAATTACCAAGAATTCAAATTAAATTTTCATAAATAATAAATCAACTTTAAAATAATCTACATGATAAATTATCCCATAATAATTGTGTCAAATGGAACCACTTCATTGATAGATATATCCCTCAAGAGTGTTTTATAAGGTTGACTCAAAATGTTGGAAGAAAAATAATTAAACAAGGTTGCAGCCAGATATATGATTTGGAAAGTTTAGAAGTTTTAATTTTAAAAGCATTAACTATCTATGACTAGTCCAATACATATTTAGTTCGACTCAATTCAATTATCTAATTTGATTACATATACATAACACTACCATGGATCATGTTGTAACTAGGTAGAATTAGTCCATTATTCCTAGAAGAATCTCGTAGTTGCATTTAGACCAAGATTTACTTTAGGATAGCCATGAAACTCAAAAGTGCATCTACCAACCAGTTTGGGGCCTAGCAAAATTCTCTAGCTTCTCATATTATCTGAGTATTATCAATTTCCTTTCTTGAAAAGATTAATGAATGTAACTATGTAAGTGGGAGCATTCATTTTCTTATGTCTACAATGTTGTGACAACAAATTCATTTAAGGCTAAATTATATCCAACAATTAAACTGTACTTAATGACACTATCATTGAGACATTTTGTTAAAATCTTTGGCATGACTTGTGTATCTAGTTATATATGTAGTACATATGTATCAAAGGCTTTTGTCACACCCTTGAAGATGCTAGAATTTTTCCAATTACACTTGCTAGTTTTGTTTGTATAAATTTCAAAACACTGACTTTCTATAATAGGCCTAACTAGTATAAGTAGCAAATATTTGTTAGGAAGAAGGAAAAAGCAATGACAAAGTATATATCTTATACTAAGCAAGAAATTTTTGGTATCTCTTAAAAAGTAAAAACACTCCTATGTTTAAGAGGTTTCATTTTACATTCAATTGAGGAAAAATTGTATACAAATCATAACTTACTTTTTTATTGCAAAGGTGAACTTTACATGCCTCTTTTCAAGAGAATACTAAATTATCATGCATCAACAGGTACTATAACAGAGGACGATTACATTTTGGCATGGAGCTTTGCAACTGGTAGCAACAAGGCTCCAGATCTAAACATGTTGCATCTACCTTCCTTTTATGTCAAAATCCCCAAGTTCTACTATTCTACAAAGTTCATATCCATTACTATAGTAGGCTTGGCAATTCTCATCTTGGGACTCATTTTAAGCACATTTTATTGGCTCAAAAGGATTGACTACATAGAATTCTACAAGAAATGGGAGCTGCAATATTGGCCACATAGATTCGGTTACCGGGAACTCAACCTCGCCACAAAGGTAGATACGAATGAAAGAATATCGTACTACATGCACAAAAGACTTTCACAGCTTAACTTCTATTTACCTTCAACACAATTCAAACATATTTTTTAATGTTCAAAAATGTCCTTGTACTAAATTTCTCACATATTTAATTGGCAAAGTAAACAAACTAGGATGACTTAGCTTCAAGTGACTAATTACATTTCTGTCCATGATATAAGTTTACTTCCTGTATATTGTATTTTCTCGATGTTGATTCCAATTGAAATCTCATTTTCTAACCAGAATCTTCCGAGAGCTTCTGCGACCTTCTTTCAGCCCAAATCCCTAGTAACTAGGAGATGAAATCAGGCCAAGTACCTGAAGTCTCATAATTGTGATCATTGCAAACTTTTTGCATGCAACAATTATTTTCTTTAATAGGAATCAGAATCCTGAACAGGCGATTTACCACTGTGTTATATTGCAGGGTTTCAGTGACGACAATCTTCTGGGGTATGGGAGCTTTGGGCGGGTTTACAGGGGCACTCTGCCCTCCGGCGAAGAAGTCGCCGTGAAATGCATTACAAAAGATTTCACAGAAGGAATGAAAGAATTCATTGCAGAAATCTCCAGCCTTGGGCGGCTGCAACACCGGAACCTGGTACACCTCAGGGGCTGGGGCAGGAAAAACAAGCGCCTCTTCATCGTCTATGACTACATGTCCAACGGAAACCTTGAAAGAAATTTGTACAGTCCAAAATTGAATCTTACATGGGCTCAGAGATACAAAATTCTCACAGATGTAGCCGCCGGGCTGCTATACTTACACGAGCAGTGGGAAAAATGTGTGGTACACAGGGACATTAAATCCAGCAATGTCTTATTGGACAGTGATCAGAACGGCCGATTGGGGGACTTTGGGATGGCAAGGTTATATGACCACAGTGAAAAGCCCCAAACTACTCATGTGGTGGGCACGCTGGGGTACATTGCACCTGAGCTTATACATTCTGGAAAGGCGTCTCCTTACACAGATGTGTTCAGCTTTGGGGCTCTTACGCTGGAGGTTGCCTGCGGAAGGAAACCAGTAGATGCTCAAGGTGTGATTTTGGTTCAGTGGGTTAGGGATTTGTATGCAAATAAGAGATTACTGGATGCTATTGATCAGAGGCTTGGGGAGGATTATGATAAGGGTGAGGCCGAGATTGTGCTTGTATTGGGGCTCATGTGTTCAAACCCTGACCCACAGAAGAGGCTTAGCATGAAACAAGTGTTGCAGATTCTCTGCGGTGAGGCTGCGTTGCCTGTGGATCTTTATCTTCCCTCGGCTTCGAACAATGTGGATCGCCCTTCATAAAGACATGTTCCACTTCCTAGGGTGGATCTTTATCTTCCCTCGGCTTGAGCACAGCAAGAAAGATTTACAAAGAAGAGTCATATTGGGTTGACTGTTAGATGTTTTGGTGATAAGAGGTTTCCTTTGTTTCTATGTAGTTTGACCTTTTTGGAGGTGCAGAGTGAAATAGGTAGTCGGAGTTCTATTTGAGGGATTGTGTTTGGTGAAGCATGGTCCATCTCTGATTTGCGTAATAATGGCAATAGTTCTCATTACATAGACATTTATATTATTATATTCAATTTTTTCTTTGCTAATGCCATCGATTTGATGTTACTTTATTTGTTTGTAATATGATTTTATCATCATCTTCTTTTTCTTACCCTCATCACATAAATATTCTCTTTTCAATTTTAAAAGATGGAGTGAAATTATTATATAATAAAATATAATAAAAAATATGGTTTAGTGACAAGTACCTATCTTTGAAGTATTGTAATAATAATATTTGTTTTGTAATCAATAGATGAGATATGACAAAGTTGTTGAGCTACAATTCATATGGACCACTATTGGAGTGCTCTACCAACTGAGCTACCGGCTCCTCTTTGACCAGCGTATTTTCAGTAAGGTGTGGCTTATTTCCAACAAAAGTGATTGTGAAGTCAATTTAATAACACTCTAAAATCAATGATTAGGTGGCTTAGACCCAAATTTTTGCAAACTAAATGTATGACTATTTTACCAGGCTAGCAAATATTATAATTTGTTAGAGCTCAATTTGAATCTAAGTTTGATTCATATTAGGCACAATTATGTCTAGCATAGTTGAAGTTGACTTATTCCTTAAAATAAATATTCATCAAATATTGATGAGCAAGTGATTTCTTACTAAAGAGCTTTTGTAAATTGATTAGTTGATTTTGAGTTTGATGACCGGATACCTAGTAGCATAGTTGAAGTTGAGTTTGTTCTTTAGAATAAATATTTGTTAAATATTAATGAAAAGGTGACTTAAATGAACCCTTTGGAATGCCATGGATGTGAATTTAAATTTTAATGGGTTTTATTTATAGGGCTTGAGTTGCACATGACATTGGTGAAGCTCTCTTAGAACTAGATTCATACAACTTGAATGTGTTAAAATTGGATGGTGATTTTATTAGTCCAGTGAAAATTAGGATTATTCGATACAATATTTAAAGTATTATATCAATTTAAGGATTAAATGTGGTTTACAAACATTTATATACAAGAATTAGTTTTGAAATATATACTTTTAAAATATGTATTTCTTTTAGCACCTACTTTTCAAATTTATAAAAGTATTAGGGGATATACATATTTGTATAAATTTGGAGTAGATTTCTCCATCCAACACTTTAGAAATTCATGGGCAGACTTGGTGTCTTCATCCAAGAACATGTGCCTTCGCACATGGGAACTCTTTTCAAGAGCCCCAAAGAGTGCCCTTTTTAAAACCCCAAGGCAATATTTGTACCTTTTTGCAAGTGCCCTACAAATAGGTACTTGGGTTGGGGACCCAAAATAGAAATAACAAAAAAAGGCACACCTTAAGAGCTTTTTCTTGATTAGGATTATCATTCACATACTCAACATAACACAATCTAACTCAATTATTTATGTAAGCATTGCAATGACTTTTCAAGGCTTAGCACAATTATCTCATAACTTGACACAACCAAACATCAAATAGAACTTGCAATTCAACTATAGACATATATCAAACAACAATTATAAATTATATAACCATGTTTTGGTATCTATACAAGATATTATGGGTTTCACACTAAAAGGAAAATCAAGTAAACAATTATGCAAAACCTTAGTAATAGTAAAAGCTCATAATATTAAGTTTCAAATATAAAGAATTAACTATAGGGTTCATTCAAGGGTTGATATTAATTGAAAGTATATTAGGACAAGAGTAACAATGTTCACCAAAAGATTCAACTAGCTAGCAACATTAAGGTCAATGTAGGGAAAGGTGCCATAAGATTCATGAGCAAGTTCATCTTCACACCATCAATAATTTTTTGTCTATTTACCACCTTCAAATTTGAAATTCAATTAATCTAGTTATTAAGAATGGATTAGGAATGACATTGTAGAGGATAAAGTGGAACTATTATATGCAGAAGTCTTTGAGTTTCTTTGTTTGATAGAGAACAAAATGTCAATATTGGATCATTTTATATAGGTACTAAAGTTTCAAAATCATTAAGGTGATGAGGTTTGATAGGACCTTTTTAAGTAGTATATTTCCTTCCAAAATTGGGGATTTGAGAAATATTTTTGTAATTGCATCTATCAAATAAGAAATAGAATTGGAGGTGTGTATAACAAAGGGGAACATAAGGGTATATATGATGGATTGATAAACATTAAATTTTTGAAGATAATTAGATGCCCCAAGATGGATCAACTTTCAGGTGGTCATAAAATTCATTTAATATTGACCTGAATTTTTTAGTATTATGCTATAGTCGCTTGCATAAAATATCATGACTTAAAAATTCCACATTTATGATCTTTAATATTGATCAATCATGTCACATGCAACTTAGATTTACCATCTACTCAAGTTATTTAATGGCTCTTTGAAGTGTGATATGTTATCGATTCTTTGAAAGATAATAACATATAGATCTTAGACCTACAACATGCCTTTAAATCAGTCTATTGGAGTTCCTTTATTGTAATTAGATCATGGGTAAGTGCACCAAGATGGTTCCCAAAAAGGGGGCTTAAGTGGCCACTTTTTTTTCTGAAATAAGGAAATACTGACCTTGGACATGAAATTGAGGATAACTACACTCAAAATTTTGAGATGGAACAAAAATAAGGATCGAAGTGCTCTGAGTCTACTTTTTAAAGGGGTTCAAAAGAGGGATGTACATAAATTGTTGTTGTTTTTGTCAGAAAAACATAACATAGCAACTCTTGTACGACCCTAGCACGGTGAACTTTTTTGTAGTATTTTTAAAATTTCTATAGTCAAAAGTTAGCTAGTAGTATCTAGTTGATGCACAATTTTTCTGATAAATTTTTAATGAATATTTGATTTTTTACTAATTTTCTAAGTGGGCATTTCCTAAAACACAAAATTTTGGCTGTGCTCCCCTTGCAAATTTTGGAAAGTAATAGATTTTTTTAAGTTTTATTTTTAAAATTTGGTAGAATGGAGTCTAGTTTCTAAAAATGTAATTTATTTGAAATTTTGATGAGCGGTTAATTTATAACGAAAAAAAAAAACCAAACACTTCTTTTGGACAAAAAATAGACATACAAACAAAATAAATTATGGATGAAAGGCCTAA
>VDFB02168118.1:47812151-47829238 GCA_007258455.2 Sequoia sempervirens
CTAAGCATTCTCCCTTAACCATAAGAATAAACCCTAAACCCTACATTCAATCTTATACCCTAAACCCTCATTGTATGAAAAAATTCCTCAAAGAAATGGGGTCTCATAGTGATGTACATCACCATGAGACCCCATTTCTTTGAGGAATTTTTTCATACAACAAGCACTACCTTGTCAATGTTACCACATTGACACATTAACAAGGTAGTGAGCTTCATGCTCATTGTATGTGAAAAAATTCCTCAAAGAAATGAGGTTCATTTGATGTGTATTATCATCATGAGACCCCATATCTTTGAGGCATTTTTTCATACAATGAGCACTACCTTGTCAATGCATCAATGCGGTAACATTCACAGGGTAGTGCTCATTGTATGAAAAAATGCCTCAAATAAATGGGGTCTCATGGTGATGTACATCATTGTAAGACCCCATCTCTTTGAGGCATTTTTTCATACAACAAGCACTACCTTGTCAATGCTACCATGCCAATGCATCAATGTGGCAGCATTGACAAGGTAAGTGCTCTTTGTATGATAAAATGCCTCAAACAAATGGGGTCTCAGGGTGATTTGATGAGCACCACCTTGTCAATGTGTCAATGTGAACACATTGACAAGTTAGTGCTTGTATGAAAAAATGTCTCAAAGAAATGGGGTTGAAAATATAGGGTTGAGGGATTAGGTTTAGGGCTTTTAAGGTTTGAGGGATTAAGGGTTTAAGGGTTGAGAGATTAAGGATTTAAGGGTTGAGGGATTAAGTGTTTAAGGGTTGAGGGTTTAAGGGTTGATGGATTAAGGCTTGAAGGGTTGAGTGATTAGGCTTGAGGGTATAAGGTTGAGGGTATAGGGTTGAGGTATAGGGTTTAGGGTCCAATGTATAGGGTAGAGAAATGAGAATTCAGGGTTGAGGGTTGACCTAGTTTAATGTATAGGTTAGAGGTTTAGGGGTTAAGGGTTTGAGGGTTTAAGGGTTGAGGGTTGAGGGTATAAGGTTGAGGATAAAGGGTTGAGGGTAAAGGGTTGATGGTATAGGGTTGATAGTATAAGGTTGAGGATCCAATGTATAGGCTAGAGGTTTGAGAATTGAGGGTTGACCTGGTTTAATATATAGTTTAGAGGGTTGAGGGATTAAGGGTTTAAGGGTTGAGGGTTTAGGGGTCGAGGGACTAAGGGTTTAAAGGTTGAGGGGTTAAGGGATGAGGGATTAAGGGTTTAGAGGTTTAAGGGTTGAGGGTTTAAGGGTTGAGTAATTAAGGGTTTAATGGTTAAGGGTTTAAGGGTTTGAGGATTGAGGGATGAGGGTTGAGGGTATAAGGTATAGGGTTGAGAGAGAGAGAGGGAGAGAGGGAGTGGGAGAGACCTGAGAGAGAGAGGGAGAGAGGGAGTGGGAGAGAACTAAGAGAGAGAGGGAGAGAGGGAGAGAGAGGGAGATGGAGAGAGAGAGTGAGAGAGAGAGACCAAACATCATTAGGAGACCCCATTTCTTGGACCCATTTTGGTTGTAATTGTTTGAGAAATTTGATGAGTTGTTTTCATTGTAAATTTTGATGACTCCTATTTTGACCAAAGCTTCTTCAATTTTAATCCGAAGGTAGGTGGACATTGTAATTCCAATCTATAACTCATCTTGTCATTTAGGTTGTCGATGAAGATTTCTATCTTTTCCTTTCAGGTATGGGATGAGAATATCTTGCAAATAACCTTCTCCATTTTTGCAAAAATACAAGGAACGATTCACCCTTTTTCTGTTTCAAGTTGCAAAGGTCTTTCATTGTTATGTCATGTTGGATGTTATAAGAGTATTGGGTGATGAACTTGTTAACCAATTCTTCAAAGGTGTTAATTGGTGGTGCAAGTTTGGAGAACCATTCAAGAAATTGTCCACCTAGACTTCGTGGAAACAATCTCATCAAGTAAGTTTCTTCGTATGAAAATTCAAGACTCATGGTTCTAAATTCCCACACATGATCTATTGGATCAGTTTTACCATTGTATTTGTCATACTTTGGGAATTCAAAATGTTTGGGAAAGGGAATCGTGTGGATACTTTGATCAAACGGATATGGACAAATTTCTTGTATCAAGTATCGTTTTGAGGTTCCCCTTTGCATATCAAGAATTTGTTGTTGAAGGTTCTTCATTTGATGAGTTAGGGAAACCCAAGTTCTGTATCATTTTCAGGATTTTTGGGAGGTGCTTTCAATTGATTAACATCAAATTCATCAATTAATTTGACACCTTGTTTAGCCAACATTAGGAGGTATTTTTCCCCATTTCTTTCAAAAATCTTTTTCTAAGCACTTGTAGAAATTTGGATCTTGTTCAATATTTTGGATATCTTCTTTAGTTATTTATTCCCCTTCATTGTTGTGGATTCCATGGAAAGGATTCTCTTCAGCTTTAGCCATGGTGTTTTGAGTTTCACTATTTTGAGTTTCAATGTTTTGAGTTTCAAGTTCTTTTTCCTTGAGTTTTTGCTTTTGTAATCTTGTTTGAACGGCATACAAGTGTTATAATTTGACTAAAATTTGATCTTTGTTTGGAAGAGTGCCAAGGATTACAACTAATTCAAATAGAATGACAAATTCTATTTATGAGACTAAGTTTGATTTGATTATACAACTTTGTTTCTTGATGACAGGATGATAAATCCTGATGATGAAACAGGCTTAACAATCAAAGATGTGATAAGCTTGATGATTTAGGAACTTTGAGATGTTAGATCTTGGTTTAGATTGGAGAATTCCACTTATAGAGGTTAGTTTTAACAAGTTTAGAATCTGTTGTACCTGAGGAATGATCCTGGGCTAAAAAAGATTTTGAATTCTAGTTCAAATTGTGAAACAGGGGATAAATTTAACTCTCGGGTTTTGCATTTACTGGATGTGCTAAAATAGAGCCTAAATGTGCTAAAATACTGCACAGAGGTGCTAAAATAGAGAATGAATGCACTAGAAGATTGTACAGATGCGCTATAAGATTTCCTAAACGTGCTAAAATAGAGGGTTGATGCACTGGAAGCTAGTACAAATGCGCTATAAGACTTACTGGATTCGCTGGAACAGAGGATGAATGCGCTAAAATATGGCATTATAACAAAGGGTAAGTGCACTAGAAGATTTCACAGATGCGCTAAAATATAGGTTGGATGCGCTGAATTAGGAAAATGTCACAGTTTCTTGCAAGTTTATTTGATTTTTATGATTTTCCTGTCAAAGAATTGGTTGTTTCAAAGGATATTTTCTGAATCAAGGTTTTCATTTCCAATGTGTAATGTTTTTTTTGAAATTTGTTTAAAAATGCATTGGTAAAACACATCAAACATGTACAACCTAAGGCTATGTAGGATAATATTTACTGGATTCCCACTTGGAATTTACTCCAGTTGCACCTGCTTTTAGCGGATGATTAGAAGCTTGACCACATAGGCTCCCCCTTATAGTGCACTCGCTTCTCAGGTCAGCCAAGCTTCAGTACCCATGAATCTCCCATGGCATACTTCTCATCTCTACTAAAAGCTACAAAAATGTGGGATGGCTTCAAAGGTTAGACCTTCTGCGCCAATAAATAGAGTAAGTATTTTAGCTTGCTATAACAAAGGGTTCTAGTATAGGAATTTCATTCGCGGGGGATCATCCATTCGACAAGAGACCATTGTTTCCCTTATTGTCAAAACAATCCTTGTGATTCTTGAAATTTCCTCAAGTACCCACATTTGTATCCCGATTGGAAGTCGCTTGGCTTTAGTGTGTTACCGGTTGGGTCGTTCCCTTGGGTGATTACTTTTTCCCACAAGGCCGGCCCTCTATGGATAAAATAAAATAAAAATGAATGGGTCTAGCTTTTTGGTCACCTAGTTAAGGGAAGAGCATATGCCTACCATTCATCAAGCACATAAAACATGGTGTTCTCTAGCCTTTTAATTAAGCTAGATGTTTATCTTAATCAAAAGAAAGCATTCAAATAACTCTAGCCCCTACATAAATCATTAGTAGTTACATAATTTTTTCTTTGACTGGAGTATCACCCACCTGCAAGCAGAAAACAACAATTAGTTCTCGATATTTTAAGATTTTGCAAATTTAAACAGATGCACTAAAATAGTCATCCAATGCACTAAAATATTATTCCAATGCACTAAAATAACTACTCCATGTGCTAAAATAACTCATGTATGCGCTACAAGAACTAATGAATGTGCTAAAAGAACTAATGTATGTGCTAAAGTATTGACTAAAAGTGATGAAAGACTCCTTGTATGCACTAAAATAGTTGCTCAATGTGCCGAAAGAAATGTCATATGCACCATAATAGAAGTTGAATGCACTGAAATAGTTGTCAAATGCACTGTAACAGAAATCGAATGCTCCAAAATATTTTTTGTATGCGCTAAAAGAACTCACGGTCGTGCTAAAATGTCATGTCCAACCGGTTCACAAGAAATTTTCCAAAAAATTGTTAAAAATAGGGTTGTGCCCCATGGTGGGTGCCAATTTATGTGTGTGTGAAATGTGGGAGAGCTAGTAAATCAATAATAAAACACACAAACATCAATAAGACATATTATATTAAAGATTTGAATCAAAGAACTAATCTAATTGTAGCAAACAAATCTCTAAAAACATTCCATTGTTCTCTATTCTCAAGTATTCATTAAATCATTTGGCTCTCATATTTTATATGTGCACTATGATTGTTAGAATGACAACTTGAGAAACAAGATGTTGTTCAAAATGCAAGAAATCTAAGTTCCTACATGAAACTATGTGATAAAATCCATGATACTATGATAATGGTGATATTGACAAATGGATAATGATGCTGCATAAAAAAAGCTAAAGTGATTCTGCATATGCTCAAATATTAACTATTGATATGATAAACTAAAATGCAATTACAAACAAAGACATGATTCTAAGTTAGAATGATAAAACAATGTAACTTGCTAAATTCTAAATGATCAAATTCTAAATGCTTCAATGCTCCAAAACTATCCCTACATAATAAGTTTGCTAAAAGACGTGATGATAAATGTTGTAGAAAAGGGTTGTATTTATAGGATTTTCAAAGCATCTTGTGATGTGGCAGTGATCAACAGTCCAGATTCAAACATGAAGGATGAATGGTGGAGATGGAAGAATCAAGGAGGATGTTCCCTAGACCAAGGGCAACATGCCAAATGGATGAAGGAATAAAGTGTGTGAGGAATAAACCATGTGTTAAAATTTTGTTGAAGATAAATGTAATTTAAATATTAGTCATGTTTAATTACATGTGACATTTGATGACATGGCCAAAAGTATTGTAGACATATGACTCATTTTGAATTTGAAATTATTCAAACTTAGTGAGAAGATATTTAATTAAATAAAAACAAAGTATAGCCATTTGTTTATTTAATTAAATTTAGAAGAATGGGGTTTAGGATGAAGAATTTAGAAAAGTGTGAACTATATAAAAAAAATGAGAATTTAATTATAAGTAGATGAATTAAAGGAGTTCATTAATTAAATAGCTAGTATTTAATTAGTTAATTGTCTTGACTGATTTTAGGTGTATACACTTCTTATTCACTTTTTTTTCACCAAATCTCCATATACAGTCACTAGTTATGTGTCAGAACTCCCAATTCCACAATCAATTCTCAGATTCAAGACTTCCAATGCTGATCCAAGAAACCCTCCTTTTTCATACAAAACACTAGGATTTTATTGAAAATCCATATATTCGGGATTTCCAAACTAATTCAATGCATAAAATAGTTTGAAAATACCCTATACAAACTCACAAAATCATCACATAGCCAGACCCTTCAACAAATTGACAATAACCCACTCAAACACCTCATTTTCATAAGGAAAAATGCACTGCCCAACCCTAGGGCATCACCCAAATTTAAACAACTCAATCCCACAACCTACCAAAGCATTGAAAGACAAAAATTAAAAGGTATTGGACCCATTCCATGAGATACAATGGATATAGAAAGTGGAATTGTCCAATTAAGCATTTTTGAAGACCCTCAACCCTTAAATCTGTGGAAACAGAGCAGTTATAGAGAATGAGTGACTTCTCCTTCCTAATACAAAGTTAAACCCTCAAAATGGTATCAAATGAAAGGTAAAAAATGTGATTACATAACACAACAAGATTCAGAACATTTGAAGCTTGTACAAGTCCGTACAATATGTGGAAAGTTCAGTAAACACAAAAAATTGTAGAATAAATGTTGTATTTCTTTTGGGAAATTCAATAAAATTCTTCTCCAATCTTACTTCGAGCCTTATTGAGGCCTTTTATAGAATTTCCACTCAAATTCCAATTTCTCAAATGTTCTTAACTACCTTTTAAAATCCTAATCCCTTCATATTCCCTAAAACTGCATTTTGACAACTTTTGTTTAACAACATTTTTGCATTTTTGTGCAACCTTTGACTCCTAATACAAATGACTCAAAACACACCATATTACATAATGAATGGTCTCAATAGACCTTATTTAGCATAAATAGACCCAACCTAGAACCAAAAGACCTTACTACCAACTCTTGAAAAATTGACCAACATTGGAGATCTTCATTTTGCTAGGTGCTCCTGCACCACTGACACCTTTTCCCCTAAAGCTACTACATTAGTGGTAGATATTTACAAGTTTAATGAAGCTATTGTTTGAAGGTTACAAGAAAGAAAAAATAAATTGTTGAAGGAATATAATGATCTCATGGAAGCTTACAACCGGTAATAGGTATTATTGGCTCAAAAAGCATCCCTTCTTGCAAGTATGTAGGAAGCAGGCTCCTCTTCTACATCTCCCCCTACTCATGTGATGATTGAAAACATAGAACTTAAAGAAAATATTCAAATGCTAGAAGAGCACTTGAAGAATGCTCAATAGACTCAACAAAAGGAGAATGTGTGCATTGCAACATGAATCCTAGAGCATAGTCTATCTAAAATCTTAAGAAGGTTGGAAGATACCAATGTGTCATCTAAATTTGAGGGATGCCATTACCATAATAAGTGGGGATCAAGAGCGGCTCAAATGTATATTTGAAAAATGGAATCCTATATTTACATATTTGGAATGTATGTATAAGGGATCTACAAACACATATGATGCCCCACCTGGTATCCATCTTACTTTTGAAATTTTCAAGATGGAACATAATCATAAAGGGTATTTGGAAAGTGTATTTGAAGCTACATGAGCAAAAATGAAATTTTTCATAAATGTTGACAAAAGGGTTTTACCTCGCCTATTAGAAGATAATGGGGACTTGAAGACCCTAGAGAAATGGAAGGATAGTTTCAATATTCTAATCCCCACACTCCTCCCTATGATTTGCAAAGATGACAAAGTTTATTTAAATTAGCTTAATGCCTATTCATACAAGATGGTCAATGTAGAACAATTGATGGAAATTTTTTGTAGAGAGCCAGTGTTTTACTTGATGCCAAGTATCATCTAAATTTGAAGAATGCAGAAAAGATCTTAGCTCATGATGACCTTTTGAGGGTATGTTTAAGGCATGTAATGAAAAGTATAATTGTTTACTTGACCTGTGAGTGGATCCATGCTTTTATTCCTATGCCTCCTATATGAGATTTTGGCTGTCAGAAAGGTCTAGGATGAGGTTCTTTGCTTGTTGCTTCCCTTATGTTATAAAAGGGAATCCTAAGCCTCATTCAAAGGGTTTTGATTTTTTGATATTTCATCTTTGTAAGGTCTTTTTGTTAGTTTAAGCTATTTGATAGCATAGATAGGAAATGTTATAATTTTTCTCTTTTATAACAAAAGATGACTCAAATACTTAGTGTATTTCTTTAATTTTGAACATCGACATATCTTGCTCTCCAGCATTGTATTCACTATCTTTTGACTCAAAATAATAAAGGGTTATTTATAAGTTGTCATATCACATCATTTGTTATGGATGTTAACTATTAGCTTCTATTCAAGGAATGGATTAATACTCCTTTCAGTTATTTATCAAAGATTGTGTGAATGCAATAGGAATTTATAGGTAGTGTGATAAGTGTTGTTCTTTGATTGGTTTCTCATTGTAAGGTAGTAAGGCTAAAAGAAGCCATGAGTTGGTATGTTGTAGGAGTATATTTTATTTTATGACTTTGTTGTGAATAAGGCACCGATTAAAATAATTCATAAAGTTTGAAGATTGATGCAGAATCACATATCAAATCAATAATAAAAATTTTACTCAACTATAAATTCTATGTTTTATGCATAAATCCACGATAGCAATAAAATATTAAGCATTGAGTTGAACGATGAATCAATGAGTACATGTACAACTTATTAGTATGACACAATTAAAATATGAAATTATTAATAATATGTTAATGTATTCTATCTTATTCACAATTTCATGGAATACAATATAAAATATCATCAACTACAGTTTGGAATATGATTCATGAAGTGTAATATAAAAACCTAAAAATTGCTAATTCACTTTCATTTTCCAAATCAAGTCTTGGTCCTCACTATGACAATGATATTGAGTCATCTTGACTTTGAGCCTAGTCTTCATTTTCTTCGCCCTGCATACGTTTGGTTAACTACATCTCGAGATCAACATTCATTGTGTCACTGACATTTGTGCCACTACCAGCATTTTAATTGTTGCACAATCTTCTTCTTTCACATATGAACTTCCAAATTGTGGGTGCCCTTTCAAAAGGAAAACTTCGGACATTGTAGCTAGTTGCAAACACCCTCAAGCAATTTTCTAAATTCTTGTCTATTTTTTTTCTCATCTTTGATTTTAAAAACCCTAATACATTAAAACTCTCTCACCCTCCACCGACTCCAATATCATCTTTTGACATAAGTCAACAAATTTGAAATATTTTGATAATGAATCACACAATATTTCACCCTGAGGTTGTCTAAGCCCTTGTTATTGATTATGATTCCATGGGATTCTCCATGGACTCAAACTAGTCAATCATACTTAATGCAAAATGCCTAGCTTGTTCTCTAAGCTTAATTTCATTTATAATTCTTTTTATTTTCTATCCATTATATTTTTAACTTTTTGACAAGTGTTTAGCCAAGGTAATTAAATTTTTATAAAAAAATCTTGGGCTATCTTGGTTGCCTCGAGTCCAAAATTGAGGATACATAATAGACATGGCTTGAAGTATTTCATCTTGAGGGAATCAGTCATAGACCTTGAGGAAAGAGATTTTCTAATTTCCTTTAAATTAACACTAACTGATTTAACAATGTCGTTAAAAGCTTCCTTTTTAACAAGTACTTCTCTGGTAGAGTGCCTGACCATCATACAATGGTGCATTGGTATCTCAAATCCACGTACAAAGACACATAATTTCCTTCTTGCATTAAACTATATATAATTTTCAGGATTATTCAAATTTGTAATTAACTGCTAGCTTACAAAATTTAGACTTTGAGATGTATAAAATTTATTAGATCTAGATATAGATTATTGAGGGTCATGCATGTCATTCAACGTAGTTTGGTATATTCATAGATATACATAGTTCTGTCTTGAGATTTCTTCACAAGATCGTTCATTTCATCCAGCATGGGGAGAAGACCAGCTAAAGTTAAGAGTGTCTCTATATCACTTAACCTATGTAAGAGGTCATGAGCTTTATCTATTGTGTTGTGATTTTCGTACATTATTACAATCAAGGATCGATATTCTGAAAGGCCTCGCTACATTGGTCCATGCAAGGAGATCCATTTGGTATCAACATCCTTAAGAAGCTTGTTTCCTCCTATTATTCCCTTAGAATTTTTTTGAAATTTCACAAAAAAATTGGGACATCAATAGAAGTATGCATAGAGCTCGTGGACTATATTTTCAACTTTTGATACTGTAGGATACTTGCTTACAATTCTAAATGGTAAATTCATTTTGTGGGCCACACAATGAATGCCAAGAATGCATGGTGCAAAAGTAGTTTGTAACTTTATGCAAATATCGCTCCTATGACCTTGCATTATTACAGCTCCATTAGCTCCTACACACACCAAAGTTCTAGCAATTTTCAAGTCATCCATACCTCCAATTTCATTCAAACATTTCTTAACTAGTTCAAATAGATTTTGTGATGTTGAACTATCCTTCATTTATGAACACACAACATATGAGTTTGGAAAACATGTTGTTGTACAATATACACATGCATACATACCCAAGAAGTATTATCTACTGCAGTAACTTCATCTAAAGATAATGAAATGAAGTTTGACTCTTTTATTTTCTCTTATAAATCTTGCTTTTCCACTACAGCAAGACAACTTTCCCATTCCCATCCAACATTTATTGACCAATATGCACTAAGAAAGTTAGGAACACCCAAAAAAGATACTAAATTAAAATATTTTGGGTAGTCTATCATAGGATGCCCTTTGGACAAAATATGAAAAAGAACACTCATCTGAATATTTTTTTCCAATTGTGCTCCTGCCATTACCTTTCCAAATTGAGCTTCAATTGTACCTCCACATGTAGCAAGATTCACCATTCTTATGCATATGCTCATCGCATTCCAGGGCATACTTAACACAAAGACATTCTTCTTTTGATTTCCATCTTACTACTAATTTTTCCTTTCCGTTTATGATTTATTTTTCATAAACTTTACCGATATGATTTTCTATAGTGTCAAGCTTTACTTGCAACTTCTTGTCTCTTTTACATCTCCAACTACAAATCTTACATTGCATTCTATTGGAGGGTCACCTTAGAATAGTGGTTTACACTTTCTAAGAGGAAGGAAAATTTGGCATTTTCCCATTCTTCAGTTGAAATGGGTTCGGCCGAACCCTATGGTTCGACCGAACCATTTAACTGGTTCGGTCGAACCATAGGGTTCGGCTGAACCAGTCAACACCCCTATTAAAAAATCATATTAAAGTGGGTTCAGCCGAACCTGGGTTCGGCCGAACCCCTTCAATATGATTAAAACAAAAAAAAAGCTTTCACTTTCACATTTTTACTGTGTTGTTTACCAATCATTGTCTCCCTAGTGCGCGCGGCGAACATAATCCATGACGGCGACCCATCAAAGTTTCTCTCACCCGCGAAAGAAAATTTTGGTTCCTCTCTTCGAAGTTCATCATTCCAATTCGCATATCGACCACTATTGAACACGAAGTATTTAAAATTCAATTTTTTTAGAGTTCAAAATGCATGTATTTGTTTAAATTCGAAACCCTATATGCAATTTTTTAAAAATTTGTTGAATTCAAATTGCACTTGTTTGGAAGTTTTTAAAGAATTTTCAATATAGTATTTTGCTTCCCCGTTTTGCATAATCCAAGGTTTTGAATAAGGAAAAATGAGTTTCCTCCCAAAGTTAGTGCAAAAAAACATTATAATGGCTCTCAACATAGTCTAAAAAATGGAGATAAATAAATTCCTAAAGACTAGAAGTGTAGGGGTCAAGGTCACAAAATAATTTTAAAACTACAAATTTAGGGTCAAACTTGTAGATGAAAATGTAAATTTCATACATGTAGGAGTGAACCATGAAAGTCATAGCTTGGTTTGTTAAGGTGTCATAATATTAAATCTTATAAAAAATCAAGAATCATATCATTGATTATGTACATTACAATAAAATATCTCCATATAACAAATGAAGCTAAAAACCCTAACCTTCTTTGTGAATTCTATAGTGTGCTTGCTACATGAGTAATTTTTTTTATGAAAACCATGTTTAGGAATGAAAATATCCAATCCCTTATGCTTCTAAACTAAAGTTTGCAATGCTTATGGTTCTTTTGGCCTTATAGATTCTTGAATCATTTTATAATATAAAACCTACATATAACCTACTTTGGCTCTAATAATTGTAAACCCTTTAGGAATTCTAAATTGTTGCATCTTGTCTTGATTTTCCCACCATTGTTATTCCTTTTGAAATTTTTACAAATTAGGCAAAGAATCCTTGCACTATATAGAGGATCCTTATGTATGTTCTTAAAATTATTTAAGGTTAAATGACTTAATCTAAAATAAAAGGCATATCTAGGATCTCTTGCAATTGTAACCTCTTTACTAGTGTTCAAACATATTTGATACCTTGATGGCATGACATAGATGATGTTGCTTGATATTGCTTTATCCATGGATACCCAAGTAAAATATGAGATACATCTAAAGAAGAAGAATATGACATAGAATAAGAACTTCCCTCATCTTTTAGACCAAAAAATTAAGGTAAAATAATGTATCCTATAGTTTCAATCAACATATCATTAGTCAATTTTAAATAAACCCTCAAATATGCATATGCTTGTTGATAAAATGATGATAAAACAAAAATTATTCAATGCATACATTTTATTGGTGAGTAAGATCAATAAACACACCCTTACATGGTTCATGATCCACACAAAACCAAATGACCATTATAAATATTTGGTAATATCTCACAATGTGAAAAAGGTGTCAAAAAAATTAGCATACCTAAATCGTAAATTGACTTGTCATAAAGTGGGTGGGTAGCTTAGTGGTGGAGATTTGCATCCTAACTAGTTCATGGAAATTTCAACATGAGGAGAATTAATAGTAAAATAATAATATCTTTTGACAACATAGGCATCCAAGTACTCATTCCAAGATTGTTGAAGATACAATATTAATACATCAGGATTTCAATTAAATATCACACTTTCCTATAAAAAAATCCCAATTGATCTATCTTTTGGTAGTGCATTTAGTTTGATATATTTTTCTTCCCCATACTTACAAGATTCCTTTATTATCGAAGCTTATTTACTCTAGTATGTTATCCTTGGTTCTCATATGAACTATATATATATATAATTCAATCAAGATCCTCTTATCATTACAAATTTAAACTTAGCTTATTTTTTCTCCCAATTTCTTCTTAATGAACATATGGTCTTTCTTCCTCTATTAGCCTACTCATGCACCATCACCAACCATGAATGAATCTCCATGAAGCTAAATACCCATTTGTACTTGGTTGGTGTAAGTTGGGATTAGTGTTCCACTCACTTAAAATCTTATCTTTAATGTTGCTTTTTTCTAAATTCTTTCTAAAGGGCATAAATTACAATCTAGAGCTTTGATTTTAATATTTTCTTAAAATTAAAAATATTAATGAGCTTGATGCATTAAGCTAAAAAATATCAATTTGGACACCATTAAAACCCTCGAGAGACTCTCGTAAAGTGAAAATGAGCTCCAAAATTTTATAGTGTGATATGTGAGAAAAATGAAAAGGTAAGCAATGGGCTCAAGATATTATTATAATAAAATTAAATAAGGAGATCGTGATGATTATTGTACTAGGAGTTACATTGGGAAGAGTGGAGCATCTTTTCATAATAGATGAGACTTATTGTAGTTGACATCTTCATCATAAAGCACTAGTATTGGGAGTGGTTACTATCAAGGTTATGGGATTTAAGGTCCTATATCATTAGTTCGTTTATATTTTGTGTACATGTTCCAATGCATAGTGGGGCATGGGTTCTTTTCTTGTGGACCATGATTTTTTTCCACTCATTACATAAATTAATTGATCATTTCTTGTTTCCCTTGCTCTATATATAATTTAATGTATGACATAAGGTTTAAATAGTGTTATGTAGAAATAGCCAAAACATTAGACTAAAGAAGATTGAGTGGATTGGATTGTTATAATCTTGTTATGAATATTAATAAAAGTTTCATATCTCTTTAGTAGTGGGATTTTTTGAAAGGGTTTCTCCATATAATTCTAGTGTTCATGAGGTTTGAATATTTATTTATTTTCTCCACTATTTCATTAATATTATTTGGTATATTGTATGTTTGATTAGACTTAAAGTGCCTCACCATTAGTTGATACTCCTACTATATATATTTACCTTGTTTGCAATAGTTTAGTCCATGTCAATAGTTGATTTGCACCCTTAATAACTTGGTGGGAATATCAAGTATTTTTTATTAAATATAATCAATAATCATTGTAAAAGAAATTTTAAATCAAATGTTAGTCTAGAATGATTATTTGAGTGCTAGATAAACCATTTAAATTTAACCTTCATAATATTACTCTAAATATGTAGTTTTACCAACAAAAGGAATGATATTTATGTCTATTACATGACAATTACAAAATCATGACTATAATTCTTTAAATTATACTCATAATCTAATTTAATACTCATAAGATATTAAATCATTGTTTTTCTCAAGAGACGTGTAATTAAATATCAAGAATATTCTTTAGTTTATTAGTCCACAAAATAATTTTAATATAGTCCATAACATTCAATTTTAAAATTCATAGAGTTGTTGGGATATTATCATATCACTAGCTATGGAAAAATTTAGGAAAGGGTGGGATATTACACTGCACCCTATATTTGTGTGTTTTAGAGAAAATTAGCATGGAAGGTTTGCATTTCTCACAAATAAGAAAAAATCCTGAGAATAATGTACAATATTCTACTATATGTTTTCATATTGTTGAGTTATGCCTTGCAAATTGAATGTGTATCTTTTCCTCTACAACAGTCCATTTATACATAGAACTATGGATTAATGGTTTTATTATATTATGATTGAATTATGCCTCATGTTGGAAATTCCTCTATCTCTTCTTTGCTAAAATACTTTGGAACTAATAGGATTCAATTGTGTTTTATGACATAGGTCTATATTACCACAATGATGTATGTATAGGTGTACATTTTAACTTGGTTAGCTTTCCTAGCAAGTTCTTCATTACAACAATCACTCCACCTTGTCACTCAATCAAGCCCACTAGAACATATATTGGAATTTAACCTCTTTCATACTAAAAGAAAAAGTAATCATTAATTATATTTAATTCACCATATAATTTGATCTAAGTAATGCATTTTATAAGATCTAATTGGTGTATTTACAAAAACTATTTTGTGTTTTGGGCATAGGTGGTCCTAGAAAATATGCATAAATAATAAGATAGACTATGGATTATCTTTTAAATATTGTTCACGGTTTTTCATGTCATATTTTTATAGGAGGTCCTCATAATTGGTATTCTTGTATGGTATTAGAGCCAAGCTAGGTGCATTTGACACCTATGTTGTGGCTCAAGGGAATGTGTTGGAGAAATGATACACACCTAAGCCATAAAAGACTCATCACAATGTGAGCCATTAGCTCAATAGTAAGAGCATCCTAACACCAAATGGGAGGTCCTAGTTTGAATCACTAGTTAGTCCATAGAAATTTATATAAAGTCAATCACTAGTACATAAGAGAAGAAGAATAAGTACCCTTATAATTTTTATTAATACCAACAAATTATCATTCCTCACATACATAGGTGAGATCAATGATTTCAAGCTCGTCAACATGTATGTATGTACCTCAATCTCATGAAGCCCTCCATATAAAACCATTTTATTAGATTTATTTAGTGTAAAAATATTTAAATTTTCATTAGGGGAGGGAACAGTGGAAGGATTGACCCACAATATTAACCCCCTCAACCTAATTTTTTTTTTTTTATCAATCAAATCCTTAATCAATTATTCCCTTAATCCCATATAAAATGTTGAGTATAATTACAATTAACTCTACAATTTAATAACAAATTCTTTCTCATTATATCTTTTGGGAATGACTTTAGATTTTATCTAATATGGCCTAATAGGAGGAGATGTAATCATGCAAGCACTAAGTAAATTTTGAAGCACATTTAAAAAAGAAAAAAGTTGGAGGCTTTAGAGTCATAATTATATTAGAAACATTTATAATGTATAGTTTGTACAATGGTCATTTCCATTATTTTTTACTATCCTTTTTGGAAATAATTTTTCTTTTCAAATTTACAAGGGTAGGATGATGTAGATGAAGCATTAGAAGATCCATAATTAAGTGTGGTAGCCTCTAACAACTTTAGTTCTTAACATTCATCTCACTTGCACATGCAAATGTGTTAAGAATGCTATATGCCTATGGAATACTTGTTCTGATCAAAAAATCTAAAATAATAAACTTCAATCTAACATTCCCAATATTTGCATTGGCCAATTTCAATATTAAAAATAGACCCAAATGGAAGATAATACTATTAAATTTCATGGGAAGAACTTGTAATAACTTATCATCATTCACAAAATCCAAATATGTAGCACTAAAGAACCTTGAATGTGTCATGGGATCTCCTTTAACATTGTGCATCTCAAATCTAGGATCCAAAAATCCAACAAAAAATGGATATGTAAAATTTTTAATACAAATTGAATTGTGTTTGATTTATATATGTATGTCTTTTTTTGTTTCCATTAGGTAAGGAATCAACATTACTTTTCATCTCAACAAGCCTTTAAACATTAATGTCAAGGGTAGATAGAGGCACACTAGGATTAAGGAAATGAATGAAAGTGGCAAGATGAGAAATGGAAGGTGGTGTATAAATTTGTCATGACATAATAAATGAGTGTGGAGTGACAAAGACTTGTGTAGGAATATCACAGTGAGGGGAACATGGGAAGTGTAAACAAAACTAATAAGAACTAATGTGGAGACAAGAGAACTATGTGCATCATAATAAGTAAGCATGAGATGAGATCTAGGAAAAAGGAGAGGATAAATTTGGGGAGATTTGGTGGAAGGAGAAATAAATTGCATAAGATAGATAGGAGTAAAACAATAAGGAGGAATACATGAAGAAGAAGCTTGGGATGAAGGGAAAATGGCACATCACTCAAAGGGATTGTTGAGCTTATCCTTTTACCTATTTAACTTTAAGCACTTTCTTTCCACATGGCTTATTAATCAACATAGTATATGAAGGAGATCAATCATTGTACTAGGATTAATATTACTAGGCAAATTTGCAAGATCCAAAGAAAGGTTGTGTGCATCAAAGCTATATCTTGATTACCATTTTCTCAACAAGGGCCTCATGGTCAAATGATTCTTCTCCATTATGATAAATTTAGTATCATGCATATTCCCAATCATACCAATTTTGGCTTGATTCACAACCATGGTGGGATTGAACTATGACTTCTTACTAGGAAAAGAGGATGATTTTGGTATTAGAAGGAAATAAGGATCGAACAATGTTT
>VDFB02168118.1:47829338-47972033 GCA_007258455.2 Sequoia sempervirens
GAGAAAGATGATACAACTTGTTGATTACTAAAATTTGAGCTCCTGATTACTGATATTTGACATGTTGATTACTGAAATTCGGCTGTCTGAAAAATTGTAAGATCTTCAAAAAACTAGAATTTGAATTATAACTCCTAGAGATATGAAACCACTCTCTTGAACGTCCTGAAACTATATACATGAAATATAACTTAAAGTACATAAGAAAGTAAATTTCCATATGTAAATGTCTACTTATACTTAAATGTTTATTTCATGTATATAGTTTCCCTAAAAGATAACAAGAAGAAAGAGACAAGAAAAAGAGAAGAAAAAAAATTCAATGTAGACCAAAAGGTGAGCGTGTTATAATGTGCTCACATTTTGGAAATATTTTTTTGATTTCAAAAAATGCACATTTTTGGAACTCAAAATGTGCATGTATTTTGAAATTTAAACCATAATGTGAGCATTTTATAACATGCTCGTGTTATGGCTTGGTAATGATCGAGCCTAGGCTTGGTCACTACCAACCCATAACATGAGCACGTTTTACTATAACATGCTCGCTTTTTCGCTATTTTGGGATGAAAAAGTAAATTGGCCACTTTTTGGCCTCTCATCTTTTTGCACTTACCCTTTGGTGTTGGAACCACTTAGCTTTGGATATCTTTAAGTTAGATATTAATACCCTTGTGCATTAGCTCAAATTCTTTTTCATGTGTATATTTTTCCATTATTTCCACCTTGCAGCCAAAGTTCTTATTGTCATTGCATTAGGGTTTAAGAATTTGCTTGGAGATTATGCAAAGGATGTTACTATTCCCTAAAATTTTAGATACTTTCAATTTAAGTGATTTTAAATATTTCAAGGTTTTCAAGTATTCTTGTAATGAATACAAACTAACACTTTTAGAAAATTTTGAGTTGAATATTTGCTTGCATTCCCCACATTTTTGACATCACATCTCAATTTTCATGGGAATAAATGCATTTTTAGTGGTATTAATGTAGTTGAAGTAACTACTTTGACTTTTCCTATAAAAATCTTGTGCATTAGCTCAAATCCTAGCATCGACACCACTTAGCATGCATATTTTTCCATTCTTGTCACTTTGTTAGAGTTTCTTGTTAATGTTAAATTAGGGTTTAACTATTTGCCTTATATTATTGTCGTTAAAGGCATTTGCAAGGGTATTTTTTCTCTAAAATTTAGATTCCTAAAATTCAAGTGATTTTAACAGTCTTTTGGTTTTTAAGTAGTCTTGTAATAACTACAAACTTTCTTGACATTTTCACTTTTCTAATTCATCACATGTAAGTTTGCAAAGATTTATGTCATGGAATTTAGCTAGCCCTAGCATAAGTTGAATTCCTCCATATTAACATAGTTAAAAATAACTTTTCAATATGCTCATAGGCTTTGCAAGAAAGGGAATTTGTAGGGGTGTTATTGTTCCCTAAAATTCTAGATTCTTGGCATTGAATTTATTCTCAATATTTTATGGTTTTCAAGTAGTCATGTAATAACTATAAGCTCATATGCGCTCTTATTTTTTTGGTGAGTGCACCAAGTTGAAGGGGGACAAAGGGGAAAAATTGTTATTTTACCTAAATAAATACACATTTTTAAAATCTAAATGAGGCATAACATGTACACATTATAATAAACACATCTTTTGCTATCATAAAAAAAGAGAAACATAGAGGTTGTAGGTTCACCATAAACCACAACATCAAAATCCCTTAAGAACATGAATTATGTTCTTTTGTGAACATGTTCTAGTGAATAGAACCATTTGCAAGACCCATCTTTTTAGTTTTTTTATAATTTTGTAACACTTCTTTTAAACTATCTATAATTCCAAGAAGATATTCTAGGGAAACTAGAGAAAAATAAAACTCAAATTGCATAATTGGTTGAAACATTAAGATTGTTAATGTCAAACCCCATCATGCATTACTAGCAAATAAATTGGAAGTAATGATAAATCAAATTGGTGATGGGTCAAATTCAATAGTAGAAAATACATAGCAAGTTAGGTTTCTAGTTTTATGCAATAAAATTATTTTATAATGCTCTTGAAAGAAAGTAAAGATCTATCAAAATACAAAACTTGCATAGTTTTTACAAATCCAAAAACCAATGTACTCATTGCATTAAATTCTAAGAGATTTCCTATCCATTGGTGAAATCATAATGAAATAAAAAATATATTTTCCAGATAGATGGTAGATGGTATTCAACCAACCTTCTTGTTACAACCACGATTTGCTTGTATATTTATAAGTATAATTTTTTGTCTTTTATAAAATTTTACTCCATGAAATTCTTAATTAATTGGATATTAAGAAGTTTCAAGGAATATGTAAAGGTTCATCCTAGGATAGAGAGGGAGCTTTTCATGCTCCAAAAAATTGACCAAGATCATTAGCCTAAAAAATACTGGAGAAAAGATTCAAATTTATATCTTTCTAAATAATTTAAAAAGAGAATTTTTACTCTAAAAGTATGCCAATTCTAGACAAATTAAAATGAGAGAAAGGGTCAATCACCTAGAGGAAATCCATATTCCATAAAAAGGTGAAAAGGATTGAAGAAGTCATATATATCCAACTCTAAGCTTCTTGAGCTCTAGTGTAGAACCATTTAAAATATGATTGAGAGTCTCTAATTATCCACAAAAGTGAGAGAGGAGGTTGATAAATCTTAGATGAGATAGATGAGATCCAAGTGGAAGACCTTAATAAAGAATTCCCATATAAAATGAGCTAACTTAGTCTTAATAATGGCTATCCAAATAGTTTAGAACTAATGTTCCCAAGTGCCAAGAGAAGATTGGAGGTGCCAATAGTGGTTCAAGTGGTCCATTATTGAGAGATGAGGCATAAGCTACAAGTATCCATAGCAAGGTGTGTAATTGTAAAATGGTGTTTTAGGATACTATTTCAAATCTTTTCATTAGGGCTTGAGGGACCTAACATTAATTTTTTGAACCATATGGGGAGGGTAAAATCAATAACAAAATGTAAGGTATCCCAATCTTGATTAGATAAGTAGAATTTCAACTTGGCCTTAGGCTAGGATATAATTATTTTTGGTGTCTCTATCAAAGAGGTCTAGAATATTTTTAATCCTTTATTAAAAAATTCAAAGAATGCAACAAGGGGATTTGAAAAGAGGAAAATATTGACTAGATAAAATTAGAGACCAACCAATAGTCATTGTGGAAGTCATTACTAACCCAAAGAAAATAAAGCTTGATAAATTCACATTCCTTCCAAATTATCTTCATAAAAATGTATCTTGTATCTAAACATGCTCCCTCATGGTTAAGAAAGCATAGATTTAAAGTCCTTTCCAAGCTAGTCACCCATTAGGAGCTCTTGATAAAATACAATTCCTAATGATAATTTTCCAAGCATCATTCCCTTATAAAACTTGAATGATCCATTTAATATCGAAAGAAATTCCTTCACGATAAATTGAAAGTAGCCCTAAACCACTAACATCATTAGAGAGCCAAACACATTCCTTTATTCCTATCTATAGAGGCCCAAAGAAATTCTTTAAGTAGATTCTCAAATTTCATATAAGAGGCCTTAGAAGGGACCCAACAAGAGGAATAATAAACATGGGTAGTGGCTAAAATTTTAGAGCATACTTGGAATTTGATATCAAAACAAAGAGGCTTATCATTCTAATAACTTATTTTTTTATCAATTCTAGTAATGACAACTTGTCACAAGATAGCAGGAAAGGCCTAAAAGGAAAAATGAAATTCTTAGAAATTGAAAGAATTCCCCATCAATCCATTTCCAATTAAAAGATTCCAACTAACCAAGTTTGAGAATAAAATACTACCTATAATATTGGGTCTTTTTTCATTGAAATTTGAGCCAAAGGCTTGGTAGAATATATCAAGGTAAAGAAGGTTATTCTTGATATTATTATCATCCTCAGGAAGAGACAAAAAATAATCATTGAAAAAATGACCATTGACCAGTTAGGTAGATGAATTGGCAAAGGAAATAATTTTAACAAGCTTTTATGAGATTGTACATGGGCTAAAAGATAGCTAAATCCTTTAGTAATAAACATTTAAAGTACAATACCTAAAGGGAACCCTTGGTAGATAGAAAAATAAATCCCAAAATGCTTAGATTGGAACCCATTAATGGTGATGCAAGATGAGGAGTTTGTGAATAACATATAAATAGAAGAAATAAAAGGGGCCTAAAACCAATCACCTGAAGAATGATAAGAATCAAGAGAAATTAAATGTTGATGTACACCTTGATGAAGTTTATTTTGATTAATATTGTAGTTTGTTGAGAAAAATAGGCCCACTCTATCTCTTCCTAAATAAAAATAATGCTATTAAGGATGTACCCAAACTTGATAAAAATAGTTTTCTCATGCCATACCAAATAGGGAAGGAGTGTCCTTAGCTCAAGATCAAGAGCTTTAACAATGATCTTGTAGAAGACATTTAATAATGTGATAGCCCACAAATTGCATATTTCCTCCAAGCCACTAGATTTATGTACGAATTTAATATTACCTTTATTATTTACATTTCCTAAAGAATTCTCATGGAAAGCTTCCAAATAAACCTTGTGACTTGGTCTTTTCACACAATATCCCATTTTTTTATATAAATCACATAAGTATACATCCAAGACAAACACTTTGTCATAGGAAATGGAGAATATGCCCTCACACAAATCTTCCTTGGTGAGAAGCTAATCACAAAGAATGCATTGAGATGTCGAAACTTGACAAGGAATCACATTCAAGCATTGTTGTAGAGTAATGTTTCAAGTTGGAATATAATATTGATTAGTAAAATATTTCTAATAATACTAGAAAAATGCCTAAAGAATGTCTGAAATCTCAACAAAGAGTTACAATCCCTCATTTATTTCCTTAATAACTTGATATTTATGATGAGATTGTAGAGTTTGAAAATTTTATTTTGATACCTTGTCTTCAATATTAATCCAACGAAGATGAGCTTTGATTTGGGCAACACAAGTAAAGTAGGAATTTGTAACCTATTTTTGTTGGTGAAGTGCAACCATGTGAAGTTGAGCTTGTACATTGAAAGGTTGAACTTCTAAAGGGGTGGTGACCTTGTAAGAGTGGTAATAGAAAAAAATATGTTGACGCCCATATGTAGAAAAAGTGGAAAGTATGATTGATAGTGTCATTCCACCATGCTATCCAACCTATCTCATACATTGGATGTGGCTCGAAATTCCAAACACATTAAATATAAGATGACATTTCCTTATAAGTCAGTAATGATGTATTTAAAAAATTATTCATTGTAAGGAAAGCAGAGGTGCGGAAACACTTTCCTAACGTCAAATCCACAGGGAAGAATGCAATGTAGGACTTTTAATTTTCAAATTACAATCTAATTAAGACACACATGAAATATTTTCAGAAATAGAACAAATACAAAAAGACAAATGAACAACAAATTTACGTGGGAAAACCCTATCGGGAAAAAACCCACCACACCAAGCTGAATCTCTTTGTATTATAGTAACAAACAATTACATACAAAACATAGATACAACTCTCTGGTATTAGTCACAATAGCTTTACTCACTGTTCATCAGTTACAGATAATGCTCTCATCAAATCCGATTCAACTCACAACAACTCAAAAATCAAAATTGATCTGCTTTTATTTTATCACATTATGATTTTGTCTTATGTGCATCCTTATCTGCCATTTC
This sequence comes from Sequoia sempervirens, assembly GCA_007258455.2. Taxonomy (NCBI): domain Eukaryota; kingdom Viridiplantae; phylum Streptophyta; class Pinopsida; order Cupressales; family Cupressaceae; genus Sequoia; species Sequoia sempervirens. The sequence continues at coordinate 47,835,069 of VDFB02168118.1, forward strand.
CAATCATAGATAGTTTCCTTTCGAGCAATTGATTTTTCCTTGCATGCAGTTCAGTTCCAACATCGTATTGTTGCAAAAAACCAACCGCCAATCATTCAAGTTTTGCTTCCTCTGATTGGTCCACGAGATGCCACATAGGACGGTCACATGGTCAAAGGCGTTCAAACTCTGTTGGCATATCGGTGAGACACTAACAGTGTCTCCCCGATGCCACAAAGTCTTCATATCGATATCGCCATAGCTTCCATGAGTCAACAAGACATTATAATGAGTGCCATGAGTCATACCGAAACTACCGATTAACCATTTCATTCATATTGACAAGACATTTCTCATCGGAAAGACTCATACCGAATGCCACAAGTCATATCGAAGGGTTATACTATTAGCAAGACACTTCGTTCTCGCCAAGACTTTCCACTGACCACTTCATGTTACATCGATGAACATTTGCTATCAACAAGACTTATTGTTTTCACCAAGAGGTTACTCCGAGCACACCATGTCATATCGAGTCGGAAAGACCTTTATTCTTCACTGATACCTTACATTGTGTTCCATCAAGTCTTACCGAGTCGGCGCTCGACTTATGACCTTCGCCAAGACCTTTTAGCGAACACCACCGAGTCTTACCGAGTCAGCAAGACTTATGACCTTCGCCAAGACCTTTCAGCGAACACCACACGTGATCCCAAAGACTGTCGGCGTGACTGTCCAAGTTGCCAAGACTTCACAATGAATCCTTTTTGTCACCGTGAAGGCACCAAGAGAATACTCCCGTCAGTGAGACCTTTCCTCTTCGCTGAGACCTCTCCCCGATGATCCTTGTGTTACCCTGACATCCGCTTTGACACCCGAAAGCAACCTTTGTTGGTGAGACATTTCATATTCACTGGGACATCTTACTGAAGCCCTAGCGTTAGCCCGATAAGATCACACTGTCGCCCAAAGATCTCCATTCGCCAAAAGGTCACAGCGAACACACAAGGTCATAGCGATAGATTTGTCGGCAAGACATCAACTCTGTCTTGGTGACATGAGCTTATCAAGTAGATTTAGAAAATTTTGTTGGCCAGACATGAATAATGTCACAATGACTTTTCCCTTCAGGAGTTCCATGTCAGTAAGGATTGAGGCACATATTCCAACAAGCTCCCACTTGACGAAGATCTTACTGACACCTCCAGAGCATAATAAAACTACTAAAATTCTTGGGCCAAGAGGCCCATCGAACTGGCACACCACCTGAACTTGTCTGCGTTCACAGGCTTCGTCAATGCATCTACAACATTCTTCAGAGTATCCACTTTCTCCAAAGAGACCTTCCCATCCTCCACCATATATCGTACAAAGTGATACTGTACATCTATATGTTTCGTCTTGGAATGGAAAGTAGGATTCTTTGCCAAACATATAGCACTCTGACCGTCACAGTAGATAATAATTTTTCCTGCATCAAAACCAATGTTAGAACGCAAATGTTTTAACCAGATTGCTTCTTTACAGGCATGTGTTGCTGCCATGTATTCTGCCTCTGTAGTGGACAAATCGACTACAACTTTCCGCTTGCTCATCCAACTCACTGCACCACCATTCATCATGAAAATATACCCACTAGTGGATCTTCTGTTGTTAATGTCCCATGCCCAATCAGAGTCCACATAACCTTGAATACTGAGAGTCCTCTGTGATTCAACCAAGTTGCCATGGTAACATAAAGCATAGTCTGAAGTGCCCTTCAGATATCTAAACACTCTCTTCACAACATCCCAATGTATTCTTCCAGGATTAGCCATAAACTGACTAAGAACTCCCACTGCTTGGGCAATGTCTGGCCTTGTACAGACCATAACATACATGAGGCTACCAACTACACTTGCATAAGGCACACTAGTCATGTCCTCCATCTCAGAAGGATATTTTGGACAATCCTCAACAAATAACTTCGTTCCCTGCATAATTGGGACTAGCTGTTTGCAATCAGTCATACAAAATCTCTCCAGAATAGTCTTGACATACTTACTCTGACTGAGCCAAAGCTTTCTATTCTTCATGTCCCTGGTTATTTCCATTCCCAGAATATACCCTGCTGCACCAAGATCTTTCATTTCGAACTTTGCAGACAACTAAGACTTAAGATCAGAAATCATTAGCTTACTATTGCCTATGAACAACATATCATCAACATAGAGAGCAATAATAAGGACTTGATCACTTTCAGCTTTGTAATATACACAATGATCACATTTTGATCTTACAAATCCCAATGACAAAACAAAAGTTTCAAATTTTTGGTACCACATTCTAGGAGACTGTTTTAACCCATACAAAGATTTCTTCAATTTGCAAACCAGTCTTTCTTTACCTTTTCCCACAAAGTGCTCCCACTGGGACATATAAATTTCTTCTTCAAGATCACTATGAAGAAACGATGTCTTCACATCCATCTATTCAATTTCTAAGTCATACACTGCTGCAAGTGACAAAAGAAATCTAATAGATGTCAACTTAGCTACAGGAGAAAAGATTTCTCCATAATCAATTCCCTCTACCAAGGAATAACCTTTTGCAACCAGCCTCGCTTTATATTTTTCCACACTTCCGTCCAGACCTATTTTCTTTTTAAACACCCATTTGCAGCCCACAGCTTTTTTGCCTTTAGGCAATGGCACCAAACTCCAAGTATCATTCTTGTCTAATGATGCCATTTCTTCATTCATGGCTTCCAACCAAGAGTTTGAATCAGACATTTTAAATGTCTCTTTCACAGTCCTAGGTTCATCAATGCTAGAAATTAAAGCATAGGCACAAGTAGACTCAATTAAAGAAAACCCATACCTATCAGGTTGCTTTCTTTCATGAGTTGACCTCCTCACAGGCTGAGGCTGAGGTGGTTCTTCATCTTCTTCAGAACTTTCAGAACTACTTGATCTCTCCTCAGTATCAGGTACATTTTGATTTTTCAATTCCTCTTTATCTAGTGTCGGAGGAATTTCTGCTACACTCTTTTCATTTTCTGATTTCTTCTCACTCCAGATCCAATGTAGAAGGCTTCACCACGAAAGATAACGCTTCTACTGTACAAAACTTTCTCATTCTCAGGATTCCAAAGCTTGTATCCTTTTATTCCATCACTACAGCTAATAAAAATACACTTTACAACTTTGTTTTCCAACTTAGATCTTTTTTCAAATGGCACATATGCATATGCCTCATAGCCAAAGACACGAATATGTCTCAAAGAGGGCTTCTTTCCAGACCATGCTTCCAAAGGTGTCTTCTCAACAAGAGCAAAGTTAGGAGAACGATTTACCAAGTAACATGTTGTAGAGACTGCTTCAGCCTAGAACTTCTCCTCCAAGCCAACACTGCTCAGCATACTTCGTGCTCTTTCCATTACTGTCCTGTTGAACCTTTCAACAATTCCATTTTGTTGTGGAGTGTAAGGTGTAGTCTTATGTCTTTTAATCCCATGATCCTTACAGTACCTTTCAAATTCATTTGAAAAAAACTTACTGCCATTGTCAGTCCTTAAACATTTTATTTTTCTACCAGTCAGATTTTCTACAAGGTTTTTAAATTCCTTAAACTGAATGAACACTTCTGATTTGCTTTTCAGAAAATATACAAATGTTCTTCTTGAATAGTCATCAATAAACGACACATAGTATCTTGATTTATACAAAGAAGGAACATTTACTGGGCCAAAAACATCAGAATGAATATAATCAAGCAAACCAGAAGATTTGTGAGGACTGTAATAAAATGAAACACGATGTTGCTTTCCATATATGCAATGTTCACAAAATTCAAACTCAAGGTTACAATCTTCAAGCCCTTCTACCAGGTTTTTATTTTTCAAGGTTTTTAAACCTTTATCACCAATGTGGCCTAGCCTATGATGCCAGAGCATAGTCTTCTCTGCTGGAAGTTTAACCTCCATGGAGTTTACACCATCAGGAACATTTTCCTTCTTTTCTTCATGAGTAGCTTTTAGTGACTTTACAGAGACACTATTGCATTGAACAACATGTGCATCCAGCTTGTACAAGGTACCAATTCGAGCACCCCTAGCCAACACCATAGAGCCTCTAGTCATCTTGCAGCTATTTCTAGAGAACGTGACCTGCACTCCAATATCATTCAGCTTACTTACAGAAAGTAGGTTTCGAGCTAGACCTGGTATATGCATCACATCATTGATTCCCTTCACTCTTCCATCAGGGAATTGAATTTTGACTCTTCCACAGCCAACAATTTCCAAAGATGAATCACTTGCTAAGTACAGGTCTTTCCACCATTGTATTCGTCATACTTCATGAACCAGTCTCTATGAGATGTCATGTGGAAAGATGCTCCAGAATCAATCAGCCAGACATCATCTGATGCCCGTGTAGCCAAAGCTGCAATGAAGGCATCTACATCACTTTGAGAAGAATCATTTCTAGAAGATTTCTTCTTCTTTTTCTCCTCCTTGTAGTCCTTTCAGACATGACCAGGTTTCCCACAATTCCATCATTTCACCTTGGACTTCTTGCTAGGAGACTTTGATCTCCCTTCTGATTTTGATCTGGATTTCTTGTCCTTCTTCTTGCCTTTCTCCTTCAATCTACCTCTGACAGCTAGAGCCTCCTTTGCCATCTCAGAAGATTTTCTTCTCATTTCTTTTGATAGCAGAGAAGCAACATCTTGCATCTTGAATGTGGATGTTGTACTTCCAATAGCCATCACTAGATGATCCCACGAATTAGGCAAAGAACATAACAGTAGCATGCAACGATCTTCTTCTTCTATCTTCACACCAATAGATGCTAACTGAGCAATCAACATATTGCAAGCATTCAAGTGATCAACAACAACAACTCCATCGCGCATCTTCAAGTTGTACAACTTCTTCCTCAAGAAAAACTTGTTCACCAAGGACTTTCCCTAATAAATAGCAGCTAGTCTTGTCCACAAAGAGGCTGTAGTCTTTTCTTCATGCACATTCAAAAGAACAGAGTCTGCTAAATAGAGCCTAATCAACCCTTTTGATTTTCTATCTACCAGATCCCAATCTTCTTGCTTCATGGCCTGAGGTTTCATTTCAGACACAACAGTCCAAAGATCTCGATCCACTAATAGATCTTCCATTTTGAGTATCCATAACTCAAAATTGCTACCATTGAACTTCTCTATTTCCATCATTCTAGATGTGCTCGCCATCTTAATCTATAACTAAATTATCAGACCTCTACCAAACTTCCACTGGAAAAGGATTGACACAAAAAACCCAACCCACTCACAAGGATAGCACAACTGGCTAGGCTCTGATACCACTTGTAAGGAAAGAAGAGGTGCGGAAACACTTTCCTAACATCAAATCCACAGGGAAGAATGCAATGCAAGACTTTTAATTTTCAAATTACAATCTAATTAAGACACACATGAAAGATTTTTAGAAATAGAACAAATACACAAAGACAAATGAACAACAGATTTACATGGGAAAATGCTATCAGAAAAAAACCCACCACACCAAGCTGAATCTCTTTGTATTACAGTAACAAACAATTACATACAAAACAGAGATACAACTCTCTGGTATTAGTCATAGTAGCTTTACTCACTGTTCATCAGTTACAGACAATGCTCTCATCAAATCTGATTCAACTCACAACAACTCACAAATTAGAATCGATTTGCTTTTATTTTATCACATTCTGATTTTGTCTTCTATGCATCCTTATCTGCCATTTCCAATCATAGACAGTTTCCTTTCAAGCAATTGATTTTTCCTTGCATGCAGTTCAATTCCAACGTCGTACTGTTGCAAAAAACCAGCTGCCAATCATTCAAGTTTTGCTTCCTTTGATTGGTCCACGAGATGCCACATAGGATGGTCACACGGTCAAAGGTGTTCAAACTTTGTTGGCATATCGGTGAGACACTAACAGTGTCTCCCCAATGCCACAAAGTCTTCATATCGATATCGCCATAGCTTCCACGAGTCAACAAGACATTATAACGAGCGCCATGAGTCATACCGAAACTACCGATTAACCATTTCATTCATATTAGCAAGACTCATACTGAATGCCACAAGTCATATCGAAGGGTTATACTATCGGCAAGACACTTCGTTCTTGCCAAGACTTTCCACCGACCACTTCATGTTACATCGATGAACATTTGCTATCAGAAAGACTTATTATTTTTGCCAAGAGGTTACTTCGAGCACACCATGTCATACCGAGTCAGCAAGACCTGTATTCTTTGTTGAGACCTTACATCATGTTCCATCAAGTCTTACCAAGTTGGCGAGACTTATGACCTTCGCCAAGACCTTTCAGTGAACACCACCGAGTCTTACCGAGTCGGCAAGACTTATGACCTTTGCCAAGACCTTTCAGCGAACAACACACGTGATCCTAAAGACTGTCGGCATGACTCTCCAAGTCGCCAAGACTTCACAATGAAGTATTTTTTTCACTACGAAGGCACCAAGAGAATACTCCCGTCGGTGAGACCTTTCCTCTTCGCTGAGACCTCTCCCCGATGATCCTTGTGTTACCCCGACATCTGCTTTGACACCCGAAAGCAACCTTTGTCGGCGAGACATTTCATACTCGCTGGGACATCTTATTGAAGCCCTAGCGTTAGCCCGATAAGATCACACTGTCACCCAAAGATCTCCATTCGCCAAAAGGTCACAATGAACACACAAGGTTATAGCGATAGACTTGTCGGCAAGACATCAACTCTGTCTTGGTGACATTAAGATGACATTTCCTTATAAGTCAGTAATGATGTATTTAAAAAAGTATTCATAGCCTTGGGTTTGGAGAGTTTCCAATCATTATGAAGATAAAGTGGTTTTGAAGGACAACATCCAACAAAGGCTCTATAGGAAAAGAGTAACAACTAGAAATTTAATAAAATAATGATTAAGAAAATATCACATGTCTCTACCAAGCTACTTAAGGATCCTATTAGTTCCAACTCTTCAAGGTTAGTTCATGTGCACCACATTATATGATTGTGGCGATGATCGTGATTGACATCATAAAGCCCCAATTTGTTATGCATAAAGTATCATGCCTCACTTTCACTAGTTTCCCAATGCATTTAAGAAATTCCCCATGTTTAAATCATAGGTCATCTTGATCATATTAAAATATTTACACAAAACCTAAGTTGTGGAAAGCACATTGAATTTATGAACAATGTCCAAAGGGTAGATCTCTCAACAACATCATTTGAGGCATAAACATTAATAAGTCCAAAGGAATGATTCTTAATGTTGAAAAGATCCTACAACACTTTCTTGGTAGGGTCACATTCTTTGTCAACTAAGTATTAATGGTATTGATGGATCATAGGAGAGAGAAAGGTGGCAACACTACCATGACCCTCTTCATGATTGTCTACAAAAAATGGCTAGAAATCCAAATAACACATGTAGAAAGAAAAAAAACCAAAACTTTAACTTCTTGTAAGTAGAGAATGTTCAAACCTAGAAAACATTAAAGGATGCAATATGTGATCTATCATCAATTTTAGCATCTTACTATAAAGGAAATAATAAATTTTGGTTTAGTATAAATTTTATGGTCTCTACTATTTCCTCTACCCTATTGGATACAAATTATGTATTGCTTGTCCCCTTAAAAATCATTGTAGTAGATAGTAGATAGTAAAGTAGTTGTTCCTGGTAAAGGGAATTAACATATGGCTCATGAGATTGTATATTGAACTTGGATTCAATAGTAGAGTGGAAGCAACATACTATATCAAGCTATATAATTTTTTAAAACTCATTAAATTGGTTTGCATGTTTTATCTCACAATGTTAAAAAGATCAATGCCAAAATTGTCTTTAATAAAAATATTGTGGTTGTACTTGATAACAATTGCAATAGAATATTGAATGAGGTGAATATATAATAACATTTGGTTTGAAATTTAATTCATATTATGTTCCAAACTACAGGTGTTATCCTTTATTTACATATGTGTCCCTTTGCAATCACATGCCCACTTTGTTGCTAAATTTCCCAATAACATAAACTTGAATATATTCAGCTATTACATTGGTTGATTTGAGTATAAAAATTCCTCATTCAAATTGACAACCAAATTTCTTATAGAATTAGTTTACATAAACTTTTCATTTAAATATCTTATAAGAGCATGGCATATGATTTTTTTTTGGTTCATATTCAACCATGTTCTTTAAATAATTTAGATTCCAATTTTTATTTATATTGCTGAAAATAACACAAACAAAATTAAGAGTAGAAAATATTATTATATCTGTATTACATCTAGATTATATAGTTTTATTTCAATTTAACATGTAATTTGGATGATAGTGATCTATGGCCTTGAGAAAATATCAAGCACTTGCCTTCCCTATCATAATAGTTGGTTTCATGTGGAGATTCTCTAAAAAGTTGCATGTTATTTGTCTAATTTCATGCATAGCCTCTAGGATAACAATGTAAGAAGTGAATTAGTATAATAGTTCTAGATATGCAAATTTGAATACAACCTTTTGTAGATAATATTTCAACATATTTTTTTCATTTGTCTTCATAATTCATACTTTAGAAAAGATATAACCTAATACATTTTCACCTTCAAGATGTATAGGTTAATACTTTATAATCATATACCAATGCATCAAGAGATTTGTCCACATTACTATTATTATATTTTATTTATGCCAAAGGTGTATCCTATTTGAAGAAGACAAAGCTAAAATTGCCAATGAATGGTTGGTATGAGTCTGCTGACTACTAAAACTTTTTTGTCCACTGATATCTTTTTCCTGATTTTTATCTACAAAAGTCTACCCCACACTGCATACAATTTATTATTGTCATTACCCACACTACATACAATTTATTGCCGTCATTACCCGTGTTGGATACAATTTATTTCCGCCATTTATTGCAAAGCATGTGGTTAAATTATTTGTTTTACTGTACTTTTTTACAAGCATGTAAAAAGTCTTTGTTTTATGAGCCCTAAATTAAAAGTGCTTGGTAGTTTGCAAACCACCTCACTCAAATCAATACTTTTATTATTTATATCTATAATATCCATTGGAACATTCAAAGTACCTACCACTACCTACTATTTTTGATTAATGCTTGTAAGGTCTTTGCTCAATTCCATCATTTATTATTTTTTAAAGCACAAAAGCAGATGAGAATATGTCAGGAACAAATAGTTTTTGAAACAATTATATTCAATTCTAGTTATAAAATTACAGAAGGATTTTTTTCAAGTAAATTGATATATTATTTTTTATTCAACTAAATTACTTAAATCAAATAATATAGTTTGCATTCTAATTAATCAATTTATAATGTAAAATGTAAAATTATGCGTTACATGATTTGAATTTTTTTATTTAGATTTGAACTTTCAAAATTCTTTCTAAATTACGTAAATCTAATTATACAGTTTGTATTTTAATTAATCCATTTATAACACAAATAGATTATTTATAATGTTCATTAATGATAATTTTGTTCAGTTTATATTTGTTGAAACCTTTTTAAAACTATTTATTTATGACAAAAAAAAAATTCAATAATTGAAATTATAATGTATTTATTTATTCTTAATTAAAATTTTATTTGCAAATAATACATATGAGATTATTTGAAAATTTTATTTTTAAATTACAAATGAATTAAATAAAGGAATTTTTATACAATTAATTAGGGTTGATAATTATTTTTATATTAATCACTTTTTAAGGTAAAATACATTTAAATTGTATCTCTTTTTAATATTATTGAAAAAAAAATACTATTTATAATTAATACTATAATTACAATAGTATACACTTAATATATTATATATAATTATACTATTTTATCTTCTTGTAAGATATTTTATCTTGAGTCAAAACAACTATCTACTCCTTGCCACCTTTGTACTTGTATTTCATGGAGAGATATTTTTATTTACTCTCCTATAAAATATCATTTTACTTCTATTTTGTTTTGTTCTTGTTTCTTGTTTGGATTCAGTTTTCCAAACACCTCTTTCCAGTTTGCATTGTTTTGGCAAAATACCTGTTGGAAGCTTTGGTTTGGAGGCGCCTCTACAATTTTCCATCCTGACTATTTAGAATTTAAAAGGAGGTATTTTACTTACCTCTAACTGTTTATATTATTATTGAACATAGTATAGAATTATAGTTGGTGGTTGAAATCGTTAAGTTTTTAATTTCTTCTTTGTTGTTAAGCTTTTATTCTCCTTTTTGTTCTTTAATTCTTTTTTGTTGGCTTTTACATTTATCTATAACTATCGCAATAACTCCATTTACTATATTTTTACTTTTACCTAGATCAATAATTATATATATGCTTCAGTAGAAGAGAGAAAATAAGAGAACTTATATATTTTTACTCTTACCTAGATGAAAAAGAAATCCTTCCTTAATTTATCGTATATAAGAAACCCACGTTTAATTTTATTTTTATATAAAATGTATCCACAAATAATTGGAATTGAATATAACTGTTTCAAAAACTATTTGTGCTTTAAAAAATAATAAATAATTGAATTAAGCAAAAACCTTACAGGCATTAATAAAAAATAGAAAATCCGTAGGCAATAATGATAATGAACAAGAGGTTAATATTGACCACCATGACTTTTCCGGCTGAGAGAATCTGAAGTGGAAAGAATTCACTAGAAATGTTGTAGCTCAGTAAAAAAATGCCCACTCCATATAGGGTTGGTATCACTTCTCCTTTGCTAAATTTTAGGGCCAATAGTATGCTTTTTACCACTTGTATCACAAATAACAAATATCATAAATAAAATTTTGATATTTTAAACATTCATTGAGATGACTCTAGGGTTTGAAAATTTAAAAGAAAGTATGAAGAAAACCATATAATGTAGGGTTTGTGAAGAAATTACCTATGTTTATGCTTTACGCTGCATTGTAGCAATGGGATTGTTGTTGAGGGGATCGATACAGGTTGAGGACCATCGAACAATGGGAGTGGCCATCTTGTTACCCTTCTTCAATTTTTGATAGATATATTGGATATTGATCTTGTTAAACTGAGAATAGAGAAGCTTAATCATTTGGATTTCATAGTGGAGAAGAATCAATTTGTAATGGCCCAACTTCACGAGATATATAATAATAGGAATCTCACAACCCCAACCAATTTCTTTGAATTCAACATAACACCCTTCATTTTCATGGTGCTCTATGTTCTTTTCATTCCTATCTTTAAATTCTCTGCTCATCAATTCTCTCATCATCCACCAAATCCAAAGAAGACCCTTCAACCTCACCTAGAGGCCAAGCTAAAGATAAAAAATTTCTAATTTCTTCAAGTTGTGAGTAATAAGTAGTAGGAATGAACATCTCCTAACTGATCTAAGTTCTTGTTCAAATGTTTTACATAGACCATGGTAGTTCTACTTTCTTGTACAAAACTTTCTAACATAAATAACAAGCTTCTATCCCTGACGAATTTGATAGTATCTCTCTATCTCCAGAAACCCTCATTGATAATTCCATGTAAGTGTATATGACTTCCTCAAAACCATAGCATGTTGTATGGGCATGCATTTGAGAGGAAAGACGTTTCAACTTGAACAATTTTCATAAGTTGCACCCAATTGAATTGCATTATAGCCATGGACTATGCCTTTTGTTGGCATAGTAGTAAGTAATAAAATTAATGGAGGAATCTTATCAACTGCAAGCCTGCCTTGCAATCAATTTGTTGACTATCAAACAAATTATATATGTAGTGGGTATAAGCCAAAAAGTCATCAAATTCAAAATGAAGAATTAATCTATCACGCAAGTTCTGCTAAGAAATGAAAAACAAGAATAATTTTGAACAATGCTTTTATTTGGAAAGGTGCATAGAAGGGGATTTTCTCCAACTTCACATTATTAACAAACTGAATCATTCTTTTTGTCTTCATGGAGCGTCTTTTTTTAAGACTGTCATAGGAACAATAGTGTACAATATAGCCCGCAAATGTGTAGCACACAAAGCTCCAGAATGCCTCTGCAACATCTCCTGTCTGTACAGAAAATATTTGTCACCTCCATAGCCAATGCGTTGTTCTCTTACAATTTGAATCATGCCCATTAGTATCTCTTTGACTGAATCTGTGCCAAAATAAAACAGATGTATAATCTATTAGAAATTAAATTAGGTTGATGACATACATATATTTATATATAAATTATATTTATATTTAAATTTCAATAAAATTAAACATTTTTTAGGGTTTACTTTTAGATAAATAAAGAAAAGTTAATATATGGTAATACTATTATTATTTATAAACACACTTTTTTATTAAAGTATTATAATTTTTTTCTTTAATTTACAATACTAATTAAATTTTATTGTAAGATTTATGATTTATAATTTTCTTTCTTGTATAAATATTTGAAATGACATGTTTTTACAGTTTCTTTTTCCTAAATTTAAATATAACAATTATGTTACATCTATTATAATTGTTTTCATTTTTTTCTTATAAATCATTTAAATTCTTAATATTTCATTTACAAAAAACATAAAATTCATAATTTAAATCCATATAAGCATATTCATTTAAATTTGCAAAAATAAGAATTCAAACAAGATAGCTAAATCACACATAACCCACAAATCCCAACCAAAGGAATTTCACAAAATAAATAAACAATTCCTAACTTCATTTCTACTTTCATTCTATTTTTCCCCTGCTTGAAATATAGAGAATATTTTAATAACCAACATAGGAAATCATTTTAATTCTTAATATTTCATTTACAAAAAACATAGAATTTAAACCATTAATTGAATTGAACATTTATTGGATGTTCACGAGATAGACAAAATCCATAATCACCTCTAATTTAGATCTGGGTTCACATAGGGTCAACCCTGACACATATCATACTCATTTCAAGTATGATCAAGGAATGGATAGGGATGCCCAATGTGACATCTTTGAATTAACAACTATTGGGGAATAACTCAAACCTTTGTAGCCAATTAGAGAAATAACCTTGTACCTGTAATCATTCAACACATGTCAAGAGTGCTCAATGTATACATAGCCAAAGCACAACACAATCACCTAGTGGGGTTCAATTTAGAATAAATAATGAAAGTAACATCTATTATATAACTCATTATATAAATCATTCCTTTTGAACATCAATAATCAACATTACATTTAACCACAACATATATAATGCACATCATTGAACCAAAGTAAACTGATAAACTGAGCATGTGAGTATACAAAATTCCAACAATTGACATGTTGAGGACCTCATCTCGAACATATGGTGGCTCATACACACCATTCAAAGCCATAAAAATAATCATTACAAAAATCATGAGGAAACAATGAAGCTAAAACATCGATCTCACATTAACAAGATGCAAACAAGAAGGGAATTACATCCATTTTAAGTGCACTATGTAATGTGATATACAAATTCCCATCCTTTGGAAGCCACTAATAATATTTCTAAGTGTTAGTGCATGTTTTTAGTCCTTCCTAGCAAGAGTTTCTAACTCTTCCCTTCCTATTTCAATTTAGGGATTTGGTTTGACATTTATAAAGTCCTTTGATGTTTGAAATAGTTTTTGAATGGAGAGAAGACACTCACATCCAAGGGATACAACTTGTGGCTAGTATGTGCAAGGAGGGTGAGTAATTCAATATCTATGTTCCTTGATTCCTCAATTTTCTTGAACACCACATGGCTTCCATGGCCATAAAAAATAAGATGAGCTATGTTTCTAGGTGACACCCCACTTGAGACAGATTTAACAAAATGTTCCAGACAATTAAAAATAGTTCTTTTATTATCCATGCATGTTCTTGGGCTTCCATGCAAGCCCCTAGCTCACAATTAAAAATAAAGTTAGTAATTGTAGACATCAAAAATATACTGATTGACATCGTGCATTCGATCCTAACTTATTAACATCGTTTCTTCCTAAATCATCCCTCAGTCTAACCATTTAATCAAATTCCCTTATCTGATTAAATTCATCAATATTCGTCTCTTAATTAAATAAATCATTTTGTCTAATTAAGTCACTTTCTCTTGTTAATTAAATCAATCCATCTGATCTAATTATCCTTATTTAATTAAATTATCAATTTATTTGATTAAATCTCTAAAGTCTATCCATTAAATTAAATAAATTAAAACCTTATTTGATTTAATCAAACACCATCCCCTTTTAATTAAATAAATCAAAATATTTATTTAATTAGCCTCTTATCATATTTCTCTCTTATTTGATTTAAATAAATCCATAAATTTGAGTCAAATAAGTCACATCATCTAATCTCTTGTTAAATTAATTAACCCTTGATTAATTTAACCTCATCTCATATCACATCCTCTAGATAATGCAAGTTGCACATGAAAATAGATTTAATTCATTTATTAAATCCCTATTTTCCTCACATGGCATCTTTTGGAATATTCTCTCAATTTGAATTCAAAAATTCCAAGTCAACATGTACATCCAACAAGACATTTAAGATCTCTTACATGTCCTTTGCCTTGAGCCAAGTGGCATTTATTGCATTTTCCCTTCCCTCTTACATGTCATTTCAACAAATTTGAATTTCAAATATTGGCATTTATTGGCACAAACCCCAAATCTTGCACAACCATCATCCATTCATAGCTTGACAAGTGGCACCATATCCTTGGATGAAAGTTAGTCCCACATTGCTCAAATTTGGGCTTTCATCCATCTTGAAATCCTATAAATGAAGAGCTCCTCTCCTCATTTCATCATCCACAATTTGAGTAAAGTTACCATGCTCAAATATCTATCAAGTTTCACACCATTGAGTTCATAGCTAGGTTCTTTTGTAGATTTGGCTTGGAGTCTTCATCATTCATCATCAAAAGTGGATCAAAGTTCATCATCAAGTTTACATATCGAAGCTTGCAATCATAGGAATTGGGAAAGGGCCAAATTTCCACATCAAATTGGCACCAATTCCCCCATGGGATTGAGAGTTTGCATATCTAATTAGGATTCAATCTTGTTTTTGTGGTTTCATTGTATTTTTCATCATTCTCTTCCTAATTTGAGCTATGTTAATGAATCTCATGGGGAATCCATGTTTAGGCTTGCATTTCCTTGTTTAACTTGTTTAATCATGTTGTTTTACAGATACCTAGATTTAGGGTTCACATTTTGGCGCTAACATTTCCTCAAAATTTTTGTGTTTTCTTAACACATAGGAAATTCTGGCGCGGGTTCGTTAGCGTCACTGTTTTTAGCGCTGCGAGCTCGTCAGAGTCATTCTTTTAGTGCCGCGGGCTCACCAACGTCGCTATATAGCACCGCGCGAACATAAAATCCATCACTGAACTCATCCCGCCAAGAAAATTCAAATCTCAAACTACGCTGTTGGACTCGCTGATCTACCTCAGTTTCAAGAATTTTCAAAACTCCAACGCTTCCAAGAACTGCGACGCTGGGCAAAAATAGCGACGCTATTTTGCTCTCTGTCTCGACATAGAGTGCCGTTGACTGGTAAAGTGACGCTGTAGGAGCGACACTGGAAGAAAAAAATGACGCCTTCACAAGTTGCAACGCTGAAAAACAAAAAAAGGGAGAAATTTTATTTTTAGCACGTGCTTTAATTTATGATTGCTTCCTCTGTTTTCTGCCTTTTAATTTCTGTGTTTTTCCAAAATTTAATTATTTTTTTCTTGTTTGTAGGTTGGAAGCCAAAAGCAAAGAAAGAAGGAGCATGGTGATGACATCTTATCTAATCAAAGTGTTTTTAAACACTTGAGTGTTTGTTTAACACTTCTTTAAGAAATTTTGTCATCTTTCTTCTTTCTTTAGAACACTACCTTTCTTTTGGGTTTAAAAAGGATTTTTTTTGTTTATTTTGTTGCAAACGGATTTAAAAAGAATCTTAGGGTCTACAACTTACTAGATTTTGTTTATGGGTTAAACAATTAAACAAATGTCTTCCACTTGTGATTTGGTGCTCTAAAATGAACTCACATATTGCTTTGAAAGTTTAAAAAGAACAAGTGTAGTTGTGTTTTTCGTGAGGGCTTACTTAGACTAAAGCCATTGGAAAAGGACGTATACGCTTCTCTCGTGCTTTATAGCGATCTTGAGAATCAAAAGGTCTTTTCCATGACTTTGGGTTAAGACAAAGCAATCACCTCCACACTTCAATTTAGGCTTAAAATTGAACAAACTATTGTGTGAGTGTGAGTGGGGGCATTTTCGTGTATATTCTCTCTCTTTGTTGCTATCAAAGATTGATCGAGTTACGGATTTTGTTCCTCATTTGCTTTTGTTTATCTTAGAGGGCCCACCTTGTGGGAAAAAGTAATCACCCAAGGGAATGGCTCAACTGGTAACACTCTAAACCCGAGAGTATTTCCAGCCGGGATATGAATGTGGATATTGGAAGAAACACCAATATCACGTGGTTGACTCCGACAAGATGGATCCGAAAGGGGACTCTTTCCATGTTCGGTTAACTCCTACGAACGGAAAGTCCTTAGTAGAACCCATGTGCTAGAATTCACCAAAATCCTTTATCTATTTGTTGGTGCAAGAACAGTCGTTCTGAAGCCACCCCACACTTTTACGGTCTTTTAGTAGAAATGGAAAACATGCCATGGGAGTTTCATGGGTGTTGATGCTTGGCTGCCCCGTATAAGTGAGTGTTGTGGAGGGGAGCCAGTGGGGTCAAGCATCTAACCATTCACTAGAGATAGGCGTAGCTAGACTTGTCCAAGTGGGAATCCAACAAATATTGTCTTTCACATCCATAGGATTGTACTTATTCTTGGGTTACAAAATGCATTGCTTGTTCGAAAACACCATGGAAACAAACACTTAACATTATCCAAATTTCAAACCCTTTTGAAGACAAATACCATTGACTCAATCCATATGTTATTGCTTTCCCTTGGAATTCACATCCTTAGAGGTTTCTAAGCATTGGATTATATCTCAATTTGTCTTCTTAAGTAAACAATAGGAAACCCCTTGCCTTAAATTCATTAAATTTCCACATAACATATCTTGTGGGGTTTGAAGAAATTAAGACATTGGACATCTTAGTTTGAAAACCTAATTGAAGAAAGTGTTTCTGGTAAAACAAAGACATTAAACAAAGCTAAGCAAAATAAACTTTCATGTGTGTTGAAAACTTTGCAATCCCCCCCCCAAAAAAAAAAGAGTCATTGTTTGAAAATCCAAAAATGCATACCCAAATGATATCATTTCTTGGTTACAAAGGTCTTTAGGAAGCATATGCATGCTCTTCAATACCTAGGTCTAAGCAAACAAAGTGTCCTTTTTAGGATTACCTTAGGATCAAAACATCATCAAAATCCTTCATCTATACATCAAAACAAAATCCACCTCATCATCACCTTTTGATAAATCTTGAAATCATCCTTGATACTAGGCTTTATGGCAAAATCCAAACCATCATCAAAATCATTGAGACAAAATCCTTGAGAACATTATCAAAAACACCTTTGGCTAGGTATGTGTGAATGCATCCTTTTGCATATGCTTAGTCAAAGTTATCAAAATCATCTTGTCTTGCTTAGTGTATGTAGATGAATCCTTCTCCATATGCATAGTAAAACAATTATCTTGTTTGAATAGGTGTGGGTAGATGCATCCTTCTCCTCACACATATTCAAATTATCATCATTTGAGCAAAGCTATCCCTTAGATCATTATCAAACATCCTAAGGTCTTTTTTGTTCAAAATCCAAAGCCAAATCCAAAGCATAATCAAAAGTCAAGGACAAAATCTCAAAAACTCAAAATCTCAAAATCTCAAAATCCAAAATCAAAATCCACAAGTCCTAAAAAGCCTAGTGTCTCATCTCAAGATTTATCAAAAGAAAAAGAACATCGACATCATCCATCCCTAGTAACATCATCATATCATCACCATTGATCCTCAAAAGCATCCTAAAAACTTTCACTTTGGGACATAAAATAGAGATTAATCCAAAGAATCAAGAGATTTCATCTCCCATATTTTCGAAGATTGATCCTTGTTTTATGGTCCAAACAAGATCTCAATACAAGAAGAGTATGGAAGCCAACAAAGAAACGCCCGCTTCAAGTGACCTTAGCCAAACCAATGCAGAAATGAATCTAACAGAATCAAGCAACCCATTGACCCTCTCATCATCACAAAATCCCCAAGAAGAAAATCAAGGAGAGGACCTCACTTTTGGAATGTCTTGCGAGGAAATGGCAGAAATGCTCCAAAATCTAGACAACCATAGAATCATCAACATAATGATGAGACTTAACCCTTCATTGTACATGCTTGAACTAGCAAAACAAGGGGCCAAGTTGCCTTCAGATTTTCATGTGAGTACTATCGTGGATACATCATTTCCTCCAATTTCATCCACCATCCCCATTTCATCTACACCCCCATCTCAAAACGTCACACAAAACATTCCGCAAATCACAACATCGTTTGCTCCAACCCAACCAAATGTCAACAAGGGAAACACATTCCTCAATGCTCTTCAATCACATCCCCTTGTTAATAATAAAAACATGGACACAAACACCGCCTTGGAACAAAACATACTTAACAACCCATTACACAAAAATGTTCCTCTCACTTTACATTACGACCCATCATCAACATCTTTTCACAGAGCACCACAAACACCTCTTCTCACAAATTCACAAGAAGAGGGAGATACGTTCGGACTAGGTGGTTTATTCGACACCATGACATTTTCACAACAACTCATGCCTCTTACATTTCCACCTCTTCCACCATTTCCATTATCATCCGCACCACTCCTTGGTCTAGGGCTTCCTCCCCTACCAAGTATCAATCAGACCTACATCCCAACCATCAATCAAAACATTGTACCAAACACACAAAATTTATCGTTGATATCGCAACAACAAACGATAAATACACAAGCAATGGCAACACCATCAAACACACCATTAACATCACAAATCATGGTCTCACAAGGACCAATCACATCAATACCATTATCCAACATGCAAAATATCAACACAACATCATCATCTACCACCATTCCAAATCCACCACCACCCCCACCACCACTAACGTTCACCACATCAACTCAATATGATGCAGCATTGCAAGCTACTTTTCAAAGAGGATACCAACAAATCCAGAAACAAAAAGCCATGCAACAAGCCACTCGAGCTGTAGAAGCTGCCAAAGCTGCATAAGCCGCAATACAAGCACAACAAGCACAACAAGCCCAGGCATTATTGCAACAGCAACAACAACAAGCCGCCCAAGCATTGCAAGCACAAAGGGTTGCTCAAGCACAACTCTTATTACAACAACAGGCCGCACAAGCACAAGCTGCACAAGCACAAGCCCAAGCGCAAGCACAAGCACAAATTCTTGCATAAGCAACACAATTGCAGGCATATCAACAAGCATTGAAGCAATACCAAGAGCAACAAGAAGCAGTAGAATTGGCAGCCCAACAACTAGCATTGTGGGAACAATAGCAAGCACAACAACAACCGTTGTTGGAGCAGTAACAAGTGCAACAACAAGCCCAAACCCTAGCGCAACAACAACGGGATCAACAACATGCATCGTTCATACAAAAGCAAGTAGAAGCCTACTTCGCTCGATGGAACATACAGATACCATCAAACAACGCACCCACCAACCCATCCATCCAACCAACAATTCAAAAACCCCAAAACACTTTCATCCCACCCCCTGATCCCCAGAGTGATGTGACGACACAACTCAAGTTGCTCTCGCAACAAGTGCTCGACATTCAATCGGGGCGGACAACCAAAACACAAAGCAACTTGTGTCCCTATCCATTTGATAGGAGCCTAGACATGAAACCATTCCCTAATGGATTTGAAATCCCTAAATTTGACAAGTATCGAGGGATGGGAAACCTTGAAGATCACATCAGGGAATTCCAGGTTCATTGTATGGAGGTCGCATATGACGATACTTATTTGATGCGGCTATTCCCTAGGAGCTTGGCAGGTCCCGCTTTACAATGGTTCTCTCGCTTACCCATGGGCATTAGAACATTCCAAGAAATCAGAGATGAATTCATCAGGAACTATGCATGTAACATCACAATGGATGTCAGTCTCGAAGAATTATACGCTCCAAAACAAGGAAAGAATGAATCTTTTGCTTCATTCCTTCAATGATGGTGATCCGAGGCTAATCGGAGCAAGTGGACCATGCTAGAAGAACAACAAGTCTGCACGATCATAGCCAACCTTGAAAGCCGCTTGTCATTTCATCTCAAGGTTCAGGGAATAACCACATATGAGCAATTAATCTCCAAGGTGCTTAGCATCGAAAGAGCCCTTGTGACCCAACCTACCGAATCAACGTCATATCACGAGCCACAAAACAATCACCCACCATCAAACTACAATGATAAACCTCATACATGGGCAAGAAACAAGAACATCACTAATGATGGCATTGTCGATGCCAAGGTGGTCATTAGTGGTCCACGCCAAAATACACCCGCACCGCAAATCCAAACACAACATCAAAACATTCATCACACAAGATACCAACCCAATAATCCCACCATCAATAACCTCACTAACCAAAGAGGACCGCCACAATGCAAAACATATCCTAAACGAAAATACGCTATTTTGGGGGAACCATTGGGGACATAATGAAAAAATTGATTGACGAAAAACTTATCAAACCTCCTACATTCGAAAACTACCAAGAACCTAATGTAAAACCTCCGTGGTATAATGAGAACCAACTTTGTGAATTTCACAAAATCAAAGGTCATACCACGAACAACTACATGAGACTCAAAAACATCATCCAAGATCTCATTGACAAAAAGAATCATAAACGTGGAACAGTCGACGAAAAATTAGGACCTTAAAACCTACATGAATCCGATGTTGAATCATGGAAACAAAGGGAATAAAAATGATAAAGGGAAAGGAAATGTAAATCATGTCTATGAATCTATCATTGCCTCCCTAAATGAAGACTGCATGGTCATCACCATCAAGGGCGCCCATGCCGAAGATTGTGGAGTCACCACAAGAGGCGACAAAGTCACCATTGCAGGATCATCCCAACCAAATAGAGTTCCTTCATCAAGAGCCATTCTGTATAGCTACAATGTTGTAGACCAGCTCAAAAGAACGCCAACACACATCTCCATCATGGAGTTGTTAAAAATATCATCAGCGCATAAAAAGATCCTTGAGGAGGCACTAGCCTCATCCACCGTCCCCGCAGATCTCGATGCAGAACAATTCCAAGCTATGGTCGCAAATATCATAACACCTAATCTCCTTACATTTTTTGACCAAGATTTCCCCACCCAACCATCTAACAACCGTGCACTTCGCTTGGAAGCCATTGTAAATAAAAGCAAAATCAAAAGGGTCTTGGTGGATGGAGGTGCAGGTTTGAACATCTGTTCTCTTGGCCTCATCAAGCAGTTGAAAATATCAGAAGATTCCATTGACAAAGGTAAAGGCATCACAATCAGAGCATATGATGACCAAGAAAGAGTGTCTCAGGGCACAATTAAGCTCCCTATCCAAGTAGGGCCAACACTCATGGAAACTACATGTCAGGTCTTGGACCTTGAATTGCCATACAATATCCTCCTGGGACGCCCATGGATTCATGGGATGAAAGCCGTAGCATCAACCTTCCACCAATGTGTGAAATTTACACATAATAGACAAGAGGTTACCGTCCATGGAGATCCTGAGCCATTTTCATATTCCAAGAATCTTGAAGCCAAGTATTACAAAATTCCCCAAGTGCCAAAAAATGATGAGGGACCATCCACACAATACATTGATCCCACCACTCTCGTGTCCACTTCTGCGATAGAGACACCCGCCATTCCCGACATTCCCACCATCTTTGACATCAAGCTCATCATCCAGGAGGACGGTTGTGGAAGTTATAGGCTCCCTAATAATGCTTTTGTGATAGGAGAGTTACCTCAATCTCCTAGATCACGGGGACGTCCACAAGAAAACCAAACGTCTACATCACAAACCTATCCTGAAAACTATCCAAAATTCACAAGATGGGGAGACCTTGGTCATGAGGTCATTGAAGCAGATCCATCTCACATGTTGTATCAAGATGAAAGACCGACAGCTAATTTACCAATGGACAAAAGAAGCAAAGGCCTACACATGATGCTTGCAATGGGCTATGACCGAAATCAAAGACTGGGACAAAATGACAACGGCCTCATAATACCTATCATGCCTGAGACGTGACCCATAAACAATCTTGGTCTTAGATGTGCCACTTCGAGAATAACCATACGCGGCCAAAGTCCTCCAGATAGAGCCGCTAATGTTTCTCCTCAACCAGTACTCGTACAACTACACTCACCAATAGTCATAGGTAGGGACACACATAATTTTATAACTGAGCCCTATATTAGTAGCGATGATGAAGATACCTTATCCAATCTACCTAGGCTATTCGAAGATACCACCCTGTGTATGATTAGTACCATATCCTTTGAACCAGATAGTCAAAATCATGAGATTTGTTTAGTCTACCCCCAATTGATCGACTATGACCAATGAGGACCACCAGTTCTTGATACATTCAAAAATGATGAAGCACTCTCAGAATTCATGGGATTGAGAGATAACATTCCAGATGGAGATCACAAGGCAGGATTTATAATGGAGTTGGACACACAAGCATATTACGGGGAAACGATTGAATCCTTCAGTCATAAAAGTGAGAAACTAAGAATCATATCCAAGTCCTTGAGTGAAAACTACATTGTGGCACTCTCCGACAGGAAAATAGTAAAAAGAAAGGATGTATCCAATGGTGAAAACCTCTCAGAGGTGCTCGAGGATGAAGGATTCAATCTTCCCCTAAGAGCTATTCATCAGGAGAAGTCAACAGTCTTGGCCGAAAAATGCAATCCGATCAACATAGGAACAGAGGAGACCCCACATATCACATTTTATGCGGAATCACTATTATCAGAAGAGCAAGAACTCCTAGTAGCATTCCTAAGGGAAAGACAAATAAATTTTGCATGGAGTTATGTTGATATGCTAGGGCTTGATCCAGAGATTGTGGTTCATCATTTAGCAGTATATCCAGAGGCAAAGCCCGTCAAGCAAAAACTTTGAAAAATGCATCCTCAAATAGCCTTATTGGTCAAAATGGAGCTCAAAAAGCTGTTAGATGCAGGATTTATCCGACCAATCGATTATCCAAAATGGGTGTCAAATTTGGTACCTATTTCAAAAATTGACGAAGCCATCAGAATCTATATGAATTTTAGAGATTTGAACAAAGCATGTCCCAAGGATGATTTCCCACTTCCCAATATCGACATGATAGTTGACATGACAGTAGGGCACGAGATGCTATCACTGATGGATGGATTTTCAGGATATAACCAAATCATGATAGCAAAAGAAGACCAACATAAAACTGCCTTCACTTGTCCATGGGGGACCTACTGTTGCAACATGATGCCATTCGGCCTAAAGAATGGAGGAGCAACCTATCAAAGGGCCATGACACTAATATTCCATGACATGATCCACAAAATAGTTGAAGACTATGTAGATGATATTCTAGCAAAGTCAAGAAAAAGAGAAGATCACATAGCAACCCTAGGTGCTATCTTTGATAGACTGGAGGAATACAAAGTCAGACTAAATCCCAAGAAGTGCGTCTTTGGCATACAATCAGGTAAATTGCTAGGATACATAGTCTCCATGAGGGGTATCGAGGTGGATCCGACAAAAGTGAAAGCAATCCTCGAGATGGAAGCACCAAAGACAGTAAAACAATTGAGAAGCCTCCAAGGCCGACTTCAATCCATCCGACGGTTCATAGCACAAATGGCAGACAAGCAGAATCCATATTCCCACCTACTCCACAAGGGGGTAGCATATAAATGGGATACAAAATGTGAAGAGGCATTTAACAAAATCAAGGAATACCTATTGACACCACTAGTGTTAATGCCACCTATCCTGAGAAATCCATTGATCTTATATGTGTCAGCAACAGTGGCAGCCCTTGGAGCTCTCCTAGCTCAGCATGATGAAAATGGAACAGAGAGGGCCATCTACTATATCAGCAGAACAATGGTCGGTCATGAGCTAAATTACTCATTCATCGAGAAAGCTTGCTTCGCCGTAGTGTTTGCATCCCAAAAATTCAGACATTACATGTTGGCACACAAGATAAATCTCATTGCAAAAATTGATCCCATCAAGTATCTCTTATCCAAGGCAATGCTCACGGGCAGAATGGAAAAATGGGTGATGATACTATCAGAGTATGACAT
Organism: Sequoia sempervirens; assembly: GCA_007258455.2. Taxonomy (NCBI): domain Eukaryota; kingdom Viridiplantae; phylum Streptophyta; class Pinopsida; order Cupressales; family Cupressaceae; genus Sequoia; species Sequoia sempervirens. The sequence goes on from VDFB02168118.1 coordinate 47,859,448, forward strand.
CGAGTATGTGGAAGGAAAAGCCATTAAAGGTCAAGTTATTGCAGATCAACTAGTAGAAGCACTCATATATTCTAAGAATCCTCTTGTATATGAATTTCCAGACGAATCCATCTTTAACCTCAACGTAACCGATCACTGGAAATTATACTTCGATGGCTCATACACGCAACACGGATCAGGAGCTGGTATCTTCTTCATCACCCCACAAGGGGACTGCATACCAAGGTCATACAAATTAGCATTCCCTTGCACAAACAACATTGCAGAATACGAGGCTTTGACTATAGGTCTCAGGATAGCAGTACAATGGAATATCATAGCCCTCAAAGTCTATGGAGATTCTTAGTTAATCATAAATCAAGTCAATGATGAATATCAGACTAAGGATGACAAGCTAACTCCATACAAGAAATTGGTGGAGACTCTCAAGGAATCCTTCATTGACATAACATTTGAGCAGATTCCAAGAACCAACAACAGAGCCGCTGACGCCATGGCTACAATTGGGTCTCTAGTAGACATCCCTCACAACATGTCGAAATATGAATTTCTAATCAAGCAGCTTCTCATTCCCACATTCGAGGTACCGGAATCAGAATATGTGTGTGAAATCGTTGGTCTTGGTGATCCTTGGTATCATGACATCTACACATATCTTCGCATAGGAGTCTTACCCGCTGACCTACCATCAAGCCTAAAATGAACCTTTATAAAAAAGGCATCTAGATTTGTCATCCTAGGTGATACCTTATACCGTAGGAGCATAGAAGGTACCTTGTTACGTTGTCTAAATGTTGAGGAGGCATTAACCGCTCTAACCAAGGTTCATAATGGTATCTGTGGCTCACACTCGAGCGGAATAACCATAGCCAAGAAATTGCTGAGGCTGGGGTATTACTGGCCCACAATGGAAAGAGAAGTGCATGATCATGCTAAAAGGTGTTTACAATGTCAGCAACATGGGGACCTCATCCGTGCTCCAGCTCAAGAGCTTCACCCGATCGTCACACCATGGCCCTTCTGACAGTGGGGACTCGATCTCATTGGTAAAATCTCACCCACCTCATCCAATGGCCATAAATTCATTATCACTGCAACTGAGTATTTCACAAAGTGGGTGGAAGCCATACCCATGACATATATCACTAGGAAGCAAATCTCAAAATTCATCCTGAACTATCTCATCTGTCGTTACGGTGTCCCCCAAGCCATTATCTTAGATAATGGGACACCATTCAAGAACCAGGAGGTTCGTGACTTGTGCGAGAAATTCAAAATCTAGCATCGCTTCTCCACCCCATACTATCCCCAAGGCAATGGCCAAGTAGAAGCCACAAACAAAACCATCCTCAAAATCCTTAAGAAAACAGTCAATGACATAGGTCATGATTGGCACTTGTAGCTTAATCCCGCCCTCTGGGCTTATTGAACCAGCATCCGCACACCCACTGGCGCCACCCCTTTCTCCTTGGTTTATGGATCAGAAGTCATACTCCCCATTGAGATCGAGCTCCCGTCCCTTAGAATATCAATGCAAAATCTCATCACTGATGAGGACTATCGGGTTTCAAGATTAAACGATTTGGAGTTACTAGATGAGAGAAGGATCGATGCTTTGAATCACTTACAAGTCTATCAGAATAGACTCAAACGAAGCTACAACAAGAGGATCAAAAGTAGGACTTTCCAAGTCAGAGAATTGGTCTTAAAAGAAAATCAGAAGAATATCCCAAACCCCAGCAGCAAAGGCAAGTTCAAACCCAATTGGTTAGGGCCTCTCATCATCATAGCAAGCTATAAATCAGGGGCATATCAGCTATCAACACTCGAAGGGGAACCTCTGCAGGAGACCATGAATAGCTCCCATCTCAAAAAGTTTTATGCCTAATTCTTCCAAGTATAAAACCAAAAAATCCAAAAAAAATAGAAAAAGTCCTAAAAAAATGGTTACTTTGGCGAAAACCTGGCAAACAAGCATCTTGGTAACAACAAAAAAATCAAAAAAGCAAAAAATCTAAAAAAATTAGAAAAAGGATCATAAAAATTGTCCTGTAGTGAAAACCACTTTGGTGGCACTTTGGGCAAGTACCTTGGTGAAAACCTGGCAAATAGGCGCCTTCTGTAAATAAGCACTTTCCATCCACCAGGATCTTTATGGCTTGTTCTGCATCATCCCTCCATTTCTCTTCCATCATCCATCGCATCCATATCTCCACACATCACTCATCCACTCGCATTCACACCATAGCTTGGGCCTGTGTTCGTATCATGATCCCTCTTAGTACTACTTGGCCCATCCTTAAGGTTAGTTTGTCCACCCTTTATTGGGATAGTCTATTGCATCACGTTGGGGGCATATTCTCATCAGATCAGATTCGTGTATGATCTTAAAATCAGAAAATCAGAAAATCTAAAACATCAGAAAATCAAAAAATCCAAAAACATTCAAAACATATCAAAATCCAAAAAAAAGTCAAAAAAGCCATTCAAAAAGCCAAAAATAAGGTCGTCTTGTCGAACTACATCATCTCTGAGCTTGAACGTAGGAAAGGTTGATCTTTGATCATCCCCCGAGACATTTAGGTTAGTCCTTTAGGAGTCCGTCATAATAAACTAACATTTCATCATGTATATCATCATTTGTAAATTGGTCAAGTCGTCAGTCGAATTACGTGGTCTTTGCGTGTATAACGTAGGCAAGGCTCATTTGTTGATCAGCCCTCAAGACCCCTAGGATAGATCTTTAGGTTAGTCTCTTGGTCAAAATCTCAAAAAATCCCAAAAACATTGGAAAATCCAGAAAAATCAAAACATTTGAAAATCTCAAAAAAATACCACAAACAGCCTCAAAACATTGCAAAACTCCAAAAACATCCAAATATTTGAAAAAATCCATCTGTCTCATTTCGCTTGCACCCGCAATAAACACCACTCACAATAAACTGATCGTCACCCTCAACCTCTGGTTAAACAATTAGAAACAAGTCTAGCAGGTTTAAAAGTAGAACTCAAAACGGCAAGTCTTAAGTCTAGGACAGTGAGTAAACAAATTGGTTATCTCTTCGTATCGATAACACCATCATCTGAATTTGTCCCATATCAATCATCCCTCATAAATGAAATGACGTGCCACCATCCACTAACATGTCCTAGGATGAATCCTTCCTACAATGGGCATTATCTTTTGGGCAATAAGTTTCGCTTATCATCTTGGAAAACACATCTTTTTCCGTTAGTGGTATTGAAGAGCATTAGTCTGTTTATTTACTTGGTCTTTTCTTTCAACTTATCTTATTTTGCGCTCATTCCAAGGACATCTCGATGATATCCCAAAACAGCGGATTTAGAGAAATAGGAATGGGGCAATGATCATTATCTTTTGTCTGTTGTGCTTGTTGGACGTTCTTGCAATATAACCTCGGCGAATACTTGCTTTGTTAGGCATATATGGAAGAGGTCTAGGGCAACTTGTTGACTATTGCAGGGATAGGTTTACCTTTCTATGTTTTGGTCTGAGAAGTCTGAAACTTTTGAGGTGCATCCTAGCAAGGTTTTTGTATGTCAGGTGTGAGCAAGAATACTACTATTTGATTGTCGAGTCAAAGTCCATCACACTAAGTACCACGCCATCCTGGTTGTCTATACCTTGATGCATCGTTCCATGTGTGTTATCAAACATAAGAAAATTTGGCCCTTTGAAAATCCCAATTCCTCGGCAAGTCATCATCATCATCATCATCATCTGCATTTGTGTCATCATGCGTCTTGTTGAAAGGACTTCTTCTTTTCTTACTAACCGCGCTAACCAAGGTACTATGACAGTTGCTCATCATCACCATCATCACCATCGATCCTGCATCCACACATCATTAGCATATTACATAAGCACATCATATAGATATCATTAACACATTGCATTGCATATCATATCCGAAACATCGCATTCTCATCATCATATAAATAGGTGCATCCATATCATCGCATTTCACCCATTACATTGCATCTCATAGCATTATATTAATCATTGCATAAACATTACATTTGCACTTCATAACCATTTCACAATTATCATCAAAATCATCACATAACATTTAAAGAATCATTCCATAATCATTTATTGCATAATCATAAACAAAAAGGCATATAAGCATTTAATTTATTACACATTAGCATATCACTTGGCATTGACATATCATTGCAACACATGCATCATTTAGGATAATAACATTGGTTATTCTAAAAGAACATCTCATAAAACCATTTACATCATATCACGACCATCACACCATATTACATTCATAAATCACCTCATAATTAAGTATTATACACATTATTGCACATCATCGCATCGCATACATCATTAGAAATAAATACATCCATAGCATATAAAAGAAGAATCATACATACATAAACAAAGGAGTACATAGGGCATCACATCAAAATCAACTCATATATTTTATATCACTGTCATAGTACAAGAATAAGATAGTCGGATCACTGTACAAGTATGCCAATCGGTACAAAAATGAGCCCATAAGGCACCAAAAGTGTGTGTCATTTGAATCATGCCCAATCTCTGTGGATGCTACCCTCGCCCCTGTCACCGTGACCCTTTGGTGGTCTCTAGCTGGCCCACTCTGAGTACTCTGGAACCCAGGCTGCTCTAGGAACATGATCATGATAGGCTCGACAATAGTACTCTGCCTCTCGAACGACCTCCCTGTAAGATCGAACTGGCACTATACCCTGCGAGGACGAGGCGACTATCATGACCTCTATCTGCTGCCTATGGCCCAGCTCTGTAGCTGCATGTAGCTCTGTGACCTGTCACTGCTGTATAGCCTGGTCTCTCTCTGCTCTGAGCTGCTCTCTCTCAGCTCATGCTTGGTCCCGCTCAGCTGTCACTGCCTATACCTGTGCCTGTAGCTGCAAAATCAAGGCATCCCGTGCATCTGCCTACCCTGCTGGCTATGTCCGTGGTTGTATAGGAACCTGACCCTCACCCTCTGCTCATGGTGGTGGGACTGGTAGATCTTGTTGCTGGTCCTGCATGGGGACATCTCCCTGATCTAGTGGAACTGGGGGCACAAATGGTGGGTCCTGTCGAATCGTGACCCTAGGACCTCGTCCTCGTCCTCTCCCCCTGCCTCTGACCCTGCGTGCCTCCAGATCCTCACCTGGAATAGTCAATCGAAGAGGAGGCCTAAACCAATCTCTATAGGCTTGTGTCGTGCCCGGATCTGCCAAACCCTGATCATAAGCCCAAGGTCGGGCCACCAACTATCGAAAAATACCAACCGCCTCCGCGGTCGGAATACCTGGCCCCCATGCCACTTGTGTCATTCTACATGCGAAAACTGCCATGTAGCCATCATCTGGCCGATCCTGTGGCTCCCCAAACTGACGTTGTACACGCCCGGGCAAGTACCGCTTTATCATAGTGTGCTCTCAGCCCTGCATGTATTTGTCCTGCTGGTAGTAGAAGAGCTAGTCTGCATCATCAGCCCATCCAGGCTGACCAAGGTATGGTCTCCATGTGAATACAAGCATCTCATCTATGACCCACCTCCAATGGGGGATCCCGTGCTCTCTAGTGTGTGTAAAGGACACACCATCTCTGTACCGTGCCACCAAGGAATCCTCTGCCCCCATAAGAACCAGAACGACCCGTGGACGCAACACAAAAATGTGCTCCCACACCCAAATATGCAGAAGTGTCACCCCAACCCCCAGTGCTCTGCCATCCACAGACGCATACTCATGCAAATCTCTATAAAGAGAAGCCAAAAGTACAAGCTCCCATGCAAATCGAACCGGTCTATCCTAGACCATCCTCTCCCAGCAGTATCCCCATTCAGGACTAAAGTACCGCCCTCGTCTATCTGGGGCAACCAAACCCGAGATGATCACCGCAATCACCCAGCGGAAGGGAGGTGCTATCACTCTGTACCTCTCCAGCTCAATCTGTCCCTCGCAATAAATGATATCTCGTATGGCGAGGACTCGAGTGCAGCAATCAGGCCCCTCCTCCATATCATGGATCACCCCGCGGCCATGAATGGGCAACCGTAGTATGCGCCAAACGTCCTCCAGTGTGACAGTCACCTCACCAGTGGGAAGATGAAACGATGATGTCTCACTATGCCACCTCTCGGCTAGCGCTGACAACATCTTGAGGTGTGTGCGCATGGGCGCTGTGTATGCAATGTGCCATAGCCTGGTGGCTCCTAGTCGGTCCTGGTCTCTGTTGCTCAGATCTCGTAGAATGCTCGCCAAGTCCCATGACCGGTGCTTCTGTGAATAAAGCTCCCTAGGCTCGTCCTGCATCACGCAAAGTCGGCATGTTAAATTTTTTAGAAAAATCCTGACCTAACGCTCCAAACTTGCATCCAACAGCATAGTTTGTGAAGGCGTCGCAATTTGAGTTTTCTCAAACTCCGACACTAGACCCAGAATTTGGCCAAACAGGGCCGCCGCGACACAATTTAACCCTCAGCATCGCACTTTTTGTGAAAAGAGCACCACCGCGGCACGATTTTCCAAAACTAGCCCGCGAGTCCGAGCAGAGCCCAAGCCCAGCGTTGGAATTTTTAAATTCCAAATTGCCCCGTTGCGGTGCTAAACAGCACCGCTACAGTGCAAAATGGCCAAGAGCGGCACTCTTCAAACACCGAGCGGCGCTATAATAGCGCTGCTGGAGGCGAGCTCTCCCTCAAAACTAGTAATAAATGCGCTAAAATAAAAGAACAAAGCTTCAGTTAGGGTCACATACCGAGGCACCGATGCCGGGTGGCCATTGGTAGGTCCGAACTCGGTCCGAAATGTGTAGGGGAAGCTGTTGTTGCGCCATATCATCAAGAGGTCAGAGCTCAAATGTTGAGGTTTGCTAGCGGAGGTGTGTGAAAATGACTTGAAAGTGACCCCTTGGGCCCCTTTTAAGCCTAAAAATTAGGGGTTTTTGACCCTCTAGGGTTGTCCTGCTAGGGTTTTAGACCACCGAACCTGTTTTCATTCATTCGAAGCTTTTTTTATCGTTTTATTGCGTTTAGACACATTTTTAGCCTCCCGGACCCCTTTCGGACCTCTCAGACACTTAGTCACCTTTTTTTTCGCGAGATCACCAAAAAAATTGAAATTTTCGTCTGATCTCTCAATGGGGCATCATAATGGCATGTTTTCTCTCGCCATGCAGCAGTGGGGGCAAGTTTTAAATATTGAAAATTTTTGGCTTTGATCGAGATCGTTTATTCTTTGAACCAACGCAGTGAGTGCATTGCTTCAAAGAGGGGCAAAATGTAGAAGTCAAAAATATACTGATTGACATCGTGCATTTGATCCTGACTTATTAACATCGTTTCTTCCTAAATCATCCCTCGGTCTAACTGTTTAATCAAATTCCCTTATCTAATTAAATTCATCAATATTCATCTCTTAATTAAATAAATCATTTTGTCTAATTAAGTCACTTTCTTTGTTAATTAAATCAATCCATCCGATCTAATTATTCTTATTTAATTAAATTATCAATTTATTTGATTAAATCTCTAAAGTCTATCCATTAAATTAAATAAATTAAAACCTTATTTGATTTAATCTAACACCACCCTTTTAATTAAATAAATCAAATTTATTTAATTAGCCTCTTATCATATTCCTCTCTTATTTTATTTAAATAAATCCATAAATTTGAGTCAAATAAGTCACATCATCTAATCTCCTATAAATTAATTAAACCCTTGATTAATTTAACTCATCTCATGTCACATTCTCTAGATAATGCAAGTTGCACATGAAAATAGATTTAATTCATTTATTAAATCCCTATTTTCCCTCACATGGCATATATTTTGGAATATTCTCTCAATTTGAATTCAAAAATTCCAAGTCAACATGTACATCCAACAAGGCATTTAAGATCTCTTACATGTCCTTTGCCTTGAGCCAAGTGGCATTTATTGCATTTTCCCTTCCCTCTTACATGTCATTTCAATAAATTTGAATTTCAAATATTGGCATTTATTGGCACAAACCCCAAATCTTGCACAACCATCATCCATTCATAGCTTAACAAGTGGCACCATATCTTTGGATGAAAGTTAGTCCCACATTGCTCAAATTTGGGCTTTCATCCATCTTGAAATCCTATAAATGAAGAGCTCCTCTCCTCATTTCATCATCCACAATTTGAGTAAAGTTACCATGCTCAAATATCTATCAAGTTTCACACCATTGAGTTCATAGCTAGGTTCTTTTGCAGATTTGGCTTGGAGTCTTCATCATTCATCATATAAAGTGGATCAAAGTTCATCATCATGTCTACATATCGAAGCTTGCAATCATAGGTGTAGACATCTAATTTGACCACTTCCATATGATCAAAGACATCTCCTTATTCATCCAGTTGTTTATCTCCTCTGTTAATATTAATTAAATTATTTTTTTAATTAATACCTTGCATCTTACATAAGGTTCATAAATTATTTACCCCTCTTCCTCCTCTAAATTAAATAAATACACCATTTTATTTAATTTAGTCATATTCCCCTTTTGGAATTAAAATTCATTTTTTTAATTCCTCTTTTCTTTCTCATTGTCACATCCTCCAACTTTTGCAAGTTGGTCTCTAATCCATCTTAACTCCTTCATTTTCCTCTAATTAACTATGGTTAGCATATGCACACCCCTAATCATCATTAGGGTCACATCCTCCATAATCTCCCACTTGCTTCTAATAGGTCATTAGTCCATCTAATTAAGTACTTGCACAATCTTAATCATATGGTTAGTCCAACCTAATCCCCTTCCCATTTATGGCATGTGTCCTTAAGTCAAACTTATTAAAGGCTTTCTCCTTTTGGGCAAGGCACTCCACTTCCCCATGTGAATTTTTAATTCACTTTTAATCCCCCAATGCACTCAAAAGAAATTTTTAATTCCTTCACTTTTTCCCACATGTCCTCTCTTTATTCTTTATTCTTTCCCATCTCCCCATGAGGATATTTGAAGAATTTTTAATTCCTCACATGTCCTCTCACCCACATGGGGACAAGGACCTCCTTTATGAAGAGATCTTGTCCAATCCCAAAGTAGATTGTACCCCCCTCCATGTCATGTAATATCCTTCCACCTCATGTCCACTTCACCTTTTAGGGCTATATCACATGCCACATGTCAAGATGTGAGGGCTTGTGAGTTCTCAACTCACCTTAGCCCCACATCTTGATAATTGGTGGCTCAATCTTGACCATCCATCTCTTCTAAGAATTCTCAAAATTCCTATAAATACCCCCTCTTTTCTCTCATTTTGGGGGAGATCATTTTGCTAGCCAAACTCTTGCAATTTTATTTCTCAATTTACACTTAGTCATTTTCATGCTTTCATCCATTTCCATCCACCTTCACATCATCATCTAGTTTGCATATTTTTCCATCCAAGGAGCATACACATCAAAGATCGAAGGGCCAACCAAAGGATCGATTCGACACAAGGTATAAAGTTCCATTTGTTGTTTTTATCTTGTGTTGATTCCAACTTAGGCTAATTTTGAAGTGTAGGTTATTTTGGTGTTTATTTGCACTCTTTAGTTTGCTGCTCATTTTCTAAAGCATATATTCGAGCTATCACATTTCTGGCAGGTCCGGTGGGACCCACAAACGGGTCTTTTTCTTTCACGTTTGCTATTTTTTGCATTTTTTGTAGGTTCAGGTTACAGAGTGGCGGACCTGACCTTTTAGTGGCGTCCACCTGACCCTCCGGTGGCGGACCTACCCTTTCTATTGACAGAACTGACCCTTCGGTGGCGGACCTGACCCTCCGGTGGCAGACCTGCCCTCTCTATTGATAGAGTTGACCCTCCAGTGGAGGACCTGACCTTCCGGTGGCGGACCTGACCCTCCGGTAGCGAACCTGACCCTTCGGTGGTGGACCTGATCTTCCGATGGTGGACCTGACCTACCTTGGCGGACCTTACCTCTCGAAGGTTAAATTTTAAGTTTCTACCAATTGTCTTTTGGTAAATTAGGCACATAGTTTAATTAGAGGGGTCAACAAACCTTGTTTGGCATGCTTGTGGAAGGCTATTTGACGTATCCAATCCCCTTGCGCCATTTGGTGATCCTAGGTGATGAGAAATCGTAGCTTTCCAAGTCCTTTGAGTCACCCCATTTTCATTTTCTTAGTGGGACCTGCTTGGGGATTTCATCACCCCAAGGGAAGATTCCAACCACGCGTACCGGCGGGGTATATGAAGGGGGGAGAGCAAAAGTTGTACCTCAATCCAACCACGTTGTAATTGGTGAAGCGTCGGGATGCCGTGAAGAGTTCGTCCGAACCTTTAGTATCTCGCTAAGGTTCCCGACTCACGCTTGTAATAGGTTGGTGTTCACGGTTTGGGCCTCACGTACTAGGTGTATATCGAGGATTCCTTGGCAACCATGTTCATCCTAGAGTAGAAGACTTTGTTGGCCATACCCATTTCTACTAATCTTAGGGTTGTGCTGTCTGAATTGTCTTTCTCTTGCAAAACTAGTCATTATCAGTTTGGCCAAATCTTTTCATGTTTACTATATTTTGGGTCCTTTGCCTTACTTGTCCATAAAAAAAATTAAGCTTAAAACTTATCCTTTGGCGGACCTGACCTTATCCTTTGACGGACCTGACCACATGTTGTGGCAGACCTGACCACATGCTGTGGCAAACCTGACCACATGCTGTGGCGGACTTGACCTTATGCTGTGGCGGACCTAACCACATACTGTGGCAGACCTGACCTTATGCTATGGCAGACCTGACCTTATGCTGTGGTGGACCTGACCTTTGGCCAGCCTATATTATCACTTGGCATCCCTTGTCTCTCTATTTTGAACATCAATACGACCATTCAGCATCCTAAATGAACATCTAAACGTCCGTTCTGAGTCTTCATCCCCTTGTTATGAGAGTCATTCATTCCGAGCACTCTTTTGCTTGTTCCAAGAGTCATTCATCTGTCTTGAGATGCTCCCCATCCGTCTTGAATCCACTTTCATCTCCGATCTCCGCTATTCCATATAAGCCCCATTGGAGTAGTCATCCAAGTTGACCTAGGTGTTCATCCCTAATCATAATCATCGTAACTGACTTAGGATTGCTATCCGTCTTAAGTCGGTCATCCTTCTCGACCCAATCAATCCGCTTCTATCTCAAGTTGGATTCGGTGTCATTATCATACATCTACCCATCAATCAACACCTAGTGTTACCAAGGATCCTTCTTAAACTTGGTTGTGGATTTCGGTCTTCACCATATTTATCATCAAATCAATCCTAATCATCAGATCGATCCAACCCCCACATCATCAAATCTATCCGGATCAAAATCCAAAATCTAGATTAATCTAGTGTCTACCAATCAATCCAATCCGATTTTATCAATCCACGTCGGTCTGACCAATCGCCATCAGCTAATCTCCCATCAAATCAAATCAATCTTTCATCATCTAGGTCTTTCTAATATCTTGATCCATCTCATCATCTTGCATTCCCATTCAGACTCAATCACAGGCAAACAAAATGGCCGACCAACAAGCCTAGAATGCCCAATCAAACAACCCTCAAGATCCCAACAACACAATGAACGTCTCATCAGATCCTAACTATGGTGCTAACATCCCTCATGATCCCCACAATGGTACCTCATCACAATCCAACGTGGATGGCCAAAACACATCACCACCTGGGGAGGAAAACATGGCTAATCAACCTGAGCTCACATTCAAGGAACACTTCAACAACCTTGTTAATGCCCAAATGATAGAATGCCTTCTTGAAAAACATGGCAAGGAAATCTTGGCTCACTTGATTGACAAAGGTGTCAAGTTGCTGTTAGGTGTCGACTTATCCAAGTATGGCACCTCCACATCTAATGTACCCCAAGGATCACATAACATCCCAAGTAGCTCATACGTCCCCAATGTTCCTTCCGTAGAAGGTTGGCATCAACCTGAATTTGGCAACGCTGTTTTGTATCCCATTGGCAATCCCATGCATCCCACCATCTCGGTCATAGGGACACCCCAAACCACTGACCCCAATGATCCTTTTGCCTTTGGCATGCCACAAAACGTCCCACAACCACAACCACTAATGCTACCGGCACCACCCCCCTCAAATCCGCCTCTTATCAACACTGGGGGCAGCCCTTTCGCTACCTTGCCTCCACCTCCTAGGGCTACGAATCCTCCACCATCGTCATTCATACCACAACAACCTCCCCAATCCAACATCCCTCCACAAAATACATCCCAATCCTATGCTCCCACTAGTGCTCAACAATCCCGCTCGCAAAACATCTCAGCTGCACCTTGACCTCAACAACAACCATTGGTCAATCCTTTATTTTCAACACAACCACCACTGCATCAACCGCAAGCAAATCACCCCCGGCCTTCAGCCCCAACTATATCTCCATTCCTTGCATCCATCTTACACCTGCAAGCGCAACCACCACATAACATCCCATCTCGCCCACCATAGCCGCCAACAATGCATCAACAACCACCCCATCATTACAATTATTATAACCAGCAACAATATTAACAACAACCCTCTTATGTGGCCTCACAACAGTCACACCAGCACCCCCAATATCCACAAACCAATCAACAACACCTTATCCATACTTCCCAATAGTACGCCACCCATAACTACCCAACCAATCCATATCCCGCCTCACAACAACCTCTTTATCAACAAGGTCCCTTGGCGCATCAACATGGGATACTACCTCCTCATTATCCATATGCCCATCTACAAGCATCATCTCAAAATCCACAATCGTCCTACCATCAATACCCATCCAACACACCGGCCAGTGCAGACATACTAGAAATCAAAGCCGCTCTAAAAGATCTTCAGGCAGGGACTGTCAAACAATCATTCAAGTTTGAAGATATATGCCCATATCCGTTCGATCCCTCCATCTCATTAATTCCCTTCCCCAAACATTTTGAGATGCCACAATTTGACAAATATAAGGGGAACAAAGATCCTAAGGCCCACTTGCACGAGTTTTACTCCCTGTGTCAAGAAGTTATCCACAATGACAACTATCTCTTGCGCCTGTTCCCACGGAGTCTAGCAAGCAACACCCTAAGGTGGTTCATGACCCTCGAAAAGGGATCCATAAAATCTTTTGCAGACCTGTCAGAAAAGTTTGTCTCCTACTTCTTCAATTTGTAGAAAGACACTGATACCTTGGATCTCCTCAAAGAGAAACAACGTGAAGGGGAAACCTTTACTAACTACCTCCAAAGGTGGCGTGCCCTAGCAAGCCGAATGAAAACCCCTTTGAAAGAAAAGGACATGGTCACCCTCTTCGTTGAGAACTCTCATCCCGACATGGCTCATAACTTTAGATTACATTGTGTCACCACTTTCGCAGAGGTAGTAGAGAAGGGACCCATCCTTGAGTGTGCCCTTGTTGCCAAGGGGCACATCAAAATATATAATCAAGATAAGGAAAGGTCATTCAACGACAAGCCACATTTTTGGAACAAGAACAAAAATGCAGTAAATGATGGCGTTACTGATACTAAACATGTCCATGTGGCTAACACATCCTAGAGACAGCAACAATCCATACCTAACGCCATATCTGTACCACAGGGGACACCCCGTCCTCCCAAACAGTCCAATCAAAATAACCAAGGGAACACTAAATGCCAGTATGCTCAATTAGGAGAACCTCTGAGCGTCATCTTCAATAGGTTGTTACAGATCAACTATCCGATCACATACCCAATCACCAAGCCACTCGACGAATCCAAACCTAAGCCCACATGGTTTAGGGAAAATGAATATTGCGAGTTCCATAAAATAAAAGGACACTCTTTGAATAAGTTTCAGGGTCTAAAAAACTACGTCCAAGATCTCATAGATCAAGGTGATATCAAGGTTGACCCCAGTCAAGCTTCGTCGTCCAATGCTCAAGTGCAGATATATCAAAATGCCTTTCCAAACCATAATCAGGGCTCGAGCACCTCCAATAGTAATCCTCAAAACAACAGCACAAATAACGTGAGCTATAAGAATGTACCCCTCAATTATGAGGGTATTATTCATTACATTGAGCAGGTAGAACCTTGTGTATCCATGATACATGTCAAAGCCAAAGACCCTCAGTGTGTTGTTACTACACGATGAGCCCGCATCACTGTCCCTACAGCCCCCACACTTGCCCAATCAACTCTTGTAAGCTCTCAGTACAACATCCTTGATCACTTAGGAAAGACCCCTGCACATATCTCCATTTTGGATTTACTTAAGTCTTCCCCTGTACATCAAGAAATCCTCAACAGAGCCCTACAGGAAACCCATGTACCTAATGACATTGATCCTACACAATTCCAAGCTTTGGTAGGACACCTAGCTTTATCTCATCAACTGCACTTCAGCCAAAACGATATGCCAAACATCGATGTCAATCATAATCGCCCCTTACATATTGAAGTCGTGGTTGCTCGTCATAAAATAAAAAGAGTCTTGGTAGATAATGGGTCTGCCCTCAACTTGTGTACTCTAAAATTCATAAAATAGGTGGGGTATACTCAAACGGATTTAAGTAATCAGATCATCACGATTAAGGCCTATGATAATGCAGAAAGGAATTCATAAGGGATTATCAATCTTCTTGTCCAAGTGGGACCTGTGGTTCAGTACATTACCTGTCATGTCCTTGATCTGGATTTGCCATATAACCTCCTCCTTGGCCACCCGTGGCTCCATTCTATGCAAGCCATCCCCTCCACATACCATCAGTGCCTAAAATTCCAAGTCAATGGACAAGAAGTCACCATCTATGTTGACCCCCAACCATTTGAATATTGTCATGCTTTAGAAGCGTCATTTCCCCATTTGCATTATTGTCCAGGGGGTTGAAATGGGGGCATCCCAGTCATCATCCGCTAATCCACCCTCCATCGTGATAACCCCTCCATCTTCCGCCATTGATCCTACGGTCACCAAAGTCCAGATCATTGACAAAGGGTGTGGCGAATACGAAATGCACACTGCCCTTAATGTAGCAACCATGCCACCGTCACCACACGAGTATGGTCAACCTTCGCATGCTACTCCAAAGGAAGACAAGACTGTCACCTTCAGTGGTAAAAACATCCCTACCACCACTTTCAGATCCCCAAGTGTCAAGATAGATGCACCAGAAGAGGACATAAGCCAATGGGTCTACCGAGAAGAACCCCAGCCGGAAACTCCTCTAAAGGAGTATTTTTAGGAAAAGTACCCCTGGCCAACAAAGTTCATGGAAAAACATAACTATCAAGGCAGGGGCCTAGGTAAAGAAGAGCAAGGGCGGTTGCAACCCATTGATATGTCACCACTACCAAAAAACAAAGGCATTGGGTATGACAGAAAGCAGAAAAGCCCTAAAACATCGTCTAATACTTCCAATAGGGTCGCCATGGACAATGGCTCATTGGAAGAAATACCCGAGGAGGAATCCATCATACGTGCGTACGATGACGTCGATCACACCGACCTATCATCCATGTTCGAATGCTTATCCGTCTGCACTATTAGCCTATCCCTTTGTCACCCTGAGCTTATTGATTAAGACCTACGTAATAGCACACCTGTCAGTATGGCTACGGATACATATGTCAACCTTATGGGATTGGGGGAGGATGAACACTCTAGTTGCAAAAATAAGAATAAGAAAAGTAAAAAGTGGTCATCTAGTGAAAACCTCCATGAGGCACTTCTTGACCTTGAAAAAGTAAAAATAAAGGACACATCTGATGGCGAAAACCTCGAAGAGGCGTTGGAAGATGGAGATGTTCATCTTCCCCTTATGGGAACTTAGTTATCTGCCCGATCATCTATTCTAATTGAAGAGACTCAAGAAGTTAATCTGGGAACTGCTGAAAGTCCTAAAATCACCTATGTAGCTAAGTCACTCTCAGAGCAAGAGTATCCAGTCATCGTGCAGCTACTCCAAGAGGGAATCATTAACTTTGCTTGGTCATACTCAGACATGCCAGGCTTAGACCCCGCCTTAGTGGTTCATCACTTAGACATTCGCCTAGACGCCAAGCCTGTCAAACAAAAGCTCCGCAAGATGCATCCGCAGGTTGCATTATTAGTCAAGAAGGAATTGGAGAAGTTACTAGAGGTGGGTTTTATTAGACCGATTGACTGCTCTGAGTGGATCTCCAATATAGTACCAGTCGCCAAACCAAATGGATATATTCGGGTCTGCACGGACTTCAGGGATCTTAACAAAGCCTGCCCAAAAGACGACTTCCCCCTACCTAACATTGACATGTTGGTCGACCTGACAGCAGGACATGAGATGTTATCCCTTATGGATGGCTTCTCTGGTTATAATCAGATTCGAATCGCACCTGAGGACCAACATAAGACCGCCTTCACAACACCTTGGGGCACTTTTTGTTACAATGTTATGCCCTTTGGTCTCAAAAATGTGGGGGCAACGTATCAGAGGGCAATGACGGTCATCTTCCATGACCTCATACATATCATCATGGAGGATTATGTCGACGACCTATTAGGGAAATCCAGAACACGAGTAGAACATCCTGCCATCCTGAAAAAGATATTTGAGTGGTTAGATCATTACAAGTTGCGGCTAAATCCAAAAAATTGTGTCTTTGGGGTCATGTCAGGGAAGTTGTTGGGTTTCATAGTCTCTCACAGGGGCATTGAGGTTGATCCTGCCAAGGTAAAGGCTATCCTAGACATGCCACCTATGTGCAATCTGAAACAGTTAAGAAGCCCCCAAGGGAAGATGCAATCCATCCATCGATTCATAGCCCAGCTAGCAGATAAGTGTCAGCCATTCACTCATCTTTTGAAGAAAGATTCCACCTTCCAATGGAACCAGCAGTGTCAGATGGGTTTCGATAAAATTAAGGAATATTTAGCTCATCCGCCGATCTTGATGCCACCTATTCCAGGCAAACCCTTCCTGCTCTACATCTTTGCCACTTTAGTCGCATTGGGGGCATTGTTGGCACAACATGATGAATCATCGAAAGAGAGGGCGATCTACTACATCAATCGGACATTGGTCGGCTACGAATTAAACTACTCCCCCATGGAAAAAGCACGCCTTGCACTCATCTTCAGCACACAGAAATTCTGACATTACATGCTCAGCCATCCAGTTAAATTAATTGCCAAAATTGATCCATTGAAGTATTTGTTATCTAGAACCACTCTGACTGGCCGCATGGCCAAGTGGGTCATGCTCCTAAGTGAATTCGACATAGAATATGTGGACTGCAAGGCTATTAAAGGACAGATAATTGCAAATCAGTTAGTAGAAGCTCCTTTAGTTGATACTCATCCATTGATCACAGAATTCCCTGATGAAGAAGTCTTCTCCTTTGATGAGACCCCCATGTGGACACTGTATTTTGATGGATCATATACACACAATGGATCAGAGGCAGGAATTTTATTAGTTACCTCTCAAGGTGACTACATTCCAAAGTCATTTAGGATAGCATTCCCATGTACCAACAATATGGCAGAATATGAAGCTCTCCTCACCGGCCTCAAAATTGCAAAGCAGTGGCACATAACTCATTTGAAAGTCTTTGGTGATTCTTTGCTAGTCATTAGACAAGTTAATGATGAGTTACTAACCAAGGATATTAAGCTATTACCCTACAAGCGCATGGTGGATGATTTCAAGAAATATTTCACCTTTATATAAATTGAACAAATTTCCAGGGTACGAAACAAAGCGGTTGATGCAATGGCCACTATTGGTTCCCTGCTTGACATGCCTAAAGACCGCACAAAATGTGAGTTCCTTGTGGAACAACTTTTAATCCTAGCATATGATATCCCTGAGACTGACATGGTGTGCGACATTGTGGGTCCCACTTCCCCATGGTACCAAGACATCTACACCTACCTCCATGATAATATTATACCCCCAGATCTTACATGTAATCAAAATCAAATCCTTCGTTCATCGCTCTTCCTAATACGTCATCGTCGGTGATACACTTTATCATCGTGGATATGATGGAATCCTCCTTAGATGTCTAAATGAGATCGAAGCCCATGCTACACTAACGGAAGTACATGGCGGTGTTTGTGGAGCCCATTCAAATGGTATGGCTCTGGCCAAAAGGATCCTACGAGCTAGGTATTATTGGCTGACATTGGAACACGATGCTTGTGAGTTTATGAAGAAGTGTCTTCCATGCCAACAACATGCAGATTTGATTCACGCCCTAGCACAAGATCTTTAGCCCCTCCTGGCACCATGGCCATTTTCTCAATGGGGTTTTGACTTGATTGGCAAGATTTACCTACCATCATCTGATGGCCATACATTCATAATTACCGCCACTGAGTACTTCACCAAGTGGGTGGAGGCAATGCCCCTTTCACAGATCACTGGTACTCAGATTTCCAAATTCATCCTTTACCATATTCTCTGCAGATATGGTATCCCATCCACCATCCTCTCTGATAACGGAAAACCTTTCAAAAACCAAGCCATGAAACACCTCTACGAAACCTTCCATATCCAGCACCGTTGGTCAACGCCTTGTTACCCCCAGGGTAATGGTCAGGCAAAAGCAACCAACAAAACCCTTATCCATATCCTCAAAAAGGTTGTCAATAACACTGGATGAGATTGGCACCTCCATATTCATCCTGCCCTCTAGGCATATCGCACATCCATCCGCACCCCGATAGGCACCACCCCCTACTCTTTAGTGTATGGTGCTGAAGCCGTCTTGCCAATCGAAGTTGAACTTCCATCATTGAGGATTTCTCTGAAGAATATTATCAGCGAAGAAGATGCTTGAGTTGCACGGCTTGCACAGCTGTAATTACTATAAGAAGGTTCATCCTCGACAATTCCAGGTGGGCGAGCTTGTTCTTAAGGAGAACCAACGCACTCAGCAAGAATGAGACAAGAAAGGGAAATTTGAAGAAAATTAGTTGGGACCCTATATCATAGCCGCTAAATATGGATCTGGGGCATACAGGTTGACTACTCTTGAAGGAGAACCCCTTGACGAACCCATCAATATCATGCATCTAAAGAAGTTCTACACCTAAATCCGCTTGGTAACCCCACCTAGTAAAAAAAGTTAAAAAAGTCAAAAAAATAAAAATAAAAAAACAAAAAAATTAAAAATCAATCAAAAATAGTAAAGAAAAATAAGTTCGTCCTATGGTGAAAACCTCATGGCAAGCGTCATCCATGGAGGGTTTAATCATTATCTACCTGACATCCTAGTTATTTTATGCTTTCATCTGCACTTTTGTCCTCACCCATCTCATCCTAGGCCGCTTGGTATATATTGATTGAGCATTGGATGACCCATCTAGCCTATCCCCCATCCTGAGCTTTTCAGTATCCCACTTTGAGCTTACGTCATTCCTTCCCTTTGTCGATCAGTCCATGTCATCATGTGGGATCATCCATCGTGTCGGTCTTCACCTGTATCCCATCCTGTCACGTCCGTCAGTCGAACTACGTTGCCCCTGCGCTGTCACGTAGGCAAGGTTGATCATTTGATTCACCCCCGGGGCATTTTTCCATCATCATCGGTCATGATTGTCTTCTTTTCGCTTTATCCATGTTCTTTTCTAAAACTACGAGGGCTCTGCGCTTTCACGTAGGCAAGGCTAATCTATGATCGGCCCCCAAGCCCCTAGGTTTGTAGGTTGTGTTGGTCTTTTGTGCTTCATCATCAAGTTATGCCCACATCTAACTAGTTCTTAATAAAAAAAATTAAATCATGTTACAAGATCTAGTCCATGAATAACGTCCCGTGTCAACTGGGTCATTATAGTTTAGCATCCATCTTTGGTCTCAACAGGATGAATCCTTCCTAGTAGACCTCGTCAATCCCATCCATCACCTTGATCCTATGGCGAAGGACCTGTTGTCTTGATTATGATCTCTTGATGCATTTGAATTTTGTTTATCATTTGGGTTCCTTACCATCACTTGTCAGGGTCGCCTTGGTCCACCATACCATGGCATACCTTGACTTGCTGACATGGGGGTATACCTTGATTGTTTGTTTTGACTGCTGTCTTCTTAGTTATCCCTCATAAGACCCACCAAGATCTCTAAGGTCTTGTGTTACGTTGGGACAACTTTGTGTGTTTGTGGTTATCTCAACACCAGGCCCGACCGAGGTCATCGCGACTTCGGGGTGTTGGGATAACCTTCTTTTTTGCTGTGTTTGTTTCATGCGTAGAATACTCATTCGCCTTGATCTTCCATATCAAGGTACTTGGTATCCAACGCTATAGCAAAAATCAGTGCTCCAAGGATGGTAAAATCTCATTTTCACTGCATTTCCATCACTTCGCATGCATCCTTCATTTCCATCATGACCATTACCGGGACTTATGATTTCGGTTGTGCGAGTACTCTCATTTTTTTTCCTCTTGAGTCCTCTTCATCTCAGGATATTAATGGTTTTTTTGGCAAATACACTCTTTCGTGCGCCTATCGCCTATCCGCATTCTCATAACGGTCTTTATTGACACTTAGGTGCATTACAAACATTTACCTTTCATTCATATTCCACATAAACATGTGCATCCATAAATCATAAATCATAAAAACATGCATAAATCGCCCATCCACATGTGCATCCATAAATCATAAATCATAAAAAACATACATAAATTGCCCATCCACATGTGCATCCATAAATCATAAATCATAAAAAACATACATAAGTCATCCATCCACATGTGCATCCATAAATCATAAATCATAAAAAATATACATAAATCGTCCATCCACATGTGCATCCATAAATCATAAATCATAGAAGCATTTGCATAATCGTTCATCCACATAAACATGTGCATCCATAAATCATAAACCATACATAATTATCCATTTTCATAAACAACTATGCATCCATAATCATAATCATAAAAACATACATAAATCATCCATCCACATGAACATGTGCATCCATAAAACATAACCATAAACCATAGATCATCCATCCATATAAACATGTGTATATATATGAAACCACATCATAAATCATCTTATATAGCCGCATAAAAGAAATATCATGCCTAGTGTCAATAAAGGCCCTCACATAACCAAAATAATAAACATCCTATCATAATACAATGCATCTCCATCATGTATCACTAAATAGGATACAAAATTCAGAGATGTAGATCACCTCTGACCTCTGGCGACATGAACAAACCATCCATCATGTATCTGCCAAAAACAACCAATGTCCTGCATCTGCCCACTCTACTGTGAGCTGCCCACATCTGATCTCTATGGAGAATCAGGTACTGGCCCTCTGTGCACGGGAGTCCCCTGGTACTCACGGGTGGGAGTCCCCTGGTACTCACGGGTGGGAGTCCCCTGGTAACTGCCATATGGAGATGGAGTCTGCTGATAGTCGCTAAAACCCCTGGTGTGTGTCCCTAATGACTGGGATGGCCCTGGTGGCTGTGGGGCCTGACTGATATAGCACGTTGTGCGCTGCACTGGATCTGGAACGACCTGCTCATATACACCCCTCTAATAGCTCTCCTACTGCATGAAATCATCCCTCTACCTAGCTATCTGTCTCGCGGCATTTCTCTCATGTCTATACTGATCTCGATCTGCACTGATAGCTCGCTGCTCCTGTACCCAAGCCTCCTAAGCTAATATCAACTGTCGTATTTGCTCTAAACCTCTATCCCTCTCTGCCTGCAATGCCTGTAACTGTGTGTGTAGCTCCTAAACATCTATCCCTTGCCCTCCCCCCTCAACCAGCCCCCTCTGCAACTAAGCCTATGCTGCATCCCTCTTGCCCTGTAGTGTCTGCATTCGCAACTCTACGGCATCCCTCTCCCTTTGTGCAGCCTGTACCCGTGCCACCGCTGCATCTTTGTCTCTCTGCAAAGCCTGCAATCTCAGCTCAGCCACATCCCACTCACATCGCAAGCTTAATGCCTATGATGTCGCTGTATCTCTCTCTCTATGAAGAGACTGTACCTCTGTCTTGGCCACCTGCCTTTCACTTTGTGCTACGTGGACCTGCGCCTATAACACATCCCTCCCTGCCTCCAACACCTCCACTTGTGTCTGCGCCACATCTCTCTCTGCCTCCACTATGCGCACCCTATCCCTAAGCTCAGCTAGCTCCCTCTGCACACTCTTTGCATCCACTACATCCCCTGTCCCCCTGCTGACAACCTGTCGTGTCGCCCCCTCTCCCACCAAACCAAATCCCTCTATCTGCATCATCTGACTCTGCACCTCTGCCCGCAATCTCTTCACCTCCGCCCGCAGATCCATAGCCTCATCGCGACTCTCATCTCTCTCTCTCACCAATCTCCTCTCCTGCTCTGATACTAGCCTGACCAGCTCCGTGTAGTCTCTCTCACCCTGAGCAAATCGGGCCCGCCACTCATCCCTCTCTGCCTCTACTCTGATTCGCTCTGCCTCTGTCTCCCGCACTCGTTGCTCGCTCTTTTGTAGTATCTCCACTGTTTCTCTCAGTACCGCCCCCGAATCCTCCCCTGTGGGTGGTGCTGCTACTAGCGGTGCTACATCGTGCACATATGAATCGACCTCCATCTCTCGCGGATGGTACCCCTCACTCTCTGCTGATAGCTCCATCTCATCCACCTCTATCACCTCGGGGGATCCCTGCTACGACTGTCCTCCTCTGGCTCCGTCTGCCTCTTGTCCTCCGGTGGCCCTAGCTGTCTCTTGTCCAACCTCCTCCCCTCCGGCCCTGCTGGCCTTGCCCTGTGTACCCTGCGACTCTCCTCCTCGGGCTCTCGACCTCCTCTCCTGTCGACCCCGCCCTTGGGCTCTCGGCCTCCTCTCCACCATTCCTCAGCCTCATCCTCTGCTACCTCCTCAGCCTCTGCCCCTCCCCCCTCTGCTCTGTCTCCTCCCCGACCCCTCCGCTATCGTCTCCTCCTCCGACTGCCTATCACCTGTTCCTGTACCCCTTGTCCTCCTCTACGTCCTCTCGACGGTCTTTGCGGACTAAATGCCCGCAATCGCCTCTCATCCTCTGACCCAAATCCTTGTGCCTCCTCGATCGGCACCGCTAGTGTCATCCACTCAGGCAGATGTCGCCTGAACCACTCATCATACTGCCCTGTCGTCCCCGCGTCTTGAGGCCCCTCTCGCCTATCAGGATAGGGCCTAAACACCAGTCCCTCAATATCACTCCATACGTTGCGCAAATTTAACGTGGCTCCCCATGGTCGCTCTCGTGTCTATCGTACAAATGTCACTCGGCCTGCTGGAATATCTTGTCTCACTCTGAACTGCATCGTCACCCGATCCGGTCGATGCAACTCCACTACTCGTGGCCTGCTCCCAATCATGTAACATCACGTAAAGAAGTAACCACTATACAACCCCTCCTCCTTCAACCACCCCTTGAATCGCCGCATCATGTATGGCCTCCACACTATATCCATTGCCCGCACCTCATCAAACTGTCTCCTCCACACGTCTACCTCCTGCATCTCTCGGTACCACAGTATAGCCCTGCCTCTGCTCCCCACCACCACGCTACGGGCTCCCTGTCATCATGCTCACCAACTCTCGCTATCCTCAGCCTGGTCACGTGAATATGCTCCCAGGCCCACACCTGTAGTAGTGTGACATTTATCACACTCAACTGCTTCCTATAACAAATCAAATGCATGTCTCAGTACAACTGTGCTAACATGCAAGTCCCCCATGTGAACTGTCCCTCCCAGCCCTCGATGATGTGCCGAATAACCTCGACCATCCTCATGTGAAGAAACCGACCACTTCGGTCCAGCAGAAGTATACCACTAATCAACCCTGCCAGGTACAGTGATAGTATTGGTACCCTGCAAGACACCATCCTATCCACATCCAACTGACCCCGCTGCACCGGTAACTCGTCACTACCAAAAATAATACGCACAAACTCATCTAGCGCCTTGTCCTCTGACCAACACTCGCTAATCGGAAGCCCTGATATCGGGAGCCTCAGGATCTGCTATACATCCTCCAGTGTCACCGTCATCTCCCCTATCGGTAGGTGAAAGGTCAACGTCGCCGAATCCCACCATTTTATCAACGCTGTTAGCATGGCCCCGTGGGCCTTGATCGTCGGATATGCCATCATATGAAGTAGTCCTGCCTCTGCTAGTCTCTGGTGATCCTCCCCGGTCATCCTCGCTATGCATCTCCTCAGCACCTCTGATCGTCTCTCGCGCATCTGCAAAATGCCCATTTTCTACATAAACACAATTCATTTTATAATTTTCAAATTTCTCCTCATCATTCTCAGGTTTCCCATCCATGCTTTTGTTTTCCCCCATCCCTCATCACCTCTCTCTCCCTTCAATCTCGGCGCGCCCCCGCGGTGGTGGACCCGTCCCTGGCATTAGACCGACCCCCGCGGTGGCGGACCCGCCCCTGCGGCAGAGGCTCACCCCCGCGGTGGCAAACTCGCCGCAGCGGTGGCGGACCCGCGCCCAAGGTGGCGGACCGGCCCCTGCGGCAGAGGCCCTCCCCCGCAGTGGCGAACCCGCCGCAGTAGCGGTGGATTCGTCCCCACGATGGCGGACCTGCCCCCTTGGTGGTGGACCTGTCCGCCCGCAGCGGTAGACCCACCCCTGCGGTGGTGGACCTATCCGCCCGCGGCGGCAGACTCGTCCACCCGCAGCGGCGGACCCGTCCACGTGGGCGACCGCCCACCTTGTTCCCCCCCCACAGATTCCAAGAAATAAACAAATCCGCCTCCTACCCATTTTTCTTCTCGCCCTCCCGAACAAAACCCACATTTTTGTTTTTCCAAAACACTTGCATAAATGACAAAATCAAAAAAGTTAAGTTTTGGGCTAACCTGGCGTGGTACGGCATGGTGGGTGAAGAATATCCGCCTCTCGTCTGCCCGATGAATGATGTCACTATCGTACTCCGGCATCGTGCCCGATCTCTCTCGCCTCCTCTTTTTCCTCTCCTCCTTCTACACACTTGCCAGCTGTCACAATGAGCAAAGGTAATTCTCCAATTACCTTTTATTACCTTTTCCCTCTTTCTTCTTTTTTCAAATAAAAGTCTTTTTTTTTCCTTTTTTTTACCACAAATTCCTCCAACTAATTCATCCAGCCTCTTTCTTCCCGGGGCTGCCATTCGCACACCGTTTACCCAATTGACTCCGTTCAAACATCATTCTTCTCGTTTTTCCGTGTTCTTTCCAACAACATATACCACTCCTTACTTTCGAGAAGTTGATTGAGACCCCTTTTTCCTCCCTCGTCTGCCTTCTCGAGGGGGCATACCCTACCATCCTCTCCTAACCTGTCGCTCTAAGCCTACCTTCGCTGGACTAGGGCATCCTCTCCACACTCCCTCCATTTGGGGCAGCTCACACATTCCCCCATGTTGGGGCATCTCTTTTCTGATCTCTTCCTCTATAGAATCATCTGCATTCTATTTTTCTTCAAAACCCTATTATCCTAATAGTATTTCGAAGAGGGGCAAAATGTAGACATCTAATTTGACCACTTCCATATGATCAAAGACGTCTCCTTATTCATCCAGTTGCTTATCCCCTCTGTTAATATTAATTAAATCATTTGTTTAATTAATACTTTGCATCTTACATAAGGTTCATAAAGTATTTAATTTAATAAATACTTTACCCCTCTTCCTCCTCTAAATTAAATAAATACACCATTTTATTTAATTTAGTCATATTCCCCTTTTGGAATTAAAATTCATTTTTTTAATTCCTCTTTTCTCTCTCATTGTCACATCCTCCAATTTTTGCAAGTTGGTCTCTAATCCAGCTTAACTCCTTCATCTTCCTCTAATTAACTATGGTTAGCATATGCACACCCCTAATCATCATTAGGGTCACATCCTCCATAATCTCCCACTTGCTTCTAATAGGTCATTAGTCCATCTAATTAAGTACTTGCACAACCTTAATCATATGGTTAGTCCAACCTAATCCCCTTCCCATTTATGGCATGTGTCCTTAAGTCAAACTTATTAAAGACTTTCTCTTTTTGGGCAAGGCACTCCACTTCCCCATGTGAATTTTTAATTCACTTTTAATCCCCCAATGCACTCAAAATAAATTTTTAATTCCTTCACTTTTTCCCACATGTCCTCTCTTTATTCTTTATTCTTTCCCATCTCCCCATGAGGATATTTGAGGAATTTTTAATTCCTCACATGTCCTCTCACCCACATGGGGACAAGGACCTCCTTTATGAAGAGATCTTGTCCAATCTCAAGGTACTTTGTACCCCCTCCATGTCATGTACTATCCTTCCACCTCATGTCCACTTCACCTTTTAGGGCTATATCACATGCCACATGTCAAGATGTGAGGGCTTGTGAGTTCTCAACTCACCTTAGCCCCACATCTTGATATTTGGTGGCTCAATCACCATCCATCTCTTTAGGAATTCTCAAAATTCCTATAAATACCCCCTCTTTTCTCTCATTTTGGGGGAGATCATTTTGCTAGCCAAACTCTTGCAATTTTATTTCTCAATCTACACTTAGCCATTTTCATGCTTTCATCCATTTCCATCCACCCTCACATCATCATCTAGTTTGCATATCTTGCCATCCAAGGAGCATACACATCAAAGATCGAAGGGCCAACCATAGGATCGATTCGACACAAGGTATAAAGTTTCATTTGTTGTTTTTATCTTGTGTTGATTCCAACTTAGGCTAATCTTGAGGTGTAGGTTGTTTTGGTGTTTATTTGCACTCTTTAGTTTTTTGCTCATTTTCTAACGCATATATTCGACCTATCACAATAGGATTTGGGAAAGGGCCAAATTTTCACATCAAATTGGCACCAATTCCCCCATGGGATTGAGAGTTTGCATATCTAATTAGGATTCAATCTTGTTTTTGTGGTTTCATTGTATTTTTCATCATTCACTTCCTAATTTGAGCTATGTTAATGAATCTCATGGGGAATCCGTGTTTAGGCTTGCATTTACTTGTTTAACTTGTTTAATCATGTTGTTTTGCAGGTACCTAGATTTAGGGTTCACAGTAATATTCCTTTTTTATTTAAATTGATAGAAACTAGGGATATTGAATCATGTTGCACTTACGCATGATAAAACTATGATCCACCCCCTACTTTTGGAGATTAAATGGGGAACATATTTGGAACCCATTTTTGTAATTACCCACATGCCATAGTTTCTACCAACTTGAACACCAATCTCATCGATGTTCCAAATTTTAATGGAGTTATATTGGTGCTTGTTGTATAAATTTTGTAAGTTGTCATAAAATGATGCTACAATACATGGACTTACTATTATTTCTCTATCTATGTCCACCCCTCTACAATCTAAATGGTCAAATTAGGATGCCTTTTTTGAAATCCTACCCACCATGACCTCTAGGGCATCCCATCTTTGAATGGATTAGGCCTACATTAAATTATTTGAGCCATAGTAGATTTGATTTGGGAAAATTGAAGTCTGTGTCCAATATTAGTCATGTTCTTACACCATTGGACAATTTTGACCTCTTCCTCCTCACTTAAAATGGTTTGTGGCCCCCTCTATTTTTTGTTGTTTGGTGTTTGTAATGCCATACAACCATGACCTTGAACTACTAGGATGGATTCCCCTCTTCTTTTTTGTAGCCCTTATAGAAATATGCTTGTCTTTGAAATCTTCTAGTGCACTTTAGATGCCATCATGTGATCATTTTTTTTGTAGACATTTGAAGACCCCAAGTGCACGTCATCTATTTGAGAAATGTCAACAGTCAATTTCATAACCAAATCATGTGTTGAGGGGTCTACACATTCCTCAACATCTTATTAATTGGTAATAGGTGTATCTTCCTTGCCTGATTGTGTATAAGGTAGCTTCACTCCATGAGTCACTTCAATTCTATGTCTTCCAGATGTTCTCTTTCCCGTTACCTCCTACCATATTTTTCACTAAACCCGCACCTCAAGAAAAGAATAGTAATAATTGTAGCATTGTTAAGATGCAATTTGTAATATAAATAGAAATATAAACATATATGGTGGAAAAAAGCATATGATTGAACTACAATAGTTGTTTGAGGAACATAGTGGCATAAGTAGTTATACTTGTTAATAATGGACAACTATTTAATAGTAGCATATATGTGTTTGAATTGAAAATGTGATAAAGTGTTCAGAGTGCAAATGTTATATATGTGAGGGAAACATTCTCATAAATTATTAGGGTGAAAAACAATATGTGTTTGGAATGCAAATGTTATAAAGTGGAAACCCTTAATATATAGCCTCTATCAATAATATATACAAAAAGATAAATAAAACCCTATATAGACGATCATATATATATGATAATGAATATGTATAATGCTATGTTTAGATGGTAAGCAAAATGAGACAATATGTATACATAGTTTCATGAATATAAATCTATAGGGTTTTTTTTAATTAAACTCATAACAAAAGAGAACCCTAAATTTATAATGCTAGTTAAAATTGGAACCCTTCAAAGTAAACATGAATTTATACAAGTTATAAATTAACCATCACTATATATAGTTATTATGTATGTTGCTATGTTTTGTTGGTAAGCAAAAGTACACAAATATAGGTAAAACACATCGTTGCACCACAATGAACCGATGAACTATCATATTATCCACTATTGAAATGAAGAAAATGACATATATATACATGGTCTTATTTATCTATTTGTGTATATTATTGACAAGCAATATATATTAAGGGTTTCCACTGTATATATATATATAATATATATATATATATATACATGGTTTTATTTATTCATTTATATATATAATTGATAGACAATATATATTAAACCCATGTTTTCCTAAAAATTTTATAGACTTTTAATTTGAAAACCTAAGTATAATAACTATATATCAACCTACAAGTATGTAGTAATTTATAAAATAATATACATTGATACTTGGAAATACAAATTGTGGTTTTCACATTATATTTACATGTATGAATGTGGTTTACAAATATCATATTGCATGTGACATAGATAGGTAGTACCAACCTGAAGAGTTTTGAATAGTTTAGGAACATGCAAAAGATGCTTAGTGATGATTTGTATATTGTAGAGGATAATAGCTATGCACTTGGACAAAATTGATAGTTTACTGCCTTTTGAATATGATGTTGCATAATTTCTCTCTTATGATTGGTTCGAATTTAAAAAATTAATGCATTCAATTTGGTTATTGAGTTTGAAATTAATTTAATTTAACTTGTATTCAATTAGCTAAATTTGTAGTTGTGATTGTATGAAATCTATGATGACACAACTAAATTATGAATTATATTTTGTTTGATGTCTGGTAGGGGAGCCTTACACATTTTTTGTTTATGCAAGTACCTATAGTAAATGGAGTTGACCCATGTGGATGTGAGAGTAAGTATGGGAGAATGTGCATTTGAAAACCCTTCAAGTTTATTGGGGGCTTGATTTTATCATAGATTAGGCACCAATAAATGTGCGTTAAGATATTTATATATAAATTGTTTGAGCTTTTCACCCTATGCAAGTGAGTGGTTTTTGTAAATATAAAATATTTAAAATAATTATAAAAGTGGGTATTTTGGAGAAACTTGTCCTATATTAGAAATGTGCTTTCATGTATCTTGATCATACTCATTGGTAAACTACACATCCGGGTATGTGCAAGATCATCATGGAAAAAACATGCCCTTAAGTGGCAAAAAATTCAGAAAAATCAAAGTTAAGCAACTTGACGTAAAAATTTGAATAAGTTATCTATATTATTTCAAAAATATGTAAGAATAGAATTTGTAGAATATTGAATTTAGTTTCTAAACTACTAGGTTTATTTTTATTTTTTTTAAATCTATTTGGTGAAAATTTGAAATTTCAATGCAGAGTATTTAAATTTCAAGGAAAAAATAAGAAGTAGGTGTCTGTGACCTAACCACAATAAAATGATAATATTTGTTTATAAGATTTTAGATATAAGTAGAGGACTCATGTCTTGATGTGATGCATATTTTTTGTAATTTGTTTCCAAGTAAATAATTAATTATTATTTTTTTATTACAACTTTGAAAAAATATAAAACTTGTGCCTAACCACCTTAACTTGGTCAATTCATGAAATTCATTTTTTTTAATCCTCTAGTATACAAGCATAGAATGTGACGATGTTTTATTCAAAAGTGTGATACCATTTGAAAGCTATAGATATTTTTCAATCAGCCTATCAATCGGACTTTAGTCGTAATTCAAATAGAAAATGAATTTAATAATTATTAAATTCAAATTAAAACATAATTTATATTGGTGGAAAGGTGAGAATCTCCTTTAAAAACCTTTTTTTGTTTCATTAATTTTGGGTAAAAAA
Source organism: Sequoia sempervirens (assembly GCA_007258455.2). NCBI lineage: Eukaryota > Viridiplantae > Streptophyta > Pinopsida > Cupressales > Cupressaceae > Sequoia > Sequoia sempervirens. The sequence goes on from VDFB02168118.1 coordinate 47,889,862, forward strand.
AAAGTTGTCAGCCACATACCCTACAAATACCCATCATATTGCCACTTTTTGGCCCATCATGATCCTACACATACCCATCCACAAGAGAACACATATTAGTGCATGTGGAAAAAATTACTAGACTTTTAAATTTTTTGTGTTGGTTATAATGCAAAAGTTATTTAAGGGGTTAATTGTGCAAGATATAAGCAATTATTAGTACATGGGAAACTACTAGGTCCTCTCCCCTATATCTATTTAAAATCATCAATAAGAATTAATTCATATGCACCCAAAGGTCTTCTCCACTAAGATCTCCACATAACCTTATGTGACCTTCGTCCTACACATAAACCAATCCATAGTTACCACATAGGTAATTGTTACACATGCCATTTTAAGCCATTTGTCCCACCCCCCCATTCCTATGCATACTACCATGGATCATCATTACTATGTATTGATGTCTTGTTGTATGGTAACTAAACACTTTTAAATATTTTAAGACCATTTCCAATAAAAATATTTCATTGAATTGAAATTCCTTACCAAAGAATATTTGAATCATTGAAAGTGAAAATTATAAACATCATATTATGCCATTATAGCTATCAAATAAATAGCTAAACATAGTTTGAAACTTTCCATGCAACATATGCCAACAAATATTAAATTATAAAATATCCACACTTTAAGTCCCTTTAATGAAAAAAGGGTAATAAAATAATTAAGATGATGGTATCCCTCTCATGCCTTGAGTGCTAGTATAGGCTAAGGAGGATCATAGAATACAAGCTGCTCAAGAAGCATAAGAATTGTAAGGTCAAGTATTCTCATATATACGAGAGGGTACTTGGTTCCACGTTGAGCCCCACATGAGTATCCACGATGACACTCCCTCTCTTTCTCTCTAAAATTTAACCCTTAAGTAGATGTTGGGTGGCCTTGGGAAATTTGGGGTAGCTTGGTATACAAAGGTAACTTGGTTTTGACAGGTCTATAAACCCAAAAATTTACTAAGGGTGTTGGGGCAACCTAGTTCTATATAGGGGCGACCTCATTCCCATACAAAAACCAAATAGTAAATCCTCTTAAACATTGATAGGTGAGGATTTCATAAGCCCTTGGACCTTTTCAAATAATTTTTATGACTTTATAATTTTCCTATTCCGACCATTTTGGTCATTTAAACCTTTGAAACCAAGTCAAAATTTCTCTAACTCTATAATTGATCTTTGCTCACATTTTCAAGATTTCGTTTAGGAAAAATTTGTATATGAAAGTTGTTCATCATAGTCTTGGGGTCCTATTAGTACTTTGACCTTGTACTCAAATTTTGTCGTTGAGGGCTTACGCCGTCTCCTACATCATTTTGCATGCAACCTTCTTCTATGACCCGATTGCCAAAAGTAGGTGTTGGGAGATCATTCTCCTAGTCTTGTGAAAGCTAGGAAAGGTTAGAACCCTTTGTGGGTACTCCTATAAGTGTACCCAACACTCCTAATAGGTTATGGATGTGTGGGATGTAAGTCTTTCTCTTGTACAACATCATGATGTGATAGAACATTATATGTTAACCTAATATGTCTAATTGTCTCAATGTACTTAAGTGTTTATATCTTGTACTTCAAAAATAATATATACCATGTATTTGAGATTGTCACATGGGTTCCTTGGTGGGGCATTACATTATTCCTATGAACTCCCAAAATTAAAATTAAAATTAAAAAACACCATCTTCAAACCAAGAAGATAACCTACCACGAAAAACTATGTGAACCTACATAAAGATCCCATTGAATCCTTATCCAAGTATAACATGGTAGAAAATTCCACATCCTTTGAATACCTTGAAGCTCACATGTATCTAACCATTATATTTCACATTCAGCCACCATTGTTTCCAAAAATCTCATTGAATCTGAGTGATCTAGAGCTTCCAATGGCAGAATGGTTCACACCCTCAAAAACCTAAAAAATATACATTGAGATCTCATGATGATGACAACCCAAAATTTCTAACTCAACCATTACCATTGCAAAACCCATTAAAAAGTGATTGGGAGTTTTCTATGTAAAAATGATGCATTTCCCCTATCCGTATGGGACATTTACCAATGTATTTTCATGGAAGAAAAACTCAAAAGAAATATTCTATGCAACTTAAGGAAATGTCATAGAAAAACTTTGAAATATTCCCTTCTAAGTCACTTCAAATTTCATTGTGATAATAACTCTTTTCCTCACCTTCCAAGAACCATGGAATATCACCATGAAGATGATTTGGGGTCTCTCCTGACATCTAAATGTCACCAAGGTGACATGCAGGGGTATCCCTATCTTTAAAAGTGTCACTTAGATGATTGTTAAACTAGGAATCTCATGTCGAAACTTCTAGCATATACATAAATTTCTCATAAAGACTCAAAATTAGGTGTTATTTTTAAAATTACATATTTTGTTGAGAGAAAGTCAAATATAGAATCCAAAACTCTTTAAGATATTTTTCTATAGTGATATTTCCTCTCCTTTCTCTATATTTTTGGGACTCCTTGACCTCCAATTTGTCATGCCAACAACAACTTGGGGTAAAAATTTTGTACCAATTTTGACTATCCACCCTCTAAGGGTTAATGGCTCAAGAATTTTTTTAGAAAAAAATCTAATTACCTAAAACTACATGAGGGTGATAGCTTAAGTCCTTCACAAGGCTACTTCTATACTTCTCCTTTCTTTCCCTGAAAAATCTCCAAATTTCATTCCCTCCAAGATATGAGGATAGAAACAACTTGAGGTATCCCTTGATAAACATGCAGATTCTTTTGATGATACAAACATTAGACCTAAAAATACCTTCAAATGTAATATACTAAAAAATCAGCAACTTGGAACTTTCAATCATTCATGAACCTGGGAAGAAATCAAAATAAAATTTGAAAATATATATCCATCCAAAAACCCCTTGTAAAATATTCATCCACAGTTCTACAAACCATAAATTTTCTAGGTGGAAAAATAGAAAACCTGTACCTACAAATATGGATTTGTTAACATAGCTAAAATATCTAAAAATCTAAATACACCAAATAAAAATTTCAAGTGATGAAATCTCATAGAATTATTGCTAGTAGATTAAAAAAATCATAAATCCACATCATGAGTCTAGCATCTGTTCATGAGCCTCCAAGTCACCACATAAATAACTACACATCAATTCAAAACACTAAGGAGTTGTTATAGCATCTTCCATGTCATTGAAATAATACCTCCACATCTTGCACCAATGACAAGGGAACTAAAATGGGAGCTTCTTGATAACCAATGGACCAAATCTACAACATGTACCAACATGCAATTAGATTCTACAAACTATAATCTCAATTTTCATTTTGATTGTGTTTCCATTATCTATTCCTAAAAAGCAATTTCACCTATGCAAAGATTTCAGTGAAATAGGGACTAATATCATAAGAAGACAATCCTCCTACAACCAATATGATACCAAATGAAAGGAACTATTCCTCAGACATCACTTGTATCAAGAGCTCAAAGTAAAACTTTAATACTAGTGAAAGGAAACAAAAAATTCCTATATTAATCCCATGAGATAAATAATGCAAGAAGGAACATATCTAAACAACAATAGGTAGAGATAACATATTACATAATAACATGGCATTTAATATATTATTTAATAACATGACATTTATAATACATTTAGAGAGCTATGGTACTTTATTAGGAGAATGTAGAAGGATATCTTTAACCACCGCCTTTATGGAGACAATCCACCCACAATCCATGCCTCTAATAGTTTCTCTCCACCATGTGAATGACCCAACAACATCCCAACCATACATCCATGCCCGTGGTGCAACATCACAATGACAACCAATACAATAACATCTTGTGGCAAAAATTAAACAACATAGCCCAAGGAAAGTCTAAAGTCACCATCTCTCTTTAGGTAGAATCTTGTAGCATATAGTTGCTTTCCACTCATACCCCTTAAAACCATCGTGTTGCATCTAATATATAGGCATGTTTGAAACCAGTAACCAATAATAGTTTCCAATATCATTTGCTAAAACCATGGGCAAATATGCTTCTCAAATTAGTACAAAATCTTGGACAAATCTACTTCTTCCCAAGATGATGTCATGTAGTGGATAAAGAGCCTTCTTGATCTAATAATCTACATTAAATTCCCTCTATCTATGATCTTTACCAAGGTAACATTTTTACGCCTTACAAGTGTTAACGTTAGACCTAGAAATGTTCATGGCACTAAATGCTACTTACAACTTGTCAGGCACACATTACAAAGTGGGATGGTCATTCCAAGAGGGCACATAATACAAATTAGAATAAGAACATGGGAAATTACAAGGTGTATGAGATCTAATCCCAATATGTCTTAAAATTTATCCTTTTTGACCTTGTCATGTCATTGCATTAACATTTGACATGAGCAATGGTTGTTGAATGAACCCAAATATCAATTTATTGGTAGGTTGTGCATAATTGAAAATGGAAGGGTAACTTGATCCCCCACATTCTAAAATTGGCCACAATTAATAAGAAATAACCACATACATCTTATTGTAACTCAACAAAAAGTCACCATAGGTCCACCATTATTTTACTTTTAACCAATTATGGGGTTCCACATTTGATACACCTAGGAATTTAATACTAAAATAATATCTTAGTTACATGCTACAACTAAACACAAAGTGCAATCCATTCTAATCTCCTACAAGGCACAAACAACCACAATGAATCAAAACTTGTGTGAATCCTTTAGAGCTTAATTGACCGAATGAGGGGCTTTTCACCTAACACATCCCTTCACCACCTTTAGAGACAAACACAAGCTCTTATTTTCATTACTTGTGTAGTATTATGCTATAATTTAATTGCATATATGAATTTAATTATTGATTTTTGGAAAATAGACTCCCACTAAATATATTTATTTATATGTTTTCAAATTTTGGTTCATACTTATTGAAATTGTGTGCTATTATCTAATATCATTTTATTGCTTGAATGCAAAAAATGACTAGCAAGAATTCAAGTCATCTATGATTAATGACTCACAATTACTACAAAAGAGCACTATTTATAAAATCTAATAGCCACTAGAACCTTCACCCCAACTATAATTTCAACTATCAAATCATTGGTGTGAATCCAATGCAATATGGTCAAGCACATTATTCATACAAAAGTCATTATACAATCACTTTAATTTGGAACTTTTAAGCTCACACATATTCTAACAACTTTACTATCTTCCCGAACAAAAATAATACTATTTCACAACTTTATCTCTACTAAATACACAAACTAACAAAACCCTATACAATAGATTCCTTGTATTTTGTATTGAGTAACTTGCATAACCCTATTGACCCATTTAATAAAAATAAATAAAAATCCTTTCTTACATAGTCCTCGCCTATCTTGGAAATTGAAATCACACAATTTTTCTGTGGCTTTGGACCCCGTACACACGCTGTAAAATCTCCATCCTACGAAATTTTCACAGGATTTTTGACCACACCAATCGTGGAGGGGCACTAACGATGTTTTTTCTTTTAATTTTCCAAACTTGCACGACATTTGCTGACTTCTTCTGTTCCACAGGAAGTCAATGCTTGAGGCCGCTAACTTGTCGTTTCTTCTTCTCTCTTTACAAAACACAGGTACAATGCACGGTAGTGAAGTAATAATGTGCTTGATGGCTAATTACCAGATGCTGTGGCTGCCAATGTTTCTATTGGTGGCAGCCTCTTCTTCATTCAGCAATGCGCAGGACGGCCATCAGAATACCAGTTTCGTCTTCAACCAGTTCAACGCCACAAGCAAAGTAAAATATGTTGCAGGTGCCTCAATACTCTCCAAGGCAATCCGCCTCACAAATCACTCCCAGCGCCTCATTGGCCGTGCCTATTTTGACAAGGCCGTCCCCATGAAAAGAAACGGCTCTGTAATCTCATTTAGCACAACATTCATATTCGCCATTGTTCCGCACCCGCGCTCGGGCGGCGGCAATGGGATCTGCTTCATCATGACGCCCTCCACCGCTCTGAACGGCGCCATCGCTAGTCAGTACTTAGGCCTCGTCAACTTCTCCAGCAACGGCAAAGACTACAACCATCTTTTTGCTGTAGAGTTCGACACGATCGAGAGCGTAGGCGTGGAGGACAAGGACAGCAACCATGTGGGAATCGATCTCAACGGCGTCAGGTCGGTTGTGGCAGAACCTGCTGGTTACTGGCAAGGGAACACTTTGACGCCCATTAATCTCAAGAGCGGGCATAATATAAGGGCCTGGATCGACTACGACGGCGACTCGAAGCAGCTCGACATAAGCATTGCAACGGTCGGAGAGGCGAGACCGCAGAAAGCCCTGGTGTCGAAGAAAGATTTGGATTTGGATGGGATTATAGAAGAGCACATGTACGTTGGGTTTTCAGCGTCTACAGGTAACGTTTCCCTTTTCTAGCTACTCAGCATCACTCAATGTAGGCTACTCTAAGTTTGGAAAGCTAATAGCTAAGGTATTGATTCTTAGTTTAAAAAACACCAGAATAGAGAATATTCTGATGATCATAAAAAATTGTTTATTAGTCAATTTCAGAATCTTAAAAATTCAATAAATATGTGAAAATTTAATGTGTTTAAGATAATCATCTAAATTAGTATTTAGGGAGAAGATCCGGTAGTTAAGCATCCTAACTTCGCGCTTTTCAAAATCTTATGTGGAAAGTTCAAATCATTCCCAATTTTTTTGTAACAGCTTTACTTGGCAAGTCCCCTCCTTACAACTAATGTTTCTAGGTTACATCATTCAATATGATGACACATCAACATGCTTTTTGTTGAGGTATCCAAAAAGGCCCCAAAAAAAAGTGAGACAATACTTCTCCATTAAATCAGGGGTGTTGATACATTTCATTCAATTATGGGTAGTCATCATCAACACTAACAACTTTAAAGTCATAATTATTGATCCAATATTATTAAAATTATTAGACATTAAATCAACAACTTCTATAAAACTATTATTAAAATTTTAAAATTGTATTTTAACTTTTTAATTGTAATTTAGATTTTCAAAATTATATAATTTATATTTGACCACACATAAAAATAAAGATTTTGATTTTTTAGCTAAATTAATTAAAACAAAATAAGGATTTTAGTTTTTTAACTAAATTATTTAGATTGGATTTAATACGGAATCAAGGTAAAGTCACAATTCAAATAAATTTATATGTTTAAAGGCTTCAATATTCAAACACTTTTTTTTGATGCTTTCTATAATCTTTAGTGCTATATCCAAGCAAGAAAAGGTCAACATCCATGATATTAGAGTTCATATGACAGCCCATTATTTAGGAGTAATAGCTTTATGCTGTTATTTTTTTAATGATGTGTAATGATTTATTTCTTATGTTGAGAGTTATTGTTTTATTTGCTTTTTCATGATGTCAAGATTACTTTGATTCTTAAGGAATTTCTATTTTTGATGTAATCTTTGAGTAGTATTCAATAGAATAAGAATATAAGAGTTGGAATTGGGGATGAATTTTGTAATAATTATTTTTGGTAAAATTATGTTTCACACATGTCTAATAATTTTGAGCCTTCATCTAAAAAAGTGTTTTTGGAAAATGTTTGTCATTTGTTGGGTTTTTCAAGTGGGAAGATAAAATATGTTTTTAAGGAGGTCATTTACTAAATTTTAATAAGATGTTTTTTAATGCTTTGTTTAAACATCAAATAGATAATAGTCAAATAATCAAAGCAATTTAATAATTTTCATTCAAACCCATAAAAATGAGGGTTGTTTATTGTATATACTAGAACCTATGACCAAAATTTAAGCTTTCCTTTTTTAATAATTCTAATAAGCTAGTGAATTGGGATTAAACCTTTCCAAATTATCACAACATACATAAATTTGTTTTTAAAACATTTGCTATTAATATCTTAAATTTTGAAAGGACTTTAGAATTACCAAGAATTCAAATTAAATTGTCATAAAAAATAAATCAACTTTACAATAATCTACATGATAAGTTATCCCATAATAATAGTGTCAAATGGAACCACTTCATTGATAGATATATCCCTCAAGAGTGTTTTATAAGGTTGACTCAAAATGTTGGAAGAAAAATTATTAAACAAGGTTGCAACCAAATATTTGATTTGGAAAGTTTAAGATTTCTAAGAAGTTTTAATTAAAAGCATTAATTATCTATGGCTAATCCAATACATATTCAGTTTGATTCAATTCAATTGTTTAATTTGATTACATATACATAACACTACCATGGATCACATTGTGACTAGGTACAATTAGTCCATTGTTCCTAGAAGAATCTCATAGTTGCATTCAAACCAAGATTTACTTAGGGTAGCCATGAAACTCAAAAGTGCATCTACCAAGAGGTTTGGGGCCTAGCAAAATTCTCAACCTTCTGATATTATTCTAGTATTTTCAATTTCCTTTCTAGAAAAAACTAATGAATGTAACTATCAAGTGAGAGCATTCATTTTCTTATGTCTACAGTGTTGTGACAACAAATTCATTTAAGGCTGAAATTTATCCAATAATTAAACCGTACTTAATGACACTTTCTCATTGAGGCATTTTGTTAAAGCCTTTGACATGGCTTGTGTATGGTCATATGTGTAGTATTCATATGTATTAAAGGCTTTTGCCACACCCTTGAAGATGCTAGAATGTTTCCAATTACACTTGCTAGTTTTGTTTGTTTAAATTTCAAAACTCTTTGATAGGCCTAACTAGTATAAGTAGCAAATATTTGTTAAAAAGAAAGAGGTTGCTAATTGTTTATAGATTTTAATACCATTTTGCATTCAATTGAGGAAAAATTGTATACAAATATATTTTATTTTATTTTTTGCAAAGATGAACTTTACATGTCATTTTTCAAGAGAACACTGAATTATCTTGCATCAACAGGTAATTCCCCAGTAACTGAGGACGATTACATTTTGGCGTGGAGCTTCGCAACTGGGAGCAGCAAGGCTACAGATTTAGAAATCTTGCATCTCCCTTCCTTTTATGTCAAAATCCCTAAGTTCTACTGTTCTACAAAGTTCATTTCCATTACTATAGTAGGCTTGGCAATTCTCATCTTGGGACTTATTTTAAGCACATTTTACTGGCTCAAAAGGATTGACTACATAGAATTCTATAAGAAATGGGAGCTGCAATATTGGCCACATAGATTTGGTTACCGGGAACTCAACCTCGCCACAAAGGTAGATATGAATGAAAGAATATCGTACTACATGCACAAAAGACTTTTGCAGCTTAACTTCTATTTACCTTAACACAATTCAAACACATTTTTTTAATTTTTAAAAATGTCCTTTTACTAAATTTCTCATATATTATTTGGCAAAGTAAACAAACTATTAAGTTGACCAATTACATATCTTATGTCCATGAGTTTATTTCATGTCGAGCACCCTAACTTCACACTTCTCAAAATCCTACGTGGAAATTTCAAATCACTGCCAATTTTTTACAGCAGGTTACTTGGCAAGTCCCCTGCTTATAACTAAGGTTTTAGGGTCACATTATCAAATATGATGCTACATCAGCATGCTTTTTGTCAAGGTGTCCAAAAAGGCCCCAAAAAAAGTCAGATCAATACTTATGCGCTAAATCATGTTTTATTGGTGCGCTGATATGGCATCACATGATTTGTTGCTTTTTAGATCCAAGGAATACATTTTATTTAATTATGTGTAGTCATCATCAACACTAACAACTTTAAAGTCACAACTATTAATCCAATATTATTAAAAATATTTGACATTATATCAACAAATATTTTAACAACTATTAAAAGATGATGGATCCTCTAGTTACTGGATCCTCTCTCCTAATAATTTCTTGGTATAGATTCTTACTGAAATCTCATTTTCTAACCAGAATCTTCCGAGAGCTTCTAGGACCTCCTTTCAGCCCAAATCACTAGTAACTACTAAATGAAATCAGACCAAGCACCTAAAGTCTCACAATTAATTGCAAACTTTTTGCATGCAACAATTATTTTCTTTTATGGGAATCAGAATCCTGAACAGGGGATTTACGACTCTGTTTTATTGCAGGGTTTCAGGGACGAGAATCTTCTGGGATATGGGAGCTTTGGGCGGGTTTACAGGGGCACTCTGCCCTCCGGCGAAGAAGTCGCCGTGAAATGCGTAACACAAGATTTCACAGAAGGAATGAAGGAATTCGTTGCAGAAATCTCCAGCCTTGGGCGGCTGCAACACCGGAACCTGGTACGCCTCAGGGGCTGGGGCAGAAAAAACAAGCACCTCTTCATCGTCTATGACTACATGTCCAACGGAAGCCTTGAAAGAAACTTGTTCAGTCCAAAATTGAATCTTACATGGGCTCAGAGATACAAAATTCTCACAGATGTAGCCGCCGGGCTGCTATACTTACACGAGCAGTGGGAAAAATGTGTGGTACACAGGGACATTAAATCCAGCAATGTATTATTGGACAGTGATCAGAACGGCCGATTGGGGGACTTTGGGATGGCAAGGTTATATGACCACAGTGAAAAACCCCAAACTACTCATGTGGTGGGCACGCTGGGGTACATTGCGCCTGAGCTTATACATTCTGGAAAGGCGTCTCCTTACACAGATGTGTTCAGCTTTGGGGCTCTTACGCTGGAGGTTGCCTGCGGAAGGAAACCTGTAGATGCCCAAGGTGTGATTTTGGTTGAGTGGGTTTGGGATTTGTATGCAAATAAGAGATTACTGGATGCTGTCGATCAGAGGCTTGGGGGGGATTATGATAAGGGCGAGGCTGAGATTGTGCTTGTATTGGGGCTCATGTGTTCAAACCCTGATCCACAGAAGAGGCTTAGCATGAAACAAGTGTTGCAGATTCTTTGCGGTGAGGCTGCTTTGCCTGTGGATCTTTATCTTTCCCCGGTTTCCAACAATGTGGATCGCCCTTCATAAAGACATGTTCCACTTCCTATGGTGGATATTTATCTTCCTTCGGCTTGAGTACAGTAAGGAAGATTTACAAAGAAGAGTCGCATTGGGTAGATGTTTTGGTGATAAGAGGTGTAGAGTGAAATAGTTAGTCGGAGTTCTATTTAAGGGAGTGTATTTAGTGCAGAACGGTCTATCTCTGATTTGCACAATAATGACAATAGTTCTCATTACATAGACATTTAAATTATTATATTCAATTTTTTCTTGCCAATGCCATCAATTTGATGATACTTTATTTGTTTGTAATAAATTTTATCATCTTCTTTTTCTTAACCTCATCACATAAATATTCTCTTTTCATAGAGTGAAATTATTATACAAAAAAAATGATTTAATGGGAAGTACCTACCTTTGAAGTATTGTAATAATAGTATTTGTTTTATAATTGATAGATGAGATATGACAAAGTTGTTGAGCTATAGCTTATATGGATCAACTACGACTCAAACATAGGACCTTCCATTTGTTATTGGAGTGCTCTACCAACTAAGCTACTGGCCCCTCTTTGACTAGCCCATCGTCTGTTCTGCTGTGGCTTATTTCCAACAAAAGCGACTTTAAAGTCAATCTAATAACACTCTAAAATCAAAGACATAAGGTACCTAGTAGCATAGTTGAAGTTGACTTATTCCTTAGAATAAATATTCATCAAATATTGTGAGCAAGTGATTTCTTAGTAAAAGCCTTCGTAAATTGATTAGTTGATTTTGAGTTTGATAACCAGATACCTAGTAGCATAGTTGAAGTTGACTTTGTTCCTTATAATAAATATTTGTTAAATATTAATGACAAGATGATTTAACTCAACCCTTTGGAATGTCATGGATATGAATTTAAATTTCAATGGGTTTTATTTATAGGGCTTGAGTTGCACATGACATTGGTGAAGCTCTTTTAGAACTAGATTCACAAAACTTGAATGTGTAAAATGGGATGCTGAATTTATTAGTCCAATAAAAATTATGATTATTTGATACAATATTTAAAGTATTAAATCAATTTAAGGATTAAATGTGGTTTACAAACATTTATATACAAGAATTAGTTTTAAAATATATCTTTAAAAATTTATTTCTTTTAGCTCCTACTTTTCAAATTTCCACAAGTATTACAGGATATACATATTTGTGTAAATTTGGAGTTGACTTCTCCATCCAACACTTCAGAAATTCATGGATGGACTTGGTCTTTGCAACCAAGAACATGTGCCTTCATGCATGGGAACTCTTTTCAAGAGCCCCAAAAAGTACCCTTTTTAAAACACCAAGGCAATATCTACACCTTTTTGCAAGTGCCCTACAAATAGGTACTTGGATTGGGGTCCCAAAATAGAAATAACGCAAAAAGGCACCCCTTAAGATTTTTTCCTTCATTAGGATTAGCATTCACATATTCAACATAACACAATCTAACTCAATTATTTATGTAAGCATTGTAATGAATTTTCAAGATTTAGCACAATTATCTCATAAAGTTTGGCACAACCAAACATCAAATGGAACTTCCAATTCAACTATATACATATATCAAACAACAATTATAAAATTATATAACAATATTTCAGTATTTATAAAAGATATTATGGGTTTCACACTAAAAGGAGAATCAAGTAAACAAATATGCAGAACCTTAATACTAGTAAAAACTCATGATATTAAGTTTCCAATCTAAATAATTAACTATAGTGTTCATTCAAGTGTTGATGCCATTGAAAGTATATTAGGACAAGAGTAACAATGTTCATCAAAAAATTCAACTAGCTAGCAACATTAAGGTCAATGTAGGGAAAGGTGCTATAAGATTAATGAGCAAGTTGATCTTCACATCATCAATGTTCTTTTGGTCTATTTACCACCTTCAAAGTTAGAATTTAATTAATCTAATTATTAGGAATGTCTTAGGAAAGAAGTTATAGAGGTTGCAAATAAAGTGGAACTATTATATGTAAAAGTTTTTGAGTTTCTTTGTTTGATAGGGAAAAATTGTCAATATTGGATCATTGTATATTGGTACTAAAGTTTCAAAATCATTAAGGTGATGAGGTTTGATAGGAACTTTTTAAGTAGTACAATTCCTTCCAACATTAGGGCTTAGAGAAATGTTTTTGGAATTGCATCTATCAAATAACAAAGAGAATTGGAGGTGTGTATAGCAAAGGGGAACATAAGGGTATTCGTGACAGATTGATAAACATTCAAGGTTTGAAGATAATTAGATGCCCCAAGATGGATCAACTTTCAGGTGGTCATAAAATTTATTTAATATTGACATGATTTTTTGGAATTATGCTCTAGTTGCTTGCATAAAATATCATGCCTTAAAAATTCTACATTTATGATCTTTAATATTGATCAATCATGTCACATGCAACTTAGATTTCCCATTTACTCAAGTTGTTAAATGGCCCTTTGAAGTGTGATATGTTAATGATGCTTTGAAAGATAATAACATATAAATCTTAGACCTAAAATACATATTTGAATCATTCTATTGATGTTCCTTTGATATAATCGAATCATGCTTAGAAATGGAAGGAAAGTTTATACTATTTTTAGAGAACCATCAAGAAGGTGGTAGTTCCTATCAGACCTCTACCACTTGATCTTTCCCAAATAATCCTTTCAAAGTAGGAATCCTTTTATCTAAGATGGTTGTGTTTGCAAGAGACACTGCAATTATCCTTTGGTGTTGTCATTGATGGAAACCCTAGTCGGTAATAGGATCCAAAGGACACCATTTGCTCACACTAGCAGGCAGATTGAAGACAATCATGAAGAACAGAGCATCTAACAGTTTGGTGTTCAACAATTCACGTGCAAATTTCTAGTTGTTATTTTGAGTTGTGGATCTCACAGAAGGTGCATCAGTGTATTTCTTGTGTTATCCAGAAATCTTAGTGCCTCGTACCAAGTCATGTGCAAATTATTTGGAGATCTGATTGATAATTTTTTGTTTATCAGTATTTTGGGGCCAACTTAGTCAATAAAATATGTTGTGGATATTCAAGGAATGTGTTCGAATATGTTTGTGTTCATTCATATTGATTTGGGTCTGAGCTAAGCTGTGGCTGACTGTTGTGGATGCACATTAGATAATTCTTAAGGTTTGAGCCGATAATTGCTAATATTTTTAAGTTTTATTGAAGCCAACTTATTGCGAGTAAATTAATAGTCGCAGATATATATGTATGATCTATTATATCATTTTTATATGTATGCGTGGTGTGTCAATGTGTATTACAAATATCATAAGAGTGTTAGAGAGATTTTATGCATAGTTTCACTTGCACATAAAGATTTTGTTGTGCGAGTCAGAGCATAGCATACCAAAAGTTTAGTATCAGTCAGAAGGACAAAAGATTGATGACTGAGCCTAATCAGAACTGTAATCAAGCATTTTTAGATGCTATTCTTTCAATTCATTCTCTTGGATCTAATCCAAATCTCTGTAAGGTAGTGTGCTTTCCTATTTTGAGCAGTGAGCTCTAGGTAGTGAGCCTGAATGCAAGTGCATTCCCATATTGTAAACTTCTTTTTGAGTATACTCAAATTATATTGTGGATTGGCCATCCACCATGGTTTTTCCCCTAACAGGGTTTCCACGTACAAAATCCTTGTGTTATGGTGTTATGGTTATTTGCTTTCTGTTCTACATATTTCTTTTGGTTGAATGCTTAAAGTGGGTTAATGATCAAAATAATAAAGTTAATTTTTGTAGAACACTGATTCAACCCCCCTCTCAGTGTTTCTTGTTTCCAACAATTGGTATAAGAGCTAGTTCCTCGAAAGAATTGTAACAACTTGGGAAGATCTTGGAAATTTTTTTCAATGGATACAAGCAGTCTTCAACAACAACTTATGGAGGCCCTAGATGATCTTGACTAGTCAAAGTCTGAGAATCGGGAACTACAAGAAAGTCTTGAGAATGCAAAAAAAATCATTCAGTCATTGGAAGACAAAATCTATGAATCAAGGGAGAAGAAAAAAGGAATTATGTGATTAGCTTAAGTAGAAGAATAAAAGTATGAAAGATGAAATTAGTCATGCCTTGAAGGAGAAAACAAAAGAGTGTGAAAAGTTTTCTAGAGAAAATGCTACCCTGAAGCATGAGATGGAATCTAGCATGATGAAAATGACCAAGGAAATTGAAGATAGAAAGAAGAATGAAGAAAAGCTTGCTCAATCCTTGAAAGAAAAATCTAAACAATGCAGCCAATTAGACAATGAATTGGAAAAATCTAAAAACAATGAGGAAATGCTTGAAAAAAAACTTGATGATCTCAGAGATGAACTTACTGCTGCAAATGAGTACAAGGAGAAATTCAAAGCCAGCTCATCCAAACTTGATGAATTGATTAAAGGTTAGAGGACTGATGTTGACAAGCGAGGTCTTGGATATGAAGAAGGAGAAATTTTTGGATATGGACAAAAGAAATCCAGACAAGGGAGATTCGGGCAAGGAAATCAAGTGAATGGAGCTAGAAGGAATCCAATAAGACAACCAAATGCTCAGAGATTCAATGGTTATTGTTTTCTTGCAATAAATTTGGCCATATGGCTTCTCAGTGTAGAAGTAGGATGAACACAAGTGGACCATCATTCTCAGGTCAGTGATTGAATTACTGTAAGTATGGTCATAAGTCAAATGAATATTGCTAACCAATGAAGATCAAGGAAAAACCAAGGGAATAGTTGGTCTGAATAGAGAAATGTTGTGTGTTACAACTATAAAAAAATTTGACCATATTGCTAGATTTTGTTGGAACAAAAGAGATCTGGTAAAACATAATACACAACAGGGTGTCGAAGGAAAAGGGAAAGTCACTACAGATGTGATCAAGAGGCAAATGCAAAATATGACTTGTGCGAGCTGCTCAGAAGTCAGCTGATGGAGAATCTTAGTAAAATCAAGAAAGATAAGAAGAATACTTTCAAATATGGTAATATGCTATTGTGTTTATTTTTCTATTTCATGGATGAGGTTTCGGGTGTTGGAAAAGTACATTGGTGAAATGATGAGCCTGCAGCTATTTAGATAAGGAACATGTTGTTTGGAATTGGTGATCATCAGGTCAAAAATACTACCCTCTAGGGGCACTTCAAAAATTTCCAGAATGTGATGCATTCCAAGGAAAGAATTCACATTTCAATTGTGGAATAGTACAAAGATACTATCTGCTTCATGGTGGACATTGATCAATGTCATATGGAAGTTGTTGATCCCAAAACAATATGGATCATGCCTATGGGATACAAAGTAGAGGAGAACATCTTGAAGATGTATGCAGAACACTTGCTGAGTTCACCTTTGGATTAGAGTGAAGAGAGTTTTGGAAATTATGCAGAGAAAAGGATGCAGGTTCATGTGGAATTGAAAAAATCAGTGATAGCCAGGAGAGTAAGGAAATAGGTAGAAGTTTTTATAGAAATTATGGGCATACCTATAGAGAAATTGAAAGAAGTGAGAAGGAAGAGAGAATAGGCTAAAGAAGAGGAAGAAAAAACAAAGTCTGCTAGTCCTGGAGCATCTTCTGCTCACACTAGATCTACTAGCAATTCCCCATCCTTATCCACTCTCGCAACCAAGGAAACTCAAGACAAGCCTTCTGATAAAAAGAAGAAGAATAAAATCACAAGAACATATGAACCAATTTCAATAGATGAGGAAACAAAATCAAAAGAAGTTTTTGAAAGAAGTGAAGGATACCAGAACTTATGTTATCAAGTTAAACAAGAGAAAATTTTCTGGCAAAGAAGAAAAGCAAAGAAGGAAAAAGATGATAAACCTAGTATGCCAGTTGATTAAGTTGAGAATGCAGTTATATCAAGGATGGTAATCTTAAGCCCCTCTGTGAATTGTATGAAAATTTTGATAATTCAAGTCAAAGAATTCTTGAAGAAGCCACAATAAAACATATGAACATTTTCAATAAAGTTCTTGTTGAGATTATGTCTGGCTTACCAAAAGTCTGAATGATATTTTGGAGTTGAGAAGATTAATTACCAAAACAGAAGAAGAGAATTTGAGGAAGAGAATTCTTGCAGATTTATGTCCAAAAATGTCAATTGAGGAGATGAATTCACTCCTTGAAGAAGTTAAAAAGAAATGTAAGAGCTAGACAAGAGTGAATAAACTCATGATTGGTGAAACTAATGATTTTGTTGGTGAAACCAAGGAGATTTTGGAAGAGTTTTTGTCAAAGAATAAGATTAATGTTGTGGAAATGAATACTGAAAATGTTCCAAAAAATGAGGAAGTGAATGTAGATGCTGAAGATTTTCAAATTCCTCCTAATGTGGAAAATACAGAGACACCTATGGAAACTAAAGTTCCTAAGGTGGTATTAGCTGAGGAGAAGGAGGTGCAAAATGAAGAGGTTGAAGTGTCCAAGAGAAATCCAGAAACAATTTCTGAAGAAAAGGTTGAAGAAGAAAAAGTTAAGGAAATCAAAGTGGAGGGAAGAGACACTACCAAGGTAGTGAAGAGATCTCTGATGCAGCACCAACAATATTTTGATCTTAAATTGGATGAAAGCTCAATCAATCTATCCACTTTGTCCCCAATTCATATGATGGTCGCATCAATTGCTCAAGCTAAGGCCAGTGAGAAGATTCTGAAGTCTCACATAGAGGATAGTGAATTACTAAGCCTTGCATTTGGAGTTCTATAGAAATTAATTCCTACTCATGTGAAGGATTCATTTGGTTCATCTTCCAGTAAGCTAAAGAAGCTCATAAATGTTGTAAGTACTCAATTTGAGTCTCTTGAGAAATCTGCTAAGGATAAAGTGAAAAAAGAGTTTAATGATAAAAGACTTAGTTGATTGAAGGAAGTGATTGCAAAGGATAAGATTTGTTAGCCACTTGCATGAAGAACATTCAAGGTTCTATATTTGAAGCTGGAAGGGTATATAAGTCTTGCTTGGTTTTGTCCAAGTTTATTGAAGGTAATGAGAAAAAGGTGAAGGATCTTGAAAATCAATTAGTTATCATTTATGATACTTTTGATCCATTAGCTGGTGATGTTGCTTAGCAAGAAGGTCAAGTAACATCTCTACTTGACAAAATAAGATGCTTGAAGAATGAAAATGACAGGATTGTTGGGAGAGTAAGTGAACTTAGAGGACTAATTAGTTTGAAGATTGAGATAATGGTGAGTGCTTTGAAGGAAGTGAAAGCTCCTGTGGCAGTTAGTGACCCAAAGAATCTTGAATCTACAAAATCTCAATCTTATTTAATGTGTGGTCACATAACAGTTTTGGAGAGTCTCAAAAAGGTTTGCAACAATGATTTAAGAGTGTTGAAGCAAGATTTTGCAGATATTTTCAAACTTTTTTAAGTTACAAGTTCATGCCTCTACAGTTTTGAAATTTTCTTTCGGTTTCCCCAGTTTTTTCCATTGATATCAAAGGGGGAGAAGTGTACATTGAAAAATGTATAGTCATCATAGGGGGAGTTGCTTTTTAGAGCCGAGATTGAAGTTTCCTTTTGAATTTTTGAAATGGCAGTGTAACTCATGTTGGTTTTGATCTGACACTTAGTCATTTTTCACTAAGTGTTGCCATCAATGCCAAAGGGGGAGAATGTTGGAAAGAGACACTTCAATTATGCTTTGGTGTTGTCATTGATGGAAACCTTATTCAGTAATAGGATTCATTGGACACCATTTGCTCACATTGATAGGAAGATTGAGGATAGTTAGGAAGAATAGAGCATCTGACGGTTTGGTGTTCAACAATTCACCTGTAGATTTCCAGTTGTTATTTTGAGTTGTGGATCTCACAGAAGGTGCATCAGTGTATTTCTTGTGTTATCCAGAAATCTTAGTGCCTCATACCAAGTCATGTGCAAATTTGGAGATCCTGTTGATACTTTTTTGTTTATCAGTATTTTGGGGCCAACTTAGTCGATAAAATATGTTACAGATATTCAAGGAATGTGTATTCAAATATGTTTTTGTTCACTCATATTGATTTGGGTCTAAGCTAAGCTATGGCTAACTGTTGTGGATGTGCATTAGATAATTCTTAAGATTTGAGCCGATAGTTGCTAATATTTTTAAGTTTTATTGAAGCCAACTTATTGCGATTAAATTAATAGTCACAAATATATATGTATGATCTATTATATCATTTTTATATGTATGTCTGGTGTGTTGATGTGTATTATGAATATCAGAAGAGTGTTAGAGCGATTTTACACACAGTTTCACTTGCGCATAAAGATTTTGTTGTGTGAGTCAGAGCAGAGCAGAGCAAAAGTTTAGTATCAATCAGAAGGACAAAAGATCGACAACTGAGCCTAACCAAAACTGTAATCAATAATTTTTAGATGCTATTCTTTCAGTTCATTCTCTTGGATCTAATCCAAATCTCTGTAAGGAAGTGTGCCTTCCTATTTTGACCAGTGAGCTCTAGGTAGTGAGCCTGAATGCAAGTGCATTCCCATATTGTAAACTTCTTTTTGAGTATACTCAGATTATATTGTGGATTGGCCATCCACTATGGTTTTTCCCCTAATAGGGTTTCCACGTAAAAAATCCTTATGTTATGGTGTTATGGTTATTTTCTTTTTATTTCTACATATTTCTTTTGGTTGAATGCTTAAAGTGGGTTAATGATCAGAATAATAAAGTTATTTTTTGCAAAGCACTGATTCACCCCCGCTCTTAGTGTTGCTTATTTCCAACAGGTTGGACAAGTATTCACCTTCGGCTATTGTGTGCATATTGATAACTTTCTATTCTAAACAAAATTAAAGTTGTTACAAAATGTTTCTTCATTTGGTTATAAACAAATATGTATATAAGCATATTTTAAATGTCCTAGAGGATATTATGTACATTTCAAATTTGTATTTCTAAATTGTAAATCAAATAGCACCTTCAAACTTATATTTCTCATTATCATTAATGTAATCTATGAAATAAAAGAAAACCTACAAAAATAATATTCTATACACAAAAATATAAAAGTCTAATACATCATACATTAAATATCTTTATATACAAAAAATAGAAAATAGAAATAGTATATCTTCTATGCACAAATTGAATTGTACTCTCTAACTTATTTAGTTATAGATATTTTTCTATTGGTGTGACCATTACACCCTCCATAATTCAAGTGTTAGTTATATTTCAAGAGAAGCAAATGACAAGATGTTAACTTTATTATTATAAAATTTTGACAATTGAAAAATTACATGATAACTACACACCACTTTGGGCTAGGTTCATGATGGGAGCCACTCCCATCACTCTCTCTAACACTTAGACTCTAAGCTCATCACACCCTCTAATGGGTGTTGCACAAAAACCAAAGCAAAAATGCAATTTTTCTAAATTTCATTGACACTTTCCCACAATGCATGTTATCACATTTCCCAATGTTCCATCTTTTCAAAACATCCAAATTCGCTAAATTTCATATCAAACTTTCTAATTTTTAACAATAAAAAAATAAGAAAATTTCCCAATTCCACTAGGGAAATTCATCAAAATTTCAAAATTTCGAAATCCAAAATTCTAAGAATACTCTTTTGGTGCAAATATGCCCAACACCCTATTCAAGCTATAAATTTAACATTTTCATCATTTTTCTAAAATTTGGGCATGATAACCCCGTATTTTTGAAAATTCTCATATTTTACATAAAACACTAACTAAATTATTTAAGAGGATTCTACCCTTCCTCAATCCTGATAGGTTGTTGTTAGGTACTAAAACTTTAGTTGATAAACACATTAATATATCGACCGGGTAGTGTCCAAAGGCTATATGCAGTAGAAGACATCTTTGACTATCTCTCTTGGGTTTCCCAAATACCGAACAACTGAAATAAAACTCTAAATTAAGAAGCAACTAAAATTAGAAAGTAGGAAATCGTCTATCTAGAAAGCTTGAAATAACTAAACTAGAAAGTAGAAAGCTATGAATTTAAAAAGCATAACCACTAAACTAGAAAGCATGGAAATTATTAAACTAAGAAATGTATAGATTGTTGAAGAAGTAAAGCTTGTAAAGAAACTAGGAAACATTGATCCAACCAAAAGACAACAATCTAAAATAGTTAGCAGAAAATGATTTAACAATATGAGAAAAATAAAAGAAGGTGCTCCTGAACTTCAGACACTAAATTCAAAGACTACAAACTCAGTTACAACCTGTAGGATTGATCTTGACAGAATTACACATATGAAAATAAATTCAAATTCCAATTATTATCTACCAAAGGAAAGTACAGAATTAGAAGTAAAATACTTATCTATCTAATCTACAACCCCTCGAGTGGCCAACTTTTGGGTGCATCTACGCCTAGCTCAGATCACCTACTCTGGTAGCTCCAAATTACTTCATTCAAAAAACTCCATTCACATTATTCAATAACTCCAAAAGTGGCGGAAAAAACTTATTTTATTCATATGAAAAGTATAACTTAGAAAACATAGTGGCAACAAAACGATATTCTTCTGTATATCATTGTTTTCAAAAATTACATACTTATATGAGAGAAGCTAACAAAATCCTACATTTTAGTTGGTAAAGTCTTCAACTAATTGTCAACAACTAATAGACTTTAAAGCCCATGACATAAAAATATTAAAGAGGCTCGACACAAGCCATAAAGTCTTTAGAACTAAAAATAACAAAAACTATAAAAACTCAGTCCATCATGTATGCTCCTAAAGTTCTAGTGCCCATTCACTTGTCTTCAACGGTGTTGAAATCTGCGTTAAAATGTCTTTGATTGGATGGTAATTGATGGTGGAAATTGGCCTGTGGAATACTCAAAAACTAAACCATTAAGTTAGCACAAATTAGTTTATTTCGACTAATTTCAAGAAATAAAGATTGTACGCTTATTCACAAAAATAAAGCAATTAATTATCTTAAAGATAATTAATTGGGAGGGTAAAATTGGTTGAAAGGTGTAAGGTTAAGTATTGAGTCCATTATATTGATGAGGTTATTTTTACCTCATCATTTCCTCCCCTTCCTAAGCTTGAGTAGGTCCTCCTGCTCTCTGGTGTATTCCTTGTCATTCATTTCCCTTATTTATCTCCTCATACTTGGCATTGAGATCATACAAGTCATCTATCTCTATATCCAGTTCCTCTGGCTCCCTCAAAAATCCCTAATGAAAAGTGACCCTTTGTACCCATCTTGCAAAACTGTCATCACTCTGGTCTATATTGATATTTGCTATAGGGGGTGCTGAGAGAAGTAAAGGAGGTCTATACCTCATACTAATCCATTTAACCTTTAATTGCTCAAGGATTTTGGCCAAGGCTATTTCCATTCTGTAGGACCATTTAATATTAAGAGGTGAGATTACCTCTCTTTTCTTGAGATACATAGGAAGAGGGGTATACCATTCTTCACATGCATGCCAAGCTTTCTCGTCAACTTTGGTCCTTGATCTTGAAAGTGATCATAGCATAGCCAGAGGTTATTCTTGTACTTGATTTGTACCCCATCTCTAAGTCAAACACCCAGAAACTATGCCTTGAAATAGAAAGAATTTCTATGGGGGTATCTCATTTGCAAACCAACAGTTTTCTTTGCATGTGCATACTCCCTTGATTGATCTTGCCAATGAAGTTGATTATGCATTGTGGACAGGATTGATCTCAATTGGGCCTCTCACACAAAGAAATTAACAAAGAAATCTGTATATTCTTCTAGGAGAAAATTATGGACAAAGAATTCACATAATAAATCTTGTTGTTTAGGAGTTGACTCAACAAATATCTTCATAAATTCTTTATCATCAGGGTCATGTGGCTGATTATGGTGAATTCTCAATAATTTCCATCTTAGGACTTGTTCATTGAGGGTCATGTGGCTGATTTCACAAGCATCCCATTTACCTGTATATGCTTTGTGAAATGATTCTTTTAAAAGTACTAACTCCTTTTTTAGCCTATTATTTTAAAATTCTATATCCCTTAGAAAATGGTATCAATCCATCCATTTCATTAATAATGGAGGGATATATACCTAGAACCATTCTAAAATAATTGGTTCAATTTTTATCCCCTTGGATTCCATTATTGGCTTACTGTCACTTTCTTTAAAATTCTGCTCTAACTCCACAATTCTACTCATAGAAGCATTAAGTTCAATTTCCTACCCATTTATTTCTTCTTCAAAAGCATTAAATAATTGCATAAAATTGTTTTTCAAACCTTGAATATGCTTATCTTTCTCAGATAGATCAACCATGTGCTGTTTGATTTGTTGATTCCATTGTTGGATTTAGTACTACAACTATTTAATGAGTCTGTCTTTTTGCCCCATCTGCATTTTCAATTTTGCAATCCCTTGGTCCCTTTATTTACAATTGTAGCATGTGCTCCAATTTCTTCTTGCCTCTGGGTGATTTGTTCTTCGTTACTCTGTAACCTAGATTTTCATTCAAAAAATTATGTTTTCAATTTCTTCCTCTTTCTGACTAGATTTTACATCCCCTATCTGTAGAGAAAGATGGATTGGGAATTTCCATGTCAGTATGAGGTGCATTTTCCTTGGTATTAGGTACATTTTCAATTCTATCAAGAAAAGGAGAAATTCCCCCCACAAGTTCATCTTCAATCTCCATAGAATGTGGTGAATGCACTTTTCCTCCTCCTGCTCCTTTGGAGATGGTGTTCTCTTTTCCTCATCCTTAGGGGATTGATCAACCTGCTTTTCTATTTCACTTATTTCCTCACTACCATGATGACTTTCAGTTTCCACTACCCTTGTTTGAGTCTTGGCCTTTTTCTTTTTTTGGAAGTACTTCCTATGTCATAGGGTTTGGTTTCACTGGATTCTACTAAAAACCTCTTACTTCTACATAGAGGAGGGGTTGTTTGAAAAGTAACTTTATTCGACTTCTTCCTTTTGGGAGGAGGCTCTTCTTCTTCTCTAGAGTGCATAATTTCCACATCCCCTGATTGTCCTGGGGTTTCTAACATGCTCGACAAAGTTTCTAGTGCATCCTTGCTAAGAGCTGTTGAGGTCTGTTGGGATTCAGGAGCATCTACGGCCTCAGAGGAGGGTTCTTCTAAAGATTATTCTTTTTCTTTAGAGGACTCACCCTCCTCAAGTGGTCTTGTAGACTCCACTTTTTCAATTTTTTGTAGAAAATTTTTCCACTTCTTTTCTGGCTTTTTACAAAAATGATACTTGCATATCAACTGTATAAGGCCATGATTTTTGATGGGCCTTGTCCCAACTTTGTATTTTTCCATCATGGAGATAACTGAATGATAGAAAAAAGGCTAGTAAATTAACCCTAAGAGAAGGATCCTCAATGCCATGGTGTAAATGAATTAGTAGGCGGAAAGGGGGTCCCACTACTGTAGTTATTTTTCCTTCACAAGTGAAATATTTGATTATCTAGGCTATGACAGTTCTCCAGGGTTCTGGAATAGACATTCTATGGAAACCTTTGTTCTGTCTCCTAGTACTTATGGTGACTATAGGTTGAGGCTCCCCCTCCCTATGAAATAATTCTACCAATATTTGATAGGTAACATTGGTAGTTCCATTCAAATCAATTTCTCTATTTTCAAGACTAGAAATACAAGCAATGATTTTTAGACTTACTTAGAATCGGTTCCCACACACCATGGTTTGTCCATCTGCAAAAATATCGATGAATTCTTTTACCAGCTACTTTGTCTACCCCTCCAAATTTTTCATAAATTCCATCCACTCGACTTTTTGAAATAGACCCACAATATTGCTCAATGCTAACAATTGAGCTGCTGAGGTTGGTTCAAAATTTTTCTTGGCTCCTCCCTTTTTTTTCTTTGTTGCTTTTCCAAATTCTACAGAGCTTTGTAATACTTTCCTTGTTGAATTGTAGATGAAAAAGGGACACAATTTTGATATAACTAATGGAAGAGGAATTAATCACCTTACTTGAGTCCTTACTGAGTAATCATGACAATTTTTCATGGGGAATTACGCAACCATTTCCGTACTTCTAGCAATCATGCGATGGCACAAGTTTCAAAATTGTGAGAGAGAAAAATTCATGCCAATTAATTAGTCTTTATTCAAAATAATTACTAAATTTTAATAAATAAATTCGTATGCACCTTCTTGTCATTAAATTGAACATCACTAATCTCGGTTGACGTAATCAGATAGTTACATGATTTGGTGAGGGTGGTGGCAAATAATAATGACATGGATGGGATGGTTTGAATGATGGAAAAAATTATTATGAAAAAAGGGGTGTCATAATAATTTCATTTATTACGAGAAGATTTGATATGATATGGAAAAATGATTATTAGGGAGTAGATCTTGAGGCGACAGAAAATCAAATGATGGGAATGTGAAAAACTTAGGAAAAATTAAAATACTGAAAAAGGAAAAAGTTTACAAAAATATAGGGCATTGTTGAAAAATGTAGTCAGGGTAGAAGAAGAGAAAGTTTCAGAGCATCATAGAGAGATGTCATTAGAATGAAATAACAAGATTGAAGATTTTAGAGCATCGTCGAAAGATGAAGCCAAAGTAGCGACCAAAATTTTTTAGAGCATCACCGAAAGATGTAGCCAGAGTAGCAACCAAAAATTTCTGGAGCAATTGAACAAATTTTTGGAGCATCTGAACAAGTTCTGGAGCATCACTGAAAGATGCCACTGGAAGGAAGAAAAAATAGAATTTTGGAGTATTGCTAAAAGATGCATCTGGACTAAGGAAGAAGAATGTGACATTTTGGCCTTTGGCTTCAAGAAGCATCATTGAATGATGCATTAGAATGTAGGATCAGAGCAAGGAGTGGGACAAGTCAGTTGTATAGGTTTTGGAGCATAGCATCAACAAGTTCTGGATCATCACAACAATTGAGCCAACAAGTTCTGAAGCATCATATTAGGGTGCACCAGAATTTGTGTTTACCAAAGAAATGAAGTCCTACAAAATATAGGTAAAATTTAGCCAAATCCAAATGATGAATTTGATGAAGAAATTGAAAGAATCATTCTGAAATGAAGTAAATTCACACACACATCATTTTTTTTTGGCATTTATTATGGGAAAAGCTATATTGACTCTGCCGTAGCAGAGTCAATGCACTGGATTTCTCCTTGCATTTCTACCATTTTTGTAAATTCTTCTTTATTAATATGCTTATGGTAGATGCACAATCAGTGTCCATTAACTAGGAGAGATTAGGTATTACCATCAATGGGTTTCAGCTGGACCGAACCATTGGAAAATAACTTAGAAATTTCATATGGTTTGAGCCAATTCATTCTAAGTTTTCCTTGATGATCCTCATATCTGGAATCGAACAATAATGCCCAATCCCCATTATGGAATTATTTTTTCTTGATATGTTTATCATACCATACCCTGCATTGTTGTTGGACTAGCTCAGTTTGATGGACGACATCAAAATGGAGTTCATCTAGTTCACTAATTTGTAAAAATCTCTAGATTTGGGCTTGTTTAAGATCTATACCCAACTCCATGACTGTCCTAAGAGTTTGGAGTTCAAATTCAATAGGAAAGAGGGGTTTCTTCCCAAAAACTAACTCGTATGAACTATAGCCAGTAGTTGATTTCTAGGTGGTGTTGTAAGCCCAAACAACTTCAGGTAGTTTATGAGCCCAGTATTTTCTTCCTAATGAAACCATTTTGTTAAAATGTTTTCCAATTCCCTATTAGTGACTTCAACCTATCTGTTCACCTAAGGTGGTAGGGTGAGGACTTCTTATGACTCACCTAGAAATGATCTATGAAGGCTAACAAAACTTTAGACATAATTGGGGGCCTTGATCTATGACAATTGTCCTAGGAGCTTCAAATCTAAGGAAAATTCTATTGTAAAGGAAATCAACCACTTGTTTCTGCCTAGCAACACGTAGGGCTTGCACTCATGCCCACTTAGTTAGGTAGTTAGTACAGACCAAAATGTACTCTTTTCCTTTTGAAGGAGTGTCTATAGGGTTGATAAAATGCAATACCTATTTTTCAAATGGTTCAAGGACTACCTAAGGCTGCAGGGGTATTTCATTAGATGCAGTTTGTCTTCCTACCCTTTGAAATTCATCACATTTGTGAACATATTTCTTGATGTCCTTATGCGTAGAAGGACAATAGTATCCTTCTCCCAAAATCTTGTGAGTTGTCCTTTTAGCTGAATATTTTCCTCTAGAAGGATCATCATGATAGGCTCTAAGGATACTATAGGTCTTGTCTACCCTAACACAATGTAGTAGAACCATATCAGGCCCACATCGAAATAGGATCCCATTAATCCATTTGAAAGGGGCACTTTCTCTAACAAGGCATTTCTTCTGTAGTGGCCAAGTAGTTTGCAATATCAGCAAACCAAGGGGTTTTAGTAGAGATGGCGAAAAAATTTTCATCTGGGAACTCATCCTATATTGGAGCACAATCACCATCATGTTTAATCCAGGATAAGAAATCCACAACTACATTGGAATTCCCTAGTTTGTCAATAATTGTTATGTTGAATTCTTGGAGAAGAAGCAACCACCTAATTATCCTTGCATTTACTACAGGTTTATTCATGAGGTACTTGATGGCTGAGTATCTATGTACATTGTAACTTTGTATCCCATGATATAATGTCAAAATTTCTTGATTGCATGAACTACAACCAAGAATTCTTTCTCCATTGTGGTATAATTTCTTTTATTGGAGTCAAATTCTTACTAATGAAATATGTGACATATTTTCCCCCATTCTCATCTTCTTGTGCTAGAACTGCTCCAATGACATCATTAGATGCATCAACATAGATATGGAATGGAAGGTTCCAATTAGGTTCACAAAGGATAGGAGAAGAGATGAGTTTCTCCTTGATGATTTCAAATGATGATTGAAAATCAGGTGTCCAGATGAACTCTACATTATTCTGTAGAAGGGAAAACATAGGGGTTGTGATTTTACTAAAATTTTCTATGAATCTTCAATAGTATCCAACATGCCTTAAAAGAAACTTTTGACATTAGTCTAGGTTTTTGGGATTTTGAGTTGTATTACTTCGATTTTCTTAGGATCAACCTTAATCACTATAGCTGAAATATGATGTCCCAACACTATTTGTTGTTCCACCATTATCAAGCATTTCTTGTGGCTTAGGGACAAACGATGATCCTCAAATTGCTTCAACACCTTATCTATATTTTTGAGGGCCTCATCAAAGGTTGAACCATATACAGTGAAGTCGTCCATATAAACTTCCACACACTCATTCACCAATTTGACAAATATAGCCAAGATAGCTCTCTTGAACGTTGTAGGAGCATTACATAGCCCAAAAGGAAGAACTTGATATGAAAATGTCCCCCAAGAGTAGGTAAAGGTTATCTTATCCTGGTCTTCTACTACTACTTGTATCTTGTTGTAACTGCTAAATTCGTCCAAAAATGAAAAATATTTCTTCTTGGACAAGTTATCTGACACTTGGTCTACAAATGGTAAAGGGAAATAATCTCTGTGTGTTGCTTTATTAAGTTCTCTATAGTCTACACACACTCTCCACTTTCTGTTCTTCTTCAAAACCACAACCAAAGGTGACACCCATTTGTTGTCAAAAATTAGGTAGATGAACCCTACTTGTAGGAGTTTCTCAATTTCAATTTTCACGATGTCTTTCAGAGCAAGATTGAGTTTTCGTTGTGGTTGGTGAATAGGTAAAACATCCTCAGTAGAGATATGATGAGTACACACACTAGGGTGTATTCCTCTCATATATGTATAGTCCCAAGTGAAAGCTTTAGATCTATTCACCAGGGTGTTGAACAATTTGTGTTCTTCTTGCTTAGTCAACCAACATGTTCAAAGTTTTTCCTGGTAGCAACATAATGGTTTTAACTCCCAGATGGTTGGATGTGATAGTATACATGGGCCTTATTAGGGTGTTAAGAGGAAAAATATGAGGTATGAGTTTATGAAGCTTGACAACATCTGCAAACAAATGGTGTGTTTTTTTAACTAAGTTTGTCAAAGGACAAGGCAATTCCATGAAATTGGAATTATCAAATTTTGTGTGATTTATGTTGATTGGGTGTCCTAGGATCTCTTCTATGTATGTCATCTCCTCTCCACTCGAATCCATATTAATAATTTCCACATTGTTTTCCAATTCATCCTCTAATTCTTCACCATGCTATTTGATGACTACCATGGCTAGTGAAGCCAAATTTTCCTAACCGTTGGGACTTTTTGGTTTATCAACCCATACTTTATTGTGTTCGGTAGGCTTGGTAGGAGGATACAAAAAAAAAATGTTTTCTATTAGGTCCATGTGAAATGGTCATACCTCCCTCTCTACAATCAATTTTGGCTGCAACAATAGTTGGCCATGGTCATCTAAGAAATATTGGATAACTATATTT
Organism: Sequoia sempervirens; assembly: GCA_007258455.2. Taxonomy (NCBI): domain Eukaryota; kingdom Viridiplantae; phylum Streptophyta; class Pinopsida; order Cupressales; family Cupressaceae; genus Sequoia; species Sequoia sempervirens. Next base: position 47,919,288 of record VDFB02168118.1, read on the forward strand.
AGGTGTAAGGGAATAAATTATTTGAAAATATACTAGATATTCCCATCCATCCACCTTAACAAGAACATTTTCAATGATTCCCTTGGGAATATAGCTATGGATTGATTTTCCATCTGCAAGACTATAGTTGTGGGACGTAAATTAGTAAGTCCCAACTTTTCCATCACATCAATAGTCATTATGTTAATGGCTGCTCCAAGGTCCACCAAAGCATTAGGTATTGCTACCTCATTAATAGTTACTAGTATAAGTGGACTACCTAGATCACCATATTTTAGAGCAGTGGTCATTCTAGTGAAAAAGTCAACTAGATAACCATTTATGTGGACAATATTTATTTGTTTTGGTTTCCTCCCTGGAGTTTTGATACACAACTTTTTGATTTTCTTGTGGCAAAGGGACTTCAATTCACAATTGTTTAATTTCTTGTATTAATGCAGTTTCAGTGGATGTGGTCATTTCTAGAGTATCTTTCACAATGATTGGTTTTAGACACTTACAAAAAAGGTGCTTTTATTTTTTCCTTAGGAGTGGGATCCTTCAAAAGTTTAGTTGGAGACTAACCCATCTCCTCTTGAGGTAGTTCAAAAGCTCCAACTGAAGATGGCAAGTGGGGCGTGTTTTGAGTAGCTTCTAGGGATTATTTTATAGATGTGGGCATTGTTGTGGTTGTCTCAGAAGACTTATTAATAGGTTCATCTAGAATTTATTTAATAGTCGGCTATGAAAATGTTTTTCCAAACCTCAATTGTAAGTTTCCACAGTGTATTACATTAAGTCCAGTGATATTGTTCTATTCAACAGAATACACTAGAGTATTTGGGCGATTGTTCTTTGTGTTCAAAATGGGTTGCATCAAAAGTGGTGGTTGGTTAACTTGTTCATTTTGTTGAGCATTCTAGGGAGGTAGTAAAATATTTTGTTGTTGAGTAGGTATCCTTCTGGGCCCAGTATAAAACTAATGTTGAGGTTGATTCCATTAAGGAATGGGGTTTTGAGGGTACCACTACTATTGAGGCTAGTTAGGCCACTGAGGATTTCCCCAATATTCATTTTCCCATTCAGGTGGTCCCTAAGGATAGGTTCCCTAATTAGGTAGTACTAGAGGTGGTGCCTGAGGCCAGGGTGTTTTCCATTGATTATTGTTCCAATTGGTTGAGGTCTCTAGTTAGGGTTTGAATTCTAGCCATAGGAAAAATTTCCTCTAGTTCTTTGATTTACTAGGTTGACTTCTTCCTCAACTAGGGGTGTTCTTTTCTTGGAATTATTGATGGAATTTAGAAGATCACACTAATTAGTGGGGTGATTTTTGTCACATACTTGACAAACATCAATTTTTTCAACTTTGTCCAAAGGGCATTCCCTTAGCAAATGTTTGTTTTAGCACTTGGGGTAGTAAATGGACAAAGTCTCAGGATTTCGGGTTTTAGCCTATATGTCATCTAACGTGGTGTTTAGCTGAACAAGAGTGTCAGTGTTGAAATTGGCTAGCTCTTCACGTAGTTTACCTATTTCATTGGAACCTTTAAAGAGGGTGGACTTCTAGATACCTCCTCGAGTATGAGAAAATTTTTGACACAATTTAGTAATATTGTCCAACCCCAATCATGGACACGTCTCCTTTTCCCATTAAATCCAAGCTCCTTCGAGATTTGTCATCGAGACCTTTAAGGAATAGGGTCTTCAGGATATCAAGACTTCTGACTTCTCCACCACATCGTTTAGGTAAGAAGATAAACCTATCTATGTAATCCTGTAGACTTTCATCCTCATTTTTCCTTATTTTGAACAGTTCTTCTTTCCTATCCCTAACCCTATAGTAACTTTGGTATTTCTCCAAAAAGGAAGACTCCATTTCATTCCAGGAGGTTATTGACCAAGAAGCTAATCCCATAAAAAAACACATGGATGAGTCTTTTAGAGTGGAGGGGAAAAGATTTAGTTTCTGATTATCACACTTGTAGTCATATGTTTGACACAAGACTTTAAACTCAAATAGGAACTGGTCAAGGTCCTCAATAGACAAGCCTCAAAAGGTTGGCAAGAAGGCTGGTGAGATATTTTTCATTGTTGTATCATCATCTATGTCAATACAATAGGATAAGTGAATGTGTGTGGTGGTGGAGGGTTATTATTGTTATTGGCAACATTTCTACAGTCACCCATGATGTTGAAGGGAATGTGATCCTCTTCAAAAATTTGCTTAGTTGGGCAAGGTTCTACAGTTTGCAAGGGAATATGCTCCTCTACAACTATGTGTTCTCTTTCTAGGGTATGTGGGAAGGTCTTAGGCTTGTTATCTCTCAAAAACGCAGGTTTAAACCACAAAAGGTTGCCAAGATTTCACAACGTTTTAGGGTAACAGAACAAGGTTTGAAAGAATTAAACCTTCTACTCTCCAGGCACTGCTAGACCTAGGCGGGTGTACCTATAATAAATGAAGCAGACTTGACTATTGATCTTATCTTCATGCCATGATTTGTCCAAGATGGCAAATTGAAATGGACAAAATAAAACAAATTTGGTATATATTGTATACCAGCATTCAAAACTAAACCCTAAAATGCTCAGTTAACATATGTAAAAAGTATGAATAAAACTAAATGATGAAAACGGTGAGACCAGTGCCTTATATAATATATGGAGTCAAATAAAATCATAGACAACTAACTTCTTTCTGGATTCATTCAAATTGTTTGGCATATTTATTTATAACCAGTATAAAAATGCAAGGCTGTGATTATTGAGTTCTTCTTACTGATCTAAATGAAATTCCCTGATTACTGTGATTAATCAAAAGGATTTAATCCTTCCTTGAAAGAACCTATCAACCAATCACACAGATATGGAAAATACGTACTGATAAACTAGACATAAACTTGTTATGTTGATCTCAATAACCAAGAAACATCAATTTTAGAGAACTCAAATAATTCTTTCAATAGGCACAACACAACAATTGACACCAGAATTCGCCAACAAATCAGATGATTTTCATTGATATTTCCATGGCTTCAAAACATATAGCATAGTCTCAACCCCGTGAAACATGGTGTTCCACCGTATTCTCTATTCTCTATCCTATTCTACCTATATTTTCATATTGTTTTTAAAATAGACATTTATACATTGAGAATATGAAAGGACACATCCTTTCGGAAATAGAAAATACAAATTATAAAACATAAGATAGAGAATAATTAGGCTCTATTTAGCCACAAGTGAGTCTTGTTGAGGTGGTCCAAATAATCTTGGCGCTCATACGTGTCCGCTTCTCCAACAACATTCCAGACCGTAACTTCCATCTTGACCATTTCCTCACTTTGCTTACTCACTTCTTCCAATGTTGTATCATTTGCAGAAGCTACCTTCATGATTTCATTCAGCATTGACAAATACATTAGGGCACACCAATTTCCCTACATTCAACTTCCATGGATTACAGACTGGCTCAAAATGATTCCTCCTATGATAGTGGAAATTGAAAAGCTCATACCCTCTTATAGCAGTCCAGACATCACCTATGAACTTGCATTTGTCATCCAGCTTGTCTACTTCTGCCCTAAGCTATGTAGACCTTCTAGCTTTAGGCCCCAAACCAAGTAATTGATCAATAAGGTCTTGGTTTAGCTTCCTTTTAGTGCCTTCATGCTCTGTATTAGTCTTTTGTTTCTTTCCCTTTGACTGACTACTCTCACCAAGTTTTCTACCCTTACCCTTTCCAAAACCAGAAGACTCCATTTTTCAAGCTTATAGAATCAAAATATGAAAAACAGAAAAGCAATTACTTACAGTATTCTACTTGAGCTCCTCAGACTGAAAAATTGTCTTGGTTCTCTTGTTCAGCTCGCCAATTCACCAGTAATCAATTTGGAAATGAGGAATTGATTAAAAAACTACTGTCATTACTATTCTATCCCATCACGCCATTAATGAAGCACGAATGATGCCTCCTTTGAAATTGGCACTGTCACATCAAATGTTCTTTCGATGAGAAAAATTCAAATCTGGGGCGAAATCCCTTTTCAACATTTATTTCATCATTCACCAAGATACTCTGTGGTCTTACCGACACATGGAACCAACTTGATGACAAATGCTTCTACTTTTCATGTCGCTATGACAATTCAAAGTTAGGGAAATGTCTCATAGATATCATCTTGTTTCACCGAAAGTCTTTATCTACATTGGGTCGCCAAGACAAATTTGTACCCTTGCCGATACAATCTTTGTTTCACCCGCTTCGCTGTGACTTTCAAAGTCAAGGAGATGTTATGTAGATATCTTTGCATCTTACCGATATGTACTTTTCAATGTATTTTCATTCGCTAAAACAAAATCACCCTTTCATCGATGAATTCTCATTTTGGCATGTCCACCAAGTTTTCTCACTGAAGAAATAAACCCAACCATTGAAACAGTACTTTTGGAAAAACAATGAACCTTCAGGAAAACTTACACCGACACCAAATGTCCTACCGAAATCACTCCTCCAGATTGCACCTATTCGGTAAAACTCACCCTGAACCATCTATCAGTATAATATTCATACTTTGGTGAAACTTATGCCAATAAGTTCTCCTGGTGATGCATATCTCCATCAGCATAAGATTTGAATTAGCAAGACTCCATAGCTTCTCATCGATAGATTTGAAATACCTTTGAACTTAGTTCGGCCAAACAATAGCCCCTTCACCTAGACCTTTCCCGATGCACATAAGTCTTATCAAAACATCTGTTTGCAAGTCAATTAGTAAAAAAAAATGATTTTGTTATGAGTTCATACCGATACCAATTACTCTGGCCGAAACAACCCCTTTATGCATTAGTTAGTATGACATGTTGTCTTTGCCCTGACATTAGACTGATGCCCCAACATATGCCAATATACTTTTTTCAGGATGCCTGTTGGCAAGAAAAAATTAGTTCGCCGAAACATTTTCCCGAACACCTTTATCTTGAGCGATAAACTTCCACATGCATCGGTCGGCGAAACACATTGCATTTGCCATGAATTCACTCAGACAATGACTCCCCTTTGCCAAAATGATTCCTTTTGTCACCAAAACAAGCAAATTGTCCCGCCGATAGTCTGCAACAAACATATATTAGTGAAAAATCAGGTCGGGGAGACTTTTACAATGTCTTGCCGATTCGGGTCTTTTAATAAAAAATGAAAGACTTGATGGATTCAATGGATTTTATGACAGAAAACAAGCAAGCCAATACAAAGGACTTTGATGCTTATAATGAGAACTCAATACTGGAACTTTTGGATGCAATAGAATGTAAAAATTTCAAAATTTTATAGTTCTAACAAGGCTAACCCTGCTCAGTCAATTCCTTAGTAAGTTCTTGATCTGAGTTTCCTTCCTCCCTACTTATTGTGGGTACATCGATTGGGGGGGTTTTTGGTATGAATCTTTTGTGGGAGCCTCATTTCCTGACCATATAGAAAAGAAGCCAAAGGACTATTTTTGTTCCTAAAAGAGGTATTCAAGGTACCTCTTCCTAACACTAGAAAAAGAAGGTCCTTGACAATGATGCCAAAAAGTGATAGGTTGTTGTTAGGTCCTAACACTTTAGTTAATAAACACATTAATATATCGGTCGGGTAGTGTCCAAAGGGTATATGTAGTAGAAGAAATCTTCAACTATCTCTCTCAGGTTTCCCAAATACCAAATAAAACTCTAAACTAAGAAGCCACTAAACTTAGAAAGTAGGAAATCATCTATCTAGAAAGATCAAAATAACTAAACTAGAAAGCATAAAACTATGAATCTAAAAAGCATAACCACTAAACTAGAAAGTATGAAAATGATTAAACTAAGAAATATTTAGATTGCTAAATAAGTAAAGCTTGTAAAGAAACTAGGAAACATTGATCCAACCAAAAGATAACAATCTAAAATAGTTAGCAAAAAATTATTTAACAATCTGAGACAACCAAAAGAAGGTGCTCCTGAACTTCAGACATGGTGGAGGAGTACCATGTTGAGTGAGTTGGAATTTTGGCCAAGTGTTGGGATTTTAGGCCTTTAAGTCTTTTGATCAATGTAATAAGGTCTATTAGACCATTTTTCAATGTCTTAGGTGTCTAGGAGGTCTAAAATAGCAAAATTGCAAAGTAATGTAAAAGATGTCAAATGGGCATACTTGTAAAAAATGTAAAAAAGTGCAAAAATGGGAGATGAAAGGTCTAGTAGGTGAAAAACCAATTAGAGTCATTTGGTTTGAGTTGGTTATGGTTGGTAATGTATAAATATGCCTCCCCAACTTCAAGGAAAGGGTGGTGGAAGATGAATTTGAAGTTTGAAATGATGAAACCCTCATTTTCTCTATTTTCCACCCCTTTGTTCTTGTTCTGATGCTATGTATAGAAGGATTATACCTCTCCATGAATTGAGACTCATTGGATAAGATAGTGTTGTGATTCTACTTCATATTGCAATTTGTTTCATTCATTTTCATCAAATATGGAGGAAGATATTGCATTTTCATTGCAGATAGGTTTTTAACCCTCCTAAGGTAAATATTGGTTAAACAAAATTAAGAATCTCTTGAACTAACTGGTGGAAAAGTGTAAAAACTTGTATAATGTCTCATTTTGATGTATACTCCCATATTTCAAGATTGTAGGTTGTGAAGATTTGGTTTGCTAACGATAAATTGATGCCTTGGGACTATATTTATGCATGTTCAAAATGGTACTATAGAATAAACAATGGGTTTTGTTATTTTGTTGTTGAATATAACATCTATCATAAGTGGAAGTGTTTGGGAACAATTTCAAGGTGTCTTGGGGGTCTTTTTCAATCCAGGTTTTTCAAACTAATCAAGATTGGAGTATGTATACATTAAATTGACATGATTGCGTTTCTTTTATGGCAGATTGGTAAAGAAGGTTAAGTAAGGGTTTTGAATGCTTATTTGTAGAATCTAGTGACCACAAACACTACAAATGTTTGGAGTTGATATTAAGGAATGTTGTGAGCCTTTTTCAAAGTTGGGATTTGATGAAACTAAAGGTTTTGAACCCATTTATTCTACTGCCATGTTATGACAAAGTTGATTATTGAAGAGAAACTGTGTTGGGTAAGAATTCTAGTTGTGTGCATGTTTTCTAACCCTAAATGATGCAAAAAAAATGAAATGAAAAAGGAAGAAGAACAAAATACAACACCTCAATATTAGCCTACTTAGACTTGAACAAAACAAAGATGAAACAAAGAATTTACATTGCCCAAGTCGATTGGTTGGTTGACTCTTTGGATTTGATTGCTTGTGTGCTCTTTTGATGGAAAATCACCTAAAACTATATGCAAAATGATCTATGTGCAATGAAGGATGCAATAATGGAATTGGGTATTGGATAAGTGTATAAAAATGGATGCAAGGTGAGCTTGAAAATTTCAACAATGGTGGATGCAAGAGATTGAATGCATGAATGAGAGTGCTTGAATGCTAGAGAGTTGAATGCTTGAATAAATGGTTGAGTGAATGAATGAAAATGAGGCCAACATCCTCTATTTTAGGGGAAAATCCTCTAGAGAAATGGAGGGATAGGATTTAGCCACCATGGACAAGACGAAGGGCTATGGTGACTTGAGGACTCACAAGCCCTCACATCTTACCATGTGGCAATGAGGTGTAAAGGGGGCATGTGATGTGGAGGTACTTGAAAGTACCTTGAGATTTGGAGAAGATTTCCTCAAAAAGGAAGTTTTTGTCCCCATGTGGGAAGGATGTGACACATGAGGAATTTTGAAATTCCTTAATAATCCTCATGGGAAAGAGAGAAACCTTGGAGCAATAAATGTGAATTTTAAATTCACATGATGAGAAGGTATTTTAAAGTACCTTGGGATAAGACAAGGTCTCTTAATAAAGGAGGTCCTTGTCCCTATATGGGAGATGTGACACATGAGGAATTTTAGAATTCCTCAACAACCTACATGGGGAAGAGGAGAGCCTTGGAGCAATAAAAGTGAATTTTTAATTCATATGGGGAAGAGGTTGTCTTGGCTAAATAAAGAAATCATTTATGATGGTTGACTTAGAGGCATGCCATAAATGGCATGAGGATCAGATTAAGGTTGTGCAAATAGGTGATTAGGGAAGGTAATGAAGGATTAGAAGAAAGTTGCAAGTTAAGGAGGATGTGACATTAATCCTGATTAAAGGTGTGCACATCTTAATCATGGATTAATTAAATTAATCTAGATTAAAGGGGGATTAGGGAGGATGTGACAAGGAGAGAGAAAAAAGGGAATTTAAAATTAGTTTAAATTCAAAAGGCCAAATGACTAAATTAAATAAACTAATATATTTATTTAATTTAGAGAGGAAGGGATGAAAGATAAAGTATTTAATTATTAAATTAAATACTTTAGGAACCTTAGGAAATGAGAAATATTAATTAAATAAATCATTTAATTAATATCAATGGGGAATGGATGAATAAAGGTGATGAATTTGACCATACACGAGTGGTCAAATTTAGATGTCTATATTTTGCCCCTCTTCAAAATATTGTTAGAATGATAGTGTTTCAAAGAAAAATAAAATACAGATGACTCTATAGAGGAAATGATTAGAAAATGATGCCCCAACATGGGAGAAGTTGCGTAGGCTGCCCAGATGGTGGGAAATGAAGGGGGATGCTTTGGTCTCACAAGAAAGTGACCATGATGGAGGAATGGAGGAAAATGGTAGGGCATGCCCCCTCAGGATGGTGGTTGGGGAAGAAAAAGGGCCCCTGGGTGACTTCTCGATATGAGAAAATGGAGGGTACCATTGGATAGAGCTAAAAAAACCATGAAGATTGGATTTTGAATGGAGTCAAATGGACACATGGTGTGCAAATGGCAGCTCACAAAAGTTAGAGGATTAGTTAAATGAAAAAATAGTTAAATAAAGGGTAAAAATACCCTAAACTTAAAAGAGGTTAAAAAAAGGAGGGAAAGGCTACATATAGTAATTTTAAGAATTACTATTCCTCATTTTCACACTTGGTAGTTGAGTGAGAGAGAGAGGAGAAGAAGAAGGTGACGAGGATGGCCAAGGAGTACGATGACAATATTATCCATCAGGGGGATGAGGTACGATGGTTCTACCATGAGTGCGCGGTTCCATGCTAAGTTAGTCCCAAAACCCTCTTTGTGATTTTAAGAAAAAATTGTTTTGTTTTTGAATTTGTATGCATTTTGAAAACATGGGTTTGGGGGTTTGGGTAGGTTAGTAAAATGGGTAGGTGATAGAATTTTGATTTCACCCAATTTGTAGGAAAGATCACCTATTTAGAGGTGGCAAGGAAGGGGGGTGAATTCTCCTATTTAATGGGAAAATGCACCTAAAAACAAGAAAATGACCGAAAAGGGTGAGATGGGAGTAGAAAGGGGTAGACTTTCCCATGAATAGGGAAAATCTGCCTGAAACGGGGGCTAGATTTAGTGAATAGGTGACCACGCCCATGAGATGGGAAAATCCGCCCATAAAATGGGTGAATGTGCCCATAAGGTGGACGAATGTGCCCATTTTATGGGCATGACAGCCTGCATCGGGGGGCTGGAGGATCCGCCCATCCATCGGGTGGATGCGCCCACTAGAGAGGTAGGCAGATCTGCCCACTGGATGGGTGGACTTGCTCACTCACCAGATGGGCAAGGGTGCCTACCCATGGAGGCGGGTAAAGGCACCTATCAGATGGGCAAGAGCACTCACCCAAGGGAGATAGGTGGGATCGTCCATTGGTGGGTGGACTTGCCTGTCCCTGGTCGGGCTTGCCCATCCCTAGGTAGGTTCGCCCATGGACAGGTGCACTTGCCCATCCCAAGGGCGAGATCGCCCAATGGGCGAGCCCACTCGCTCATCCCAAGGGTGACAAGAAGGTTCACTCATAAGATGGGTGAACTCACCCATCCCAGGGTGATGGGCAGGTCCACACATCTAACAATTGGACTCGCCCAAGTGGGTGAAGAATGGAAAGAATGAAAAAGAAAGGAGCACATTCATCTGAGTTTGGCGAATTTGCCCAAAAGGAAAAGGAAAAGGGGGTAAAATAGGCAAATTGGGAAATTTTTCCTAGAGGGTGGAAATGTTGAGAAGAAAGACTAGGGCAGGGAAGAAAAGAAGGTGAAAGAGAAGGAAAGATGAAGAGATTGTTTAAATGACTAACATGTTGTGTGATGTGAATGCAGCGGTTTGAGAGCTTGTGGACACGGGAGAGGCATTTAGATGTTCTTGAGGCGACAATAGTGGCGATGAATGGGGAGGACCACATAGCGCTAGCATGGGTATGGCTGCTACACATGTTGGGGTACCCTACTATTAGAGTGTATCGAGCATTATTGACAGCACTGATAGAGGGATGGGATTTAGAGACGTCTCAATTCCACCTCCTGACAGAGGAGATTATTGTCACCTTAGAGGACAAGTGGAGGATCCTATAGCTACTGATAGTAGGTCATCTGGTGAGTTGGACAAGATCAGAGGGGTAGGAGTTGGACCGTACCCTATGGGCATTCTTTGGACAAGATGACTTACCAGTTTAGGGGATGGTTTTGGATCTAGATAGATGTTTAGGGTTGGGAGTACCTCCACTACCATTATACCTCAACAGTTTGATTAGTGGGATTTTGCTACCAAACAAGAGGGGACATTTTTGAAGCCTCAAGTTCATGGAAGTTGTTAGACACATTATAGAGTAGAGGGAGGGGGAGTTTGCATGGGCTCCATGCATGTTGGTACAATTATACAGGGATATGCACGTGGTGTGCTATCGGGTGGAATTTAACATTACACAAGTGACCTTTTTACGGGTATGTTCCTGGGAGCACATCAGTGTGGCCAGGCCAGGAGTTGTGATAGGAGGGGGGCAGGATCCTACACTACTAGTATCATATTGATACGAGACAGAGTACAACTAGAGTTTTCATTATTAGGGCACTAGTGATTTAGATAGATGGAGGAGGAGGCTAGATGATTTACAGGAGGATCATATAGTGTGGAGGCCATACATGACACATCGATTCTCTAGATGGAAGGAGGAAGTGGAGAGACATAGAGGATACTTCTAAATAGTATCCTATTTGATTGGGAGAGAGCCCTACATAGTGGAGCTACAAAGGATAAATCGAGTGCTGAGTCAGTTCAAAGTTCAGCAGGACATCCCTCGTGGACTGCAAAGATTTAGACAAATCATCTGAGTGACCACAGGGGGTCAAATTGCTGATGATTTTGTAGGACAACAGTTGGAGGAGCTGCAGGAGGTACCTTACCTAGGCAAGAGAGGAGGGAGAGTAGATGCAGGGACTACAATGAAGTTCTCCACATGGTGGGCCCACCATCAACCAACACAAATTATGATGGAGTAGCCGATTACAGAGGCACATGGCTTTGGTCCAAAGGATGAGATGAGACTAGTAGGACAAAGGATGGGGAGGAGGAGAGGAGGAAAATAGAGGAGAGGATAGGAGGAGGTTGAGGTAGGTGAGGAGAGAGAGGACCGATAGAGGAGAGGCTAGGAGGAGGCTGAGGCAGAGGAGGAGAGAGACGATCCATAGGGGGAGGCAATGGAGGTGGATGCTCTCGAGGTTGATCCATTGACCGTGGTACCATACGTACTGCCACCATTGGAGGACCCAACCGTACTATTAAGAGGGGCCCTGGAAAAGCTACAAATTTCAAAGCAGAGACTTAGAGATTTAGAGGTTGGGAGGAGTAGACTGGTGGTTGAGGTGACTAGGTTGCATGCAGAGGTGGACAAAGTGCAGGTAGAGGGAAAGAGGGACTATAGGACCTTAGCTAATGAGGTATAACTACATGTAGAGGAGGTACAGGCTAAGAGGGATAAACTACAGTCTGAGGTAGGTGGTTTGTGAGTAGAGGTGACTTAGATGGAGGCAATGGGACAAAGAGAGCATGGAGAGCTAGTCGAGTTGAGGTTGGATTGAGACCAACTATAGGCCTAGGTGGGTGGTTTGCAAGCAAAGGTGAGTCAATTGGAGGAAATGGGACAAAGAGAGCATGGCGAGCTGGTCAAGTTGAGGTGGGATCGAGACCGGCTATAGGCTGAGGTGACCATACTATAGGTAGGGGGATAATGGGAGCCTCGAGGATCAATGGACCAAGTATCTTCATAGGCCCTGGTGGAGATAGAGAGAGATATGGAGGATTTGAGGAGATAGGTGGTGGGGCTATTAAGGGAGAGGATTAAGCTAAGATAGGAGAGAGATGATCTCTGTGACAGAGTAGAGGTAGTAGAGTAGATGACAGGGGCTATAGGATTGGTTCTGGAGAGAGAGGGGGCTATGATGGCATAGATACAAACCTTGTGGGGTGAGAGATGTGGAAGTGGTACACATATTAAATCTACAGGATGAGAGGGATACGATGGTAGGACAAATGAAAAAACTACAACATGAGAGGGATGCAGTAGAGGTATGAGTATAGACTTTGCAGGGAGAGAGGGATGCAAGACAAACACAGATTTAGGTATTGGAGAGAGAGAAGGATGCAACACAGGCAAAGGCATAGGATGTGCAAGGTGAGAGGGGAAAGATAGGGGCAGAGGTGCAAAAATTGCAGAGGGAAAGGGATGTCATGGAGAAACAAGTACAGGTTGTGCAAGAGGAGAGGGACAAAGTGATATCGCAGGTGTCTCGGGTGTAGGCATAGATTGGTCAGTTGTGGTTGGCACATGATGTATGGGCATAAGAGAGGATATCCATAGCCAAATTTTGGGATAGGTATAGGGTAGAGCGAGATTCATCTAGGTATTAGGCAGCAGAGAGAGATGAGTACATGAGGGAGGCAAACTACTATATGGCAGCCTACTACAGAACAATGCTAGATTAGACACAATAGGTACCTCCCTACGTCTGGGTGGTACCAAAAATGTCACCACTGTCCTACTCAGTAGGGACACACTCGAGGGTATAGTAGCTATCAAGAGACCCCTCCACATAGAGGGCCAGTGCCAAAATCACCATAAAGGTCAAATGTGGGTAGCTCACAATAGAGAGGATAGAGGACAAATGACAAGATACAAGTTTTTGACAGGTGTAGGATAGGCGTACAGTACCGAGTAGAAAAGATCACATTTGATTCAGAGCTTTGTACTTGTATTTTATTCAATGATTACCAATGTATATGAAGGATATGTATTTTGATGATATGATGGATATTATTATGGATCATGTGATGGACATTATATTTTGATATTTATATGAGATGTGACAACCCTTATTGACACTATGTTGTGTTTGTATGATAGATGATTTATTAATGCTCATGTGTATGTATGTGATTTTATTATGGATGATGTTGATGATGATTTATGTTTATTCCTATATGGATAGCATGGATGATACGTATGATGACCTAATGTTTATGATGCAGGATGTGATGAATGATTTATGACATTATAGGCTATGGCTATGGATTTAAAAATTTGTGATGCAGGTGGCGATGTATGTAATTTGTTAATGAGATGGAATAACATGGAAATAAATTGATAATAATATGAATCTAAGATGCTTAGAACAACCAATTATGATTAAGCTAAACAATTTAAAAGAACATGAGATGACAATGCATATGGTATGACCTACATACTGATGGAACGAGTGGAAGGCTGACTTTATTTTGGATCATGCTTGGTTTAGCTTATAAAATAAAGGTATGTGGTATATTAGTGAGATGGACTAATGTGAAATTGAATGCAACATGGACATGAGTGTAAATAAGGGCTTGCATAGTGACGAGGGTCGATGGTAGGTGTATCATACTTGCTTTAGTTTATGGGAAAGTACTTTCCCTGTAATCATTACAAAATTAAGGGTGGATGGGTGTGAAACTGCACCTTTCAAGAATCATAGTTTCCCTGTAATCATTACAAAATTAAGGGTGGATGGGTGTGAAACTGCACCTTTCAAGAATCATAGGTATCCTAAGAAGAAGAGTGGATGGAAGGTGAATGTTTGCACAACCAAAATAATAGGTCATAGGTTAGGTATAGATGAAATGCAACATAATTGAACATGAAATGCAATCCTAATGTGATTTTCCATTTCTTGAGCACTAATTTTTGCTATAACATAAGACACTAGATGCTAGGGTATGTGAAACCAAGGCGAATTAATGTATAATGCATAGAACAAACACATTAGACAAGAAAGCTATCCCAACACCCCAAAGTTGTAAAGGCTTTGGTCAGGCTAGGCATTGGGATAACCACAAGTAGAAAAGGATGCCCCAACGTAACATGAGACCGTAGGGGTCTTAGTGGGTACAACACGAGACAACCAAGAAAACAACAACAAACAAAAAGAGCAAGAGATGCCCCTATGTTTACTAGTCAAAACACACCATGATATGATAGATTGTAGTGGTGTTGACAAGTTATGATAGGAAGCTCAAATGCAAATAAAATCCAAAAGTATCAAAAGATCACAATAAATTTCAAATGTCCTTTGCCACAAGATCAAAAGGTGGATGAGATTGATGTGGTATGATGAGGAAGGGTGCATCCTATTAAGACCAAAGATGGAGACTAAACTAAGAGATCAACATGATGCGAAATATTTGAAACTAACTGAATCTGATGATACTAGTGGATCTTGTTTGTTAAGAACTGGCTAGATAAGGACATACTTGACGATGAAACGTAAGACAAAAGACACAAGACACAAGATGAACACACCCTAAATAACTAGGGGCTCAGGGGCTAATCAGAGATTAGCCTTGCCTACGTGAAAGCACAGAGCCCTTGTATTTCAAGTAAAGACCATGGATAAAAGAGGAAAGAGGACAATGGAGATAATAATGGAAAGTGATGACTGGATAGACAAAAGCCCCAGAGGTGGATCAAATGATCAACCTTGCCTACATGAAAGTGCAAGGGTAGCGTATTTTAAAAAAAACAAATGACAAAAATGAGACCAAAAGACCAACATGAAAAGATGGGATCTAAATGAAGACTAACATGGTGAAGGACCCTAGATGGAAGCAAATGACTAAAACGACCACAAGGACTGATGATACAAGCTCAGATTAGGATAAAATCTCGGGATGACAAATAGTAGATGAAGATCGTCCAATGCTGAACCAAAATATACCAAGTGACAGGATAAGGGATGCAGATGGAAGGATAGGATCGATAGGATGATAAGATATGAGATCAGGATGGGTGGAAGCATAAAGTGACTAGGAAAAAAGGTAGATAATGATTAAGCCATGTACCAGTGGTGCCTATGACTAGGTTTTCACCAAACATACTTATCCAAGGTGCCACCAAGGGTGGTTTTCACCATAGGATGAATTATTTCTCTTTATTATTTTTGGGATTTTTTGTATTTTTGAAAATTTCTTACTTTTTAATTATTTTTTTGCAAGATAGGATAACCTAGTTGACTTCAGTGTAAAACCTTTTTAGGTGCATGATGTTAATGGGATCTTTTAGGGGCTAACCTTCAGGTGTGGCAAGTCTATATTCCCTAGATCCATATTTTGTTGTGATGACATAGGGACCTAGCCAATTTTCTTCAAATTTACCCTTCTTATCTCATTCCTGCCGAGTACATTGATTCTCCTTAAGAACTAAATCACCAACATTGAATTGTCGAGGACAAAACTTCTTGTTGTAGCTTCTTTTAAGATGATTCTGATATGCTTGAAGATAATTATATGGTTTGATCCATTTTTCATCTAGGAGTTCTAGCTGATTGAGTCTTACAACCTAAGCATCTTTGTCACTAATAAGGTTCTTCAAAGATATTCTCAGTGAGGGGATCTCAACCTCAATTGACAAGATGGTATTGACACCATAAATGAGAGAATACGTGGTGGCGGTAGTAGGAGTGTGGATGGAAGTGTGGTAGGCCCAAAGGGCGGGATGGATATGAAGGTGCCAATCTCGACCAATATTGTTAACCACCTTCTTAAGGATCTTGATCAAGGTTTTGTTGGTAGCCTCTGCTTGACCATTACCTTGGGGGTAATAGGGTGTAGACCATTGGTGTTGGATGTGGAAGGTTTCACACATGTGTTTCATCGCTTGGTTCTTGAATGGTTTTCCATTATCTATGATGATGGTGGATGGGATTCCATATCTACAGAGAATATAGAAAATGATGAATTTGGATATCTTAGTACCTGTGATTTGAGAGAGTGGAATTGGTTTCGCCCATTTGGTGAAGTATTTAGTAGCAGTGATGATGAAGGTGTGGTCGTTAGAGGATGGAGGGTATATCTTTTCAATTAAGTTAAATCCCCATTGAGAGAAGGGCCATGGTGCTATGAGAGGCTGTAGATCCTGAGCAAGAGCATGTATCAAATCCGTGTGTTGTTGGCAAGGTAGGCAATTCTTAACAAACTCACAAGAATCATGCTCCAGTGTAGGCCAGTAGTATCCCACTCTGAGAATTCTTTTAGCTAGTGCCATGTCATTTGAATGGGCCCCACAAACACCACTATGTACTTTTGTTAACGTAGTGTGAGCTTCAGTCTCATTTAGACACCTGAGAAGGGTTTGCTCATACCCACGATGATAAAGCGTATCACCTATGATAGTGTAATGGGATGTACGTTGGATGAAATATTTTCATTGGTTGAGTGTCAGATCAAGAGGTAAGATATTATCATGAAGGTAAGTGTAGATGTTGTGATACTATGGTGACATAGGACCTACAATGTCACACACCATTTCACTTTTAGGGATGTCGTAAGCTAGGATTAAGAGTTGTTCGACTAGGAACTCACACTTTGGTCGATCTTTTAGCATGTCAATTAAGGAACCAATTATAGCCATGGAATCCACTACTTTATTATGCACTCTCGGGATCTGGTTAAATTGGATAGAGGTGAAGTACTTTTTGAAGTCATCCACCATGTGCTTATAAGGTAATAGCTTATCATCTTTTGTTAGAAACTCATCATTAACCTATTTGATGATCAACTAGGAATCAACAAAGACTCTCAAGTGAGTGATGTGCCATTGGATTGCAATTATAAGGTGGGTGAGAAAAGCTTCATATTCGACTATGTTGTTTGTGAATGGAAAAGCCAACCTAAATGAATTGGGGATATAATCACCTTGGGGGGTGACAAATAAGATTCCTAACCCCGTTCCATTATGTGTGTATGACCCATCAAAGTATAGTGTCCACATGGCCACTTCTATTACTGTGAAGACCCCTTCATCAGGAAACTCTATCATCAAAGGATAGGCATCTACCAAGGGAGCGTCTTCCAACTGATTTTCTATCACTTTCCCTTTAATAGGATTTCAATCCACATATTCTATATCAAATTTTCTTAAGAGCATGGCCCACTTAGCCATGTGAATAGTTAGAGGTTTCCTGGATAACATATATTTGAGTAGATCGACCTTGGAGATTAGCTTCATTGGGTGACTGAGCATATAGTGTCGAAGCTTTTAAGGGCTGAAAACTACATCCAAGAAACCTTTTTCCATTGGGGAATAATTGAGCTTATAGCCTACTAGGGTCTGGATGATGTAGTAAATTTCTCATTCTTTTGATGACTCATCATGTTGCACTAATAATTCCCCCAATGCGTTTGATGTGGCAGAAATATACAATAGGAGTGGTTTACCTAGAATTAGTGGTATAAGGATGGGTAGGTGAGCCAAATACTCCTTGATCTTGTCAAAACCAAGTTGACACTGTTGATCCCATTTGAAAGCATTATCCTTTTTCAAGAGATGAGTGAATGATTGGAATTTATTGGTTAATTGAGCTATAAACCATTGGATGGATTGTAACTTACCTTGAAGGCTCCTTAACTATTTTAGATTGTGTGATGGAGGCATCTCCATGATTTCCTTGACTTTTGCTGGGTCGACATCTATGCCTCTTCTAGATATGATAAAACCCATTAATTTTCCTAATGTGATCCCAAAGACACATTTCTTTGGATTTAGCCATAGCTTATAGTACTCTAGACACTCAAAATTTTTAAGGATTATCAGGTGCTCTTTTCTTGTTCTTGATTTCCCTAGCAGATCATCAACATAGTCCTTTGTTATGATGTGAATGAGGTCGTGGAAGATGAATATCATGGCACATTGCCCCAACATTCTTGAGGCCAAAGGGCATGACATTGTAACCAAACATGCCCCAAGGTGTGGTGAAAGTTATTTTATGTTGATCTTCAGGCACAATTCCGATTTGATTATATCTAGAGATTCCATCCATGAGGGAAAGCATCTCATGTCTCATAGTTAAATCAACCAACATGTCAATTTTTGGTAAGGGGAAATCATCCTTAGGACATGCTTTGTTAAGGTCCCAAAAATCTATGCAAACCCTGATATTCCTATTTGGTTTGAAAATTTGTACTATGTTGGAAATCCAATCAGAGTAGTTGATGGGTCTTATAAATCCATCTTCTAATAGATTTTATAGCTCCTTCTTGACTAGTAGAGCTACTTGGGGATGCATTTTTCTGAGCTTTTGCTTGATGATTTTGGCATCTGGATGTACATCTAAGTGATGTACTACTAGAGCAGGATCAAGACCTAGCATATCTGAATATATCCATGCAAAATTAATGATGCCTTCTTTGAGAAGTTGGGTGATGGTAGAGTACTCTTCCTCTGATAGTGATTTGGCTACATATGTGATTTTGGGATCTTCTTTAGTTCCCAAATTTACTTCTTGTGTTTCCTCCATTAGAATGGATGATCGTTCAAATAGTTGAGTTCCCACAAGGGGAAGATGAACGTCCCCATCTGCTAGTGCCTCGTCAAGGTTATGCTGACAGATACACCCTTTATTTTTACTTTTTATGAGTCAAGAAGCACCTCAGAAAGGTTTTTGCTAGGTGGCCCTTTTTTATTTTGCTTCCTTTTTCTTTTTCAGTTAGGGAGTTCATCTTCCCCCAATCCCATAAGATGTACATACATATCCACTAAGGGAAAGGTGTCAATAGGTGTTCTACCATGTAGGTCCCCATCTATGAGTTCAGGATGATGAAGGGATAGGGTGATGGTGCAGATAGATAGGCATTCAAACATGGAAGAAAGGTCTACATGATCCACATCATTATACATGTGTTTAATGGATTCTCTTCTGGTATGTCTTTGAGGATATTGTTTCCCACACCAATGTTGTTAGAGGCACTAGTTGATGGCATAGGACTCTTTTGTTTGGTGTCATAGGCCAAACCCAAATTTCTTGGATGCATATAAATGTCTATTGGTTGTCATCTCCCTTTCTCTACTACACCAAGGCCTCCCCCCTAATAATTGTGTTTCTTCGCAAACTTAGAGGGCCAAGGATAGGTCTCTTGGAAATATTCTTTCAAGGGGGGAGAGGGTTCAGGTTCCTCATGGTATACCCATTGGTTGATGTCATCTTTTAGTGTGTCTTGCCTTAACCTAGGGGAGTGAAAGGTGTTGGATCCCACATTTTTGTAGCTCAAGGTGATCGTCTTCTCTTCTTCCTTTGGTGTAGTCTGAGAAGGTTGGCCATATGTGTGTGGTGAGGGTGGCATAGTTGCCACTTTCAAAGCTACACACATTTTGTATTCACCACATCCCTTTTCAATGATCTGGACTTTGGTATGGGTGGAATTAGATGCAGATGATGGAGTTAATGAAGTGGTGGCTAGCACGTTGGTAGATGAATGGGATGATGATGTATGAGGTGGTCACATTTCCACTCTAGGGCAGCAATGAGAATGGGGAAAAGAAGCTTATAATGCACAAAAATATTCAAATGGTTGAGGATTCGCTTGTATTGTAACTTCTACCCCATTAAATGGAAATTTCAGAAATTGGTGGTATGTGGATGGAATGGATTGCATGGCGTTGATCCATGGACAGCTAAGGAGGAGGTTATAGAGGAGTTCCAGATGAAGGATGTGATAGGTAGTGTATTGCACAATGGACCCAACCTGAATTGGAAGACAAATTGTCCCTTTAGAATCACACTTTGCATTATCATATGCCTTGATAGTGATCACTTGATTATTTAAGTCAACGTGGGTGTATCCCAGCTGATTTACAAACTTTAACATGCAAAGATTCAGGCTAGAGCCATTACCTACTAGGACACTTTTCACTTTATTGCGAGCTACTAGGACTTCGATGTGGAGAGGATGATTATGGTTGGAGTAAATTAGGGCATGTCGTTTTGGCTAAAACCTAGTTGATAGGTTGTTGAGAGATGTCCTACCAATGCTTGAAATTGTGTAGGGTCTATTTCATTGGGAACTTGGGTGTCTTGTAAGGCCTTAGTTAGGATTTCTTGGTGTACGAGAGAAGACTTAAGCAAATCTAGAATGGATATTTGAGCTGGTTTCTTTCCTAGATGATGAAGAATGTTATATTGAGAACTTACAGGTGGTGGCTGGGTGGATTTGGAGTTTCCAGGGACTGTGATATGAGTACGATAGTTTGTAACAACACACTATGGGTCCTTACCTTTTACATGTATCACAGGTACACGTGGTTCTACTTGTTCAATGTGCATGATGAGACCCTCATAATTAAATGGTATATTTTTGTAATTGATGTTGTTGGTGTTGTTACCCTAATTATTATTGTTGTTGGGCCTTGGGTTTGAGTTTGGCATGCTAGGACCTTGGTTATGCTTAGGGAAGGAATTTTGATATATCTGCAGTTGAGAATTAGAAGAGGGTGTCGTGTTGGCATCCACATGTATATCACCCCCATCTATGAGATCCTAGATGTATGTTTTCAAACCTTGACATTTATTCAATGTATGCCCTTTAATCTTATGGAACTCAGAATATTCATTTTCTTTGTACTAGGTTGGTTTGGGCTTGGATTCGTCAAGAGGCTTGGTCATAGGATATGTGATTGGGTAATTAGCTTGAAGGAGCCTATTAAACACGACACTTAGGGGTTCTCCTAGTTGAGTAAATTGATGTTTGTTACCCCCTTGATTATTTTGATTAGATTGTTGGGGTGGATGAGGTAACCCTTGTGGTATTGATATAGCGTTATGATTTGACTACCGAGGAGGGGGATATTGTGGCTTCTGGAAAGCATTAGCTACTTGGACGTGTTTGGTGTCAATGACACCATCATTGATAGCATTTTTGTTCTTGTTACAGTAATGAGGCTTATCCCCAAACAACTTCTCTTTATCAGAGTTAGAAAATTTTGACTAACCCTTTGGCAATAAGTTCCCTCTAGAGGATAGGGCCTTTCTCCACTATTTCCACAAAGGTTGTGACACAGTGAAGTCTTAAATTGTGGGCCATATTTGGATGAGAGTTTTTGATAAACAAGGTGACCATGTATTTTTCCCTTAGTGGGGATTTCATCTGAATGGCTAAAGCTTTCCATCTTTGATGATAGATTGCAAAAGTTTCTCCCTCATGTTGCTTTTCTTTTAGGAGATCCAACATATCAATATCTTTCTCTAGATTAAAGGAGAAGTGGGAGACAAACTATTCTGAAAGCTCTACAAAGGACTTACTAGATCCCTTCTTGAGACCCATAAAGCAGTCAAGAGCTATCCCTTGTAAACTCCTAGGAAATAATCACATGAGGTAATTGTCATTATGCATGACTTCTTGACAATGGGCATAAAACTCTTGAAGATGAGCCTTGGGGTCTTTTGTTCCTTTATACTTATTGAATTTTGGCATTTTGAGATGCTTTGGGAAATGAATCAATGAAATTGAAGGATCAAATGGATAAGGACAAATGTCCTCAAACTTAAACGATTGTTTGCTAGTCCTTGCTTTCAAGTCCTTTAATGCAACTTTGAATTCTTCCAAATCTTTATTGAGAGGCACTAGGGGAGTCGGATTAGATGGATTGGGTTGATTGTAGTGAGGATATTGTTGGTATGATGAGGATGGGACATAAGCGATTTGATCATAATTTTGTGGTGTATATGGAGGTGTTTGCTAGTATTGATTGGCATATGTGGATTATGGTTGGGAATTTACATAAGGTGGATAGGAGGATGACAAATTTTGATTGTAAGAGGTGGAGGTTGTTTGTTGATAGGGTGGCTGCTATTGATAATATAAAGTGGATGGAGCACCTTGCTAATATTGTGTAGGAGCTTGGTAGTATGACGATGTGGAAGCTCCTTGTTGGTATGATGATAGTTGTTGATAGTAGGAAGTAGATGGAGCACCTTGTTTATAGGGTGGTTGTTGCTAAGTATAGTGTGGATTGGATTAGTAATTATACACAACATTGGGATTTTGTGTGGTATATGGAGGTGGTTGTGGATTAGATGTTTGATGGTAAGGATTCGAGTATGATTGTGGAGGATTGGTGTAAAGTGGCTGTTGAGTCTGCGATGGATTTTGAGGGACTAGATGGAGATTTGAATTTGGATTGGATGGAGAAACATAGGTGGTATATGTGCTTAACGGATGGTAGAGATATTGTATCAACGGATTACATTGTGTTTGCGTGGGAGTGTGTACTAGGGTGGTTGTTGTTGTTGTGGTGGTTACTGGTAAGGAGGACAAGATGGGATGTGTTGCTGTTGTGGGATTTTTGTGGAGGCACCATGGGGTGGTTGAGGTTGTGATGTAGCTTGCATTACCTAATGAGGGGATTGTGTAGGAAAAATAGTATGTTGTTGTGGGACTGATTTTTTTTGCTGTGAAACAATTTATTGCAGTATTGGGATGTTTGGTTGCGAAGGTTGTTGATGAGGTGGTTGAGATGAGATAGCAGCAATAGAAAAATGATGTTGCAACACTTGCAAAGAGATAATAGTGTGTTGTAGCGATGCTTGCAATGTAGCGGATTGTTGAGGATGAACAAGAGGCTGTTGGAATGCAGGGATGTTATCTTGAGGTGGCGGTAGTAAATTGCCCGTGGGTGTAGGTCCTAGAGGTGGCATCAATGTAAGAATAGAATTTTCCCTAGTGTTGATAGGTGGTTGACTAGGCTGATGAGGCATGAGTGGTGGAGTAGATGGGATATTCTATGGCATACCATAAGAAAATGGGTCATTTGGATTAGGTAGTGCCCCTGAGGCTGAGGATAGAATGTGAGGGTAGCTTGCGAATTGATACATCACAATATTTCCAAAGCCAGGTTGATACCAATTTTCTATGGGTGGACCCTCGAGAACATACATATTTCCTAGAACATTTTGTGAAGTTTATGGGTCTTGAGGTGTTGGAAGAGTCTGGGCACTGGTATATTGCAACATGTCAAAGTCAAGCAACAATTTGTTTCCTTTCATGATTAAGGTGGCAAGAATCTTATCCCCACGCTCGTTGAGGAGGCGATCCGTCATCTGAATATTGGCGGGGTTACTAAGGTATTCATCAATCGTGACTTCAGGCTGGACTACCATGTTCTTGTCACCAGGTGGCGAAGTGTTTTGAACGTCGGTGTTGGATTGTGACAAGGCACCGTTGTTGGGATCCTGAGGGATATTTGGATGGGAACCTTCAACTTGTTATTCTGTCATTTGCTTCTTTGCTTGTGGTCGGGTTTGAATGGGCATGAAGGTGAAAAACTACTAGGTGAACTAATGATGAGGTTAAACTCTAAGATGCAATGCAAAAATGACCTAAGTGATGATTAAAGGATTGATTAGATTAGGTGAGGGATCAATAGATTGGATGATTGGATAGGGATGTGATTAGATTAGATTGGATAAGATTGATTGATGAAATGATTGAAGAAGTTAGATGATGGATGAGATAGGATGATGAAAGGGATTCTAAACCAAGTACAAAAATCACCCTAGGTGACTTAAGGTGTTGATTGATCAGATTAAAGGACAAATAGATGATTATGACACCAAATCCACCTCAAGATGGAAGTGGATTGATTGGGTTGAAGATGATGATTGACTCAGGATGGATGACAATCCTAAGTAGATGTGTGGGATGGTGATCAAATTTAGACACCTAGGCCAAATTGGATAATAACCTCTAAAATGAAGTTCAGGAGATTTGGATTGAAAAATGATGATGGATATGCAACCTAGAGATGTTTTAAGATGTGCCTATATTATTTGGATGATAAGAAGATGACCTTTGGAAAATACAAATGGAATGAAAATGAAGATTATGGGTGAACGAAAGGTGATAAAATTCTTTGATTTCCGCAAATGGCTTGGAAAAAAATAAGCTTTTGAGGGCCCATGATCCAAGAGGATCCAAGAATCTCAAAAAAATATCACAGTCTCAAAATCTCTCAAACTTGACATCATTGGATAGAGCTTGCTAACATGATCTTGATGCAACCTGAATTGCATCAAAAGGAGGTCATATGCCAGAGTTATGCTTGGTCAAAGGTTTGGTTAAACAGGCGAATCAAGCATTCAAAAAGGTGGAAATTTGATTTTATCAAATCCAATAAAAAATTAGACCAAGTTTTAGTGCTTGTCGTGCTAATTTCGGAACTATCCTCGGTTTTGAAAATGGAGTTCGTATGAGAAAAATAGAGCCAGTCAAAGTTTTAGTCAAAATGATGATGTTAGCATGTGACATGGCAATTGACTAGATGGTGACGTGAGAGTTGCAGGTGATGTGGCAAAAATCTCACAAAATTTACGTACCATGCTTTATTTTTGAAAATAAGGCGTGGAGGATTATTTTATCTCACAAAAATCCATCGGATTTTGTGAGATCCCAATCGGATTTGGTGGGATCCAAATCTCCTAAAAATTAATGAAATTAACTCATGTGAAAAAAAATAAAACCTCCTAAAAAACACTAAATTGTTATTTTATTTTTAAACTCAACCCCATAAACTCAAATAGCCTGTGAATATAATAAGACAAGGGATTAAAAGACAAATTCCAATTGTTTTATTAAGGGGTTGTTTAATGTTTTTATTTTTAAAATGGGGAAGTTATTGTTTTTATATCAACGGGTTAGTGTTTTTTGTAAGGCTTATAATTATAAAAGCCAAAGGAGGGGGGTTAAATTGTTATTTTATTTATTATGGTGGTTTTTAACCCCATATGCAAAATTTATGTATAAAAGGAGGTGATGTGATAGGGCCTTGAGGCATTTTTTTTGGAGAAATAATTCGGATGTGTTTTTTGAGAGAAAATTTTATACTCTTTGGAGGAATTTTTGGGAGAGAAATTACAAGGAGTTGATTACACCAAGAATTGTAAGATTGTAAAGATAGAGATTGTGAGTGATTTAAGCTTGGATATTGTAAGAAGGCTATTGAAGCTTGGCGATATCAATAAAGCAGTCCAATGTTGAGAAGCGGACCCGGAGACGTAGCTCAAATTGAGCGAACTCCGTTATCAAGTTGTTTGTGTCTCTCTTCCATCTCTTTCTTGTTCTCTCATTTATTTTGGTGTTATGTTCTCTCATGAATGTTATTACAGATAATTGATTTAAAGTGTTTGAAAGGATTACTTAGTTTCATAATTTCAATGGTTAAGATATATAATCTTGCATTACTGTTGGATCAGGAATTAAATCTATAATTGGATTAAGTTTTGGGAAAATTTAACATCCTAGTTTACAGATCAAGTTGGTATCAGAGCAGTTTAACAGGAAAATTACAAGTGGTGAATGTTAACCAGGTTGAAACTGAAGCAAGGAGAAGGTGCACTTACATAGTTCAACCCAGAGATTGGGAAACGAAGGACTTTTCCACGATCAGAGATGGTAGGTGAACAAAGTTCTATAGAGCTTGATGAGAAATCTTTCCAAAAAGATTTTCTTGAAATGAAAGCTATGGTGGAAGTTCTTTTCCAAGAGAGGCAAGAACGACAGAAGAGAAAGGAAGACAAGAACAGAAAGGAGGAAAATGAAACTACTTCAAAAGAAGACAAAGGTAAAGGAGTAGGAGGTGGTGGTGACCCTCCTGAACCTCCATCCCCATCCTCTTCATCTTCTTCATTGTCTTCTTCTTCATCTAACTCTTCTAAAAAGAAACAAGTTGTGCAAACACCTTTGTTAAAACTAGATGTCAAATTCGAGTTGCCTATGTATAATGGTGAATTGGATGCAGAGAAACTGGATAACTGGCTTAAGCAAATTGAAGTGGATTGCAGGGTTCAACAGATCTTGGATGATTCTTCCAAAATCCAGCTAGCTACTCTTAGAATGGGAGGCACTGCATTGGTTTGGTGGGAGAGTAAGATTCAAGATGATCTTGCTACACATGGTAAAATCATTTCATCTTGGTATGAGTTTACTTCTTCTTTAAAGAAACAATTTTATCCTTTGGGTTATATGCAACAAGCTGTTATGGATTGGCAAAATCTTGAGATAGGGTAAAGGACAAATGGTGCAAGAGTATACACAGGTGTTTAGGAAGAAAGCACTCACTCTTGGAATTCCTCTTTATACACAAGAAACTTTATTAAAGTATATAGGTGGTTTGCATTCACATTTGAAACATACAATCTTGATGTTTAATCCATCTAACTTTGATGAAGTGTGTGTACAAGCAACCCATATTGAAGCAGGTGGAAGGAACATAAGTTTCAGTTCAAAGAAGGAATTTGTTCCTCCAACTGAAGGCAATAAAAAGGGAAAGGAGAAGAAAGTAGCCACCGTGAAGAAAGAAGAAGGTGAAAAGCCTACTTGTTCACATTGTCAGAAGAATGGGCACATAGATACGAAGTGTTGGAAATTGCATCTAGAATTGAATCCAAAGTGGTTTAAGGATCGTAAAGGAAAGCAAAAGGCCACAACTATCATTCAAGATCTTGGATCAGATTCTGATGACGAAACAAAGATAGCAGTTGTTGGTTTGAAAGGTAAAGCTTTTGTTGGTAATGATTATGTCATTGATGTTTCATGTACTTCTACTTCTAAAAGTCATGTTGTTCCTGAAGATACCAAAAGATGTGAATTGTTTCATATAAGGATGATTACTAAGAACACTAAGATTGACGCACTGATAGATAGTGGGTCCCAAGTTAATTTAATTTTAGAAGAAGTTGTTAAACAATTGGGATTGAAAACAAAGCCACATAAGAAACCTTATCCATTAGGTTGGGTGTGCAATGATAATAGATTGCAAGTAACTAAGCAATGCAATTTAAGATTTGCAATAACATCTAAGTTTATAGATGAGGTTGAATTTGATGTGGTTCTACTTGATATTTGTGGCATTGTGTTGGGTAGCCCATACTTATATGATAGGAAGGAAATCTTCTATAGGGAACATACTTAGTATCATTTATTTAAGGAAGGAATTGAATACATTGTGCATTCTCATCCAATTAAGACTAATAAATCTTTTGTGACAATGGGGCAATTGAAAAGGGTAGTTAATGCAAGCAATAATTTGGAACTTATGTCTGTACCACAAGAAGTGCCATTGCCTGAGGATGTTCCAGTTATGGAAGACAAGCATGATGTTGGCACATTCTTTTTCTCATCTACAAATTTAGTTTTGTTATTCAGCCTTCTACTTCTTAGCAGTGTATGGTTGGTAGCGGAAACATTGAATGTGGATGTGTATATGGATAATGTACTTAACAATATCAGTGCAGTTTTGATTATTGTTGTGATGAGTCAGATGCATAGGTTTCAAGAAGGAAGGATAGATGATACTAGGCAAGTGAG
Organism: Sequoia sempervirens; assembly: GCA_007258455.2. Lineage (NCBI taxonomy): Eukaryota > Viridiplantae > Streptophyta > Pinopsida > Cupressales > Cupressaceae > Sequoia > Sequoia sempervirens. The sequence goes on from VDFB02168118.1 coordinate 47,946,823, forward strand.
GCAAAAATGCCCTCACTTAAATTGTAAATAAAAACAAACCTTTTGGAGGTCCACAAGCTTCTCAATGGGGAGGAATGATCTAGGAGGATCCAAGAATCTCAAAAAAAATCACAATCTCAAAATCTCTCAGACTTGACATCATTGGATAGAGCTTGCTAACATGATCTTGATGCAACCTGAATTGCGTCAAAAGGACATCATATGCCAGAGTTATGCTTGGTCAAAGGTTTGGTCAAACAGGTGAATCAAGCATTCAAAAAGGTGGAAATTTGATTGTCTCAAATCCAAGCAAAAATGACACCAAGTTGTAGTGCTTGTCGTGCTTGATTCCGGAACTATCATCGGTTTCAAAAATAGAGTCCGTATGAGAAAAATAGAGCCAGTCAAAGTTTTAGTCAAAATGATGATGTCAGCATGTGACATGGCAATTGACTAGATGGTGACGTGGGAGTTGCAGGTGATGTGGCAAAAATCTCACAAAATTCACGTACCATGCTTTATTTTTGAAAATAAGGTGTGGAGGATTATTTTATCTCACAAAAATCCATCGGATTTTGTGGGATCCCAATCGGATTTGGTGGGATCCAAATCTCCTAAAAATCAACGAAATTAACTCATGTGAAAAAAAACAAAACCTCCTAAAATAACACTAAATTGTTATTTTATTTTTAAACTCAACCCCATAAACTCAAATAGCCCATGAATATAATAAGACAAGGGATTAAAAAACAAATTCCAATGTTTTATTAAGGGGTTGTTTAATGTTTTTATTTTTAAAATGGGGAAGTTATTGTTTTTATATCAACGGGTTAGTGTTTTTTGTAAGGCTTATAATTATAAAAGCCAAAGGAGGGGGGTTAAATTGTTATTTTATTTATTATGGTGGTTTTTAACCCCATATGCAAAATTTATGTATAAAAGGAGGTGATGTGATAGGGCCTTGAGGCATTTTTTTTGGAGAAATAATTCAGATGTGTTTTTTGAGAGAAAATTTTATACTTTTTGAAGGAATTTTTGGGAGAGAAATTACAAGGTGTTGATTACACCAAGAGTTGTAAGATTGTAAAGAGAAATATTGTAAGAAGGCTATTGAAGCTTGGAAATATCAATAAAGTGGTCTAACGTTGAGAAGTGGACCCAGAGACGTAGCTCAAATTGAGCAAACTCCGTTATCAAGTTGTTTGTGTCTCTCTTCCATCTCTTTCTTGTTCTCTCATTTATTTTGGTGTTATGTTCTCTCATGAATGTTATTACAGATAATTGATTTAAAGTGTTTGAAAGGATTACTCAGTTTCATAATTTCAATGGTTAAGATACATAATCATGCATTACTGTTGGATCGGGAATTAAATCTGTAATTGGATTAAGTTTTGGGAAACTTTAACATCCTAGTTTACAGATCAGCCCAATAGATTAACTCTTTGGATTTTGTAATGAACAAGGATTAGAATGGCCTAAATAGGTGACATAATTTCCTAAACAATGAGTAGATTCACCCAAACAGTAGTCATATTCACTCAAACAGGTGACATGTTTGCTCAAACAACAGTCAGATTCGCCTAAATAGGTGATAGGTTCACCCAAACAAAGACCAGGTTCGCCCAAATAGGGTGTAGGGTCACCCAAATAGGGTGCAGGTTCACCTAAATAGGGTGCAGGTTCACCGAAATAGAGTGCAGGTTTTCCTAAACAGCTAGCAGGTTCTCCTATTTCCTGAACAATATGGTTTCACGCAAAAAATGGGACCGCTCAGACTTGCCTAAATCTAAAAATGGTCAAATGATTTCAACAAATGGGGAAACAAATAAATTTAACGGGGGAAATAGGCTCTCTGAACTGGGAAACAAACTCTTCTAACTGGGAAACATATTCTCCGAATGGATAAATAGATTCTCCTAAAATGGAAATGGACTCTTTGAATGGTGAAATAGATTCTCCTAATAGGGAAACACACTCTCCTGATGGGGAAATGGACTAGTCAAATGGGGAAACAAACTCATCTAAAAGGAAAACAAACAAATGAAGACTCAAACGAAAGGCAGGTTTGGCTATTCAAAGGGAAAGTTCACCCAAATATGTTGTAATTTCACCTGTTTCCAGGAAATAGGTGAATATGATGACTTAGGGACTGAAACAACAAGAAGGTTCGCCCAAAGTTGAAGAAAGTTCACCCCTTTTGATGAAACAGGTGAATGTGATGGGTTGTTTGACTAACAAAATGACTCAGATAGCAAGAAAAATTTCCTCTTTAGGGATCAGGTTTGCTCAAACCTGTGGAAAACACACCCAAATAGGGTGCAGATTCACCTATTCTATGGAGAATGGATGAATTTGATCAGAAAAAATTGAGAAATGACTCAGAAAAAAGATAGGATCACCCCTGTGGACAACATGTTTGCGCCAAATAGAAGAAAATTTTCACCTAAGAAAGGCGAATTCACCCAAACAATGGACTTGGAATGGACTAGATAAAAAATAGCTAACTGTGGCAAAGGAAAAAATCACAACAAGCAATAGACAAAAGGTAAGGCTAACTTAACCAAAAGGAAATGCACTGGTTTCGCACAAATAAGATACTTCTAAACAACACAATCCTAAAATTAGTGAGAAGGGTATGGCCAACACAATTCTCTATCTAGGCTAAACAAGGTGATCTAGGGAGTCCTCGATATACACCTGGTACATGAGGCACAACTATGAACACCAACCCGTCACAAGCGTGAGTCAGGAGCCCCACTGAGGTACTAGAAACTCAGACCAAATCTTCATGTCTTATCCAGGTATCACCCTAGCTTCAATGCTCTTCCAGACACAAGGTGACTGGATTGGGGTACAACTTTCACTCTCCCCCCTCTATATACCCTATCGATACACGTGGTTGGGATTGTTCCTTGGGGTAATGAAATCCCTAAGTCAGTCCCGCTAAAATAAGATACTAGACATTTTCGGTTGGTCTCCAAGCTCGTACGATGCACAAGGGGAGAGCTTAGACGTACTAGCACCTCCTGGGTAATGCAAATGGACTAAAGTGGATTACGATTTCTTGTCACCCAGGATCACCAAATGGCACAAGGAGATTGGATATGTCAACCACTCACTTAACAAACACGACAAACAAGTAAATTTGACCCTCTAATTAGTTGTACGTGTGCCTAGATTAGTAGGGAAAACAACAAACAAACTAAACTAAATGTCTTGGACCTCTCGTTCTTTTAAAAAAAGTTAGTAGTTGGAACCTCTAGCCTTGGACGAACGAGAAACAACTGCACAAATGTAAGCAAAAGTAGACACACTCACGAATGAACAAGTTAAGGGGTCAGTACCTAAAAACAACAACAAATAAACACTGAAACTCAAAATTTAAGTCTCTTTTTTACCTCAAGTTTGCCTCTGTTTGAAGTAGAATCTCCTATTTTGGAGAAAAGATTCGCCTCTATTGGAAGAAAACTCGCCTTTTTTAGAGGTATATTTTCATGTTTGCAGAGAGCAGGCTCACCTCTTTAAGTAACAAGGAGCAGATTTTCCCATGTTTGATAGATGGGAAAATCTACAAGATGCAGATTTGCCTTTGTTTAAGGTAGGTTTGCCTATTTTGATAGTAAAACCACCCCTATTGCTGTAGATTCACCTATTTTAGTAGTATAATTGCCTCTGTATGTAACCTGAACATGCAAAATTTGAAACAACAGAGCATGCAAAATAACAAACCTTTTTGTGGGTCCCACTAAGCATGCCATAAATGTGTGTAGCGTATTTTCTAACCCTAAATGATGCAAAACAAATGAAATGCAAAAGGAAGAAGAACACAATACAACACCTCAAGATTAGCCTACTTAGACTTGAACAAAACAAAGATGAAACAAAGATTTTACCTTTCCCAAGTCGATTGGTTGGTTGGCCCTTTGTATTTGATTGCTTGTGTGCTCCTTTGATGGAAAATCACCTAAAAGTATATGCAAAATGATTTATGTGCAATGAAGGATGCAATGATGGAATTAGGTATGGATAAGTGTATGAAAATGGATGCAAGGTGAGTTTGAAGATTGCAACAATGGTGGATGCAAGAGTTTGAATGCTTGAATGAGAGTTCTTGAATTCTTGAATGAATGAAAATGAGGCAAAAATCCTCTATTTTAGGGGAAAAGCCTCTAGAGAAATGGAGGGCTAGGATTTAGCCACCATGGACAAGATGAAGGGCTATGGTGACTTGAGGACTCACAAGCCCTCACATCTTGCTATGTGGCAATGAGGTGTAAAGGGGGCATGTGATGTGAGGTACTTGAAAGTACCTTAGAATTGGGAGAATATTTCCTTAGAAAAGAAGTTCTTGTTCCCATGTGGGAAGGATGTGACACATGAGGAATTTTAGAATTTCTCAATAATTCTCATGGGAAAGAGAGAAACCTTGGAGCAATAAATATGAATTTTTAATTCATATGATAAGAAGGTACTTGGAAGTACCTTGGGGATAAGACAAGGTCTCATAAAGGAGGTCCTTGTCCCCATGTGAGAGATGTGACACATGAGGAATTTTAGAATTCCTCAACAACCTACATGGGGAAGATGAGAGCCTTGGAGCAATAAATGTGAATTTTTAATTTACATGGGGAAGAGGTTGTCTTGGGTAAATGAAGAAATTATTTATGATGGTTGACTTGGATGTATGCCATAAATGCCATGAAGAATAGATTAAGGTTGTGCAAACATGTGATTAGGGAAACTAATGAAGGATTAAAAGCAAGTTGCAAGTTATGGAGGATGTGACATTAATCTTGATTAAAGGTGTGCACATCTTAATCATGAATTAATTAAACTAGTCTAGATTAAAGGGGGATTATGGAGGATGTGACAAGGAGAGAGAAAAGAAGGAATTTAAAATTAATTTAAATTCAAAAGGCCAAATGACTAGATTAAATAAATTGATATATTTATTTAATTTAGAAAGGAAGGGATGAAAGATAAAGTATTTAATTATTAAATTAAATACTTTTAGAACCTTAGAAAAAGGGGAAATATTAATTAAATAAATCATTTAATTAATAAATGGGGAATAGATGAATAAATGTGACGAATTTGACCATACGAGAGTGGTCAAATTTGGATTTTTACAGTAGTACAACCTAAAAACCCTTGAAGGTCATTTATGTGAGTGTCATGAAAGCCTTAAAAATAGTGATGAAGATTAGTGTGTCCCAAATTGTGTCCAAGTTGACAAGTTTTGAATTGTTTCAACAAGCCTAAATAGGCCTAAAAGGAAAGGGACCATCATTATTTAGTGGTGTTGTTACAAAACAACGATATGTCAATCTTTGATATGCTTTTAAAAGGCTTAAAGGGTATTTCAAAAGCCTCTTACGGTCTTGATTTGTGAAAGTCTCTAGTTGAAGAGCTACATGGTTAAGGTGTAGTCTATGAAGCAAAGACCTATTGTTGACATGTCCATATTGCTGACAGGGTTTTGTTTGAAATAATTTGTTATGTCTACCTTATGAAAGGTCTAATCAAAGGTCAGACAAAGACTTTTTTTGTTGTTTTCTTATATTGAGTGGTTGCAAGAATGCCTCCAAGAATGCCTAATAACATGTGTTATACAAAGACTGCCTTGAAATATTATTGAGGATTTGTGAGATGTGTTTTGTGACCTCCTTAGCATTGCATCAAGATATTAAATTCAAATACTATAGACTCAGCTACAACCTATAGGATTGATCTTGACATAATTACACATCTGAAAATAAATTCCAATTCCAATTATTATCTACCAAAGGAAAGTACATAATTAGAAGTAAAATACTTATCTATCTAATCTACAACCCCTTGAGTGGCTAGCTCTCAGGTGCTTCTATTCCTAGCTCAGATCTCCTACTCTGGTAACTCCAAATTACTTCATTCAAAGAACTCCATTCAAATTATTTAGTAACTCCAAAAGTGGCGAGAAAAAAACATTTTATTCATATGAAAAGTATAACTTAGAAAACATAGTGGCATCATAACAATATTCTTTTGTATATCATCATTTTCAACAGTTATATACTTATATGAGAGAAGCTAACAAAATCCTACTTTTTAGTTGGTAAAGTCTTCAACTGATTGTCAACAACCATCAGAATTTAAAGCCCATAACATAAAAATAGGAAAGAGGCTTGACATGAGCCATAAAGTCTTTAGAATTGAAAATAATAGAAACTATAAAAACTCGGTCCATCATGTATGCTCCTGAAGTTTCGACGCCCATTCACTTGTCTTGAATGGTGTTGAAATCCATGTTAAAACCTCTTTGACTAGAATGGTAACCGATGGTGGAAGTTGACCTGTGGAATACTTAAAAACTAAACCATTAAGTTAGCACAAATTAGCTTATTTTGACTAATTTCAAGTAATAAACATTGTACGCTTATTCATAAAAAGAAAGCAATTACTTATCCTAAAGATAATTAATTGGTAGGGTAAAATTGGTTGAAAGGTGTAAGGTTAAATATTGAGTCCACTATATTGATGAGGTTATTTTTACTTCATCAAATCCATTTCTTATAATTATGTTCGAAAAAAATTCTCAAAATTAATTAAAACTAGTATATATGTCTTTAAGATAATCTATATAAAATATGTCAAAAGATATCCCATCTAATTATTATTAGCAAATTTAAAATAAATAAAAAATCATTGTAAGACTTATGAGATGGATTTTTTTTTTATTGTAGTTAAAAAATGAAAATAGAATGTTGTGATATTGTCTACTTTAAACAATTGAAAAAATCAATAAAAATCATTGGATATGAAACATAGGAAAATATAGGTGGGTTTGGGCACCAAAATTAGATTTATGAACAAAGGACCTATTTCTCCAATTTCATTCAAGGAAATGAGATCCAAAAAATGAAGTAACGCAACCAAAAGGTGAGTCAAATCAAGGTATGAATCAACAAATTTCCTATCTATGCAAAGATGGGGGTATAAGCTAAATAGTGTTTTAGGGAGAAAGATTAAGATCATCAAAAAAACTAAAAAATGCAAGCTATAAAATGCAAGTGAAAGACAGTAATCAAAACTAACAGAAATGGTAATCAAAAGGCAGATCTGGAAAGGGTAAAACAATGTGTACCTTTCACCAAAAGTCACCTTTTTAAGCTCACTGAGGACTCATTAGCCTTATGACAAATGGGTCCTAGCTAGGATTCTTTGAAATATGTTTCTAGGTTCTCTTATGTTGTGTCTGCACTCCCAAATTCTTGATTTTCACTGTCGAATAGCCATAAATAAATCTTGTAGAAGAGTTTCCATGATATTACAACTTTTCTTGCAACTTTGACAACTTTGCAACTTTCTTCAATTTTTCTCTTCAAAGGATCTTTCACCTAAAATCTTCAATCACACATCAAAGAGAGAAAAATGTTGTTTGTTAGGGAATGAGGGTTTGCCTTGGTCAAACCCCATTTTGGTAATTAATCCTTATAATTAAATATAAAAGCATGAAGGAATGATGAATGAACAACATGAAGTAACAACTCACTAAACATTATTTGAACCTTGAATTATAGATCTGAAACAAGCATGAATTGGCTTCAATGGAAGTGGAACTTGATCATGAAACTTGATTAGAAACAATGCCTTTGATATGATAGAATAGATCTTGAAATCTATATCACCATATTAGCTCAAACAACATGCATGGTGCAACATGACTTTGACATGACAATGGAATCTTGATTTCTACAATAATCTTTAATAAATCCACCCTTGAATGCCTTAAAAAGTCTCTTCAAATGTTCTTGATCTCATAAACTTGCTCTAGGAATTCTTTCTTGAAAATGCTAAGTGCTCATGAAAACTTTCTCTCTAGGTGAAACATAGTAAAATGACATCTTATTTATACATATCTTAACATTAATTCTCAAAATTCAAATATCACAAGTTGACATCTGACTATACATTTGAAATCATTGAAAAAGCAACCAAAAAAAAATTTGAATTTAGGTCCTAGGTGCAAGTGATGACCCATTAACCCTATGACAAATGGGTCATAGGTCACTTGCCTAGGACACACATTGCTCAATGTTAAACCTTATTTTATGGAATTTATGAATGTTGGGTTTCATCCCTCAGAAATTATAATTAATTAGGTTTGGATTTGAATTATAGGGGCCAATTAAGGAAAATCAACCTCAATTAATTAATAAAGCCCTAGATTAGTGTGAAAGTGTAAAGATACACCTTACAACACCAAAAATAAGATACAATTAAGTCCATTTTAGTTAAAAGGGCCCTAAACTTAATGTGAATATGTAAAATACATATTACAACACTAAATTTAGGCATTATAAAGCTCATTTTATCATTATTTATTCATTCCCAAATTAAGTGTGAAAAAGGAATACTTTTTCCTACACTACAACATATGAAAATAGAATGTAGATTTTTGTTTTTCTTTCATGGATTTGCTAACCACCTATATGTCATGCTGCCATTGTAGAGTTACGCCCATCAGTGTAACAAGAGAAATACCTCAAATTCTCTCCAAATTTGAAATGCAACACACTCCAAAAATTCCAAATGATAACTCACAAAAGCCAACACGCATGATCCCTTTCCATTTCCTATTCGAACAAATCTGACCTCATCAAATTTCAATGAGAAATTCACTCCCAAACACTAATTTACCAAATTGCTCCAACAAGGTTTTCTCTTTTCTGTATTTCTCCCACAAAATAGCATAAAATGAAACAAAAGCCCTTTCCCCCTTTTTACCTATTTTCAAAACCCAAATAAAATATGAATAAATTTAATTTTTCTTCATTTCTTAATTCATACCCCCTCAAATATTACCACAATATAATTAGTCCATCTAATTCATTTCAAAACATATTTTAACATATAATTTACCATTAATTTCATTTAATCATAAAATTGAATTAATTTTGTGAAAATTGGAATTTAAATAATTCAACATGCACACATTCACTGGGCTTTCACAATAGGGTTACAAAATTCAGAATCATACAAAATCTGACCAACATGGCAAGACAATAGGAAATCACACTCAAACAAATTGGCTATTGTGACATCTCCCATATAACCACCATCGAGGAATAACTTAGACCTATGAAGCTAGGTGGAAAAATTCCCTATACTTGTATCCGCTCAACAAACATCAAGTGTACCTGTGTGTGTGTGTATATATATATAATAGTCGAAGCACATACAATCTCCAAATGGGGTATACAACATAATCCCAAATCACTCATTGAAACATACATGTGCATAATCATCAAGATTGTAGACATTCAAATTTGGACACTTAATTTATCCAAATTTATCCCCTTTCGTCTAAGCATCCCCTTATTTTCATTAATTAAGTAATATCACTATTATTAATTAATATCCTTAAATTCCTCTAAATCCCTAAGGTATTCAATTAATAATTAAATACCTTGTCTTTAATCCTCCTTTTATCAATGAATTAAATAAATATGGTATTTATTTAATTCCTCGCATGTCACATCTTTTTCTTAATCCTAATTATTCTCCTAATCTCATCATTAGGAATGTGCACATGCCTAATCCTTGATTAGAATGTGCACATGCCTAATCCTTGATTAGAATGTGCACATGCCTAATTCTTGATTAGAATGTGTCTCATCCTCCAACTTTTGCAAGTTGGCCTCTAATCTCTCTTAGCCACCTAACCTTTTTATAATCCTTCATTAACTAGCCTAATCAACCTCTCAAGGAATTTTTAATTCCTTTTATCCTTCAAAGGAATATTAAATTACTTTTTCTCTTCCCCATGTGATCTTTGACTTGTCACATCAAGTCACATGTGACAAGTGTTTACCTTTGTAGGCACCTTGTCTTAACCAAGGTACTTTCTACCTCTCCCTTTGGAACCTTGTCTTATCCACAAGATTCCCTAATCATGTGAATTTTAAATTTAGTTTTTATTCCTTTAAGGAATCTTCTCATCATCTAATGTACTTGCCAAGTAGTTGTCCTTCTTCCACCTCATGTACCCTCCTTCCACCTCATTTGCATATCACCATTTTAAAGCTACTTCACATTCCACATGTCAATATGTGAGGGCTTGTGAGTCCTCAACTCACCATAGCCTTACATCTTGGCCTTGTTGGTTTAATCTCAACCGTCCATTTCTCTAGAGAATTCAAAATTCTCTATAAATACCTTCTCCTTTCTCTCATTTAGGGTACTTTTGCATGCCATAGCCAAACTCTTGCAATTTTGTTATTTGATTCCACAATTAGTATTTGCATCCATTGTCATACAATTCCAACCATCTTGCATCCTCATCTATTTGCTATCAAAGGAGCATACATCGCAAATCAAGGGCCCACCAAAGAACAACTCGACAAGGTGAAATTTTCTATTTTGTTTTGTTAAGCTAATTATTTGCCCAATCTTGAGGTGTATGGTGTTTATCTTTGTTTTCTTGCACTCTTTTATTTGCTACTCATTTTCTAACATATATTTTCACCTGTTCACATTTCTGGCATACCTGGTGGGACCCATAGACAGGTCCTATTCTTTCATGTTTCATGTTTCTTTACTGTTTGCAGGTGCAGGTTGTAGAGGGGTGAACCTGACCTATCAAATAGGTGTACCTGACCTATCCAGGGGCATACCTAACTTTCAGGGGTGAACTTGACCCAATAAACAGGCGAACCTGACCTCCACAAAGACCTAAAAATTGTAGTTTTCACAGAGAGGCAAACTTGACCTATCCAAGGGCATACTTGACCTATCCAAGGGTGAACTTGACCTGTCCAGGGGTGAAATTAACCTATCCAGGGGTGAAATTGACCTATCCAGGGGTGTACTTGACTCTCCAAGAGCGTACTTGACCTCTAGGGGCATACCTGACTGAATAGATAGGCGAACCTAACCAAAAAAATCTTTTTCTAGAAGGTAAAAAGTGAAATTTAAGCACTATTCTTTACTGTTTTGAGTGTTTTTGACCCCTAATGTGTTCTTTTTGTGTCTATGCAAGCATTTAATCAGTATTTTCCAAGGAACAAGAAAAAAATCACTAACAAGTTTCCTTGCAGGACTATTTATTTATCAATTGTAGCTTGTTGTTTCTTGATAACTTAGGCACATAACTTAACTAGGGGTGTCAATTTATCTTGTGTGTTGTGCAATTTGGTAAGCTATTTGATGTATCCAATCCCCTTGCACCATTTGGTGATCTTGGGTGATGAGAAATCATAGCTTACCAAGTCCTTTGAGTCACCCTTTTATTTTTCTTAGCGGGACCTGCTTGGGGATTTCATCACTCCAAGGGATGATTCTAACCATGTGTACCAAAGGGGTATATAAAGGAGGGAGAGCGAAAGTTGTACCTCAATCCAACCGCGTTGTAATAGGAGAAGCATTAGGATCATGTGAAGAGTTGGTTTGAGCCTTTAGTATCTTGCTAAGGTTCTTGACTCACGCTTGTGATGGATTGGTGTTCACGGTTTGGGCCTCATGTACCGGGTGTATATCGAGGACTCCCTAGCAACCATGTTCATCTTAGAATAAAAGACTCTGTTGGCCATACAAATTTCTACTAGACTTAGGATCATGTTGTTTGAACTATCTTCTTTGTGTGAAACCAGTAATTTTCTGTTCAGTCGAGTTAGCCTTATCCTCTGAATGTTGTTTTCTTTTTTTTGGATCTTTTTCCTTAGTCTTTTTTCTAAAAATAAGTTTAGACTAGTCCACAGTTGAACCTAACCTTTAGGGGAAAACTTGTCCTCTTGCAGGGGTGTACCTAACCTCTAAACCAACCCCTTTTTAGTCTATTTTAGTTAGTTTTGATCAACCTTCAGTTAGATAGGCAAACTCGACCTTTAGGGGCATACTTGACCTCTTTCATAGGCGTACTTGACCTCTGGAGGCAAAATTGAGCTCTCGTTCGACCATTCTAATCATCTATTCACTTGTTCCGAGTAAACATTTATCCATTTTGAACCTCCTTCTGTCATTTTGAGCTCTCATTCACCTGTTTTGATCAATCATTTACTCATTCTGAGTGATATTTCATTCATTCAGAGCTTTTGTCTCCTCATTCTGAGAGTCATTCATCTATTCTTAGTAGTTGTTCACTCATTTTGAGTGGTTTTTCATCCCTTTCATTCATCCATTTACTCATTCTAAGTAATATTTTATTCATTCTGAACCTTCATCTTCTCATTTTGAGAATCAGTCATCCATTCTTGGAAGTCATTCACTCATTTTGAGTGGTCACTCATCCCTTTCATTCATCCATTTACTCATTTTGAGTAATCATTCATTCATTTCAAACCTTCATCTTATTATTCTGAGAATCGTTCATTTGTTCTTAACAGTCATTTACTTGTTTCGAGTAGTCATTCATCCCTCTCGATTATCCGTTTACTTGTTCCGAGTAATCTTTCATCCATTCTGAGCTTCCATCTCCTCATTCTAAGAATTGATTTCTTGTCCTAAACATTCATCCTCTTCATCTGAACATCCATTTCCTCATTTTGTGCACCTATTTACCTACCGCAAGTAGTTGTTTTTGCCTATTTTTCACCCTAGGGGTGTATCTAATCTCCAGGGGCAAACCTAACCTCCAGGGGTAAACCTACCTAGCCAAGGGCGAACCTGACCTATCTAGGGGTGAACCTAACCTGTCTAGGGGCAAACCTGAGCTATCTAGGGGTGAACTTGACCTATCTAGGGGCATACTTGACCTTTAGGGGCTAACCTACCAAGCCAAAGGTGAACCTGCATAGACAGGGGTGAACTTGACCTTCAGGGGAAAACCTGCCTAGCCAGGGGCAAACTTTCCTAGCCAGGGGAAAACCTGCCCTTCAAACAACTGATTTCACCCTTCGTTCAGTCGTTTCGAGCACCTATTTTCCCATCATCAACATATTTTTTTATAAGTCATCATTTCATTGACCAAACCACATAAGTGCTACTTAGAACATCATTAGAGTCCATATTTATCATCAAATAATCCATCCCAATCACCTAGACTTCGTTTTGAGGGTTTTGATTTTTATGCTGAAACTTCTGGAGGCCATAACTTTTGACTCGGGTGTCCGTTTATATTGAAATTTTATGGGTGGTTTCATTATGAGGTGGAATGTGGATTACCAAGTGACTTTGGATTAGTTGGACCCTGTTTCGACACATTTTTGAGGCTCCAAACTTTCATCTTTACCCTCAAAATCTTAATTTAATATTTTTTTTTCAGTTTTTGAAAAAACGTTTTCATTAATAACTTTGAACGCATGTCTCATATTTTGGATGTTAGTTGGAAATTCATCCTTTCTTAGTTTTGGGTATTTTTTTGGGAAAAAACTGGACTCTCAAAATTATGTCTATGAAGTTTCCTAAAATGGCAAAATTTGACAATTTTTGAAAATTACCAAATTTGGAAAAATCTGATTGTTAGCACCTTACATTCTTTAAACCCCAAAAATTGGTGTAGAATCAATCCCATCACATCCCCCAATTATCCTAATCTAAGATTCAATCCAATCCTAATCTGAGCTTTAATCTAATCACAATCTAAGCTTAACCAAAATCCTAATTTGAGCTTTAGTCCATTTGCATGCAAGATCTTTGGATATCAAAACAAATCTTAAGATCCCTCCCTCCATCTTCTTCAATTTCATCCTATTCATCTTTCATCCATTCTGATATTCATTCTCCCCATCTAGGCATTCTTTCATCCATTCCGATAAATTGTTTACTCATTTCAACCATTCATCCATAAATTCTGAACATTTGTTCCCTCTTTTTTGATCATTCGTTTACTCATTTTGAGTAAATGTTCATCTATTTCGAACCTTCATATATCATTTTGAACTCTCATTCCACCACTCTGATCATTTTTTTGCTTGTTTTGAGTAAACGTTCATCCATTTCGAACCTCCTATCATTTTGAACTCTCGTTCAACAATCCCGATCAATCGTTTACATGTTTCGAGTAATCTTTCATCTATTCCAAACCTTCATCTTCTCATTCTAAGAATCATTCATCCATTGTGAGTAGTCGTATACTCATTCTGAGTAGTCGTTCATCTATTCTGATCAATCGTTTACTCATTTTGAGTATTTGTTCATCCATTTTTATTATCTGTTCCTCCAATCAAATCATTGTTTTCCCCATCCAAATCCCCCAAACTTTGTCTTGGGTTATTATCCAAATTGACCTAAGTGTCTGATTTGATCGTCATCATCAACATCCACTTAGGATTGTCATCCATCCTAAGTTAATCATCATCGTCAACCCAATCAATCCATTTTCAATCTCAAGGTGGTTTCGATGCTACAATCATCTATCTATCCTTTAATCTAATAAATTAGTATCCTAAGTCGCCTAGGGTAATCTCTGAATGGGGTTTACAGTCCCTTTCGTCATCCTATCCAATCCATCATTTGGTCTTATCAATCATTGATCGACCTTATCCAATCCAATCACTTTCGACCCGATCAATCTGCTTCTATCTCGAGGTAGATTCAAATTTGTAGTCATCCTTTGATAATCAATTTGATCATCAAAATCAATCCCATCTTATCATCTAATCATCTTAATTTGAGCTTTAATCCAATCCCAATCTAAGCTTGACCTAAATCCTGACTCGAGCTTTAGTCTATTTCCATTCAAAATCTTTGAACCATCATATTTATCCTTTTATCATCATGAATCCTTATCCTCCATCAATAGTAGTAAAGGGAAACCCTAATTACATCAACGACGATAACAAAAGTCTCATCAATCAAGAAGACTATGGCGTAGATCGCCTTGACGCTATCATTGCTACTAAGATTTCTCCACTCGCTTCCCACAATCCAATCACCCCTTAAAACTATCCCATTATTTCTTCATCCATGCCTAATCACTCTAGGGATATTCACTATCTTCCTTGACTGCATATGCAACATATCCTTCATCTACACTTTCCTCTTATCCAATACCCACATCCCCTTATCCTAATCGACCATCGCAACATTCCTATCTTAATCCCCCATGCACATCCTCCTATCTCAATCCTTCATCTGCATATGCCCACTACCCTAATCCTCTATACCAATCTACCCATCCTACCCATACATCCACACCTTCCTATCCTAATCCAACATCCACATCAAGTTATTCTAATCCAACATCCACATCTTCTTATCCTAATTCATCATCCACATTTCCCTAACTCTATCTGCCATCTCAATCTTCCCATCCTAACCCACCATCCCAATACCTTTATTACAACACACCACCCATATCCTCTAGCATCGATCCACCATCCATGTCATCCAATCCTAATTCACTATTCCCATATCCTTACCTGAACCCTCCATCCAATCCTAATCCTCCATCTATTCCCAATCCTATATCCAATCCCATTCCCCCATCTAACCCTAATCCACCAATCCATAGCCCTAATCCTCTACCAATCCATAATCCTTCATCCACTCCTACCTCACCATCTTAGCCTAGATTATTCAAGTTTCTCACTCCAGAATTTCTCCAAGGACTTATAACAAAGAATAGGTCCCCCACTCCACACCTTGAAGTCATGCAATCATGCTATCCCAACCCATCATGCATGGTCATTAGTGATGAGACCCTTCACCCAACACCTATCATTGATGATACCACCCCTAGCATCACTCAAACCATTGAAACCATCGAAACCATCACGTCCATTGAATCCACTGAGCCCCCATCTCCTACCATCACATCTACCAAATCCATTGAACACCCACCTCCTACTCCATGAGCCATCGAACCCATCGACAACACCTAAATCCAATTCACTTCTCCCACTCCGAGTGTCACTAAAATCCATTCCTAGGAATGTTTTGAATCCTCCATCCCTTCATCTTCCCCATTTGAAGAGTCCCTCCAACACTCTGTCATCTTGCCATCCACACAATATGAGTCATTCCAAGAGCTTGATCCCAAGCATGCCAGCATATCCCCTTTTCCACATCAAGATCCTATCATCCTACCTAGTCCTACTCAAGATCACATTCCTCCATCCACTCCATCTCATGAACCCTTATCTCCATCTCCACTATATGATCCCTTATAACCTACCATCACAAATCCATATCCTATCATATCCCCTAATCCCTCTCCTAATCCCTTACCAATCACTCTTTCTTATTAGGAAAAAGCTGCTATCGCATCATCTCCATCTCATGATCCTCCACCATCGCCTAAACCTACTATCCCCACACTGCTTGTATATCGCCTGGGTACCCTCACATTCTTCCATGGTGGTCTCCTTGAAGAAGAAAAACACAACATATATACCACCCATCATCCTCCACATAATGATGGACTCACATCAAGTTTTCAGAATAATAAAAATCCTGTCATGGATCGAATGCTCAAGAACATGAACTATCAAGGAAAAGTTTTAGGCCTTCATGAGCAAGATATTTTAGAGCCCATCCAGGTCAAAGAAAAAATCTGCATGCAAGGTCTTGGACCTATTTCCCAAGACTCACCATCTAAAGATGTTGGTACAACCTCTAGACGTCCTCAACGAGCCTCTTCCAAAAGAAAAATAGGCTCTTCCCATCACTCCACTAGATCATATGCTGCCATCCTTCCTCCATCATATCACCTCAAAACAACCATCCATTTTGAGTCCTTACATACCTGCATCCACCATCTCCCATCCTTCATCTATGCCATCCATCTTGGGTCCTTATGTCCCTCCACCCACTATGTTTGTTTTGGGCACTTATATCCCAAAATCACTTCATCCATCTCATCCTATTCATCATTTCATCCATTCATCACCTATCCATGTCATCCATCATAAACATCCCACTCGCATGTCCCATAATTAGGATCAACAAAGGCACATACCTAAACATCCTCCATCTACACATAATCCCTATACTCCTACCTCCATCGCTCCATGTCATCCATCTCCTTACACCCATCCCATTGCTACTTAAAGCACTTTGGATGCTAAAGAAAAAATGCATGAATCTAAATGTGCACATGAATCTAAAGCTTCCTATGCCCCCTCTAAAAGACATGGTGATAAAAAAAAAGTCAAATCTAGAATCCAAATCAAATCCATAGGCTGCAAAGGCCCACCAAAGAAAAAAGATGCCATGCGTTTAAATGAAAAATTTGTAACAATATCCAAAGTTGCTAATCCGAAATCCAATCATACACTTCCTCCATCTCCTAAATATATTTTGGGTCCTTATGTCCCAAAATTCACTATCACATCTCCTCCATTATCCCCACATTCTCCATCCATTAATCCTCCTATATTTTCACATCCACCACCACATGTTCCAATGTTGGTCTTAAAAACATCCCCCCATCACACACCTACTCCATCATTCTCTCCATACCTTTTCTATCATCCCATCCCATTATCCCACATATCTTCCCCATCGAATCCCTCTAATTCATCCTCTTGCATAATCCACTTATCCTAATAAGGTTGTACCAACATTCAATAGTCACTTCACACATGGGCTCTTAATACCTCGTATGGAACTTGATGTTTGAGTCCTTCATCCATATCCTTATCGCATGTATTCTAAATCCCATTACCCACATCCCTATCTTTATCCATCCCCATCTGCATTCTATCCAAAAAATTGAAAAACTCAAAAAAGTCAAAAAATCAAAAAAAATCAAAAAATCAAAAAAATCAAAAAATAAAATATTAAAGAAAAATAATTCGTCCAATGGTGAAAACTTGGAAAACAAGCGCATTAGATAAGTACCATGCTGAAGACCTGGAAAATAGATGTCATGCATAAATCCCCCATCTAGTTTCATTTCGCACTTGGGGGCAACTGCATCCCCTTCAACCATCTCCTCCATCCTACCTATCTTCCACATCCTCCCATCATATTCCATTTATCTCCAAATCCCTCTATCCTCCTTGTAATCTTGATATTGATAAGGGAAAACATATAAAAATTCTTTGGACACCTCTTGGCATACAATTCCCTTCATCCATACACTATCCTAATCCTTATTCGCATCCATCTACCTTCCTTTTCCACTTGTCATACTACCAACAATCTTCCTTCCTTATCCATGCATCCTATCCATCTCCATCTCACTCCTTTATTTTCCTATCCTTTTATATTCCATCCTTCATGCCTCATCACACATGACATATCTAGAGTGGGGGCATCTACTTTCTTTATGACATAGTCCTTGGAGACACCCTTTTTCTATCCATCTAGTAACCCTTTTCCCATCCCAATCTATATCCCTTTATCCCATCCATCCAAACAATCCTTTTAACCTCCCTATCCTTATCCCCTTATCCATCCATCATAGTGTCCTTTTCCTCCCCCCATCCTTATCTCGTTATCCATTTCCCTCTATCCTCATAGCATCTCATAATCCCTTGTCATTAGAATCTAGCTATAGGTTACTCCCTATTAGAATTGGCTATGGTTGCCAATATCTTGAGACCAAATGTAAAGCACAAAGAGAGAGAGATGAATATGACAAGAATAAATTGTATTCAATGTCAATGATATGATTGATGCTGTTTACAATGAGAGAGACCCCTTGGTTATATAGCCAAGGTGAGAACATAGAAGGGCATAAGATTATGACAAGTGTCGTAATCTTATGACATGAGACAACTATGAAAATCTATCACTCCACCTAAGGTGGAAAAGTGATAATGTGATAATCACCACAAATGGTGGATCACTAAGAAAAGGTGGAGAGATAATCACATGATGTGTCCACGCAAGGTGGATGTGATAAAGTAATAACATGATAAGTTCATCAAAAGTTGAAATTCTCCAACTACCTCCTATGTGGTCCCTAAGTAAACTTAACTAAGGTGTAATTATGACCTAGGACAAGGTACAACACTTTTAACTACACCAACACTCCCCACGCAATCCGATGTCATCTATCTTATCACTTCTACTTCTTTTACACCTCTTTTCAATCTCCTATCCTTTCTCATCATTCATCTATATGTCCTATATCATCCTTCCAATTAATCTTTTGATAATTTGGATAACTATCCCATCCCTGAGCTTCGTGTAATCTCCATTATCAATCCTACCCAATCCACTAGGTCTATCTTGTCTCACCATATCAGTCTCATCGTTTTATCCCCTTATCTAGGGTTTTCTCATAATCCTTTATCCATCATTTGTCTTTGGCCTTTTGTCGAACTATGTTACCCTTGCACTTTCATGTAGGCAATGTTGGTCATTTGATCCACCCCCGGGGCTCTTTTATCATCTATCATTGATCTTCATTATCCACTTTTCTCCTTTTTTCCATCCTATCTTTATCATCCATTGAGGTCTCCATCATGGTTTGTTGTCAGCCTTTTATCAAACTATGAGGGCTTTGTGCTTTCACGTAGGAAAGACTAATCTTTGATCGGCTCCCAAGCCCCTAGGTTTCTAGGATATGTCAGTCTCCTATCTTGTGTCATGTCTCTTCTATAATGTCGTGAAGCTATTCCCTTATCTAGTTGGTTCTTAACAAACAAGATCCACTTGTATCATCAAATCCAATTGGTTTTGAATATCCTACGTCGTATCGATCTTTTAGTTTAGTATCCATCATTAGTCTCAACAGTCCATGCATCTTTCCTAACATACCTCATCAATCCCATCCATCCCCTTGATCCTATGGCAAAGGAAGTTTGAAATTTATTGTGATATTTTGATGCTTTTATCTTTTTTTTTTATCATTTGAGCTCCCTATCATCACATGTCATGATTTCCTTGATCCATCATATCATGGTGTGCTTTGACTAGTCAACATAGGGACATATCTTGATATTTTCTTTATTGTTGTCTTCTTGATTGTCCCATGTAGTACCCACCAAGATCCCTGAGGTCTTGTGTTACACTGGGGCATCCTTGTGTCCTTGTGGTTATCCCAATACTTGGCTCGACCAAGGTCATCACAACTTTCGGGTGTTGGGATAGCCTTCTTATTTTTTGTGTTTGTTTCATGCATTAGACACTAAGCTACCTTGGTCCTTTATACCTTGGTGTATTGTGTCTTCTGCTATAGCAAAAATTAGTGCTCCTAAAGATGGAAAATTGCATTTGGATTGCATTTCATCTCCATCCTCTCATCTATCAAAATCTCCCTATCCATTCATCCTTATTCAATCTTCCCTCCCAATCTCCTGTCGCCTTTTCATCCTTTCTTATCCATCACTTTGCATCATCTTTCTCATATACCCCTTGCATCATTTCATCCATTTCGAAAGCACACCCTTGTTCTCTTGAACCCACATGTCCTCTCGAGGGGACATCCTCAATCCCTAATCTTCATCTTCACTCCCATCATCTTTCCTCCTAGCCACTCTTGTAATGACTAGGGAATCTCTCCCAATCTAACTGTCTTCTTCTGAGTTCTATGTTTTAATATTTTTTGAAATGATGCTACTTCATAACACCATCTCAAAGAGGGGAAAAATGTAGACATCCAAATTTGGACACTTAATTTATCCAAATTTATCCCCTTTCTTCTAAGCATCCCTTTATTTGCATTAATTAAGTAATATCACTATTATTTAATTAATATCCTTAAATTCCTATAAATCCCTAAGATATTCAATTAATAATTAAATACCTTATGTCTTTAATCCTCCTCTCATCAAATGAATTAAATAAATATGACATTTATTTAATTCCTCACATGTCACATCTTTTTCTTAATCCTAATTATTCTCCTAATCTCATCATTAGGAATGTACACATGCCTAATCCTTGATTAGGATGTGTCACATCCTCCAACTTTTGCAAATTGGCCTCTAATCTCTTTTATCCACCTAACCTTTTAATAATCCTTCATTAACTAGCCTAATCAACCTCTCAAAGAATTTTTAATTCCTTTTATCCTTCCAAAAAATATTAAATTCCCTTTTCTCTTCCCCATGTGATCTTTGACTTGTCACATGAAGTCATATGTGAACTCTTCCCCATCAAATCTTTGACTTGTCACATCAAGTCACATGTGACAAGTGCTTACCTTTTTAAGCACCTTGTCTTATCCAAGGTACTTTCTACCTCTCCCTTTGGAACCTTGTCTTATCCACAAGATTCCCTAATCATGTGAATTTTAAATTCAATTTTTATTCCTCTAAGGAATCTTCCTATCTCCCAATGTACTTTCCAAGTACTTGTCTTTCTTCCACCTCATTTTCACATCGCCATTTTCAAGCCACTTCACATTCTACATGTCAATATGTGAGTGCTTGTGAGTCCTCAACTAGCCATATCCCTATATCTTGGGCTTGTTGGTTTAATCTCAATTGTCCATTTCTCTAGAGAATTCAAAATTTTCTATAAATACCCCCTCTTTTCTCTCATTTAGGGTACTTTCGCATGTCATAGCCAAAATCTTGCAATTTTGATATTTGAGTCCAAACTTAACATTTGCATCCTTTGTCATACAATTCGAACCATCTTGCATCCTCATCTATTTGCTATCAAAGGAGCATACAACATCACAAATCAAGGGCCAACCAAAGAACAACTTGACAAGGTGAAATTTTCCATTTTATTTTGTTAAGCTAATCATTTGCCCAATCTTGAGGTGTAGGGTGTTAATCTTTTTTTTCTTGCACTCTTTTGTTTGCTACTTATTTTCTAACATATATTTTCTCCCATTCACAAAAATAAAACAACATAATCCATCTTAACATAATCATAAATAGCAATATTGAAAGGTGTGTCCAATTGATGCCAATACAAAATAATCATGATGTTACGAATAATACTAAATCGAGTATATAGGTATAAGCATACAATCAAAGCCAAAATATGTACTAAGGATCACAAACTTGAGAGGTAGTATATCCTCCCCCACTAGAAATAGGCTTACTCTTGGAAGTTTGCAAAAAGATGAGGATAAAGGACTCTTAGTTACTTCACATCCTCCCAAATCACTGAAGACTCATCATTTAGGTCCCATTCGATCCTTACTTGCTCTAGAGCCTAACCTTTTAGGGCTAGTCTCCGCTACTAAATAATATGAATGGGAGCCAAAGAAATATGCTCACCCTCCAGCACTTGTAAAGCACCTGAATCAAGAACAATGGTCATCTCCATAATATATTACCTAAGAACTGAAACATGGAATACATTGTGGATGCATGATAGGCTAGGTGGAAAGGAAAGATGGTAGGAAACTAGACCAATCCTCTCAAGGATCTGAAAAGGTGCAATAAAGCATGATGCAAACTTAGAGTATTTTACATAATGGATAGGACTCTTTTGTAGTCACACTCTCAAGAAAATACGATCACCTATTGAGAAGTGTCGATCCAATCTATGGGAACCAACATACTTCTAATGGTCCTAGACTTCCACTAAGTGATCCCTAATCCGAATAGCCTACCGATCCATGTCTTAAAGCATCTTGGAACCTAATACAACATGATCCTCCAAATGATCCCAACTCAAGGGAGTACGATAAGGTCAACCATACAAGGCCTGAAAATGTGACCCATTATTATAGGAAAACTCTACCAAGTAGAAATAGTCCTCCCACTTTGATTATCGATCTATCATGTACATGTGAAGCATATCCTCAAAAACCTAGTTCACTCTCTTCATTTTACCATATTCCTTTGGATGATAGGAAGAGCTAAAATTATACTAGGCCCCCAATGCATGTTATAAGGCATTCCATAAATCAAATGTGAACACTTGTTCTCGATCTGAAATAATCTTGCGAGGAATTCCATGGAAACACAATATCCTCCATGAACACACATGCTACTAATGTAGCTAAAGGTGAAGATATCATAGGGGTAAAATGAGAAACCTTAGAAAACTTATCCATAGTAACCATGATAGCATCATGATGATGAGAAGATATAGGAAATCCCATAATAAAATTGAGACAAACTGTATCCTACTTCCACTTAGGAATGACATGCAGTTACAAAAGACCTGTAGGATGTTCATGCTCAGCCTTAACCCAAAGCCACTCAAGGTAGCTAACCATAAATTTGACAATATCACACCTCATTCCTACCAAATGATACAACTGTCTGAGGTTGGTGTGCATCTTCTTAACACTAGGATGTGTTGAATATGGAGCACGATGTGCCTCAAACAGAATCACTAAATGAATATCTCTAGAAATTGGAACAAAAATACAACCAAGATGTCACAATAGCCCATTGGACTCTAGAGGGTAAATAGTGAACCTACCCCCAAGGGCTCTCTCACACTCTATCTCCACTCTCACTCCTGATACCATGTATTACTAGGAAGTGCCTCAAGAATATGACCCCACAAATCAATACCAAGCATCAACATTGAGATCTCATGTATCCTCCTACTCAAGGCATCCAAAACAACATTCTCCTTCCCTTTGACATAATGAACAACAAAGTCATACTTGCACAAAAAATCCATCCAACAACATTGTTGGGAATTTAGGTTCGACTAAATAAAGATATAATGTAGACTACAATGATTAGTATGAAGCTCAAATTGATGACCCAAAATGAAATTCCTCGAACAAACAAGCGTATGGAATAATTCTAACTCTAAATCATGGGTAGGGTAGCTCAACTCATGATCATTGATATTTTGCGACTCATAAGTAATCAGTCAATCCTCTTGCATGAGAACAACCCCCACACCATCAAATGATGCATCAGTATAAACAACAAACTATGATCTTGGATCTGGTACCACCAAGATAGGTGCACTGGTCAATAGCTCCTTAAAATCTTGAAATACTACCTCACACTTCTTTGACCATACAAACTTCTTTCCTTTCCTCTGAAAAGATGTAATAGGATGATCCACTCTAGATAAATCCCTCTCAAAATGATGGTAATAACTCAACAACCCCATGAAGCTATGAACCTTAGAGAAAATCAAGGGTGTTGGAAAATCCACAATAGCTTGTTCAATCTTTGAGGGATCCATTGAGACTCCCTCTCCTAAGATAATGTGGCCTCATTATCTCACCTCACTTTGGAAGAAATCACACTTCACCAAGTTTCCATAAAGCTGATGGTCACACAAACATTGCAAAACCTAATGTAAGTGGATCTCATGTTCCTCCATAGTCTTCAAGTAAATAAGAATATCATCAAGGAAGATATGGACAAACCAATCTAGAAAAGTGTGAAACACCCAATTCATCAAACTCATAAATATAGAAAATGCATTCGTCAACCTAAATGTGACCTCTATGAACTCATAATATCTATAAAAAGTGGGTAAGTGCAAAAATACTCAGGCCAAAAAGGGGGCTTAAGTGGCCACTTTTTCTGAAATCAGGAAATACTAACCTTGGGAGTGAAATTGAGGATAGTTACACTCAATTTTGAAATGCAACGAAAACAAAGATCGTAGTGCTCTAAGTCTACTTTCTAAACTACTAATTTATTTTGAAAATGGTTGAGATTAAGGGGTTCAAAAGAGGGATGTACAAAAACTGGTGCTATTTTTGTCAAAATAACATAACATAGCACCTTTTGTATGTCTCTAGCACGTGAACTTTTTTTTAGTATTTTTGAAATCGCTTTGATGAGAAATTAGCTAATAGTATGTAGTTGATGCATGAATTTTTTGATAATTTTTTAATGAATATTTGATTTTTTACTAATTTTCTAAATGGACACTTCCTAAAAAATAAAATTTTGGCTATGCTACCCCTACAAATTTTGGAAACTAATTAATTTTTTTTAATTTTTTCTTTTGTAGAATGGAGTCTAGTTTCTAAAAATGTAGTTTATTTGAAATTTCAATGAATGGTTAATTTATAATGAAAAAAATACCAAAAATTGTTTTTTTCCAAAAAAAGAGACGCACAAACAAAAGAAATTATACATGAAAGGCTTAACATTGTCAAAAAGTGAAAAAATTATATCGTTGGATAGCTAAGAGAGAGCCTAACATTACCTAGGTGTTTGATTTGTTTGACATTGAAAAATGTGCAATCCTGATAGTGATCACAAACCCGAATATGTGAAATATTGTAGAATTTACATAACAACATCGCTAGTCATTGGGTAGGCCCTCCAAGCCTCTAGGTTGGTATTCCAAGGAAAATATCAAGCCTAAGGCTTGGGCATTCCCAAATCAAGATATAATGCAAGTGTGTTATAATGCGCTCATGTTATATCTTAGTTTTGACAAGGTTTTTCTGTATTTGTGTCGGACATGTCTAGCAAGACATAACATGAGTACATTATAACATGCTCGTGTTATGTCTT
>VDFB02168118.1:47972133-48018028 GCA_007258455.2 Sequoia sempervirens
GGAGGGAGTGGGAGAGAGATAGAGGGTACAAGGTAGAGGGTTTAAGGGTTTAAGGGTAGAGGGTAGAGGATAGAGAGAAAGAGAGAAAAGAAACCTATAAAAAATTAACTCTCATAATGTGAGCACATTTTGAAGTAGTAGAGATATGGCCATTATTTTAACAAGACATAACACACTCATGTTATAATGTGAGCACACTTTTTATTGCTCTAAAAATGCTAAACAATCCAATATACCCATGATCTCAAGGCCCACATTCTGCATATTCCCTTGGTTCTACATGTATTCTAGCAAAAAAAAGCTTTTTGATGATTTTGTGAAGTGTGCATGCATTCTTTTCACATTCCACCACCTTTTTCATGATCTTTCCACCACCTTTGCATGAAATAGTAGAGTTTTCTCATTGAAAGGAATATAATATCAATTCAAGTCTAAATTCCATTCAAGACTGATATACAATTGAAGTTTGGAGGGGAACAAGCTTTTTAAAAAGTCAAATTGTTGAGGAGTTTGAAGAAAGAAGCAAAGGCTGCATAATTGGGTAGAACTCCTCCATTTGAAACTCTATTTTTTTAGGTATGTGAAGGCTTGCCTTGATTTTTGTTATTTTCCATATTCCATGTTGATAATTGTTTGTTTGTCATTATAACCTTAGCTTGTCAATGCACATTTTAAATTACAAAATTCTTTACACTTTCCAATTACATTTTTAAACCACATCTCTTTGAGGTATTTTGTTAAACAATTGACTTACCTTGTGTATGCTTCCACGTTTTGTATACACATATATATGAAAAAAGTTATAAGGATGTAAAATAATACATCATTTCTCAATCCTTGACTATGGATGTGCATACCACTCCCCAAAGCTTTCATTTTGGTATAGGCATGGGGATGTTGTAAAATGTAGTTGAAGTTGGTTTTACACCTACAATTTGCATATGCTTGAAATTTTCTAAAGCCTTTTCAATAAATCTATTTTGTGAATATCCTATAATCATTCTAGTCAATGAGGACATATATCATTGAGGTATTTTGTCAAAAAATTATACTAAGCATTTGATTGCCTTGTCTATGCTACTAAATTTTCCATACATGTCTACCAAAGCATTTTATTAAACAACATAAACAAGGCAATCAACTGTTTGAAGAAATTCCTCAAAGAAACATGGGGTGTCATGGTGATGTGCATTTTATCAACCGGCTGATTGTATTGTCTATGCTACCAAATTTTCCATACATGTCTCTACCAAATTGGAATATACTCCTCCCACATTGATAGATCTTTGAATCTATTTTGGTTTTCATCTCTGTTTCTAAATTTACCTCATCACTAAACTTACCTCATCACTTATGTTGTGATATATTTTAAATGTTTCCTTGATTAGTCTACCTATAAGGGATTCTAACCCTTCTCTCCACTATTTCAAGACTCTTTGTTCAAGGCTAAGTTAGTAACATGGGGAAAGGTACAACCTATCTTACAATCATGGCATGCCATAAGACAATGGAGTAGGGTTGACAGGGTAGGGGCAGTGTGAGAAAATGCCTCATAGAAATGGGGTCTCACAAAAATTTCCTCATAGAAATGGGGTCTCATGGTGATTTCCTCATAGAAATGGGGTCTCACGGTGATGTAAATCACCATGAGACACCGTTTCTATGAGGAATTTTCTCATGTTGTCCCTACCTTTTCAACCTTACTGCACTTGCAAGCTAGTGACCTCACTAGCTTTCCAATTCGATAGGGTTGACAAGGTAGGGGTAGCATAAAAATGCCTCATAGAAATGGGGTCTCACGATGGTTTACATCATCCTGAGTCCCCATTTCTATGAGGCATCTTCTTATGCTACCCCTACCTTGTCAACCCTACTACATTGGCAATCTAGTGACCTTGCCAATGTGGTAGGGTTGATAGCCAATGTGAGAAAATGCCTCATAGAAATGGGTTACATCACCGTGAGACCCCACTTATATGAGGCATACATTTCCCCTACCTTGTCAACCCTATTGAATTGGCTAGCTAGTGAGCTTACTAGCCTTCCAATGCTCACATTTTTTTTTGATGGAATGCGTTAAAGAAATGTGGTAATGTGGCATGGCATGATTGCAAGATAGAATCAAAATGGAAGCATGGACATGGCATTTGAATTTTTGAACAATTTTTTTTCATAGAAATGTATGTAAAATGTGGTAGCATTGGCAAACTAGTGAGCTCACTAGCTTGCCAATTCAAGATATTACTCAGAAATCATGATGCTTATGAACTCTTTGTCTAAGCCTATGGGATTGCATTGGGCCCCTCTACAATAAACTCTCTCAATTTTTTTTTTCTCAGTCATTTTCCTGTGGTGTCCAATTTTCACTAGATGAAAAAAGTGTCAAATGCAAGTAGTGTAAAGTTGCAAATTGGTGTAACTTTTGTTTTGCAACTCATGTGACCAAAAAGGCTATTCCAACATGTCTGAATGGGTATGTTTATGCTAGGAATGGTCCTATTTTTCACCCAAAAAAGCTTCGAGCTATGTTCAACCAGCTCAATTCCTTAAGGGTCCAAAGTGAAAAAGGGCAACAATCTTTGATGGGATATTACTTAGAAACCGTGATACTTATAAACTCTTTGTTTGAGCCTACAGGATCATGTTGGGCCCCTCTACAATAACCTCTCTCAATTTTTTTTATCTCATATATTTTTTTCCCATGGTATTCAATTTTCACTTGATGGAAAAAGAGTCAAATACAAGTAGTGAAAAGTTGCAAAGTGGTGCTACTTTCATCCTACAATTTACGTGACCAAATAGACTATTCCAACATGTTTGGATGGGTACTTTTATGCTAGGCATGGTCCTCTTTCACACCCAAACACATAAAAATGCTTCAAGCTAGATTCAACTGGTTTGATCCCATAAGGGTTCAAAGTGCAAAAGGGCAACAATCTTCGACAGGCTATTACCTGAAAACCATGATGCTTATGAACTCTTTTTCTAAGCCTATGGGATTGTTTTGGGTCCCTCTATAATAACCTCTCTCAATTTTTGTTATCTAAAAGTCATTTTCCCATGGTGTCCATTTTTCACTTGATATAAAATGTGTCAAATGCAAGTAGTGTAAAGTTGCAAAGTGGTGCAACTTTCGTTCTACAACTTGTGTGACCAAATGAACTATTCCAACATGTTTGGATGGGTATGTTTATGTTAGGAATGGTCCTCTTTCACACTCAAACATGTCGAATCACTCTAATCCACGTTCAACTAGCTCGATCCCTTAAGGGTCCAAAGTGCAAAATGGCCACAATCTTTTATGAGCTATTACTTGGATACTGTGACACTTATGAACTCTCCATCTGAGCCTACAAGATCACTTTGGAATCCTCTATAATAACCTCTCTCAATTTTTGTTATCTCAGAGTAATCTTCTCGGCCATTTTTTTGCTTGATGGAAAAAGTGTCAAATGCAAGCAATGTAAAGTTGCAAAGTGGTGTAACTTTCATTTTGCAACTCGTGTGACCAAAAAAATTGTTGCAACACGTCCTAATAGGTACATTTACACTAGGCATGGTCCTATTTTGCACCCAAATATGCCGAATCACTCTGAGCTACATTTAACCGGCTTGATCCCTTATGATGACATGCAAAACAATAAAAAAGAGAAACATTCACACAACAATTGAGAAGTATGAGTTTTCCACACAAAAAGAATATGATCATCCTCAAGTCTAGCAAGTGTAAGAAGTTTTTTAATTATCATTCTCTCCCTTACAACAATATACAACCAATTGTAAATGCATACAATGGTGGAACTTGGAAACATTTTATTTTTCCTCCATTAACAACTTTGGTTGTGAAGAATTTTGCCATTTTTATTTGAAATGATTTGTTATGCTTGAAAATTGGAGTCTAAGAGAAAGAAGTGATGCTCTCATGTACATTTATTATTTGGTGTGATAAATAAAATTTTCACCCTTGAGTCCATTTCTTATTTGTATTATAAATGATAAAGCTTTCTCCCAAGTCCATTTCCTATACAAGAAATAATATTGCAAAAAGTTGACATATACATCTTTTGACGTGTTTATATGGCGATGGATCAAGAACATAACAATTCATTATGTACTATGAGGATTATGCAATGAAAATGTTTAAAGACTATTCAAGATAAATTTTTGTATGATAATGTGTCAAGAAGTTAACTACTCATCATCTACTATGATTATTATGTTTTGCAAGTTTTGTGAAGATTATGTATCCTTTGCTTAATTGAGTTGTTCCAGTCAAAATATTAAATATACTGGAATATTTTTATGAAACATCTCATGGAATACCAATTGAAAACATGTTCTTTTCTTTCAGAAAAATCATTTGATGGAACTCTTTGAATTAAACATAATTGAGTTATGTAAGAACAAGGGAGCATTAGGAAATACAATGCTCAAGGATCATAAATAAGCCTTCTCAACCATTGCAATTTTGGGTGGATTATTGCTTTCAAAGTATTGGGAATGCTTTTTCTATTTTCTAGTTGGTAGTTGCCATTCTAGAAGGCTTATCTTTTGATACATGTTATACTCATTCTTAATCAATGATCAAGTTAATAATCAGTGCATTTATTTACAATTAATCTTTTCTTTTCAATTTGTGCAATTTTATAATTTGTAACTCTACTAGTATTCTTAGATATATTGAAGTTGTTTAGAATCAATCAATAAATATTCAAGACAAACCATGAAGGACAACAATGATCAATGCTAGGGCTAACCAATTAATAAGTATACACATGAATAAGTCAAGCATACATGTGAATAAGGGAGGCACAAGTACCAAAAACACGTAAGCCTTGAAATATACACACGAATACATAGTATACACAAATTAATACAAAGTATATGCATGAATACAAGGTATACAGATGAAAACACATAAGTTGTAAAGTATACACTTGAATACACGTAACTCATATCTATTGAACCATGGATTTACAATGCAAATATGGACACCATCAATAAAAAAGATTTGTATTAACCAAATAGTCATGTAGACATACATCAATATATGTCAATATAAGTATAAAATATATACAAAATAGCCATATAGGTTTACGAGAATGCCACATAGGCATACAATGTCAAATATATCCAACACAAAATATGTACAAAAATTCCATATAGGCATACAACAAAGGGCTTTAGAATCAGAAGTCATTTCTCTATATCCTCTTGAAATAAATTATTGCCCTTTGCTTGTCGGTCGGATGACGATAGGTCTGTCACTCATTCATTTTGAGGTTGAGGAGTGCTCCTGGTGCTCCTCCAAGGGTTTAGTTCTTGGTCAAGCTTTATTTGTTACAATAAGAGGTAAAGACATTAATATATAAAAATTACATTATAAAAAATGATATATCAAATAAAATAATCACTTACCTCCAGTAGATGATCTCTCTCCATGGGGGAAATATTTGGATGCCCATGTTGTGGTGTGTTGAAGCCCTGTAGAAACCAACTAAAGAGAAATTAAACTACGAATCAATAATGGTTTTATTTTTCACTAACTAACAACTATAACAATGAACACAAATTGAAATTTAATAGTTTGCTTTGTACCTCCTCTATGAGAGCCATCAAGGAGTCTATAGTAGATGAAAAAATGATATCCATTTTCTTATGAACATTCAGAGGTGTATCCGCTTCCAACATCTAAAAATAAGACAACAAATTATTCATTCACAAAAACTACAATAGTGATCCACATCATGGCTTATAATGTATGAGATAATGAACAAAATTTTGAGTACTTATTAAACTATATATTTTTGACTATCATGCTTACTATTTCCCCTATCCATAGCTTGTTCGAAAGTACCTATTTTTAGGATTTTACCCATAGTAGCAAGGCGGTGAACTATTTGATAAAATGCTTTCATAGACATGTACGATAACTATGAAGGCAGTGAACTATTTGAAAAAATGCCTCAAACAAATGGGGTCTCATGGTGATGGAATGCCATTACAAACAAATGTGTCATAGCATTCCATCACCATAAGATCGCATTTCTTTGAGGCATTTTTTCAAGCTGTTCATTGCGTTCTCTATGGTATTATGCTGGGATGGGGTGGATGATATAGTGTGGTCTTGATTATGAGATGGAGGGTGAGCATGACATGAAGAAGGACAGGTGGGGACATGAACAAGTGGAATAAAAGGGGGAAGGTTCCATGGATTGGTAAATTGAGGATGATGATGACCTTGAAAAGAATTTGGAGGGAGATTTTGGCTAAAGGGTTGGTTTCTATTCTTCAGGAAGTGAGTTGTTTGAAAAAATGCCTCAAAGAAATGTTGTCTCATGGTGATGGAATGGCATTCCATCACCATGAGACCACATTTCTTCAAGGAATTTTTTCATACTACTCACTGCCTTAACTATGATATTGCTTACTATTATGCTTTGATAGATTTTTTCCAAGCATCCATAGTTTGTTGGGAAGCACCTATTTTAGGCTTCTATCAATAGTAGCAAGGAAGTGAGTAGTTTGATAAAATGTTTTGGTACACATGTATGGAAAATGTGGTAGCATAGAAAAGACAGTGAGCTGTTTTGAAAAAAATGCCTGGAAGAAATGTGGTCTCATGGTGATGGAATGACATTCCATCACCATGAGACCACATTTCTTCAAGGTATTTTTTCAAACTACTCACTGCCTTGTCTATGCTATTGCTTACTATTATGCTTTGATACATTTTTTCCAAGCATCCATAGTTTGTTGGAAAGCACCTTTTTTAGGATTTTAGCCATAGTAGCAAGGAACTAAATTGTTTCATAAAATGATTTGGTAGACATGTATGGAAAATGTGGTAGCATAGAAAAGGCGGTGAGCTATTTGAAAAAATGCCTCAAAGAAATTGGGTCTCATGGTGATGGACACCATCATGAGACCACATTTCTTTGAGGAATTTTTTAAAACAACTCATTGCCTTGTCTATGCTATTTCTTTCTATTATTCTTTCATATATTTCTTCCAAGCATCCATAGCATAGACAAGGAAATGAACTATTTGAAAAGATGCCTCAATACAAAGTGGTCTCAAGGAATGCCATGACAAGAAAATGCAATTGGAAGCTGGTCCTACTTATTACTTATGCTAGGTGAAGTAATTACATCACTGCTTATGTTGACTTTCTAAACAACTATATTATAGTTAAAAAAATTTCATCTATCAACATCTAGTTATTGTTATGGAATTGAAAGTAATGCTTTGAGTTTGAAAGATGTGCAATGCAATGCAATCAATGATATGAATATACACTACAAAAATATATTAAGTACAATTCATTAGTTAAACTCTTTATTCTATTATCTACATGTGGGTTTGTCTAAATCCACTGGCATTGAGAGGTGTTCCCACGAAACCTCCAATATTAGCCTATTTAGCATCCAAAACCAGATATTAGAATACCATTCATATAATAATGCTATTACCATGTACTAAATTTTTAATTTTTTACTAGTTACATACCTTAACGGTAGATGCAGTGGAGTAATAAGTAGGTGTAGGGCCGGTGTATCTAGTATCAACATTGTGACCTTGAAATTTTATTAAAATCATAAAACTAAATTAGTTAATATTGTATTTCAAAATTGAAATTTCATAACTTAAATTCAATGAACATGCTAACATTTACCTGAGTATCGATTCCATAAGCGTCATTCAAAATATCAGCTACCCTTTCCATCTCCATAGTTGTAGATATACCCTGTGTAGCAGCCCCCTGAGTGTTAGTGGGGTCATATGAGCAAGTTACCTCACAAGCATGACACAAATGGGATCAAAGCCCACCACTCAAAGACTCCCTTGGATGCTGTTGTAGTATAGGGTTGGCATGTTGGATGACACTCTGGGTCAAAGAGCTGATGGCCTGCAAATTTTCTACCTTGACAGTCTCCTTCGTGATGGAAGGGATAACGATGTGCTCATGAGGTAGCCTAGCGAGAGGTCATCTTGCTTTCCGCCTAGGATCCTATTGTGCATAAGGTCTATATTGAGTCGACCCCCCACCTCTCCCTTGGAAGTCCCTCATATCAAAATAATTTGAGGTTTTATTCAGGATGAACTCACAATATAGTTTCCTCAGGAAATATTGTGGGACTTTGCAATTGTTGCATGGTGAGTAATCAAAAACCATGCACCACCTATCTCAAAAAATTTCCTAATCTATTGGTTGTGGCACCAATGGATAGGAAACCTCTTCGCATTGGGGCTAATTGATTTGTGTGTGGGTCAGCGAATAATGAGCACAAATCTAATTTTGTAATTTTTAGATCGTTTACATCTTTATATGATAATTTATCCTAGTAAAAATTCATAGCTGTCTGCCTCATATCTTTCCATCCACTTAATTGTTAGTTGATTGCATCTACATGTTTTAACATTTTTTTAAGTGAGTTTACAAGTGTTTTTCTTTCCATGGTTGAACCATTTGGATCATTAAACCTCGTGATTAACTCCTTAATTTGTTTTTTATTTTTTTCAATTTCACTCATTAATTTTTGTTGAGTGCCAGGAGGATGTTGAGGGATTGGTGGAGGAGATTGTTGTTGTGGTTGTTGAACTTGAGGATTTTGTTCCTATTCTTGTTGCTCTACTTGTTGAGGATTTTCAAGAGGGTTTTGAAGAGGGTTTCTAGGATCATTATCATCTCCTACAAATCCAACAAATAAATATAAAAAAAAACCTAAAAATAACAAATTCACAACAAAAAACAAACAACCCTTACCTCTTCGACCTCCCTATTGACGTGGCGGCATCCTAGTGATAAAATAGCAAAAATTTGATGAAAAAATTGCAAGATTCACTCCTCCCAGAATGCGAGCACACAAAAGAAGGGATTTTGGCCATGGGAAGAAAAAAATAGTCACAAAGCAAATGAGCTTGATTTCCTTTTTTGTTTGCTTTTAATTGCTCATAACACGAGCATATTATTCCGCACTCGTGTTATGATGTGAGTAGGATCGGTGTGGCAGAGCCTTAGGATCAGAACACCAAGCCATAATGAAAGCACATTATACTATGCTCGTGTTATGAGCTATCAATTTTTTTTTAAAAATTTGGCCACAATTTGCCCCCCCATCTTTTTGCACCCGCCTATATAAAATATCATTTGATGAATGTCCGCCTCATGGATACAATTTTTTTGGTATTTTGACTCAATATAATCTTGGAGAACACCTTGTATTCCATCGTATGATAAAACAAATCATTGATCCTAGGCAAGGGATATTGGTTCCTCACTATCATCTTATTGAACTGTCGATAATTAATACAAAAATGAGGAGATCCATCCTTCTTCTTCATGACAGTGATTAGTGATCCCCAAGGGGAAACATTAGGATGAATTTTTCCCTTCTCCAACAGCTCCTCCAACTACAAATGAAGCTCACTGAGCTCTTGAGTGGTCATGCAATAAGGTTCTTGAGAGATAGGTTCTACCTCAGGTATGAGATCTATCCAAAAGTCTATATCCCACTTAGGTGGCATACTTGGAATGTCACTTGAAAATACATCTACATAGTCCTTGAGAAGAGGATGATCATCAAGAGTTACCTCTAGAAACTCACCCTCAACAAGATCACTCACTGAGATAGCAAAAATCTAACATCTCTATTGCATACTCCATTTCAAATGCTTAGCTAAAATAATGTGAAGAGAAATGGGTCTCTGGACTCTAATAAGCTCTACTCTCTCACCTTGATCATCCACACACTTGATCGAATTATGCCAACAATCAATACATGCTTGATGAGCCTCCCAATCCATAGCTAAGATGATCCCATAAGACCCTAAAGGTAGGATACATTGTCATGTCTCAAATTTTGCTTACATTTAATAATGTTAAGTTGTTGAAGAACAAGAACATGGTTGAGGTAGGAGTATTTAGCTAGATGAAAATTGATAAGCTTGATGGAATATGGAATAAACACCACTAATGAATCATAGTAATTGCATATGAAAAATGAATTGAATGTGAACGTTCTGTGCTTGTTCGGTTTATCTTGTATATCTAATGCTCATTTTATGCCTCTAAATTCAAAATAAAAAATGAATACATATAAACATAAGCATGTATATAGATATATATGCACAAGTAATTATGAAATTATAAAATATATGATTTGAATTTGAAAGAACATGATGTTTCTTCCTCCACCTTATGAAAGATTTTAAAAAATATATGAAAGAATATATATATATATATAAATATATATATATATACACATTTGTATGTATGTATATATCTATGTATATATATACATATACATTTATGTAAATAAAGATATATGAGCATGAGAAGAAAGAAGTTAATTCTTTTAATAAAAATATCTTCTATCAAAATATGCTATGAGCCATGATAGGCTATAAAAAATAGAGTTTTCTTGTTTTCAAATTTGAAAATGAAAAAAAAACTGGATAGGGGCTGGCCATGACTACTATCCAATAAAGATTTTTCAAGATAGCCAGTCAAGTGGCTCATGAAGAGAAGAAGTGGGAAATTAACATAGTCTTAAAAATGGAAAAAAAATTATTTTGAAAGAAAAGGAAATCCCACACACGAGTGATGGGGGCTAGGCAAAAAAAATCAATGGAAAAAGAAAGAAATTGGGCAAAAATTAGGGGAGGGGTCGAGTTCCAGAAGAAAAAAGATAGAAAGCCGAATTCATCAAGGAAAAGCAAAGAATCCTCTCTGTTCCAATCTATCTGGTTGATTTAATAGGAAAAAGGAGTTATCAACTATTGTTTCCTTTCAAAACTTTCTAGAATTGTACAAAGAATGTTATCTCTTCATTCTTGTTTGAAATCCTTAGCCTTGTTACTCTATGCAACTACCCTCATTTCTTTAAAAATGTATTACATTGTACATCATTGATGAAGGTCGAAGCATGTCAAGAGTTGAATTGCATTCCCTTTTGGCTTGCCCATGTCAAATGAAATCATTGTTTCTCTATCGTTGTTCTGGGAAGAATCATTTTGTTGTTTGTATCCACCATGCTAACTGCATCCTTTCAATCAATAGTGGTTATTGATCTCATTTTACCTCTGGTTGTGTAAGACCAGTAAATTTTTTGATTTGGTTGTGGGTTTGATGGATGTGAATCATTTTCTCTTTTTATTTGCATACATACAAGACCCAACTCATGGTATTGAGTTATTGTTTCACTGTAATGTGAAACCAAATTACTGTTTCATGATAATGTTTTGCTGTGATTGTGAAGACAAATCAATGTGTTATGATATTGCCTCTCTGTAATGTGAGATCGAATCATTATGTTATATACTTGTTTCACATATAATGTGTACACCAAATGCATGGTATTATGACACCATCTCATTGTTAGCATGAACCTAGATCATGGTAATATGTTATCATTTCACATATATTGTGAAACTCGATAACATAGTGTTATGATGTTACATAGTTAATGTGTAAACCTAATATCATAACTTTATGTTATCGTTTCTTTAATGATATGAACCAACTTTCATAGTGTTATGTTATTATTCACTGTTAATGTGAATATAATCTCATAGTATATGTTACCATTTCTCAATGGCTAAGAAACCCAATTTCATAATATAATGATATGGTTTCACTGTCAATGCGAAACCCGATATCATTATGTTATGTTATCATTCACTGATATGTGAATCCAATCTCAATGGGATATGTAATCGTTCCCTATAAACATGTTATGGAATTCATTATGATTAGATATTATCTCACTATTAATATGAGACCCAATCTCATTTTGAGTTGTTATAAGCCACTATTAATGTGAACTTGATGCTATGTCCCATGTTATCACCTTGCTATTGCACTTGTAAGCTGAACCTAATGAAGATGTGACACCAAATTTCATAGCTTATGAGGAGTCTGAACTTCAATACTATATGAAGTCTAAGTTTTTGTTAAAGGCGACTTGTTTACTTTCTTATGAGATGTCAACCCTATGTTGTTAAATTTTCATCCTTCAATGAACTAGAAACTCTTGACAGTTCTATAGAATAAACATTACATTGACAATAAAGTTTTGAACACATTAAATGTAGTATTATGCAGTCGAGATTGTTATTATAAGAACGAATTTATGAATTCTCTGTGCAAACTTTTATATCCTATCATTATTTTGGAATAGTGTATTATTTGTGGAAAACATGAAACAACATGTTGAATTCAAACCCTTTGTTTGGAATTGGTTTGTGGTAGAAGATATTGCTTATTTTGTGTACTTTATAAGGGAATGGAATCATAATGATTTGTCTCCAAGGGAAATGGATTTCTATTCTTTTTTTTAAAATAATGTATACACATTCCTATTATTGTGATGAAGGCCATATATGTGTATATTCATAAACTAATTATGAATATACACATACATGTGATATAACTTATTTAAATAGTTTATTATTTTCTTTAATTGAGCATTATGAGTTTATTTTTGTGTAAGAAAAGTAAGGGAATAATTGTGATCTATATGCTAATGCATGTGTGAGAAATTTTCTCAAAAGTGTCTTTAAATTGATAAATGTAGAAGATGTTACAATAACTGATTGTTGGATGTATTATGTACAAAAGTACTAAATTTGGTTAGTTTACTTTGAATAAACTGTAGAATCTAGGATAGTCCAAGTGAACAAACATAGATTAAGTTCATAAAATGTTTTTGTTTTAATATCATAGGAAGGTTAGATAGAATAACCTATTACAAAAAAAAATGTATGTTTGTAAACTTGATGATTAGAAGGGGAAAAATGTTTCCTTTGAATGTGGAAACTTACCTTTTGGGACAGGTGTCAAAAATGGATTTTTAAAAAAAACTGTTTTAGAATGCAAGATTTGGTCAGGTATCTACCCCCTTATAAACTATAGTGCGCTTGGTAAAAAAATTTCACATGATTGGTGGCATTGGCATGACACATCCTCCAGTACTGAGGGGATGGTGGGGAGACTAGACCTTATGACCTCTTGCCTGCAACAAGATGCTTTAAAGTGTCAAAAATGGATTATTAGAGAGTATAGGTTTTGATTTTTCCAAAATATATCATTTTTTAGCTATATACAACATATGCTTGGCCAAGCATTTGTAGTCCATTATGTTGAATGGTCTAATTTTTATGATGTAACTCTCTACCATTTCCTAACATTGAAGTTGAATGTTCTAGTTGTGGATATAAATGATTGTAGTTATGTTAGAAACACAACAAATTCCACCTTGCATATCATATTCTCTTGCTAAATATTTTGTGCAGGGTCAAGTATTCTTTGAGTTAGGAAGAATTTTGGGGAAGCGTAGCTTCGTGGTTGGGTGGAAAAGTGCCCGAACCATGTTCTTGTCCACTAGATGTGGCAAGCGTAGAAGAGGAATAACATGGAATTCTATCCTTTGATTATTGTACTTATACCATATGATGTAAAACTTGAGTTGACTGTGGCAATGTTAACCAAGTAAAACTATGTAATTTGACAATTTGACATTTGGAGTGAATGTAAATTATTTTCTTGGACATGTGTGTTGGGTGGAAAAGCGCCTGAACCATGTTATTGTCCACCAAATGCAGCGAGCGTAGAAGAGGAATAACATGGAATTCCATCCTTTGATTATTGTACTTGTACCATATGATGTAAAACTTGAGTTGACTATGTGGCAATGTTAGCCAAGTCAAACTATGTAATTTGATAATTTGACATTTGGAAATGAATATAATTTTTTTTTTTGGAAAATAGCTATTGGATTTATGTTTTTAATTTAATATTAATGATGCCATAATTGATTTATTGGTGTTATTTAAGTATGACATATTACATACATAAGTCCACAGTGGTGGTGAAGGTGCCTAACTCTAACACACAACAACACAAAAGAGAGTCAACTACCACCTTAACAATGGTGGCTAACTCAACTTGCTAACTAACACTCTGTCTCACTACCACAAGCCTACATCACTCCATAAGGAATGGGGAGATAAAGGAATATAAATCACTAGAAAAAAATAAAATAGATATATGAACTCCATGCAACACACCTAATGACTCGACAACGATGCCCTAATGCTCAACCTAGCAGTTATCCCCCACCATAAATACTCTATGGGATCTCCCAACATCTCCTAAAGTAGGATTTGAAACTTCCTACCTCTAGCTACACCTTGCTACTAACCTCTAAGGATAATACTCAACATAATGACACTCTTGGCCACAAGAGTAACATGGTCATCTACCTTATCCTTGACTTGTTGATGGTGCTCGAGACTGGTGATGACTCCCTTTGATAGAACTAGGTGGGCTACTTTGCATGGGTAGAATCTGGCTTGGATGCCTCTGATGCCCACTATGGTGCATAGAGTAACGACCACCCGAACCTTTCCCCCTCTGAGGATCCTGTGAAGTTGGCCACAAGAGTGACATGGTCATCTACCTTATCCTTGACCTATTTGATGGTGCTCGAGATTGGTGATTACTCCCTCTACTAGAAATAGGTGGGCTACTTTGCATGGGTTGAATTTGACTTGGATTCTTCTGATGCCCACTATGGTGCTTGGAGTAATGACCGCCCAAACATTGCCCCCTCTAAGGAGCCCATGAAAATATTTTATGTTGCTGCTGAATTAGCCTAGAGGGCCTTGTGGGTTGAGATTGAGAGCCTCGTGCACCCAACCCTGATGGAAATAAACCTACCACATGAACTCTAATCTATCCTCCAAACCCTCTAGTAAGGTTCTTCTCTATCAATCTTTCCTTCTCCATAATGACCTTCAAGGAATTGGGCTCAAATACATGAGCACCACCACTAATCTGGGCATTTAGACCACACATAAAGCACTACACTAACATGCTCTCATCATGAGCTACAATCACATATTGTTTAAGATTAAATAACTAGTTCTCATATTGACCAACTGTCATACCCATCTGACGAAGCTCATGAAACTCATTCATGTGTCTCTACATTTAATGATCTGAGAGATAACGTGAACAAAGCTTCTCCAAGAAGATCTCCCAAGAGACGGTGGAAATATCCAGATGATGATTTTACTCCTCTTGGTGCCACCAAGTAGAAGAAAAGCCTCTCAAGTACATGATGACACATCTATCCTTGGTATTGCTACCATGTGGATGTATCACAAAATAATGGTCCAAGGCCAATAACTAGTTCTTTTCCTTAGTACCCCCAAGTGATCCCTCAAAATTAGGTGGATGTGCTTAAAGTTCTCTCATGTGCCCTATTAGCATACCATCTACATCCACTACATGCCTATCCCCTCCATGGGGTCGCTCTTTCCCATCCTCTCTCTCTACTTTAGAATGAAAAGGGCTCTTAGAGTACTCTCTCATTGAACCATGGTTGATCCTCCTGAGAAGGATGGGAATGAATTAAATAAGAAACCTCTTGGAAAGGATCCAATCTCACAATTATCTTGTGAAGGAGATCAATGACGTGGGAATGACCAAGATGATTAACTGGTGGATCTATCAATATTTTCTTGGTTTCTTCCTCTATCTCACCCTGACACAAAATATAGGATTTGGGAGCCATCCTTTGGATGAAAAGAGTTACATCTTATTAGGATATATATAAATCTATATCTAAGACCATAATAAAGTAGAGTACCATAATATTGAACATCATAGTTTCTTGAACATCATAATTACATAATCTATATTAACAAACACATGCCAAACACATAGATCAAACACATCACTCACAAGTACATAAGCTAGAGCTCCCAACATATGAACATGGGATTTGATACCAAATGTAATGCCTTACTAAGGAACCCATGTGACATAAGCTCAAATACATAATATTTTTTTTTTGAAGTACAAGATATAAACATCTAAGTACATTGAGACAATTAGACATATTAGGTTAACATATAACATTTTTTCACATCATGACTATTGATCATCAAAGCTTGCACTTCTTCGATAGTCCTATGGGAAATTTAGCGAGTGGGGGACCAATTTGTGTCTCACTAAATACGTCTAGAATTTTTATAGAAAGCTGACTCTTCTCTATGTTTTGAGGAAAAAGGTAGAAAGAAGTGTGAATAAAACATAAAAGGGCGATGCGCCAAATCTTTTACAATGTTTCCAACCTCAAATTATTTCTTCTAACTGATATGATGGACAAAAATGCCACGAAACCTTCATTGTTGAGAAGAGAGCAAGCAACAAAGGCTTAGTGAAAGAACATTGTAGTTATTCAAATATTCCCATGGGAAGCACCCATTTAGGTCCATCAGATATAAGAATGATCTACCAATTAATAGAAATATAGAAATTCACAAAAAAATCTACTCTTTATAGCATAGTATGAAGAAAGGCTAACTTTTACAAAGAATGGAAAAGTCTACTAGACATAGCCCAATTTCTAAAAGCTAAAATTTAACACAGAAGCTTAATAACATGAAAATTAACAACCCATAGTATCAAAGTGGACATAGCACAATTATTTAATCATGAAAGAAAGATAAAAAGGAAACCTGACAAAGGCTATATCATGCACAATTTTAGAGATTTCTCATAAATAGTTGACTTCAAATGAATGAACAAAAAAAAAAAGGTTGGATGCCAATCTGATCATTGTTTAGATTTTAAAAATATAACATGCCAAAGAATAATAGTGTTCTGTAACACCTTTTACTTTTGAAAAGAAAAAATCCCTACTAGATCTATCTTCAAAAGAAAAATAATTCTTGAAGCAAATTTTCTAACCCTTAAAACAGGTCGCCACCTTCTATTTATAGCTATCAAAAGAGAGCACTGCCATTAAACATTTTGGAAGTAGAAACTGCTAGGTGTATTAGCCTGATAGCTCATGATCCGATCCTAGATCTTGATTAGGTCACAACGATCTTTGCTTATTAAGTCCTAACTTCAATATTAATGGCTCTTTAAATATTTAGCCAAGATAGCTATTAGAGAATGATCGAATTTGTAAAAATGCATCCTAGCAAAAATATGATTGGTCAATATCGAGGTTGATGATTTTGACTCGAAGGCTCCACTCTGAAAGTAAAACACACTCCGCATTTTGATAGGCTTCACCCAAAGAGATCTCTCCATAAAAACAAACAAGCTTCCTAAAGCAACAGATGAT
This sequence comes from Sequoia sempervirens, assembly GCA_007258455.2. Lineage (NCBI taxonomy): Eukaryota > Viridiplantae > Streptophyta > Pinopsida > Cupressales > Cupressaceae > Sequoia > Sequoia sempervirens. The sequence goes on from VDFB02168118.1 coordinate 47,989,281, forward strand.
GTGTCAAGTAGCTAGGGACTCTTTGCATTGTGAGAATGGCTTTGGAGAGAAACTCCATCCAGCTGACATGTATCCTGATCCACGCCTGAAAGAAAAATGATATGTAAAAAATTATGCAACCACCATGTGGCACACTGCATGCTTTTTGGGAACAACTTTCTCTATTTGACCACATATCATTTTCAAGCTAAAAAAGAGCAAGGGCTGAAAACTCAAAAAGACTAAGCAAAAAATTGCTTTATAGTTTTGATGACTCATAGGGGGCCTCCTCTTATGGAGGAATGAACCTTGAGCTTTGAAGCTTCTTGTATTTTGAGGAAAGCGGAGTGATGAACCTCCCAATCTAAATTAGTGGGCTAGATGAGAGTGCGAAGAAACTTGAATGATTGATCCAATTCAAAGACCTCCTTAAAAGAAACTCCTCCCCACCTGGTTGAAATAACCTCGACGTAGTAATAAAGTTGAGAAAGGAGTAGTATCTCCTCATTTTCTTCAATAGTGGGAGATAGGTGTATACATGAGAGTGTTGTGGAAGACTTAAATTTCAGCCTAATTGCATTCATGACCTGCTCGATTGATAACACTTCTCTGATTGGTGAGAAGAAAGTAGGAAATTTGCTATCTAGCAGAACACAAATGTCCTTCTCGATTTCGATGACCCTTCTATTCAATGCTACCTAACACTCTTTGCTTTTCAATGCAACCTTGTGGAAGTTGATGAATTCGTCTGCTTTCCACAATGTGGCCCATTGATCAGAAATTCTTGCATTCTTTAAAACTTCCTTGATGGCCTTATATAGCCTGGAGACCAAAATCTCCAACTCCTCAGACCAAGGAGCATATATGTACAGAATTGGGTCAACTATTGGGCTGAAATTCTCATGTAATTCCTGAGCATCCCTCAAAAATTGTAAGACTAGCTTCAAGATGACGACTGCCATTATAATCTTGTCCTAGTGTGTGGAGATTAGTCTTTTCAGTATTAGGAGGATCTCGAATCCTTCTGCTGTTGCTAACTCTTATCAGAGTTGAGTCTCTTTTTCCTTTATGTTCTCATCCAATCGACCTTTCTCTTGAAGGGAATTTGTGAGCTTTTAGTTTAGCCTTCTGATCTCTTCCTCATGAGAATGCAAAATAGACTTGGTCTCCTGCTTTTCTTTTTTTTCTCTTTCTGCTTCCTCCTAGGCCTTCTAGATTCTATTGAAAGCCTGAGATTGAACACTCTCTAATTCCTTATGTGCATTCTCCCGGTTGCATTGGTATCCTATACTTTTCTAGTGTTCAGTGGTGACCTCTCCTTTTAACCTCTCTATCTCAGCATGAATCCGACTCTATTTTTCTTGGGCCTCTCCCGTTAATCTAGTCATTTCTCCCTGCTACATTTGTAGTTGCCCCAGGTGGGAAATCTACACATACTTGCCTCGAATCTCTGCCTGTAGCCTACTCACTGTTTCTTTTATATTGGATAACTCTTCCTCGCATTTTCTTAGCCTTCTGTACAACTTCTCATAGTCAACATAGACCACCTTCTAAGTGGCCTTAGCTAGAACCATTTTGTCTTGCTTGAGAGTTTCATTGAAGTTTAGCCTATGACTTTGATGTCATAATCTGCATTTCTCCAATTGGCTTGGATGCTAGAGGCTACATGGTAGTAATCCACAAGGAATTTTTCTCTTCATCAAAATAGGCCTCAATTTTCTTCATGGCTGGATGTACTACAACTTTCACTAGCATTCTCTATTTTCTTGCCTATCAGGCTTGCTTTGTCACATCCAAATGATTTTGGAGACTCTATGGAGTACCAATTATTTGTATGACAATAGAATCACTTGGAGGGAGATCAAAAAAGGTAATGGAAGGGGGGCCCTCAGCTATATGCGGTCGTGTAGAAGCAAAAGGGAGTGTTATCATAGAAAAAGGTGGGATGCCATATGGAGATTGGAAAGGGGAAACACTCATCGTAGTGAAAGGAGAAGTGGGAAAAAATAGAGGCATTTTCCAGAGGTAGATGGGTTTGGTGAAACCAACAACCTAGATGCTTCAATATTTTCAATGGGGGCTCTTGATAGGGAAATCAAGGAATCAACAAAGGATGACACTTGCTTGACACATGGGGTTTCTTCACAAGGCTCACTATTGAATATGGCTGGGGGTTCATTTGGAACCAATAGATCGGAATGTGCTGATAGAGGGCTCTTTTCCACAATTAGAGGTAGAGGAATTATTAGAGAAGTAGATGTACAAAGAAGAGGGCGAGAAAAACTTACCTGAGTTGTCGAATCTGAATGAATTGGTGGAGCAGACTCTACTTCTTCTCCTCTCATTGTCTCACTGGGTCCACATAGGTTTTGGACTTGTCTCTTCTTCATGCAAGTGAAGTCAGTAGATTCAGATAGTTTGGTGGCCAATCCCACCAAAATTTGACCTTCGGTAACCACAATGGACCTCTTCGAGGACCGTCGGGTCCTTTTTCCTTTTCCTCAAGCATTGGCGAAGGAAGTGGCCTACAGATCCTTCTATCTCACCCCTTTTCCTTTGTTGTGTTGTTGAGTGTGGGAAGTGTAGAGTGGAAGCTCCTCCTATTCAATTTCTCAATTGGTCTTAGGATTACTGTCCTCAATGTCAACCTATTTATCATAAAATTCAATGAACCTATCATCATGTGGCTAGACCTACCCATACAAGGCATTGATGTTCTCAATTTATTGTCAAAACCTCCAGAAATATGATTTATTTCTCTACAACTATCCCAGGTGCTTTAGTTGTGTACTGAGGGACTTGCCCATTGGGAGGTTCTTTTGGTATTCCATCATTTTGAAATAAAGGACAAGCCATGGTGGTTTTCTGAGTGGTATGAAGGCTATGAAGGCTAAATCAATGTAGGATTCCAACCTCTCTCTAGTGGCATTCTTTCTTGATTCAAAATATTCCCACTCTTCATGCTTTAAGGTTAGGATATGCTTTATCGGGATGTAGTTCCATTTGTCACCAATGAGAACTAGGCCCAGATGCGCCAATTTGTTGGTAAGCACCTCCTAAGCCTTCTGTTTTGACAATGTTATCTAACTATTGGCAATGGTGAGGGGGGTAAAAAAAAGTGATGTCTTGTGCCTTCCGACACCATAGACGTTATCAACAAGGGTTAATTGGTGACATGCCTCCAAGGAAAAAGCCCTATCTGTTACAAATCTTACAAGTCTGAAAGGCTCCTCCACAAAACCATGGGCTTTGATAAAAGTGAACTCATCTCCCAAAAAATAATTTATTGGGGTCTATGGACTTCTCAACCATTTTAGGACCTCAAAATAAAAATGACTCAAAGGGTGTGGCAAATTTTTTACAAGTACTAGCCCCATGAAATAATCTACAAACCAATAGTAATCCCATGTCTTTGAAAGTGCATGGGTCTAGACTAAAATCAACTGGTAGGACCCTCTTACATCATACCTAAACAATGACAAGTATCCTTCAAGAAATTTAGAATTTTGGTGTAAAATTAAATGTACCAAGAAAGAAGAATACCTGAACTTGTACTCAAAACCATAATTTTCCAATTTCCAGCATCCTCTTAGCTATGATCTCAGAAAAATCAAAATACTTTTGGCTCTTTTCCTTCCTAAGCATAAAATCCAAGCCCATCTAAAAAGGATAGACCTTTTCATCATCATTATAGCCGTAGATAGAGGTCAACATTGATAAAACGACTTGTAGATCATTTTTGAATTTTTTTTGTGTTGTATAGGAGAGAGGAGTTGACCTCTCTCCAACTTTTCTTTTGTTTCTTCCTCATTAAATTGTAGTTGTCTATTTCTGGTTGCCTAGAACTCCTCCATCTCCTTTTTGAAGTTCATGATGCCCCAATTAGTAGGGATACATAACATATCCCAAATGGATGTTGCACTAATCATAACACTTATCTTGCCATCGATTATAACCCCCATTTCATTGTCAAAAATTCTTGCACATGCATCCACCAGTTCTGGACACAGGTGTACAGTGGGAAACATGAATTATGGAAAACCACAATTCCAAAGCCATAGCGCAAAATTTTTAGTTGACCCATGTTTAATCATTCTTTGCAACACTTCCCTGAGGCTTTTAGGGTTTACCATCCTTGGGTCAAAAATATTTTCCATGAAATCCTGCACAAATTCTTTCTTAACAAGATGACCTGAAACATTTACTGATTTGGTGTGGGAAAAACATTTGTCATTCCTTCACTGTTGAGGCATTATCAAATAACTCCCTCTTGAAAATGTTGACGCAACCTGGTTTTCTAGGGGAAAGCCCAACCTGTCTCCCAGAGGTTGATGCTTTTGCCATTGTTGAGCCAAAAAATTTGTAGAGAGATTTTCTACAGAAATGGTTACTTGCTGCTTTTTGCAAAAGTCCACTTTTAGGTGCATTCAATTCCTTGTGTACATGCAGTAAAGCGCTGCCATCATCAATGTCTTACTAAATACTGCCACCAAGGTGATACATGTGGATTAGGGATCTGTATCCCTTAGGAATTCCAAATTCACCACGAGAATGTAATTAGTACCCTTGCTACCCTTTTTCATAAATGAGCTTGTGTTATTGGAAAGTGCGCTTATCATCATGGGAAACGTGCTCAAGCGATACACGATACTTTCACAAGACTTGTGTATTGAATTTTCTAGAGCTTAGCACATTAATTAACATGTTTTCCATAAATAACAAGATTAATGCTGATGGTGGAAATGGAAACATGGTCTCCATTAGTACATGAGGGAATTTACTCCCAACGACCAAATTTATTTCTCGAGGCATGCTGTCAGATTTGTCATATGATTTACCTCTTGTGCTCCGACTGCCTTGATAATTTCTCCATTGTCACTTGGCGAGAGATGGGTTTCCCATCCATTGATCCCATCGACGCTACCTTTCTATAAATAAATTTTCCACCTTAGCAAAATATTCACTCACTTTAGCTCTTCTAGTTTAGCAGGCCTTCCTTGCTGCATCCCATTCTGCTAACCTTTGTTGATTTGTCATTATGTCGACTAGCCTGGGTACTCCCATTTGGCTTCTACCATAGAGACCACAATACGCCTTCATGGGTGAGGTTACTAGTGATAGAATTAAGCACCTGGTAAGGAAAAATGACCACCTCGGTGTTGTTGCAATCAAGTGGGTAGTCAGCCAAGACTATGTTGAAGATGAGAACCAGTTGAGAAGCAAATCCAACATTGTTTCTCATTTCGTCGCCTCCCTGCTTGACTTGGACATCGCCAAGCCCTAGATAATTGAGTTGTGCCACCAAATTTTTGAATCTACAATGCTGGAAGGGCTCAAAAAAATTGTGCAAGTGGCTATCCTTGGTGTTGGTATTTCGAGTGCCATGGACCTCTGTAGGCACATTGATTATGGGGAAGACATGGTTTGTTTGCCTCTTCTTACTGATTTTTGCACCATGGACCTTGAGAGGCATCATTCGTTGTCTTAGCATGTGACCACCTTCTTGCTATAGGAGTATGGTGTGGAACACATTCCTGGGCTTGAATGGAAGAAACACTTCGAGTTTCTGGTGTATAGCTGCAACAACAGGAACTGAGGTTCGTGCTATGTCGAGCCTGCATGTGTTGTGTGTTCACCCACCTTTTCACCCTATCTAAGAAGAAGAAGAAGGATAAGAACCCAACGACGAGTCGTATCGACTGCTTAACAATGACTGGAGGCTTTAGCTTTACGTTTATTACACGTTGCCTCCCTTATGCTCCTTTTTGCTTTGAAACTCTTTATGGGTTTGCTCGAGAGAGCTTTATGCTTAAATCTGAGCCTTGGGCTTGTATATCATTGTAAATTTTTCAATGAATATAATATAATATATTTCTACTTCCTCCATGTTATTCTCATGGCTTATTAGCAGAAAAATGTTTTTACAAGTTTTTTTACATATGGTACATAACTATAAAATTTTTGAGTTTGCATACCTTAATGGAATAATTTTAGATGAATACTGTTAACCAATACATCCAACATATTGCCATCCATGTCTTCTAGCTTGTATGCATTCTTTTCTTTACATGTGTGGGTGTGGAAGGGACCCTTCCATAGTGCTTCAAATTTTATATGTTGACCTGGTTTTGTGCTACGCTCATCATATTTTAATACCAGGCTTCCCTCTTGGAACTCTAGGATGGAGGCCTTCTTGTCAAACCATTTTTTGCCTACTTGTTGGTGCCCAATCATAGCTTTTTATGCCTTTTCCTTTGTTTTTTCTAGATTTAGGAGTTTTACGAGCCTGACTTCCATTTCACTGCTTTCTTCAACTTCTAAAGCCTTGATCAGTTGTAATGTCAAGATTTATATAGAAAAAATTAGCACTACCTCCTTTCCATATACCAATTCATATGGGGTGGTCTTTAAGGTTTGTTTGGGCATGATTGTGTTGGCCCATAGAGCGACTCGTAGATGCCTATGCCATTCCCTTTGTTGTTCCAGCCCGATGTACATGATTAACCTAATCAGGTTCTTGTTGGTCAGCTCTGCCAATCCATTTCCTTGTGGCTAGTAATTTGATGAAGTTTTGAGGTAAACCCCATGTTTAAGAGAGAAATACGACATCCCTAAAACCAAAAATCTCATGCATTAATAGATATGATGGTTTTTGGTGAACCAAATATTTCTACCAGCTCTTCATGGAAATTTACAATCTTGCTTTATGTAGCATTTTTTAGGGCAACAACCTTTATCCACCTCGTGAAGTAGTCAGTTTCCATAAGGATCCACTTATGGCTAGCACTAGAAATAGGGTTTATCATTCTAAAAAAATCTAGGCTCCATTGGGTGAAAGGCTCCTCAATGACAATTAAACTCAACAATATAGCATAATTCTTCCTTTTACCGACAAAATATTAGTACTAAGTAGATTTCCTCACTAGATGGTGTGCTTTGGTAAACATGGAGTGCCAGTAATATCCTACCTGCATTATTTTTTAGGGTTGGAGTTTTGGAGGAGAAATATACGCCTTTGGGATTGTTGTGGGTTTTGTTCAAAACTCTTTCCACTTGGGGCTTATCCAAACATTGGAGTAGGATACTGTCATAATTACTTTTGAACAAAATCCCCTCAATTAGTACATACCTAGTGCCTTGTAATCAGTAGTAATCCATTTTGTGTTGTGGAATGTTGGTCGGATATTTCCCTTCTTGCATATATCACATCCAATCCACCACCCATGATTCATCGGACTCAAACTGGTTAGTGTAGGCCTGATTGGTTCCTTCTTTTGCCAAGGAGCTTAGTTCTTGCACAAGGTATTCACAAAGACCTCTTCCCCAAACCAGCTTGGTTGGTCTAATGTCGACATCATACTCTAGGATCTTGGTGATCTAGTTGTCCCTCTTCTCTATTATTTTTCCCTCGGTGATATACTCTTGCACATTAGGATGAGTGACGAGAATAGTGATTATGCTGGTTGATACCAAGTTTCAGAATTTCTTGAGCTTTTTAACAATAGAAAAGGCCTATTTTTCTACAAAATTGTACCTAGCTTCATATCCTTTGAGGGTCCTTGAGTAAAACACGATTGAATGCTCCCCAGAATTGTCTTCTTCCTTCTGAGTGAGTACTGAAGCTATGTTGTGTGGGCTGCTGTAGATGTAAAGTAGTAACTATTTGGAGAAGTTCAGATTAGCTAACACCGAGGCCATGAAGATAGTTGTCTCTATCTGTTCAAAAGTCATCTTGCCTTTGGGAGTCCATTTGAAGACTAGATTTTTTTTAACATTAGCATGATAGGCCTTGCAATTCCCGTGAAGTTTGAGATGAACCGATTGATGAAATTAATATTCCCTAGAAGAAAGACTCCAACCCCATTTGGTTGACTAGAAAAGGTAGCTCCATTATAGATTTCACCCTTTCTGGGTCTATTGCTATTCCCTCCTTTGATACTACAAAGTTGAGTAACTTTCCTTGGGGTACCCCGAAGATACACTTCTTGGGATTTAAAGAAATCCTGAATTGTTGGCATCTCTAGAAAATCTCCTCTAGATGATCAAAGTGGTCATCCTTTGATTTTGAAAAAGTCATTAGGTCATCTAGAATTATTAAAATGATCTGATTAATTAACCTCTTGAAAGTGATATCCATTGCATGCTAGAAGGTCACACCATCATTGGAGAGACCAAATGGTATCTTTGCATATGTGAACGTTCCCCACTTAGTAGTGAACATTATTTTATGTTGGCCTTCCTTCTTTACATAGGCTTGGTTATAACCCAAAAAAATTTCAAGCAATGAGAACATTTCCGATCCAACCACGGTCTGCAAGATCTACTCCATTGAAGGTAAGGGTTAGTGATCTTTTAGTGAAGCTTTTTTCAAATCCCTAAAATCTACATAGAGCCTAATGTCGCCATTCTTCTTTTGTACTGGTATGAGATTTGATACATAGGTGGAAAGCTTGATCAGGTATATGATCCTAGACTCGATCAGTTTAGTTAGCTCTTGTGTCATTAATGCTTCAAACTTTGGATTGACCGGCCTTTCCTTCTGTTGGACAGGTTTTGATCCTTCAACCAAGTCAATAGTATGTTGAATTATGCCTGGATCAGATCCCTTAAGATCATCATAGGTCCAAGCTATGACCCTGTCGTATTTAGAACATAGCCCCTTGAATCTTTCTTTGTCCTTTTGTGAAAAAATCTTTTTGAATTTCAATTTTCTACCATTTTCAACATCAAGGTCTTCATAATCTTTCTCATTGGCAGTGAATCTCTATTTACTATTTCTAGCATCCTCATAGTCAAAAAGATTCTCAAGAAAAATAAAACCTCAGGGAAGCTTGTTACCTTTTAATTGGATCACTTGCCCCTTCGAAGTCTTTCCTTCTTCTAAGTGTAAATGGTTAGAAAATTTTCCTTCGTTTTGTAGAAAAGAGGCAATCTAAACATCATCCTCAAAGACCTTCCAACTCTGGTTATTGTTGGGGATCGATGGTTGGAAAATGACTTGTACTATGTTCTGCTTTGTTGTTAAGTTGGGAGTTGGTTCAAATTGTGAACCAATCAAATCCATTTGATCGACGACACTATTTTGAGATTGGGGGATGACCTGTATATTAAAAGATTCAAAGCTTTCAATCAGATCCCATGACCTATGTCTATGGGAATTCATAGTTACATTTTTGGTGGCTGCCCACCCGTGGATTTAACTTATGAAAAACTTTGAATCTCTAAATGCTTGCACTCCTCTCACGCTCATTTGTTTGGAAAGATACAAACCATGGAACAAGGCTTCATATTTGACATCATTATTCGAGCATGGGAACTGGAAATGAAAAGATTTAAGGATTTTCTATCAGATTGGGGAAAGTAGTCAGACGCCTGCGCTAGAGCCAAACTTGCATTTTTCACCATCAAAATACAATGTCCACTGACTATTGTCACCCATACCACTAGGATCTTCCTGTTCTTTCATCAGTGTTGGGAAGACTTGGTCATCATTAGAGATCACATAAGTGCCCAATCCAGTGGCATGGAAGTTCCCAAACAGGTCAAAGTCAATGAACTAATTGATTAGGACCTCTTCTTCAGGGGTCCACTCACTCGTGTCCTCGTCCTCTAATATTTCAACACAATATGTCTCTCCTTTTGAGAAAGAGGTGTGTGTTTCTTTGAACCATAGAACGACATTGTATGCTATATGTTTTGGATGCAAGGATTCAAACAATATTTTCATCTTTTCCCTGTGCTTGGTTCGTAATATTAGGTGGGGCCAATCAAGTGCTAAGTATACACCAAGCTTTGTTGTGAGGTCTCTTGAAACACACATCCCGAACATTGGGGGAATGTCTATCACAACCACCTCTTGTATGACCATTTGGCTTGGACATGAGAAGAGGGTCAAATATAGATCTTTGATATGACCAATGGTTGAAACCTTCTTCCCATCTAGTTGCATGATCCCTTTCTTAAGAGGCTCATACTCAAGTTTCAAAGCATTTGCCACTTGTTTAGGCATGACTGTCATACTAGCTCCTGAATTGACCATGTTATTGTGTAGGATTTTATCCCCAAAAATGAGCATTAAAAAGAAAGGTGTGGATTTTGGCTTGCTTACCTCTTTCTCTTTTGGACTATTTGCCACATTTACATATGCCACAACTCATGAAGATTGAGGGTCTGACATGGGCTCTTTATCTTTACTTTGCTCGCACGGTGGAGTTACATCCATCTACAGTATTTATTCTTCCTTATTTAATACTTCCTAGAGCAACGCCTTTTGTTCAAGAATGAATATGACATCCCACAAGGATGTACATTAGCAGGTGCCTTCTTCAATTGTTCCACCATATTGAGTGTTCTGACTGGCAGGGCCTTGGGTTTGAATGGTGGTTTCTCTCTTGTCTCTAGGGGAAAATGATTCGTCATGAATGGGATCGGTATCTTTCCATCTCCTTCTCTGGAAATGACGAGTTTCATGACTCCTGAGTAGGTTAGGTGATGGCCTATAGAGCTTACTTTTCTTATGGCTGTGGTTGACGAAGTTGTGGATGTAATAGAGCTTGTTGTACGTATTCTCCCATGAGCCTTCTTTTGGATCTTGTGTTGTAATCCAATTGTACTTGTGGAGAAATAGTTGTCAGAGCATCATTCATGAATACTACATCTTCCTCTTCCATCCAAGAGAAAAGTGCTTGGTTTGGTGCGATGTCCAAATCTTTTTCTAAAGACATTCCTTGCATTTGCACCCAAAAACAAGCATTCTCCATTTTGGGAGACTGATATTCTTTTGTGCTTGAGAAAATTTCCTGGCTTCTTTTCTCTACTATCTTTTGTTGAAGATTTCCCCTTGGAAAATTTTGGGGCATATGGCTATCATTGTACGAGAAGCACCATATGTTATCATCCTCCACCAAGTTATTTTGGCCTAAGATTAATTCTTTACTTGGGTTATTCTTGGCTATCTATAGCGGCATAGTGATCGAAACTATTTGGTTTGTGGATGTTGGTTGTTGAATTTGTGCCTTCAAGGCTCCTTGATACATATTTTGTTGGTAGTATGGCCTTCCTCCTTGATAGGTCTATAAAGCAGGCTTCAAAGGTGCTGCTTGCTATCCTTGAATGAGGACTAGCTCATTCACAAAAGATCACATGATATTTTTCATGTCCTTGATGTCAACCATCGATGAAGAGGAGCCCAATGTGCTTGGTTTCACATTAGGGTATACATACATAGATGATGGTGTAGTAGTCACGGTTTCTTATGAAGAAGAGGTGCTTGGAGTTGCTTCTTCTTGTGGGTAACCAGAGATTTCCATGGACATAGGCATGGGTGAACATGACATGAGTTTCCTGGCATCGATCAAACTATTCTCTGCTCGCATGGCCAAATCATGTGTCGGGGAAAAACATCTCCTCCCATGGATTGCACTATGATTGTGATGTCAAAATAAAGAGCTTTCAAGTAGAACATGAATGCCATAGGGGCTGGAGGCTTGGTGGTCACTGAAATCCTTTTCTAGGTCTTATGAAATCTACTGAACTGAAATCACTCATGGCCTCTTACAAGGCTCTTTTGATAGTGATTAGTTATTGCAACAAAGAGGAGCGATCTCCCTTCTCAGAGAAATGCTCAAATAACTTCTCTCCAAGCTAGTCCCATGAGCGGATCGAATTGGAAGCCAAAGACCTATACCAGTCCTGGGCTTTTCCTTTGAAATACGTGACCAATAATATTAGAGAAACATTCTCCTCTGTGATGCTATGCTCTCTGCATACCTCTGCTATATCTTGGAGATGTTTGAAAGGAGTCTTGAAATATTCCCTAGAAAAATTTGGGATGGCTTTAAGAGTGTTGGTAAGTATGGTAGGTCATACATCACCTATGGAGTAGGTGGTTGTAGTGGACTACCGCTATCCTAGGTCACACAATTTCTAGGGGGGACAACACCTAGATGAGCCATCGAAAATAGATTCCTATGGATGGGGTAGATGCGTATTCTGATTTGGAAAGATTGACCACCTGGGGGTTAGATAAGGCTTTGGATGTCAGGTTGACACTTCTTACCTAGTTGCTTCTTACAAATGATACAAAACCTATAAGTCTCCTTCTCCTTGGTGTTGAAGTAGGGAGCTTGGAGAACTAGAAATGGCCTCTTGAAGATGCTCTTGTTTGGATTTTGGGCATGAAATTTTCAACCTCTTTTTCGAGTCTGATCTAAAAATATTTTTGACTTTTAATCAGACATTCGAATAACTTAGTCCCACTGGGCGTACCAAAAAAATAACTGTTGATCATCAAATATTGTGATTCTTTGATAGTCGTATGGGAAATTCAACGAGTGGGGGAATAATTTGCGCCTCACTGAATACCTTCAGGATTTTTTTATAGAAAGTCGACTTTTCTTTGTGTTTTGAGGAAAAAGGTAGAAAGAAGTGTGAATAAAACATAAAAGGGAAATGCGCCAAAGATTTTATAACGTTTCCAACCTCAAATTGTTTCTTATAACTGATATGATGGACAAAAATGCCACAAACCCTTCATTGTTGAGAAGAGAACAAGCAACAAAAGCTTAGTGAAAGCACAATGCAGTTATTTAGATCTTCCCATGGGAAGCACCCATTTAGGTCCATTAGATATAAGAATGAATCACCAATTAATAGAAATACAAAAACTCACATAAAACTCTCCTCTTTATAGCATAGTATGAAGAAAGGCTAACTTTTATGAAGAATGGAAAAGTCTTCTAGACATAGCCCAATTTCTGAAAGTGAACATTCAACACAAAAGCTTATAACATGAAAATTAACAACCCATACTAGTCAAGTAGAATTAACACAATATTTTAATCATGAAAGAAAGATAAACAAGAAACCTGACAAAGGCTATATCATGCACAATTTCAAATGTTTCTCATAAATAGTTTAGACTTCAAATGAATGAACAAAAAAACAAAGGTCAAATGCTAATCCAATGGTAGTTCAAATTTTAAAAATATAACATGCTAGAGAATAACAATGTTATGTAACACCTTTTACTTCTGAAAAGAAAAACTCCCTATTGGATCTATCTTCAAAAGAAAAAATAATTCTTGAAGAAATTTTTTCTAACCCTTAAAATAGGCCACCACCTTCTATTTATAGCCAACAAAGGAGAGCACCACCATAAAACATTCTGGAAGCAAAAATTGCCAAGTGCCTTAGCCTAATAGCTCACGATTCGATCCTAGATCTTGATTAGGTCACAAAAATATTCACTCATTGAGTCCCAACTGCAACATTAATGGCTCTTTAGATATTTAGTGAAGATGGTTGTTAGAGAATAATCATATAATTTGTAAAAATGCATCCTGGAAAAAATTTGATTGGTCAATATCGAGGTTGATGATGCTGAATCAAAGGCTACACTCCGAAAGCAAACCACATGCCACATTTTGACAAGCTCCACCCAAAGAGATCTCTCTATAAAAATAAACAAGTTGCCCAAATCAAAAGATGATGTGTCAAGCAAGTGGGGACTCCTAGCATTGTGAGAAAGGATTTGGATAGAAACTTTGCCCAACTGACATGTATCTTGACCTACGCTCAAAAGAAAAATGATATTCAATAATTTGCACAGCCACCATAGGGCACACTATGCACTTTTTGGGAACAACATTGTTTATTTGTGCACAGATCAGTCTGAAGCCGAAAAAGAGCAAAGGCCCAAAACTTAGAAAGACTAAGGAAAAAATTTCTTTACAATGACATTGCACAAGAGGAAGACTTACCTCCCACACATCCATAACCTATTAGGAGTGTTGGTTAAACTTATAGGATTAGACATGAAGGGTTCCAACCTTTACTATCCTTCATAAGACTAGGAGAATGATTGGAAGGTTGCAATACCTAGTTTTGGTAACTGAGTCATATTGAAAGGTTGCATGCAAAACGATGCAAGAGATGATGTAAGCCTTCAATAATGACACTTGAGTACAAGTAAAAAGTACTAGTAGGAACCCAAGACTATGGTGAACAAATTTTTTATACAAATTTTTCCCAAATGGAGTTCTGAAATTGCAAGGAAAGATCAAATTTAGAGTTGGAGAAATTTTGACTAGGTTTCAATGGTTTAAATGACCAAAATGGCTGAAATGGGAAAAGTGTAAGTCATAAAAATTATTTGAAAATTTCCAAGGGCTTAGAAAACCATCACCTATCATTGGTTAAGAGGATTTACTCTTTGGTTTTTGTATGGGAACGAGGTGCCCCCTACACAAAACCAAGCCATGTTAACACCCTTATTGCAAAATTTAGGTTTTTAGACCTATCAAGACTAGGCTGCCTCAATTTTCTCCATACTACTCCAACATCTACCAGGTCCCCTAGAATGATCCAGGCTTCCCCAATAGTGTTAGGATTTATTTTAAAGTTTTGGGTTCAATGTAGTGTTTGACAAGGCCACTTAGGTATGGGACCAGACCGCCCAATTGTGAAATTTCATACTTATGTTCATTTTAAGCACCAAAATAAATGTTCCTATATTTAATCTAGCATCTAAACACAATAACAAGGATAAACAATAAGATTCATGCCTGGTACCAACATTGAGACACATAAATGAACTAAATGTCCTTTTTCATTTACAAATTAAAATCACCTCTAAAGAGAGAATTCAAAACAATAATTTTACAATATAATGAGTTATATACATGCATCTACATGTGCAAATTTTGAAGGAACAAGTTCCATATCTTTCCTTGATCCATGAACCTTTGATCCCCAATGGTGGTTCCACACCACCCAAACATGTGATACTCGTGGGTTCACCCCACCGTGCTAGGAGATAGTCACAAGGCCCAAACACTCACACACACATTACACAAGGGAAAGAGGGGTATACATTCACACAACACATAGAGAATACAATGTATATAACATGATGCAATGAAACCACTATCAACATATCAATGATAAAAATTATCTCTTTGGGTGCTACTCAAATCTACTCAAGGGTTAAATGTTAGAGAGTAAGAAAGGGCGTGTGATCATGGACACTCATGTCCAGGGCTCAACACATAACCAAGTGCACTCTCATATAAATGAGAATACTTGACCTTACAAGTCTTAGAATCCTTGAGCAACTTGTCTTCCTTGGTCACCCTTAGCCTATATTAGCACGCAAGGCATGAGAGGGATACCATTATCTTGATTAGTTTATTACCCATTTTTCATTAAATTTTCACTTTTCATTAAGCAACTCCCCACACTGTGATTTCCTATGCACCACTTTGGGTTAGGTTCATGTTGGGAGCCACTCCCATCACTCTCTCTAACACTTAGACCCTAAGCTCATCACACCCTCCAATAGGTGTGGCATGAAAATCAAAGAAAAATGCATCTCTTCCAAATTTCAATGATACTTTCCCACAATGCATGTTATCACATTTCCCAAGGTTCTAGATCTTTTTAAAACATCCAAATTCACTAAATTTCATGTCAAAGTTTTAAATTTTCTCAATTTTCAACAATATAAGGGTCAATGCAGGATCATGGGTGTCCAAACTAGGCCCTTAAGTGGCAATGAAAATTCAAAAAAATAGTGTTAGGCAACTTGACATAAAAATTTGAATGTTATTAACATAATTTGAAAAATATGAGAGAGCACAATTTGTAGCAAATTAAATGTAATTTCTAAGATACTATTCCTTTTTTGGAAAAAAGTAAATCTATTTGGTGAAAATTCAAAATTTCAATGCAATAGTACTAAATTTTTAGGAAAAAATAAAAATAGGTGTATGTTTGACCAACCTAAGTATAAGAAAAAATATTATAATTTTTTGAAACTTTCAATAGAAGTAGAGGACACATGCCCAGATGTGCCACATTTTTTTTTGTAATTTTTTTGCAAGTAAAAATAATTAGTTATGAATTTTTTATTAAAATTTTTCAAAAATATTAAAACGTGTTTACATTTGACCACCATAACTTGGTCAAAAATTTATGAAATTTAATTTTTCTTTTTTTTTAATCCTATATTATGGGAAGCATATAATGTGACACATCTTTCAGATTCAAAAATTGTGAAATCGTTTAAGAACTATAGATGCTTTTCAATCATCCTATTAATCAAGACTTTAGTCAAAATGTATGTAGAAAATTAATAATAATTATCTATTTAATTCTAAATAAGGCATATCTTATAGTCTTGGAAAGCTGATAATTTTCTCAATAAACCATTTTCATTTCATCAAACTTGGATAAAAAAAGTCATCAACCACTTTTTTGTCATATCGCCACTTTTTCGACCCCCATGATCCTGCCCTCACCCATAAAAACTAGAAAATTTCCCAATTCCATTATGGAAATTCATCAAAATTTCAAATTTCAAAATTCTAATTCTAAGAATACCCTTTTGGTGCAAATATGCCCAACACCCTATTCAAGCTATAAATTTAACATTTTCACCATTTTACTAAAAATTGGGCATGGTAACCCTGTATTTTTTAAAATTCTCAAATTTTACATAAAACACTAACTAAATCATTTTAGAGGATTCCACCCTCCCTCAATACATTTCCTATAATTATGTTCAAAATTAATTAAAACAAGAGAAATACCTCAAATTCTCTCCAAATTTGAAATGTAACACACTCCAAAAACACCAAATGTTAGCTCCTAAAAACTAGCATGCATGACCCCTTCCCAACTCCTATCCCCACAAATATGACCTCATCAAATTTCAATGAGAAATGCATTCCCAATAACCAATTTACTAAATTGATCCAACAATGTTTTCTCTTCTCTATTTTTCTCCTAGAAAATAACATAAAATGAAATAAAATCCCTTTCTTCTATTTTACCCATTTTCAAAACCTAAATAAAATATTAATAAAAATCATTTTTCTTCATTTCTTAATTCAAACTCACCATTTGAATGTTACCACAATACAATTAATCCATCTAATTCATTCTGAAACATTTTTTAACATATATAATTTACCCTTAATTCCATTTAAGCATAAAATTAAACTAATTTTGCAAAAATTGGCATTTAAATAATTCAACACACACACATTCACTAGGATTTCACAATAGGATTACATAATTAAAATCATCTAGAATCTAACCATATGGTAAGACAATAGGGAATCACATCAAATCAAGTACAACAGTTATGAATAACAAATTGGCCAAGGTGGCATCTCCAATATAACCAACATCGGGGAATAAATCAGACCTATGAAGCTAGGTAGAAAAATTCCCTATACCTATTTCCACTCAACAAATGTAAAGTGTACCTATGCATATATATAATAGCTAAAACACATACAATCTTCGAACAAGATATACAACATAATCCCAAATCACTCATCTAGATATACATGTGCATAATCATTAAGATAAAACAACATAATCCATCATAACATAATCATAATATAATAGTATCCAAAGGTGCATCCAATTGATGCCAATAAAAAATAATCAAAATGTTGTACGAATAATTCTAAGGGTATGTGCAGGATCATCATGGAAAAAATAGGCCCTTAAGTGGCAAAAAAATCAGAAAAATCAGAGTTAGGCAACTTGACGTAAAAATTCAAGAATAAGTTATCTATATTATTTCAAAAATATGTAAGAACAGAATCTGTAGCAAATTGAACATAGTTTCTAAACTACTAGGTTTATTTAAAACAAAAAATCTATTTGGTGAAAATTTGAAATTTCAATGTAGTAGTACTTAAATTTCAGGGAAAAAATAAGAAGCGGGTGTCTGTTCGACCACCCTAACCACAATAAAATGATAATATTTTTTTATAAGATTTTAGATATAAGTAGAGGACTCATGTCCCAATGTGATGCATATTTTTGTATTTTTTTTCCAAGTAAATAATTAAGTACAACTTTTAAAATATATAGAAACTCATATGTCTGACCACCTTAACTTGGTCAAAACTTCATGAAATTTATTTTTTGTGTTTAATCCTATAGTATGTGAAGCATAGAATGTGACACATGTTTTAGATTCAAAAAATGTGATACTATTTGAAAGCTATAGATGTTTATCAATCAACCTATCAATTGGGACTTTAGTTGTAATTCAAATAGTAAATGAATAATAATAATTTACTAAATTCAAAGTAAAGCATAATTTATATTTGTGGAAAGCCGGGAATCTCCTTTAAAAACCCTTTTTGTTTCATCAATTTTGGGTAAAAAAAAGTCGCCAGCCACATGCCCATCACATCACCACTTTTTGTCCCATCATGATCCTGCACATACCCCTAAATCGAATATATATATATATATATACATACGATCAAAACCAAAATATGTACTAAGGATTGCAAATGTGAGAGACACTACAAATAATATTTTGTTTGGAGTTCTTTGATTGTGTTAATGTGACAAGCTATCTTTAGATTTAAGAGATGTCTATGATAGTGCAATAGGTAGCTTTAGAAAAAAAATGTGTGAGCTTTATTAATGATGTATCATGATGTCATGATAGCTCTAGAATGATTTTATTGGGAGCTTTGATAGTGATGTGTGATGGTCCCATAGATAGCTTTGAATAACTTCAATTTGAGCTTTAATAGTAATGGGGTAGTGTGCCATGGGAAGCTCTAAAACACTTTTATTGTGAGTTTTGTCATGATATGGGTGTAAACCATGATAGTATGATAAGCTTGTGGGTTCCTTTAATGATTGTGTAGTGAGATTTTTGGTGGTGGTTTGAGTTGAGTAAGGTTAGAGATCTCCTAGGTGTTTGGAGATGAAGTGTTGAGATAGTGACTCTTGATGAGGTTTCAATAGAAAGATAGAGGAGTCTACATGGTAGAGCTGGATGAGAATTACACACACTCATTGGAGAGTGATTTGATAGGCTTATCCCACTTTTTATTCAAATACATTTTGGTTTTTCTTTATATTCTCATGTGAATTTCTTGAATTATGGTGTCAACTTTGAGGACATAACTATTTTGGGCTACAAAGGTGGCTCTAAGGACTAGTTTAAGGAGTATAAGTGATGCTTATCAAATTTGGTCTTATTCCTTGGGTGTGCAAACATATATTGGTTGGATGTGTAGGTGACTAGTTGTGAATGTTATTCCAGTTGTGGAGGTATACTACATGGTGATTAATCAAGCTATTTTAGAGGATTAGTTAACTTCAGTGTCTATGTTTGAATACCAACTTGAAGAAGGAAAAAATAGTTATTTTATACAATAGTTAGTATGTCAACACCTTGGTTGGAGAGCTTATCTTTCATGTGTTGACATGGTGGAGGATGAGAGGGTTTTGGATGAGTTGGTGATCACCTTGGTGGCTATTACAAATTCTTTGATAAAGCTTGAGAGCACAATGGAACTATAGCATGGTTTTACTCTTTGATAGTTGTTTTATTTTTATTGTTTCTCCCTTTTACCAAGGTAATGAAAGGTTGGAGAATACTGGGATTAGGTTTTTTCCACCCATGTACACGCTTGGAATGCTAATCAAATTTTGTAATTTATTCTTGATAAGTTGTAAGTAGAACTTATTGTCATGTAAATTTCTTTATGTGAATTTGATGCTTGTAAGATGTGAAAAGATGTTACATTGGTTCAAGAGCATGAATAAGAGAATTAGGTGTGGACTCTCAAACTAAGGAGGCTCTTTGTCCAATGCATGAGACCATCTTGGGAAGAGGTGGATTTTTCTAATATTGTATGTTGAATTGTGAAATGTATTATCTTTAGCATTGGTATTGTAAACTATCATTAGTTTTCAATTTTAGACATGCCTATATATTAGATGCATGTGTTGGTGGTTTTAAGCAGTATGGATGGTAGGTAGGGTTATGCTTCCAAATTACACCTAGAAAGAATGCAACTTTACTCTTTATTGGCGTTATTATACTAGATTTTTACCACAAGATGTTCTCTTATTTCTCACCAGTATGACTTTGCACCATGCCCATGGTTATATGGTTGGGATGCTACTAGCTCATTTACATGATGAAGAGTAGCTATTAGAGGCAAGGTTTGTGAGTAGATTTTCTCCATGAAACTAATAGCTAAAGATCTCCTTTCTTAAACTTATGATTAAATAGTATAACAATATTAATGCATTATAAATTTTTTGTTATTAAATAATATATTTAACATGCTTTGGAGGCTAAGTTTTTCCCTTTGGGTTTCCAAGATGTATTTTGTGTCATGTGTTTTCTTGTATAGTTAAAATTTGGATATATTCCTTTGTTTATTATTTCTCTTGTGAGATTAATGTAGGCATTATTTATTTCCTTTTACTAATATTAGAGCATCATTTTGAGTTAATAATAATAGTGGTGTCTTGGAAATAGCTCATTTTAATGCATGGTTAACATTATGTGGCTTTTCTCTAAGTTAGTAAAAAATACCTGGACATGGAATATACTATGAAACAAAGAACAAATGAGGTGTTTGCACATGAATCGTAGTGGCACTTGATGACATAGTAAGTGGCAGGATCAAGGTGAAACACCCTTTTCCATTATATAGTATATTCATTCACTATAGGAATTTTAGGCTTGCAAGGGGTCAAGTTGCTCAACCATTTACAATCCACCACATCTTACTAATTGTTAATAAAAATGATTTCTTTTTAAGTTGTAGATCTTGGTAAATATTTAGAAGTGTTCAGTGATGTGGTTTTTTAGGTTTTTTGCAATTGAAATTTGTTGTGATAAGGAGATGCCTTTAATGAAAGAGTTAATTAAAATGGAAGAAAAGAGTTCATTCCAACTATTTACTATATTTTCAATCATTATTTCTTTGTTTCTCGACCATGCACTAGTTTTTAAAGTGCTCCCTATAAGCCTAACAAAGCTTCAAATTTTGTCTCTACATATTTCTAGAGATAAGTTTAAAAAATTTCCTCCACTTTGGATTTTTTTGAAAAAATAAATTTGTAAAGTTTATAAACCAATAGGGATAGGGTTTGATTCAGTTGTAAAGGAAAATAATTATAGATCGTAATTAAATTTAGATTTGTACGTTGGGGTAAAAATTATATTTTAAAGCCATTGTAGCCTAATTATGAAAAAATAAGAGAATTTATCTTACCTCGAGAGCTTATATAAACCCTCTATTTTCTTCCATGGGCATTAAAATGAGCCCAAAATGAAGTTCCAATGAATGCAATTTAAAAAAAATCCCATGAGCAATGAAAAGATATAAGGATATTGGGATGGGAGGTATGTTCGTAGACTATTTCCAAGATGATAAATGTGACCTAAGGGATATCATAACCATAA
Source organism: Sequoia sempervirens (assembly GCA_007258455.2). Taxonomy (NCBI): domain Eukaryota; kingdom Viridiplantae; phylum Streptophyta; class Pinopsida; order Cupressales; family Cupressaceae; genus Sequoia; species Sequoia sempervirens. The sequence continues at coordinate 48,010,510 of VDFB02168118.1, forward strand.
TTTCAAGCAATAATGTGTTAAAACATGTATGAAAAGAGAATCAAAGCTAAACCAACCATCAATGCGTAGGGTTTAGACTTTATAGTAGTAGTGCAAATTGCTTCCCAATATTGAAATTAGTAGAATAGACATCGAAGTTCTATGGTGACAATCCAAGATAATGAAAGACTCTAAGGGAAAACTTATTTTCTCTCTAAATAGTAAGTTAATTCAAAGGTTTTTTTATCAATTCAAGAAAAAAAACACTTCAATGTAAAAGTTAAGGAGACCTAGAATGGACCCATAAATGGTCTTTCGTATCCTAGTAAGAATTATCATGACCCAATAATAACTTGAACATTAGGAACTGCAAGGTGCATGACACCTAATCTAATAAAAAGTGCGTTGATTGTATACCAGTCTAAAATGGTAACAACACATTTATTTAAATTTAGTGCATTGTTATCCATAGATAATATGCTTTCAACACTTTTAAAACAATTATATAGGGTTATACTCAATTTATAACAATAATACATTGTTACCTTTTGACTACAAACATGCATGATGTTTAAGCTCAACTTGTCAAGCCACCACCAAGTCTACCAACACTACTAAGAATGCTACTAGGGCTACCACCACACAAATTGTTACACAACCTTAAAGACAAGGGAAAAATGCCAGAACCTAGCAATTAGGTTGATTCGGGTGCCAATAGAAAGATTAAAAGAAAATCCTCACACCTCTCAAAAATTTTATGAATCTTTAATCAATGAATAGTTATAATTTTCCATTCTTTTCAACCTAATCTTCATGTTTTTACATCCATCTATCTTCATTTTTAAAAATGTAAATCATACCAACCTTTCATTTTTTGTGAATATAATTTTCTAAATTTTCCATGTTATTTTGTTGAACCATAAAGTAGATAATTACACAATTGTTTGAGAAATTCAATATATATATAATTACTACATAGTAAAGTGAAATCCAAATAATTAAAATGAGTCTTTTAAACTATTGTCCAAACAAAATCATTCCATAAGTCTCTATCTTGATTTAGGTACAAAATCTAAATAATAAAAATCATATTAATAAAAATACACATTAACCAAACTTATTAGCCGTGTAATTATACTAAATTCTAAAACTAATCTTCATGTAAAATTTAAATTTTGCATCATTACCTTTATGATTTTTCTTTTAACATACAGTAAATCTCAAAATGGTTCACATATTAATCATTTTTTATTGAGAGCTAAAATTTTCAACAGATTCTTATACATTATGAATGTGCACTCATTAGTCTCATAAGATGATGTACAATGAAATATGAATGTGCACTTAGACGAATGATGTCTCTTTCACTAAACAGTTAGATGAAATCATTCCCACTGCATCATTCTGAGAGCTCCAAAGAAGTAGCAGTAAACGAATTCAATTCTGCAAGGTCTATGTATGTTTAAAGGCCGAGGGCATATGAAGACCCACAGGCAAAGCAGCCTTACCGCAAAGTGTCTGCAACACTTTTCTCATGCTAAGCCTCTCATGTGGATCAGGGTTTGAACACATGAGCCCCAGTACAAGCACAATCTCAGCCTCGCCCTTATCATAATCGTCCCCAATCCTGTGATCAACAGCTTCCAGTAATCTTTTATTTGCATACAAATCCCAAACCCACTGAACCAAAATCACACCTTGGGCATCTACAGGTTTCCTTCCGCAGGCGACCTCCAGCATAAGAGCCCCAAAGCTGAATACATCTGTGGAAGGAGAAGCCTTACCAGAATGTATAAGCTCTGGTGCAATGTACCCCAGCGTGCCCACCACATGAGTAGTTTGGGGTTTTTCACTGTGGTCATATAACCTTGCCAGCCCAAAGTCCCCCACTCGGCCGTTCTGATCACTGTCCAATAATACATTGCTGGATTTAATGTCCCTGTGTACTACACACTTTTCCCACTGCTCGTGTAAGTATAGCAGCCCGGCGGCTACATCTGTGAGAATTTTGTATCTCTGAGGCCATGTAAGATTCAATTTTGGACTGAACAAATTTCTTTCAAGGCTTCCGTTAGACATATAGTCGTAGATGATGAAGAGGCGCTTGTCTTTTCTACCCCAGCCCCTGAGGGGAACCAGGTTCCGGTGCTGTAGCCGCCCAAGACTGGAGATTTCTGCAATGAATTCCTTCATTCCTTCTGTGACATCTTTTGTAATGCATTTCACGGCAACTTCTTCGCCGGAGGGCAGAGTGCCCCTGTATACCCGCCCAAAACCCCCATAGCCTAGAAGATTTTCGTCCCTGAAACCCTGCAATAAAACACAGTGGTAAATCCCCTGATCAGGATTCTGTGAAAAGCTCTCACAGCTGTTTTAGTTTGTCATAGACATGGGAAAATTTAGTAAAAACAAGTTCTTGAACATTAAAAATATGTTTGGATTGTGTTGAGCTAAATGGAAGTTAAGTTTTTTTTTTTTTTTTTAGACTGCAGGAATCGAGAAGCAAGCTAAATGGAAGTTAAGTTGTTGAAACCATTTTAGATGTGATATTTTTTCATTCATAGTTTACCTTTGTAATATGGTTGAGTTCCTGGTAACGAAATCTGTGTGGCCAGTACTGTGACTTCCATTCTTCATTGAATTTTATATAGTCCATTCTTTTGAGCCAATAAAATATGCTGAGAATGAGTGCCAAGATGAAAGCTGCTAAGCATATTATAGTAATGCATATGAACTCTATAGAATTGTAGAACTGGGAGATTTTGACATAGAAGGAAGGGAGGTGCAGAATATCTAGATCTAGAGCCTTGTTATTGCCAGTTACGAAACTCCACGCCAAAATATAGTGATCCTCCACTGCAGGGGAACTACCTGTTAATGCAAAATACTTCAATATTCTCCTACAAAATTACCAAAAATACTGAAAATGATGCAATATCGGCGATAGACTGAACTTTTATTGAAGTTTTTTAATTTTTTAATTTGCAGTTATAATCTTTATAGACGGAAAGATGAAAAAAATGAACACTAGGAAGCGTGCAAGGGAACTGTCACCTGTAGACGCCGAAAACCCCACGTACATTTGGTCTTGTATAATCCCATCCAAATCCAAATCTTTCTTCGACAGCAGTGCCTTGTGCGGCCTCGCTTTCCCGACTGGTGCAATGCTTACGTCCAGTTGCTTCGAGTCGCCATCGTAGTCGATCCAGGCCCTTATATTATGCCCACTCTTGAGATTAATGGGCGTTAATGTGTTCCCTTTCCAGTAACCAGCAGGTTCTGCCACAACCGAGTTGACGCCGTTTAGATCGATTCCCACATGGTTGTCATCCTTATCTTCCACGCCTATGCTCTTGCTTGTGTCAAATTCTACTGCAAAAATATGGTTGTAGCCTTTGCCGTTGCTCGATAAGTTAACGAGGCCCAGATACTGCGTGGCGAAGGCGCCGTTGAGAGCGGGTGTGGTCGTCATGAGGAAACAGAGTCCGTTGCTGCCGCCCGAGCGTGGGTGCGGAACAATGGCGAATACGAAGCTTGTGCTGAATGAAACTACCGAGCCGTTTCTTTTCATGGGGACTGATTTGTCATAATAAGCGCGACCAATGACACGTTCGGAGTAATTTGTCAGGCGGATTGTCTTGGATTGTATTGAGGCATCTGCAACATATTTTATTCTGCTTGTGGTATTGAACTGGTTGAAGACGAAACTTGTATTCTGCTGAAGAGCCTCCCCTACCATTAGAACGATTGAGAAGCACAGAATCTGCATCTGCATTTGCATCTTCGCCATCGAATTAGTCTTTCCTGAGCAGTCTCTCTTTTGGGTGAGCAGTTTTTTCTTCTTAAGGGAGAGGAATCCAGAGAAAAAGCTTCCTTTTTTACTGCACTGTTGAACAGTCGTTGTGGGGTATGAATTACGGTGATTGGGTTGAGGCATATAGTGTCTCCGCACAAGGGACGGAAAGATATGGGTCACAGATTAGTTCAGCTGGCAAACTTTTCGTAGACTGAGGTAGGTAGGCTATTAGTTTTTTTCTGAGCGGTGTTCTCTTTCGGGTGGGCGGCTTTCCTTGTTAGAGGGAGGAGAATTCGTTAAAACAATTTTCCTTTCTTGACTGGACTGTGAAGGTGCATGAATCAGGATGCTTGCAATACCTTTTATGTTATGTTAGATTAGTTCATTTATTCACTGTTTGACTGATGAAGAATCTCATGTCGAAGTAGAGTGTTGAATGAGGATTCAAAATATAAAATAAAAAAAATTCAAAGATTTATTGATAAAAAAGTTGAAAAATAGATATGAATAGATATGGAGTAGGTTTCAACTTTAATGACATGAGACTATGCTTGATATTTAAGTAGAGTGTTGGACGAAAATTCAGAATATAAGTTTAAAAAATTCAAAAATTTATTAATAAAAAATTGAGGAGGCATAGATTAAGTTTCAATTCAAATGACATGAGGTTATTTTGAGACATAATGTAATTTAATAGTCAAAAGTTAATTTTGACTTATAAAAGTAGGATAATTATTTACATCTTTTTTATATGAAGGAAGGTGTAAAATTATTATTGAGTGTATAAAATTACTATTGGTTGTTTGATCATGAAACAAATGATGTTTTAGTAGAATGGTGATGTCACAAAACTTCTCTAGAAATAACCTACAACAATAAAATTGGTCAATTTTTACAATTTCATTAGCTTGAGTATTGGAGGTTTTATTAACATTTGTCTTGAGTAAATTTTTTTGTGAGAAGTTATTTTTATTTACTCCCAAAGGTAAGAGGTTAGAGTCATTTTAATTTATTGCATAAATTTATAAAGAGAGATGATTTGGGTTTTGATTAGGCTTATCTTAAGTGTTACACTTCTACATTAATTTAGTTAAAATAGCTTTTAAATTTCTTTGCCTATTACTTTTCATTTTCAACAATAATAATTTAAATGCAATTCCTAAAAGATTACACTCCTAAATAAATTATTAAAAAATATTCTTCAAAACTGATAGTGTGTACCATGTACAAGCTAACATAGAGCCACATATATGAGATGCATGCATAACAATTGTCATTTGCACACACAAAAAATGTATTCCACATGAAAAATTACAAGAGTTTGAATAGGGCAACATTATTTTGCTATGCATCCACACTTCATGAACATTTCCATAGAACAAGCAATGAGTATACATAATATCAAGCAACTTTGAGAGTAGACTAGGGTTTTCTCTATTTGTTCTATTATAGCATGTTCATAATCACCATTAGAGCTAGGTATATCTTCGTAAATACATTAGTGTCTTGCTATTTTTAATCTCTTTTGTTATTGTTGATTGTTTATGTGGGGAAATTTTTTTTGCATAAATAATTTGCTGGTTCTTTAAGTCTTTTAGTTATTATGGTCTCATTTTTGGGGATTTCATAATTTCACCATTAGTGCTTGATATATCTTTGGCGTTGGTAGCACTTAATTTTGGATATTATTTAAATTAAAAAATTTCTTACAATACCCTTGTGCATTAGCTCAAATCCTTTTTCATGTGTATATTTTTTTTGTTCTTGTCACCTTGCGAAAGTTCTTATTATCATTGCATAATTAGGGTTTAAGTATTTACTTGGGGGCTATGCAAAGGATGTTACTATTCCATAGAAAAGTTTAGATACTTGACATTCAAGTGATTTTCAAGATTTTGAGGTTTTCAAGTATTCATGTAATGAATACAAACTATAACACTTTTAGAAAATTTCTGGTTGAATATTTTCTTGCAATCCCTACTTTTTTGACATCCCAACTCAACTTTCATGGCACTAATTGCATTTGTAGTGGTATTAATATATTTTAAGTAAATACTACGACCTTTCCTATTAAAATATTATATACTAGCTAAAATCCTAGCATTGGAACCACTTATCATGCATATTTTTCCATTCTTGTCACCTTGTTAGAGTTTCTTGTTGATTTTAAATTAGGGTTTAACTATTTTCCTTATATTCTTGTAGGTAAAGGCATTTGCAAGGATTTTTCTCTAAAATTTAGATTCCTAACTTTCAAGTGATTTTAGGAGGTTTTTTATTTTCAAATATTCTTGTAATAACTACATACTTGCTTGACCTTTCCACTTTTTTGAACCATCACATAAGTTTGCAAAGAGTGATTCCATGGAATTTAATTGGCCCTACCATAAGTTAAATTCATCCATGTTAATATAGTTAAAAATAACTTTTCAATATGCTCATAGGCTTTGCAAGCAAAGACGTTTCTAGGGGTGTTATTATTCCTTAAAATTTTAGATTCTTCGCATTAAATTGATTCTCAACATTTTATGGTTTTCAATTAGTCTTGTAATAACTATAAGCTTGAACATGTGCTCCTATCTTTTGGGTGAGTGCACCAAGTTGAGGGAGAAAGTGGCAAAAAGTGTTATTTTGTCTAATTATGTACATTTAAAAAAAAAAAATCAGACATAACATGTACATATTATAATACATGCATCTTTTTCTATCATAAGAAAGAGAAAAATAGAGGTTGTGGGTTTACCATAACCCATAATGTCAAAATACCTTAAGAACACGAATTGTGTTATTTTGTGAGCATGTTCTCATGAATAGAACCATTTTCAAGACCACTCTTTATTTTTAATAATTTTGTAACACTTATTTTAAACTATCTATAATTTCAAGAAGAACTTCTAGAGAAACTAGAGAAAAATAAAACTCAAATTGCATAACTGGTTGAAACATTAAGATTGTCAATGTCAAACCCGGTCATGCATTACTAGCAAACAAATCAGAATCAATGATAAATCAAATTGGTGATGGGTCAAATTCAATAGTAGAAAATATGTAGCAACTTAGGTTTCTAATTTCATGCAATAAAATTATTTGATAATGATCCTGAAAGAAAGAAAATCTAACAAAGTACAAAATTTGCACACTTTTTACAAATCCAAACACCAATGCACTCCTTGCATTAAATTATATGAGATCTCCTATCCATTGGTGAAATCATAACAAAATAATTTTTTTTTTTTGGATAAGTGGTGGATGGTATTCAATGAGCCTTCTTGTGACAACCATGAGTTTCTTGCATATTTATAAGTATAAATTTTACTATTTTATGAAATTTTACTAAATGAAATTCTTAATTATTTGGATATTAGGAAGTTTCAAGGAATATGTAAAGGTATATCCTAGGATAGAGAGGTAGATTGCCATGCACCAAAAGTTTGACCAAGACCATTAGCCTAAAAAATACTTGAGAAAAGAGTTGAGTTTATATCTTTCCAAATAATTAAAGAGAATTTCTACTCTAAAAGTACACCAAATCTTGAGCTTTAGTGTACAGTTCACCAAAAAATATGATTGAGAATCTTTAATTATCCACAACAATGAGAGAGGGGGTTGATAAATGGGTATGTGCAGGATCATGGTATGCCAAACAAGCCCTTAAGTGGCAATGAAAATTCAGAACAATTAGAGTTAGGCAACTTGATGTAAAAATTTGAATAAGTTATCTATATTATTTCAAAAACATGTAAG